>PUFA01000181.1:2400000-3000000 GCA_003508835.1 Eonycteris spelaea
CTGTCTTCTTGCATAACTTGATCAAATTTTATTCTCTTGTCATGTTCTCTCCCACTCATAGACATTTGTGTGATGGATATGACCTTTTTTAGTTTATTATTAGTCACTAACCACAGGTAACCCAGTTTTTCCAAATAATCCTATGTCATTTAGAAAAGGCAACATCAACTCCTACTATAGTTGAATTCCTGGTTTTGATCCCTGGCATAAACAAGCAACTGTGTGGGGGTGTGAGCGTGCATGTGTATGTGTGTGAGAACATTGTGTATGTGTGTAAACATGTATCTGCATGTGAACAAGCATGCATGTGTGGGCGCATTTGAGTGTGCAGAAGGCATGTGTGAGTGTGTGTGCACACGGATGGGTGAGAATGGGTGTGCCCGTGCACGGGGCACGATCGGAGTGTTCCTGAGTTTTGCTTGAATTTGCTAGGAGCTCATTGGTTTGGTTTCGGGACAGAGGTTGAGCACAGGAGTGTGGTTTGGAATTGACTACTCTGGCAGTAAAGATACATTTTGATGGTACATTTTAGATTGTACATAGTCTGAGAACTTATTTGTTCTCAGTAAATACTGAACAACACCCAGCTTAACGCTCTTCATGCGCAACAACCCGGAGTACAATATACCCCCTAAAAAAACAGCTGAAACTATCCCTGCTCGTTTGTATTGTTTAATTCCTGCACATCACACAAACTAGCGCACGAGCCATGGTTTAGTGAAGCCCTAGGCCAGAGTGGCAGACAGTTAACTCTCACATGCCTAGTCTGCCATGTTGGTGATGGCTGCCTGAGCTCTGTGTTGAAAGATGCTGAGGCTGCATTTCAGCTCTGGACGAACGCTGTGATCAAGGAGCCATGTCTGTTCTGGGTGTGGGAGTTGGGGAAGGTGATCCTTCCCTCACTTCACAGGAGCTGCATCTCCAGGCAGGTGTAGGTGTGGACCCTGCCTCCGCAGGGCCACGTGGGCATCACTTCAGCAATAGGGTGGTCGTGGGTGACAGGACATGGCTGAACCTTCTGTGAGAGGAGCCTGGCTAAGAGGCCTAAGAAGGGACCCTTGGGTGTCATGGGCTCCAGCTGGATGTGTCTTGGTGGACAGAGGGTAAAGGAGAGGGGTCCTCATGAGCAGCAGCCAGAATGTGGAAATGGGTGACCTGAAGAGGGTGAGGAATGGAGATGAGTCAGGTAGGGAGGCCAGAAGTGAGGCCTAGAGGTGAGGTCTGTTTCCCAGAGGGGGGCATGAGAAGACCTAGGTGGCCCCCATCTGCCTCCCAGCTTCCCCTGAGGTTGGGAATGTGCCAAAGCTCTGTCTCATGTGTTTTCCCTAAGGAGGCTGCCCCCTGGACCCTGAGAGGCTCCAGGAAAACCTTCAGGGGAGCTGGAGCCAGGGTGACCCCTCACCATCCACGGGCTCCACTTGTCCTGGGCCCATCAATAGCCTCGGTGGCCCATGGCTGAGGGTGAGGATGGGAGCAGGTGAGGACAGCCCAGTAACTTCCCGCCCCACAGGTGGACAAGACAGAAGACAAGTCCCTGGAGGAGCGGGGCCGCATCCTCATCTCCCTCAAGTACAGCTCGCAGAAGCAGGGCCTGCTGGTCGGCATCGTGCGCTGTGCGCACCTGGCTGCCATGGACGCCAATGGCTACTCAGACCCCTACGTGAAAACGTGAGTGAGCGGCCAGGTCGGCCACCTCCTTCCCCGCTCACCTCAGGAGAAGGGAGTTCCGTGTGACGAGATAAGTAGTTGTTAGTGAGGTGAGCACTGAGGGAGGCCTGTGTCCACAGGCCGCATTCTCTTCTGTGCTCCTTTGGCGATTCTGTGGGTTAAGGCTAGCCAGCCTCATTTCACAGGTGAGGAAACTGAGGCCCATAGAAGCGCAGTGGCTTCTCAGGTCTCACAGATAGAGAGTAGTTAGTTATGCTTCAATGCCCCGTGTAGGCCTCCTCGCAAGCACAGGGCGCAGGACGGGCTATGAGCAGGTTGCAGGAGGGGGCAGGAGGGGAAAGGCCTGTGCCAAGAGCCTGGGAAATCCAGTGAAAGAACTCAGCCAGGACTTAGTCCTGCCCACATGCGCCCACCCCTGTGCTGGTGTCATAGGTGCAGATAAGGGTCCACCCAGCCCTTCCAGCAGGTGGCTCAAGGTGGCACTGGGGAGAGACGGTAACTCAGGGGCCATGCAAGATGGCTGAGGCTCCAAGTCATAAACCTGTCCCAGGATAGGCTGTGATCCTAGCTCTGAAGGGCAGGCAGGAGCCGGTAGCCCTTCAGATAGGACAAAGCAGATGTCACAGTGACCACTATCGATACTTCGGGCCCTCCACAAATAAAAGATGGATATGAGCCTGCATTCACAGTGAGACTCTCTTGAAGGGTGGGGCTGGGAGAGGATTTGGCTCAGCAGAAAGGAGGTGTGCCTCTTTAGTCAGAGGGACAGAGGAGTTGAGATACAGAAGCACGAGTGGGCCTGGCCTGAGGGACAGCGAGGAGATCTGGGTGACAGAGGCCATGGAGACATCTTGACACCACAGGGAAGCCAGTGCTGCCCCATGGCACAATTCTAGGGCCACCATTTCCACTGGCCACTATCATATTTCTGTTACTTTTAGAATCAGATGACAAAAATGGTGCAGACACTTTGGAAAAGGGTCTGGCAGTTACCCAAAAGGCTAAACATGGGGTTACCACATGACCCAGCAATTCCACTCCTAGGTGTTTACCCAAACTGAAAACATGTCCACACAACAACTTATACATGAATGTTCATAGGAGCCATATTCACAATAGACAAAAGGTGGAAACCACCTAAGTGTCCATCAAACAATGATGGATAGACAAAATGTGGGCTTCGTGCAATGGAATATTATTCAGCCATAGAAAGGGGTGAAATACTGATTCATGCTACAACATGTAGGAACCTTGAAAATATTTGCTAAGTGAAAGAGACCGCACCTTGTTTGATTCCATGAATTATATGAACTGTCCAGAATAGGCAAATTCATGGAGACAGAAAGCTGGGGGAGCTTACGGGGAAATGGGGAGTGACTGCTGATGAGGACTGGATCCTTTCCGGGGGTGAAACAAATGTTATAAATGGATTGTGGTGGCAGTTGTATAACTCTGTGAATACACTAAAAAGTATTTATCTGTGTACTTTAAAAGAGTCTGTTGTACAGCATGGGAAGCATGTCTCAGTATAGCTGTTATTTTTTTTTTAATCCAATACCACCAGTCCCCAGGAGCAGTGCCCAAATGTAATGAGGTGACCAGGATCATTGGGAGAAGGCAGGTTCCTGCAAATGGCTAGAGAATACTCATTTTCCACATTTAAAAAACAAAAACAAAAACAAAAACAAACAAAAACAATGAATTGGGCCCCGATGTCAACCATTAGCAAAACAGTGATTTCCAGTGGATTAGAGACCACTGTGAGGGCAAGTGCTGTAATAGTTCAGAAAATAATCAGGGTACTCTCTAACCATTGGAGGAAATTCGGCAAAATCCAATAAAGTGGGAAATTGTGCCTTATGACTGAGTTATTTCCCTTCTCCATTTGTATCCTAGAAACCCGTGTCTGGGTAGAAAGCTGTTTATTGCAGCATTGTTTGTCACAGCAATAAACTGGAAACAGCCAAGCATTCATCAGCAAAAGAATAGATTAATAAGATGTGGCATATCCATAGGATGGAATACTATGTCATTAACATGAATAAAATAGGACTGGATGAATTAACATGGACGGCTATCCAAAACACGCTAAGCCCGGAAGCAACCTGCAGCACCGTGGACATGGTGCGGTGGCGCTGTTTCTTCAACCTGCAGAGCATCTCGCTGTATGGCGGTCTCTGGAGAGAGCGGAAGGGGTAGGGGCTGGAGAGGGAGCACGGTGCCTCCATCTGCACCTGTGACGCTAGAGTTCTCTTATGGCAGGAAGTACAGTCTGAAGCCGAAATAGTATGAAATTTTTCATTCAGGCTCAGTGACCGCCTGCCAGGTTGACAGGAACACCAGGGTCCTTTGTGGGGTTATCCAGAAAGCAGGCTCTCATCTGGTACAACCTCCCACGGCCAGGCAGAGGCGGCCCTGGCAGGACACGTCACCACACCCAGGCGTGGAGGCTGCTCAGCCCACTTCAGCAGTGTCTCGCCACCCAGCCACAGGCCAGGTCAGCATGGCCTTTCAGAGACAGGCAGACCTGTGGGTGCCTCCCTGTATCAGAGCTATGTGGCGCTTCCCGTGAGGGCCACACCAACCCAGAAACCCCACATTTGATTAAAATTCCCCAAGTGAGACGGGACTGCTGCTAAGGCCTCCTCATGGTTCCCTATCTTTGAAAGGCCCTTTCATGGACGGGGGGCCTCTTTCTTGCTAAAAGCAGGAGAAATAGAGGCACAAGTTAGATTCTGAGCAGAGTGCCCCTGCGGCCGCATCCTTTGGCAGGGCACCTGTGATCCCAAGAAGAGGGCTAGCTGGAGAAGTGCCCGGTGGTAGGTGCTGAGGGGCAAAGCTAGATGAGCCAAGGCCTTTACTTGGCATCCTTGTTTTCGTAAACCTCACCCTAGATGACCTGTGCCTCAGTTTCCCCAGGCTGAAAGTCGACCCCAAATCCAGCGCTTCGGAGTATGATGGGAAAAATGGGGGTACCCATGATGATGATAATCACCACTAACATGTGCTGAGTAATTGTGTGCTAAGGGCTGCGCCAGGCCTCTCGAGCCCCTTCAGTAACCCAGCTCTGTCATGTCTGTTACTATCTCCATGCTCCACCTAGAGAAACAGGAAACTCAAGCAACTTGCTATGCCTCCCTGGACCACTCCCTTCTTCTCTGGCCCTCTGGTTTCATCTAGGGGTCTTAGGTGAGCAGTAGTCGCTGTGTAAAAGGGGTCAGAAGTGACATTGCTGGAGATGCTCCATGACCCCTGCTGGCCAGGGCAGGAGAGAGTCCCGACAGGAGAGAGGCCACTGGGTCTCAGGTGCTTTGCCAGGGTGTGCTCCCAACCTATACTAAAAGTCGCCCTCTGGAGGAAGCTCACCTGGAATGGTGAGGCGAGGCAGGAAGGGTGCTCTAGGCAGGGGAGACAGCACAAAGGCCTGACCTAGAAGCAGAACGGAGGATGATCCCTAGTGGAACTGTCTACGGCTGGAGGCCCTGAGGCTGGTGGCCACCGTGGAGGCCTGGAGGCCAGGTGAGGGGTCACCAGGTAGATACTGACCGTGCAGCACTGAGGGCGTGGGGATGCTGGAACCACTTTTCTTAATGGGGCTTCTGAAGGCATGGTAAGGGACGCTCCCATTGTGTGGGACTCCCTTGTCCCTTCTTCTTACACCCAAAGCAAAACAGGCAAAGGGCAAGTCAGAAAATATAATATACCGATAAACAGCAAAATGGACAACAAGCATATGGAAGCTTGTAAGGAGCTGAAGAAACTCACTGTACCTGGGTAGGGGCTTAAGGGAACCACCCAACTTGTTCTAAAACTCTGGTTTATCAAGGTGTGATTTAAACGCAGTGAGTTTCTCCCATTTTGAAGTTTGACTGGCATTTTCCATCTTGTTACTACAACCACAGCCAAAATATAGAATGCTTCTCTCACCCCAGAAAGTGTCCCCAGCCCCGGGCAACCACTGACTTGTTTTCTGTCCCAACAGTTATGCCTTTTCCAGACTTCCTCATCAAGGCCATAGTACAATGCATCATCTTTGGAATTTATTGTCTTTCATGTGGCACGATGCATTGGAGATTCAGCCGCGTGGCTGCCTGAGCCGGTAGCTTAGTCTTTGTGCTGACTAGCCATCTGCTGAACAGATAAACCACAGGTTCTTAATCAGTTCACCAGTTGAAGTGCGGGTAGCTTGTTTCCAGTTTTGGGTGATTATATAAAGCTGCTAAGCACCAGGTTTTTGTGTGAACATATGCCTTCATTTCTCTCCCCCATCCCCAGTTTTTGTCAATACATGTTTTTTAGTGTATCTGCAATGAATCAGTATTATTTATGTAATAAAAACCACAAGCAAAGAAAATAAAAAATGCAAAGTAAAGCAACAGTGAGGTACCACATTCCGCCTTTCAAACTAGTAAGAATGTTTTTATTATTACATTCATTGGGGTAACAGTGGTTAATAACATTATATAAATTTCAGGTGTACAGCTTTATAATATGGAATCTGTATATGTTGTCTGTGTCTGAGTTTGTTTTGTTTGTTCATTTGTTGCTTTTTGTTTTATATCCCACATGATTGAAATCTTGTCCTTTTCCACCTGACTTATCTCACTTAACATAACACTCTCAACATTCATTTATGTTGTGGCAGATGGCAATATTTCATCTTATTATGACTGAGTAGTATTCCATTGTATGTATGTATGTGTGTGTATGTGTACACACACACACACACACACACACACACACACACACACACACACCACATTGCTTTAGCCAGTCATCTGTCAAGGGACACTTAGGTTATTTCCATGCCTTGGCTATTGTTCATAATGTTGCAGTGAACATAGGGGTGCATATATCTTTATGAATAAGTGTCTTCAAACTTTTCAGGTAGACACTCAGAAGAGGGATTGCTGAGTCATATGGTAGCTCTAGTCTTAATTTTTTGAGGAACCTCCACACTGTTCTCCAAAGTGGCTGCACCAGTTCACATTCCTACCAACAGTGTACAAGGGTTCCCTTTTCTCTACGTCCTCTCCACAACTTTTTTTTCACCTTGTTAATAGCCTTTCTAAGGGGTGTGTGATGGCATCTCATTGCGGTTTTGATTTGCATTTCCATTAGCTAGTGATGTTGAGCATTTTTTCATATATCTATATGTCTTCCTTGGAAAAGTGTCTCTTCAGGCCCGCTGTCATTTTTGAATTGGATTGTTGTTTGTTTGCTTTTGAGTTGTGCGAGTTCTTTACACATTTCGGACATTAGCCCTTCATCAGAGGTGTCATTTGCAAATATCTTCTCCCGTTCAAATAGTTGCATTTTTGTTTTGTTGGTTTCTTTTGCTATACAGAAGCTTTTTACTTTGATGTGGTCTCATTCATTTAGTTTTGTTTTTACTACCCTTGTCCTTGGGGTCAAGTTTCCAAAAACCCCCTGAGACCAAAGTCCGTAAGTTCAGTGTGTGTGTTTTCTTCTATGTATTTGATCGTTTCAGTTCTTATAGTCAAGTCTTTAATCCACTTTGAGCTAACTTTTGTGTATAGCCTCAGATAGCAGTATAGTTTCGTTCTTTTCCATGCGGCTTTCCAGTTTTCCCAATGCCATTTAATGAAATGAAGAGACTTGCCTTTCTCCATTGCATGTTTTTGACGCCTTGGTCAAAAATGAGTTGCCCATGCATGTGCGGGTTTACACCTGAGCTCTCAGTTCTGTCCCAGTAGTCCGTGTGTCTGCTTTTCTGCCACTACCATGCTACTTTGATGACTGTAGCTTTATAGCGTAAGTTAAAGTCAGGGAGTATAACACTGCTGGCTTTATTCTTTTTTCTTATGACTGCTTTGCCTATTTGGGATCTTTTGTGGCTCCATACAAATTTGATTTCCTATTTGGGATCTTTTGTGGTTTCACACAAGTTTGAGGATTTTTTTCTTCTATTTTGTGGAAAATGCCATTGTAATTTTGATAGAGATTGCATTAAATCTGAATATTGCTTTAGGTATATGATCACCGTAACAATGTTAATTCTTTCAATCCATGAACATGCAATATCATTTCTTTATGTCATTAATTTCTTTCAACAATGTCTTGTGCTTTTTCGTATACAGGTTCTTCACCTCCTTTGTTACGCGTATTCTTAGGTATTTTACTCTTTTTCTTGCAATTGTAAATGTGTTTGTTTTCTTCATTTCTCTTTCTAATATTTGAGTGTTAGTATGTTGGAATGCAACAGGTTTTTATATATTGATTTTATATCCTGCAACTTTACTGTATTTATTACTTCTAATAGTGTTTTCTTGGGGTCTTTGGGACTATCTATATGTAAAATCATGCCATCTGAAAATAGTGAAATTTCTACTTTATTCCCAATTTGGATACCTTTTATTTCTTTTTCTTGCCTAATTATTCTGGCTAGGACTTCCAGCGAATAACAGTGGTAAGAGTGGGCATCCTTGTCTTGTTCCTAATCTTAGAGGAAAAGTTTTCATTTTTCACCATTGAGTATGATGTTAGCTGAGAGTTTGTCATATATGGTCTTTGTTATATTGAGGTACTTTTCTTCTATACCCATTTTATTGAGTGTTTTTATCATAAGCAGATATTGTATCTTATTAAATGTTTTTGCTGAATCTATTGATATGATCATATGATTTTTATATTTTATTTTGTTAATGTGGTATATCAAATTGATTTGCAGATGTTGACCCATGCCTTGCTTCCCTGTAAGGAACCCCACTTGATCAGGATGTATGATCCTTTTAATGTATTGTATTCAATTTGTTAGTATTCTGTTTAGAATTTTTGCATCTATGACCATCAGTGATATTGGCCTATAATTTTCTTTTTATGTGTTGTCCTTGCCTGGTTTTTGTATCAGGGCAATATTGGCCTTGTAAAATGAGTTGGAAAGTATTCTCTTCTTCAATTTTTTGGAAGAAGTTGAGAAAGATGGGTATTATATCTTCTTTAAATGTTTAGTAAAATTCACCAATGAAGCCATCTGACCTTGGACTTTTGGGGAGGTTTTTATTACTGTTTCAATTCTTTACTAGTGATCAGTCTATGTAGGATTTCCACCTCTTCATTATTAAGTTTAGGAAGGTTGTATACTTCTAAGAATGTGCCCATTTCTTCTAGGTTATCGAATGTGGTGGCATATAGCATTCCACAGTATTCTTGTGTAATCCTTTGTATTTTTATGGTGTTTTACTTCTCTTTCATTTGATCCTGAGTCTTCTCTCTTCTCCTTAATGAGTTTAGCTGGAGGTGTGTCTTTTCAAAGAACCAGGTGTTTGTTTCATTAATTTTGTTCTATTGTCTTTTTGTTCTGTATTCCATTTATTTCACCTGTGATTTATATTTCCTTCCTTCATTGACTTTAGGCTTCATTTGTTCTTATTTTTCTAGTTCTTTAAGATACAATGTTAGGTTGTTTATTTGGTATTTTTCTTGTTTCTTAAGGTATGCCCATAAGCTATAAACTTCTCTCTTACTACTGCTTTCGCTGCATCCCCAACATTTTGGTATGTTGTATTTTCATTTGCATTTGTCTCTTTGTATCTTTGACCTCTTATTTAGTCTTTGACCCAATAGTTGTTCAGTAGTAGCATGTTGTTTAATCTCCACACACACTTGTGGGTTCTCCAGATTTCTCCTTGTAATTAATTTCCAGTTTCATAGTATTGATTGGAAAACATGCTTGATATTATTTCATTCATAAATTTATTGACGAGTCTTGTGTCCCAGCATGTGGTCCATCCCTGAGAATGTTTTGTTTGCACTTGAAGATGATGTGTATTCTGTCATTGGGGGATGCAAAATTCTATAAATATCAAGTCCAGTTGGTCTAATGTGCCATTTAATGTGACATTTTCTGACTGACTTTCTGTCTGATCTATTCATTGCTGTGAGTGAGATATTCAAGTCCCCTACTGTAATTGTATTTTTTTCAGTTTCTGCCTTTAGGTCTGTTAGTCATTGTTTTTTGTTTTTTGGTGTTTCCAGTTTGGGTGCATATATATTGATAAGTGTTATGTCTTCTTGATGAATTTTCTCCTTTATCATTATTAAAAGTCCATTTTTGTCTCCTGTTACCTTTTTTCATCTTGAAATCTATTTTGTCTGATATAAGTACTGCTACACCCCCACTTTTCTCTAGATGCCGTTTGCTTGTAATATCATCTTCCACCCCTCACACTTGAAGCCTGTTTGCCTCTGGAGTTGAAATGAGTCTCCTGCAGTCAACATACAATTAGGTCTTTGTTTTTTAATCCATCCCACTACTCTGTGCTTTTTGAGCAGTGAGTTTGGTCTATTTACATTTAAGGTAGTTATTGGTACGTAAGGACGTGCTACAGCCATTTTACCTCTTGTCTTCTGGTTGTTCTATCTGCGTTGTTTCTTTTCCATTGTGATTCTGGTCTGCTATTTTAGCTTGGCAGTTTTCTATGCTTTTTTTTTCCCTCTGTTTCCTCTCTCACGTTTTATGTCTCAGCAAGGATTTTATGCGATGGTATTCAGTTTTATCAAGTGCACTGTGTTTCAACTGCATGGCCTTTCTGGTGAGCAGTTCAGCAAAATGAAGCAAGAAGCTTGACGTGTGCATGACTGTGTGTGGGTAATTTCACTTCTAGGAATTCAGTCATTTATTCAGCAGATGTTTATTGACCTACCGAGTTCCAAGCACTGAGCTGGGTGCCAGGAAGCTGATGGTTGGTGAGACAGATGTGGTCCTCATCCCTAGATCATCCTCAGCAAGGGCGGAGCAATTGTCACTCGGTTACCTATGCAGGGATATAATGAGAAGTTCTGCAAAGGAGAGGTTCTAGGCCTCCTGTTCTGGCCTCTGAACACCAGCCCTGTGCTGAGCAGCTGTGTGTCCTTAGGAAAGTCCCTGTACGTCCTGAGCCTCAGATAAGACAACTTCTGCAACAAATTCTAAGGAACTAACGCATATGGAGCTGGCTCACAAGCCAGTCTTCTGTCTCCCTTCAGAGAGCATTGTTGTCACTGCCCAAAAGGCCTTTTTTCTTCCTCAAAGCTCCAATGGGGTAGTGGCAGTGGTTGCACAACTCTGGGAATATACTGAAAACTGCTGTTATTTTATTTAGAACGATAAAGTTTATAGTAAATGAATTATATCTCAATAAATCTGCTATAAAAAATGGTCAAACAAGAGATCAACTCTGCTAAAAATGTTTTTCTGGTGAGAAATGTAAGCTTTGTGAAAACTAGATCTGCAGAAACAAGGAAAATCCTCTTTCCTAGAAGGATGGAGGGGGCTCTGCGGTTAATTCCAGGAAAGTACAGATGTTGGAGAAGCCACTTGCTGCTCCTGCTATAGCCGACCACCCACCTTTGCCACAAAGTAGTGCTGGGGAATCAGATGAGTAGGATGAACGGGGCGGGGGGTGGGGGTGGCAGGAATCTCTCTCTGGGGACAAAAAGCAATTCCGAGCTCTGTTGGCTCCAGCTGTACCCACAGCTTCTCCCTACCCTCTGCCCACCTATCGGTTATAATTCCAGATACCTGAAGCCAGATGTGGACAAGAAATCCAAACATAAGACAGCAGTAAAGAAGAAGACCCTGAACCCAGAGTTCAATGAGGTACAAGGAACTGGTGAAGCCACAGAAAGCCACTTGTGCTCCTCTGGGACAGGGGGCCCAGGGGGACTGGGTTTTCAAGCGTCACTGTGGGAGCTGGGAGCTTCAAGGGTAAGAAGAAAGGGTGGGGCGGGGCTGACAGGAGAGCCCTCAGCCATGGGGGCATGAGCCAAGCTGAACCAGGCCAAGGTGGTGCAGATGGAGGGGAGAGAATGGCTTGGAAAGATCTTAAGAGGACGGAACTGGCAGGATTGTGGCCATATTAGACGTGGAGTTGCAAGTCAGGGAACCCACCAGCAGGAGTGGGAGGTGTGAGGGAGATGGGGGAAGCTCTGGTGGGACGAGTGAGGGCAGGGCAAGGAGGCCAGGGGCCTCAGGCAGAACCTGAGCAACAGAGGCAGACAGGAGGCTGACGAAATGCTTCCAGAGAGTGAGGGGAGTGCCAGAAGCTGGTGGGAGAGAGGGTTCCACAAAGAAGGGAGTTACACAGCAGAGCCAGAGCCAAGAGAGGTAAGCACACAAAGGCTGCCAAATGTGAGTTGATTTGGCAATAAGGAAGCGCTCAGGGATCTCAAGAGAGAGGCTTCAGTGACAAAGGAGCAGGCGGGTTGGAGTGAAGGGGACCCTGAGGACTCCAAGCAGGCAGATGTGGACGAGGTGAGTGAGAATCCACCATTGTCCACCACCATGCACTGACTACCCTCCCGTTCACCCATCCCTCCCTCAGTTCATGCCCTCACCATACCTCAGAGCCTTCCTGGCCATGTGGCATTGGCCCTGACTCTCCCCTTCTGGCCACCAGGAGTTCTGTTATGAGATTAAGCATGGGGACCTGGCCAAGAAGACCCTGGAAGTCACTGTTTGGGATTACGACATTGGAAAATCTAACGATTTCATTGGTAAGAGGACATGATAAGAATGCCATTTGACCACATGCCTGTCCTAACTTCGGTGAAGGGCAGTGGCCCTGAATCAGGACACATCCCCTCCTTCCTGGCTTCTGGGGAAATCCGAGGCCATAGACCACCTGCCCCACATGTGAGGGGCTTCAGACATTATCCAACATGACCCCTTGTGACAGAGGAGAGACAGGCCCAGAGAGGGAAGGAGACCTGGAGGGTCACACAGCAGTTTTAGGGGAACAGGAGTAAGAGGTGGTGATAGCGCCTCAGGCTGGACCCTGACTCCTTGTGGCCTGGAAGTCCTGGTGGCCTTAATGGCTATGGACAGTACAGCAACCCTGGGCCTTTCTTGCTCTTTTTTGCCTCCATCCCTTGGCCCCTAACATATGCTACTGTACTCTGCCTTGACACTGCTCTGGTCCTGGATAGAAGGGCAAGATCCCCAGGACCTCACCTAGGGGGTCAAGGGTATGGCATGGCAGTCAGGCCACCGACCACCCTCAGAGCCCAGTGGGCAGGGTGGAGAGTCTGACCTTGGAGCATGGAATCTAGAATGGGGTGGGGGAGCACCTGCCACCAAGTCCCAGGCTGCCCCTTCAACTCCTCTCCTGCAGGTGGTGTGGTTCTAGGTATCAACGCCAAGGGCGAGCGTCTGAAGCACTGGTTCGACTGCCTGAAGAACAAGGACAAGCGGATAGAGCGCTGGCACACACTCACCAACGAACTCCCTGGGGCTGTGCTCAGCGACTGACTGGCCCCCACCTGCTGCCACACCTGCCCCTGCGTGTCACCTGGCCCAGCACTGGCCTGGCCCTGGGCTTCCTCAACTGCCACCAAAGGCCTCAGCTCCCATGTTGGGGGAGATCCAGGACACCTGCTCAAACACAGAACCACTGCAGCCCCACTTGGAGGCCGTGGAGGACCTAGCCACTCTGAGGGACAGCGAGGGCAGACAGCTGGGTCTACTTTCAGCCCCTGGGGCCCAAATGGGCCAGAGCTGGGAGCAGAGGAGCTCGGCCTCAGTACCCATCCTGGGGAAGGGAATGGGGCTATCCAGGGACAAGGAACCTACCAGAGGTCAGCAGTAAGTCACAGGGGGCCTCAGGCTGAGAGGACAGGAGTGCAGGGGCACCCCGGTGGGGCCAGTGAGAACTCCTGTTAGGGACGTTAGGAAGAAGCGTATAATGGGGAGGAGACTGTAGGCAGGACAGGACGCTGACTATATCTGTTCATCCCTGGCCTTACTGGGCAGGTAAAAATATATTAAGCTGCGAGCCAGGAGTCTGGTGAAGTTCCCAGAAGCTCGCAATGAACATGGGCGACTGGCAAACACTTCACTCAATAATTTCACAAGACCTTAGGGATGAATGAGATCCAGGCCTGCCCTCAGGGAGTTCTAGTCAGGAAGCTGGAAACAAACCATTACATGGGATCAAGGAATGCCAAGGCTAGCTTGGACCGCCTGCAAGTGCTATGGATTCTGCTGACTCTGCTGGGAGATCAGGGAGGGCTTCCCAGAGGAGGTTATGCTTTAGCAAAACCTTGAAAGGTAGTAGTTTCTAAGTAGACGAAGGGGAAGTGCATTGCAAGCGGTTGGAATGGTCTCGAAGGCCTGGAGCAGAGAGAATGGTGATTCAGCCAGGGACACTGAGGGGACCCGTGGTTTCTCTGGGGGGCAGGGGCAATGGCACCCAGCCCTATTTCCTCCCCACCCTTGGTTGCCAGGCCAGCCTGGGCTCATAGCTGTGGGGGGAGAGAGGGAAGTACCATGGTGAAACTGATGTTGGTGCAGGGTCAAGTTCAGTTCTCAAATCCAGTTCTCCCACCTTTGATCTTTCCTCCTGAGGAACCTGGAAAATGAATACTGCCTCTCTTCTTCCCAGCTTAAGCATCAAGTCAGCTGTAGTCAGGAAGAGAAAAAGGGTCCTTTGTTTTATGCTAAAAGAAGCAAAATGTCTTCCTGTCCTTACCCTCCTCTTCCCTTCCCCTGCCTCCTACCTAGGCCCTTCTGGGTTTGGGACCCCAGGTGGTTACCCATGCATCCGGGCCCTACTGTGGCCACTGATGTCCCTCTCAGGAATACTGAGCAGCAGTCCAGGGCCTTGTTTCTAGGAAGCTAAGAGGGAGACACCCTGCCTGCTGGGCTTGTCTATAACCTGAGTCAGGGTCTCCAGGGAAAGGTTGAAGGGTTGGGGCCCAGGTCTGAAGCCCCAGACTTTTCCTGCCTTCCAAGGGGCCTTCAGGAATGATGGGTGAACAAATGCATAACCAAGGAATTTCTGTGTTCAACCCATTACTGAACTGATGGGAAATGGAGCCCAGAGAAGAAAAGTGACCTGCCCAAGGCTTTCCAGCCTTACCACAGCTGGGACAGACCAGACTCCATGGCCCCTTCCTCACCCCCAGCCCAGGGCTCTGGACCACACTTCAGGGGAAGTAGGGTGCTGGGCTCACACACGAGAGTTCCTGCTAGCTGCCTGCCTGAGGCTCACCCCTGCCTGCTGCCCACCCACACCAACACTAGCAGCAGGGTTCACGCAGTCACCAGGGTTGGGCCTTCTGCTGCAAACACAAAGCACACCACCATCTGAGGCCTGGGGTGATGATTCAAATCCCACCAAGTGCCCATCAGCCCTTTCCTAGTTTGCAGGGAACTTGGGACTCTAGCCCCCACAAAGCATGTATTAACTTTTGCTGGTAATGGAGACTTGGTTTTCCCATCTTTAAGAAGGCTTTGTGTGTGTTAAGGGTTTTACATGCACTGTCTTAATAAATCTTCACAACCCTTGTGTCTGGTGAGCCCTGAGTACCCTCTAACTTTGCCTTTTGGAGGGTCTTATTCAGAGATGAGCCTCACAGTCTCTGAAGACATGGAAATGCTAAATGGCAAAGCTAGAAGGGACTCTGTGAGTCCACCTACTACAACTTCCTTAATAACTATATAGAAAAACTGAGATCCAGCTGCGACAAGATTTCCCAGAACTCCTGGCACCCAGTCCAGGGCCCTCTACTGCCCCAGGCTGTTCAGGTGTTGACTTGGTCCTGAAAGATTGGTCCCTGCTGACCACTGGGACAGTCAGCTCAAGTGGAGGATGGGGCTTAGGAGGGCCCCCAGGGAGTGACAGAACTTTCAGGAGAATCCTGGCACTGTTCTAGACCCCTTGCAGATTGTATCTCTGTAAAAGAAAAAGCTCTTTGAGAAGCTGCAGTATCAGCTCTGCCTTTGACCCCAAACTGACATCTTTCTTCTGGTCCATCCGACCTACAAAGATGGGAGATTTGATGCAAAAAGAAAAAAAAAAGGCATTCCGAAGTCAGGTGTCAGTAACTGGGGGGTCGCCCG
This sequence comes from Eonycteris spelaea, assembly GCA_003508835.1. Classification (NCBI taxonomy): domain Eukaryota; kingdom Metazoa; phylum Chordata; class Mammalia; order Chiroptera; family Pteropodidae; genus Eonycteris; species Eonycteris spelaea. The sequence goes on from PUFA01000181.1 coordinate 2,415,512, forward strand.
CCCTGCTCTGCATCCACCCTTCCTGGTCTCCGCCCCACCCACCGCCACCACTAGCCAATCCCCAACGGGCCCGTCTTCCAACCCTCAAGCGGTAACCTCCTGACCTCTAGTGGCGAAAGTGAGGAACTGCACCTCCCGGCCCGTGCATGTCCAGCCTTTGTTCCTTCTCAACCGAGAGAACCTCCCGATGCATGGACTCTGGCTGTCGTCGACGCAGACTCTCGTGCACTGCTTAACACCGTTTTGCTACCATGTGATGACTGCAGAAATCGTCCTTAAACTGCAGCCCCACACACAATTTTTGTACTTTCGTCTGACCCACCCGAAGGTGTCCTTTTTAAGTCTTATTTGTTAATATTTATAATGACATAATCCAAAGTAAACGGAAACATTCATTGCGATCATATTGGCTCCGGAGACTCATTTTAATAGATTTGAATGAATGGGCAGGAAAGAACAAGCGAGTGGTAACTGGGCCTTATTCAGTACATTTTCTCATTTACTCTTCACCAAGAACCCATTTGAGGTAGGTTCCCATGTTACAGATGAGGAAACTGAGGTTCACAGAGGTAAAAATATTTGTGCAGAATCACATAGCTGGTAAGTGACAGAATCAGAATTCAACTCATCCCTCCCAAGACTTTACAAGAGGATCAGCATGCCATGCTATCAACCACCCACCCTTTCAACAAAATAGCTGTGGCATGTTAACTTTAACTTCAGATGCCGGTCTAGGCACCCAGGACAGGTTCATCAGTAAGACAGTCAATAAACAGTAAATTTAACTATGATACATTAAAAGATGACAAGAAGAGGGGGAGAACGATAGGCATAAAGAAATCATATGGACTGGGAAGATCAGGCTTAAATTGGGAGGCCAGGTGGGTCTCCAGAGAAGATGACTTCTAGCTAAGATTTGTAGGGGATGAGGGAAGGAGCTATGGGCATACTTGGGGGAAAGTGTTTCACGTGGAAGGAACAACCAGTGCCCCTATAAGTGGGGGCGATCTTGGAGTGACTAAGGCCCATGTGGCTGGAGCAGGGTCAGGCAAGGGAAGAGTAGTAAATGAAGACACAGGGGTACAGGAAACCAGATCAAGTAGGACTTTATAAATACTGGCTTTCAATCTGAGTAAGATGAGATCTGTTTTTCTAACAGGCTACCTGGTAGAGAACAAACTGTGGTCTGGGGCATGTGATCAGGCTTTGTTTGGAGGACCCTCTCGTGATGATGTGCCAATGGGTCCAGGGTTCAAGGTCCAAATGGTACCCAGTATCCAGAACAGTGGCAGCTGGGTCCTAACCAGAGCCTGCTGAGACATGACTTAGGCCAAGGTTCTGGCCACCAGTCTCCCTTAGCAACCGCCTCTGTGCCGGCCTAATTTTCCAGGACTCCTGCCCACTCTCTGAACTACCTGATACCCTTCCAGTGCATTCCTTTTGTGCTTACGTTCACCAGAGTCAGGTCTTGTTATTTTTGACAAAGAACACTGTCTGGTGCTGTGATGCAATCTGATCATCTGGGTCTCGAGTGTCACCTCTTTGTGAGGCCTGCCCTGACAATCTCAGTCACTTTCATATCACTCTGCTTTCTTTCTTCATGCGGTTATTAACAAAATCATCTTGTGTATTTGCTCATTCTTTTCTCCTCTCTCTATCCTTCATGAAAATTGGGGCACATCTGTCTTATTTACCCCCGTAACTCCAGACGAAGGCTGAGCATAGCATAGGCTTCTAATAAGTATTTGTTGAATGAATGGATGAAGCAGCCACCATGGACACTGTTTGAAAGGAGCCAAATCCATGTGTCTGGAGCATGTGATTATGATATGTTGAATCTAAGCCCAGATGAGTGTGCACAAGGCTCTTAATAGCTCCAAATACTCCTGGGGTACAGATGAGAAAGGACCCCAGGTACCACACAGGGTTATCCTGAGTAAAGAAGGAAAGAGGATGGGGAGATGGGTGGAGAAAGGAAGACTAGAAGAAGAAAGAAAGAAGAGGGCTGAGGGGAACTGAGGAGGAAGGAAGGAAAAGGATGGCAGGAATGGGCCTGGGAAGAGCTGCAAAGGCAGACAGGAGTCAGGAAGGCCTGCCATACTCCTCCATGCATGCTCAGGGAGCCAGGGGAAGCGGCAGCCCAGGATGGCCAAAAATGTGGTTTTCCAGAGTGTCCACTTCCTGGGGAGACTGCTCTAGGCAGGGGCTGAAGAGGGGTCTAGAAACAAATCACACTAAGAGGGGCATGTCCCCACATCCAGGGGCAGCAGCAATGGGGACAGAGAAGCAGACTCATTGTCCAGTGAATCCAGTGTTGTAGTATTAATATTGATTACTAAGATTCATTGGGGCATGCACAGGCACTGTGCTAGACTCATTATGGGACTGACTGTTAAATGGATCATCTCCTAGCAAGGAAAACTGTACAAAACAAGTCTAACAATGGTGGAAGATAAGGTAGAACACCAGTGGCAAGACTGACAGAAGGCTCAGAGTTCAGCCCTGAGGCTGTGAAAGGCCTGGGCTATGTGAGGCAGAAACAGGTGAGGGGCGAGACGTTGGGCACACGTGGTTTCCAGGAGCCACACCATCCTCTGTGGACACTAAAACCTGGCTGGAACACTCCTTGTTCACGAGGATGCCCTGAAGCAGTCCCCAATTCCCCCAGGGTGCCCCAGCACAAGCAGGGCCTATGGTGGGGCCGCCTCCTCCAGAGACTCTGTTCGCCCTCTAAATATTCCACCACAATGAGGCAACAAACCTACACGTCTGTACCTCAAGCCCTTTACACAGAGGGTGTAAAAAGAAAAAGGACCATTTGGGAGCAGGCAATTAGTTCCTTTATTATTTCAGTAGGAAGGGAGTCCTTAAAGACTCTAAGAAAATAATGGGGACCAAAGAGGTGCCAGAATTACAGTATTAACGGCAATAACACCCACCTAGAGCTCTCAGACGTGCAGACTGTTCTAAGTGTACTCATTTAATCCTCATCATTACAAGATACTATTTTAATCTCTACTTTACAGAGGAAAAAACTGAGGAACAGAGGAGCATGCTCAAGGATAATTAAGGGATAGAGCTGGGATTTGAACCCAGCCTTATGGCTCCAGAATCCATACTCTTTAACTGCTACATTATGCTGCTGGATGAAGCAGATAGTGTTGTCAGGCCTAGTAGAGACTCCCAGGTCCCACTTGCCCCCAAGCTCTGCCAGGAAGGATTTCCCAAGCATGACCCTCAGGGCCATGTCTCAGTCTTGATCCAGTGCAACACTCATGTTTGCCCAATGCGTTCTCATCTGTCACAAGCTCCATTTCCTCTCTGTGTGTCCCGTGGCCTTGGCCAGGCAAGATCTCTTATCTAAAGACGTGGATCTGGGGAGCACTTGTGCGACTTCCCAAGGGCCAAGTGTGAACCAATGTGAATTTACTGCATTATGGGAATCAGAAAACAGAAATCGAGATCTCTTGGAGTTTTCTGGGTTCTCGTCTCTACTGCTCTGCACCCTCTTCCATCTTCCTGCCTCTCTTAGCACACCCACTTTCTCAGCTGATTCATCAGTACATAAATGATCCAAAATGTCTGCTATTGTAGGAGAACAATAAATCTCTTGCTAATTTATACATCTGGGTCATCTCAGGGACAATCTCCATTGACTGTCTCTTGAGTGTGGGTCACATTTTCCTGTTTCTTCTAATGAGTAGTTTTAGATTGTATCCAGATCACTATAAATGATGAGACTCTAGATTCTATTATGTTCCTCTGAAGACTATTAATTTATATCAGGCAATTACTTGGTTGAAATCAAACTGCAAATTCTACCTCACAATCAATGGGTGGTAGCTGAAATATGTCAGTTCAGTCAGCAAAGAGATTTTTTAATGAGGAAATTTATTAGTTGGGTATTTTTTACATGTTGACTTTAATGTTTCAAAGGACATGGCATAATCTGGAGAACAATTCTGTGAATTCCTCAGAGGCTTCATTTCCAAATGTCAGCACTGCTGAGAAAAGTTTCTGGCCATCAAAAAACAAAACAAAACAAGAGTTCTCAACTCTTATTTCAGCTTTTGAGCTTAAATTAGGTCTTGAGCTTTCAACTTCTTCTAGAAAGAAGATTTGCGGCACAAATGCTCTTGTCCTCACCTGACTTCTTCTGGATTAATTTATTTTTAGAATTCTACTTGTTTATTTATAGATTTTTAACTATACTTTTCTGCATGATTTTTTATAATAGTGCTTGCCCCATGTATTATGAAATATCCTTAATCTCTCAAAGTCTTCTTAGAGTTAATACTATATTACTTCAAGTAATGTTTAAGAAATTTGCAATCAAATGGATCCATTTATGCCCCGCCCCCACCCCCGCTATTTCTTATGCTATAGTTACTGTATGTATATATGATGTGCCTACATATATTACTAATCCCACAATATAGTTCTAATTTTTGCTTTAAACTTATAATACTTTTAAAGAAATTAGCAGAGAAATGTCTTTATATTTACCTATATATTTACCATTCAAGTGTTCTCCATTCCTTCCTGAAGATTATAAGTGTCAACTGTTCTATCTTGTCCTTAGTGCCTGGAAGAAAATCTTTTGGTATTAACATTTCATTACCCCAGAACTTTCAGGCCTGGGCTCATGAACATGAATAAAAAAATTTTTTTTAAAACAAATTTTTAGTAAGTCAAATCCAAAAATATTTTAAAGAATAATACATAACTGAGGTTTATCTCAGGAATACAGGATTAGTTTCATATTCAAAAGGTAATCAATGTAATTCATTATATTAACAAACTAAAAACAAAAACCCATATGATCATCTCAATAGATGCAGAAAAGGCATTTGACAAAGCCAACTTTCATTCCTGACAAAAACTCTCAGCAAACTAAAAATAGCAGTGACCTCCTCAACTTGACAAAGAGCATCTATGAAAAACTTACAGCCGTCATACTTAATGGTAAAAGACAAAATGCTTTCCTCCACAAGATCAGGAAAAGATACAAAGATGTCTGCTCTTACCACCTCTCTTCAACATTGTAACGGAGGTTCCAGCCAGTGCAATCAGATAAAACAAATAAAAAGTATCCAGACTGAAGGAAAAAAAGTTAAAATTTTATATTCATAGGCAATATTATTCTCTACGAAGAAAATCTAATGAAACAAAACAATCACTACTAGATCTAATCAATGAGGTTAGCAGGTTGCAGAATACAAGATCAATACACAAATATTTTTTTTCTACATACCAGCAATGAGCAATCAAAAATTGAATTTTAAAAAGCATGCATTTTACACAAACCTAAAGAATTATGAAGTACTTAGGAATAAATCTGACAAAAGAAGTGAAAGACCTGTACACTGGACAATACAAAATATTGCTGAAATTAAAGAAAGCCTAAACTGTTGGAGAGACCTTGTTCATGAATCAGAAGACTCGGTATTATTAGAACAGACACTTCATAAAATAAGATAGACAGACAGCAAATAAGCACATAAAAAGATGTTCAACATCATTAGTCATTAGGAAAATACAAATTAAAAACAATGAGATGCTACTACATACCTATTAGAATGAAAAATTTGAAGACTAACCATACCGAGTGCTGGAGAGGATGTGGAAGAACAGGAGCTTTCAGACTCTGCTGGTAGAAATGTAAAATGGTAGAGTCAACTTTGTAAAGCAGTTTGGCAGTTTCTTAAAAATCTAAATATACCATATTACCCAATCATTCCACTTCTACTTATCTACAAAAGAGAACAACGTGCCCATATAAAGACTTGTACACAAACATTCATAGCAGCTTTATTTGTAACAGACAAAAACTGGAAACAACCCAAATGTCCATCAACAGGTAAATAGATAAACAAATTGTGGTATATCATAACAATGGAATACTTCTCAGCAATAAAAAGAATGAACTATTGATACACACATTTCAAAACAATTACACAGAATGAAAGGAGCTAGACACCCCACCCCAAAAAAGGAGAGTATGTACTATATGATTCCATTTATAAAAGACTCCAGAAAATGCAAACTAGTAAAACAACAGAAAGCCAATTAGTGGCTGCTTGGAGGTGGAGGGAGGAAATTACAAAGTACAAGGAAACTTTTGAGGGTGCATGCTATCTTGTCTACCTTGATTATGAAGATGGTTTTACAGATGTATACACATTCCAGAACTTAAACTGTATAGGTCACATACATGCACATTATATATCAATCACACCTCAGTAAAAGTTTAATAAAAAATATTAAGTGTATATTTCAGAAAATTTCTAAAGATAGGCAAGTATACACAATATTTTTCCTGTGTCACACACTTAAGATTATGCATGTTATGTATCTTACTTTTCTCAGTTAATGTAAGCAGACATCTTTCTATATTAGCAGAAATGGTTTACCTTATTTTTTTAAGGCAATATAGTATACATAGTAAGGATGTACCATGATTGATGGGCATTTAGGTTATTTCTAATTTGCTATTATAATACTAAAATGAACATACTTTGCATATATGTGTGCTTACATACACAAGCAAAAGGTGCATGCATCTAAAACTTTCATTTATATTGTCAAATAATCCTCTAAAAACTTGTCTCAGAATCTTCATCAAACTGTTAGAATTAATAAGTTAATCTACCAAGGTCATAGAATACAAGGTCAATATACAATGATCAATATTACTGTAAATAGCAACAATTTGAAAATAAAAAATTAAATACAATTTAAAATGACATCAGAAAATCAAATACCTACAAATAAGCCCAACAAAAGGTACCAGACCTCTACAGAGAAAATTACAAAACATTTTTGAAAAAAATTAAAGATCTAAATAAGTGGGGGGGTATGTTTATGAACTAAAGGATATAATTGTATAAAGATGCTAATTCTTCCCAAATTTATTTGTAATTCAATAAAATCCTTATAAAAATTCCAGCAGGTTTTGTTGCTGGTCTATCCTGAAATTGACAAGCTGATTCTAATATATACATAGAAATGCATAGTGCCAAGAATAACTAATACAATCTTGAACAACATCAAAAAACTGAAGGACTTGCACTACCAGATATTAAATTATTTTAAACCCACGGTGTTGCATTAGCATTAGACAAATAAACCAATGGAAAAATAAATGGTGCTGGGTGGATTGAGTATCTATATAGAAAAATATTATTTTTAACATCTCCCTATTACCATGAACAAAAATTCTAGATGATCTATGCCTAGATATAATAGGTCAAACAATGTTTTTAGAAAAATAACAAAAGATTAATGACCTTGGGAGGTAGGCAAATATTTCTTAAATAAGACATATAAAGCATGTATCTTAAAGGAAAATATGGATAAACCAGACTAAATTAAAAACTCCTGCTCATCAAAAGACATCAAGATAATGACAAAGCCAGGCACAGAATGGGAGAAGATAATTGTAATAACCCCAAAGACAAACTCTATTCTTAATATAAAGACTTCCTACAAATCAAAAATACCCAACAGAAAAATAGGCAAAAGTGGGTATTAATCAAAAAAGAATGTCCAAATATCCAATAAACCTATTAAAAAGTGTTCTCATTAATCATCAGAAAAATACAAATTAAATCCAGAATGAGATACCACTATATATACCACCAGAGGCTACAGCTAAAAATAGTGACCATATCAAATGCCAGTAAGGATATGGAGCAACTCATACACTGAGGATACGGATTTTCATACACTGCTGATAGGACTGTAAAACAGAACCACCACTGTGGAAAACTGTTTTTGCAATATCCACTAAAGCTGAACATATGTATTCCCTGTGACCCAGTAATTCCTTTAAGTATATATGCAACATTAATACATACATGCCAAAAGATATGTATACACAAGAATGTCTGTAACATTATTTGTAAGTTTGAAATAACCCAGTACCCATCCACAATATAGTAGTATATTAACACAACAGTATACTACAGAGCCACAGAAACACACTATTATTACAGGCAGTGACATGGATAACCCCACAAACATAATGTTGGGGGGAGGGGGAAGTTACATGATTCCATTTATATCAAGTTCAAAAACAGGCAAAACTAATTGATGGCTATCAAGATATTGGTTTCAATTGCAGGGATAATGACTGAGAAGGGGCATGAGGGAATCTTCTAGGATGCTAGGCTTGTTTTATTTCTTCATGAGTGGCAGCTAAATGGTGTTCCCTTTGTGAAAACATGTGAACTGTACACTTTTGATGTATTTTTTATATTGAATTAAAAATTACTTTTAAAAATACCAATAGTATATGTCTTTCTACATCCTCACCACAGAATATAAATCTAATCTTTACCAATGTGAAATTAGCATCTGTTTTGGCTTACATCTCCTTAATGACAAATGAAGTTGAGTGGGGGGTAAATGTTTTTAAGGGTGGTTCGTTCCTAGAATACTGTTGAAGACCAAATCTGAGGGTTTTCAGCAGGTATTATGGCCTGTTATCTTGGCTACACATGTGCCATTCATCAATGGGAAAGAAGCCTTGGTGCTGAAGTAAGACCTATGCGACACTGTAGCACCAGAATTTTAGGTGGCCAAGAAAGGGTCTTTATGGAAAACCCCAAAACAAGCAACATGGGATGAACGCATGAGTGTCAGTAAATGCCAGGAGTTTTAGCACAACTGAAAAAATGGCCAATGATAGCATTAGACAGGGGAAGAAAAACCCTGGACAAGATTTGCACTGCCCAAGTTGTACAAGTACATTCTTAACTTCAATCATGTGAGATACAGATGTCCAAAAAGAAAGGAACTTTTTAATAGAATTTTCAGCCCTCCTTATACATAGCAGGCCTGTACCTACAGCCCACACAGTGAGCTGATGGTGCAAGATTGACAACCCACAATTTTCCCCAAAGCAGTAACCGAGAGCCCATTTTTAAAAAGCAGAAAAGTAATATATTTTAGAAATATTTCTACCAAAAGTGGCTAAAAATGAGTTTAACCTTATGGTATTAAGACTTTGGTTCTCTAGAACACTCAAGTCACAGCACTGAGGAAACTTTACAATTCACTGATTAGATGGGAATTATGGCTCTACTTGTCCAAGCTAACCTATTTTAAATTGAAGTGTTGCTCCAACTGTAAAAATACTAATTCCTAAATTTCTAATTAATCTATAGATTAACAAATTGCCAAAAAATTAATCTAGGTAGTAAGCCTGACTTTTCCTTTTTAGACAGTAGCCACCTAAGAGCCTAATATAACATTTATATTAATACATATTACAACTTTTGAAGGTAACACTTGTAAGACATACTTATCTTAGAAATAATAAAGTATATATACCTTGAACGATCACTCTGGAACACAGTATCTCAATAAAAGTTTGATAAAGAACAAAAAGGTAGAATGGCTTAGTGGTTAGGAGCATGGGCTCTTTATTAATACAAACCTAACTGAATTGTTTGCATACTTGCAGCTTTGTGGCTCTCAGCAAGTTCCACTTCTTCCTATGCCAGTTTTTTGCAAAATGTGGGTGACAACTCACCCAATTATTACTGAGTACCTATATGCTACCTTGCAGATACTGCTTAATAATGAGCAGTGCCCGATTACTACTTAACGTTAGCTAAATATTATTGACAATATAAATTACCAGCCTAGTAACTCAAAGAAATGAGATAAAGAGCAAGATTGATTTTGCTGATTCAGGTTGAATCTTGCACCATCACGTTCCTCTACAAGATCACAATTCCTTTACTCATTTTAGAATTTTACCAGCCAGGAATCCCTATGAACTATTACTCCTAACAACTTTCAAAGCAAAGCAAAATTCATCTTTATGCCAATGTATCTACATGGTTCACTCTCCCTTCTATCCTAGGATCAATAGCATTGCAGCTAATTTGGGATCTTATAAACTCTCAAGTGGCATTTGCCTGGGGCAGGAGCAATTAGGTATTTATAGTCCATCAACTTCCCCTTCTAATGATCTGAAGTTCATTTTCACCTTTCTAGATGAGCAAAATATGACATTGGAGATTTGCTTCTCTGACCACCCGCTCTAGAACCCAAGCATGGGTATAAACCCATTTACCAGCGATAACATTTCAGAAAACATCTGGGTTTAAAACTTCTCTTCAAAAAGCACTAAGAATTTAAAACACAAATTGCATTCAAGTTGTAATGATACCTAGTTTCTATTGAAATCAGTTGATCCTGTATGTCTAACCACTATGCTGTACACCTGCAACTAAAATTGAACGTCAACTCTATTCAAAAATTAAAATTTTTTAAAACATCAATTGATCCTCAAAGATGTCTGAACCAAGAGCTGCAAATCTCCTTGTCCAGACCAGTTATAAGAAATGGGAGTGACACTATCCTTATATGGTTGTCACCTTTCTGCAAACTTCCATTTCCCAATCTTTGACAGGGATCTTTCTAAAGACCTATACCAAATCATCACTCACCTTCCTAAGTGTCTTCATTCGCTTCTTTGGGTGGCAGCTTTCTTTTCTCTCCACACCAAAACTGCCATCTTTGAAAATGTTCATAGCATCCTGTTTACTGAATTAAGTCTACACAGCCAACTTTCACTAAACCAATTCATGTAACAACCTAACTTAACACAGAAGTCACCTCCACAACCTACAGTTTAGTAAAAACATTATTGCCTGTTTGTCTCTTCAAGTCAAATATTTATGCATTAGTGTTCAGTTTGAAGCAAAACCCTGAATTCCATTAGTTTGGGACCGATAGGCAGAAGGCATTTGGCCACTTTACTGTTGAAAAAGATCAACCTGAGAATCTCTTAAAGGTGGCTCAAAAGTTTAACTTACATAAAATCATCTCCATTTGTGATAGAAAACAATTCACAAAAAAAACCACAATTATTCTAATTACGGGCATACACTTAGTTTATTAAGATAAAAAAAAATCACTAATCTATTCGTTTCCCAAGACTTTAAAACTAAGAACTTAAGCCCATGGTATATTTTTGGTGTCAACATCTCATTTAGCAATGAGTCAAGTGTGGTGATAAAGCTGATATTTTCATATCGTTGATGGGGCTATAAAGTAGAACCCCTTTGGAGGTAAATGCACAGTACTTACCAACTGAAAAGTATCTTTTCTAACAAAAACAATCTAGAAATGCATCATACAGATACACAAGCAAATATTTAAGTAGAGATCATTACAAGGATAATTACTGCAGCACCATTCATAATAGGAAGACTGGAAACGATGTGAACATCAAAAAGCGGTCAACTTTTTTTTAAATCAGTACATCAATGTTAGACAGTCATTTCAACGAGGCAGATCTAAATTCCTGATAGAGAATAATCTATATTAACTGAACTATCTATTCACATAGACATCTCTGGAAGAAAAACCACTTACAGTGTTTCTAGTAAGGGGGACTGCTATACTACTGTTTAATCATATGTACATGTAGAACTGAGAATTATTTTCTTTTTGGTGGGAGTAGTGGGGTGGAAGGGGTAGGGTAACTTTACCTCAGCCTAGGAAAGATTATTCTGACATATTCAGCCGTATCTGGTTACACAATCCAAAACTCCATGCTAGAAAATGATCCATAATTACACCATGTATTAAATACACATCTGTACTTTAATAATTAAAATAAATACCATGTTGCTACCCAGTTTAGAAGACAGGATAGGCATGAATTGACCTAGACTACTTGTGTTCTTCACGACCAAGTTACAAGTCATTTTTTTTTTCCAAAAATATACATCATCTTTGGGAAACAGACAAGTGACTTATGAAAGAAAAAAAGATCTTTTCAGAGTCAGGCAAATAATACCGTCAAAGTGTTGAGACTAGAGATTTTATTTTAGAAAGATAAAGGATGGAGGCGCAATGATATTTGGCATTTTTAATTTAGGTTTGTTTTATTTAAGTTTAATGTTAATTCCATGCTGTGTTTCAGTAAGAACAATACAGATTCTGTATCTGTGGCTCCAGTCAGATATCCAGTAGTACAAATTAGCTTCAAGTTACACATACTGAACAAAAGAGGTTGAGCGAGCGAAGGAGGGGAGGTGGGGGCCTGGGAGAGGGAAGGAGAAGAAACAAAGAATTGAACACGCATGCAGGCTTTTCCATATCACCTTCAATGCTAACCTGCTTCAGAGGGAGAATAAAAGTAGGCAAGAATGAGCAGCCACGGATTGTTGAACTGTTACCAGCACCATGCTTTTCAGCAACATTTTAGCAGAGTTTGAAACACTTTTTACAGCAAAACCATTACAATAAACTCCTCTAACAACCTTTAACCACCTCAACTAACACCCAATTAATTTTAAACATCGGTATAAAATTCGATTTAAACAATTAGAAAAAAGAAAAATGATACCATATATGCCTCCACAGTGTGATTAGCCTCTCTCTTAGATGCTTACATCACCCAGAATTCTAATGGCTTTCAAATGTAATTTCCATTTCTAATGGTGACCTTGCCACATCTGGCAAGAAATACAGTAATGCTGAAAAAGCCTCTATGCAGTCCTGTTAGTGTCTTAAAGAACCTAAAAGCTGGGACCAGTAAAATCCACAGAAATTCACTCTTGCCTTTAAGAACTTTTGAAAACTGTTTAAAAAAAAAAAAAAAAAACAGGGCAGGAACCTAAATTCTGAGACCAAATGTAAAAGTCAGATTTGGTGGTTCTCAGCGACAATGGGGAAATTTCCAAGGGGAGATGGGATGGGAAGGACTGGGGTGGTCAGAGATGGTTTCTCTTGTTGGCTTTTATGTCTCACTGATTTTCATCTTCCACATCCTGCAGCGCTTCTTTATTCTGCTCTTCACCTGCAAAGAAGAATGACAATTATTTCATACTGCCTAGATCAGGCTGTAAACAAAGGTATCATTCCAAGCATAAAGACTCCTTATATTTGCTACAATTGGTATTAAACACAGACAAGCAAGGACTTCTACCATCCTTGACACCTAAGATGCCTAAGTTGAGAGGTATTGCTGGACCAACGTCCTAAATGGTCAACAGGACAAAAAATTGACGCATAGTAAAAATTAATATTTTTATGCTAAATAAGCTCTTAAAAGTAGACAGCCAAGGTGACCATACTATAAAATAACTTTCAAGCTTTCATGTGTATATTGTGTCAAAATACTTTCTCAATAACCTCACCTCTTCAAAAATCAAGAGTATTTTACAATTTTTTGCAAAATGTAATTTACCCACAAGTTTCATATCAGAATACTTCACTAATAAGAAATGAGCAGTAAAATGCTCCAAAGGACTTCTATAGTTTTGAAGGGAGGTGGTTATGCTTTTGTGAATATTTTATATTTTGTTTCTTGGCCAGTCACACCAAACCATAACCAGATTTATCACTCCACAGTGAAACAGCATGCTCAAACTAAACCAGAACACTGAGGTTATTAAAGAAAGGCATTTGGACCAGTTCTTTCATGCCATTTTTCTTTTCCCTTTGAACATGATGATTAGTCTAAGGAATTTCAACTGCACTATGACATGCAATAGAAAGCAGCCTATTCATCTACCTATTAATAAGCATTAAATAAGTCAGCCATAATAAGCATGCAGGCTTTTGCTAAAAATTAAATAGGTAAGTTACATTTTTTGGTGCTTTAACAAACCACTTATAATCCCTACTATTACTAGTCTGAATCAAAAATAATTGAAAAATCAATGAACCAATCCAACAATAATATTATAGTTCAGATAATCCATCCATTCATATTGCTTATTAAATTAATTAGGATGGAGAGATGACACTGGTAACTGCCTACAGACATAAAGGATTAATTAAGGTAAATGCTTTAAGCAGTCTTAAAGACCTTGATAAAATAAATGATAAATGCTGTCGTGGTAACAAAGGTTAAGATTAGTTTTCGTCACTTGAAATTTTTGTGATAAAAATGTTTGCTATTGCTATGTGAAAGTACTAAAAAAGTACTTGAGGTACATAAAGATTTTTGACTCGTATACAGAAAAAGACATGCAAAGAAAGACAAAAATAAGCATTTACTGAGGAAAAAAAAACAATGGACCACCCAACTGTTCATTCCCCAAAGAACAATGTATTCAAACTTAGGAGATTATAGGGACATTCACTTTCATTTTTAACAGCAATACACTGTATAGTTAACATACAACAACAGAGCACACTTTAATTCACTCATAAGCAAACATTGGATTTGTCAAAAGTTCCAAGTTAACACCGGCATTAAAATATTGCCAGATAAATAAATCACACTCAACCAGAGGTAGACAGAGGGTAGCAGATCATAAGTGTCTTAGAAGGTTTTGCATCCTGAAATGTAGAACAGGCAGGGTTTTTTTTAAGCGACAGGATGATATGCAGGCATGATTAGTGAAGAACCAAAATTAGAAGCAGAATTCACTTCGCCATGATACTGACTTACAAAGTAGTTTTTAGGAAAGGAAGAGTTGGATTTTCCTTTAGGAATCTATATTGCAAGGAGAAAGGGAGGGAGAACAATCACATGAAAGCAACATCACGGGAAAAATAAACCAAAAGAGCAAGACAAAGGAAAACATCAATGATTTAAGGGAGTCAGATTCTGGTCTTTTTAATTTGTATAAACTTCTAAGAAATAATCTATTCCTTTTACCTTTAAGAGGATTAAATTATATCCTCTTAAAAGGTATACAGAAGGAAAAAAGTTTCCTTGGACTTGTATTTCTTTGTCCACTATCTCTAGATTTTGGAAGAGGAGGAATGGGCAGAGGACAAACATTTCCTCTCCGTAGACTTGTGTATGAAACAGTCCTCTGATGACAAGTTAAAAGAATTGAAATCACTTGACAAGAGAAAGCAGTGATCCCTTTAAATTATGCTCTAACACAACACATTCAGACATTAACATTCTGCAGTTAAAAAAACACAAATGTGTATAAGTAGAAGTTTGTGAACCACATACATTTCTTCCATTAGAAACCCTCAATTCAAATGCTTTATGACACCATTTTTCCTAATCAATAAAAAAGGAGAAAACCATCTGAATAATCCTTAAACTAAACTTTATCATCCTGAAAAACTACTAATTCCATGACCAAAATTCTTCTATATTCGGCATTAATTCTAAGTCACAAAACCAATTTAATTAAACATGTACTACATACACTATACCTTTTAGCAAAACTGGCAAATAATTTCCTAATTTCCTACCCACAACAATTTGTAAATTCAGATACTTTAATTTTACTAAAATGTCAAGAGACTGCATGGATTTTTCCAGTATTAAACTATCATGTTTTATATTTCCAAATATTTTGACCAAGTTCTTAAATGAAAATTAGTCTGTTTCAACCAAATTTAACTAACCATTTACAAAGTGAAGAAGAATTAAAGCAACTGGATTTCACCAAAAACAAAAAACAAAAAAAAAAAAACTTTTAAGATTAAAGAGAAATCTATGCTAAAATGTAATAAAACATCTTGGTGCAAAGAACTTTCCCAACTATGAAAAATAAGTAGTTTTAAAGAAAATATTTTACTTTAAAATGATCCATTTTATAAAATGACACTGATAACTAAGAAAAAGAGTATCTTTCTATATGAAAATGGAGTGACAATCTACTTCAATTAATCAATTTTTGGTTAACAGTGATAATGAACAAGAGCAGCACTAGAAAATATAAACTTCTATTAATTTTGTAATCTACCAACTTAGTTATAAGAGCTGGCATCAAACATCTTAAAAACAAAACAAAACAAAACAAGAAAACAGCACTTCAACCCAGGCCACCTTCTTTGTTATTTTTATCCTCAAAAAATGTTCCCAGAGGTCAGAGTATAGTATAGCTTACTTATTAGGGCAATACTGCTTATTGAACTCTTCCATGCTTTCCTTTCATCCCCTCAAATAAGCAAAGATATATTAGTGAGCTGAGGGTGCCTATGAAGAGTCCACAGCTATATGGACAATTCTTCTTAGCAGTTTTTGTTAGAATGTAACAGAATTTTACAGCTAGAAGGAGCCTAAGTCACTGGTTCACAGATAGTAAATTGGTTCTGAGTACCAAAGACTGGTAGGGTTTGCCTCAACTGTTTTGTCAAAAAGTAACCTACAGCTCCATCTGGCTTTGTTGAAAAAGTGCGCAAGTAGGTCACATGTGCTATGTATCTCAAGCCAATCTTAGTCAAATATCTAAAAACTTCATAGGGCTAGTGAGTTCTAGAAGCTGAGTCACTCAATTTTTACTTTACTTTTTTTAAGCCTACAGCACCTGGTCTTCCTAGGTAGACTCCCATCCAAGGACTAACCAGGTCCGACCCTGTTTAGCTTCCGAGATCAGATGAGATTGGTGCGTGTTCAGGATGGCATGGCCATGGCCTACCCAATTCTTACTTTAGTACCCTAACCCAAATAAGTCTAACAACTGACTCTATCCTTCCAGAGCAAGGAAACTGATAATACACATGGCCTTAACATCCTTTTCAGAGCACCTTTAAAAAGTATAATGCTCTCTAAAACAGTACAGTTGTTGAGTTTGACCATCAGACTGCAGCCAGCCTCAAGCAATGCATTACATGCTTAAATTTGGGGAACACACCCTTAAAGGATCTGAAGCTAAAACTGAAATCTTTTGATTCCACTTCCTATACACCACCACCAACTATCTCATAATCATAATGGTCATGTCGCACTAGTTTGTCCTCTCCCTGCTCAACAATCTATCATATATGAAAATGAATGATTCTTCGGAAACAGGCAGAATAAAATCTCCTCTTAAAAAAAAATGTGACAAATTTGGGATTTTATGTTTAAAACGAACATACAGCACTATTCCTTTAGAGGATTAAGTTCTAATAACTGTTTACTACCAAAAACTCTAAAAAATAGACTATACCAGACCTCTTAAATAGGACTAAGGGCTGAGCATTCCATTTGCTCTACAGAATCCAAAGAAAATTAATTCCCTTTTTAGGTAAAATATTTCCAGGAGATGCTTCATAAATGTCTACTGATACCGTCTAGTTTTAACCTGAGGATACCACTTAGCCAGAGCAGTGATCGTGACATTCAAATACAATTAACCTTGACCCCTAAAATTTAATCTGAGGATGATTACATGAACTGCTTCCCCTCCCTCCATCTTTCAAAACAGTGTGAAAAGAGGTAAAGTTTAGGAAACTTTATTAGAGGCCAAACTTTTAAATCTTCAGATATTAACAAAAGATCCTTTCCAAATATGTCTTTTAAGTTATCATCTCAAAATGGAAGACTATACACTGTCAGTATTTCTTGAAAAAGTACTAATTAAAATTTGAGAGTTTGGAGGATAACCTAGGAGTCTACATTGTAACTTGATATAAAGAAATACGAAGGAATTTCTAAGAGTAAAAAGATCCAATAACTGAAAGACACATTAACTTAAGTTTCCTTACCATCACCCTGCATGTCTGAAGTCCATAGTGTCAGATTATCACGTAACAACTGCATGATAAGTGTAGAGTCCTTATAGCTTTCTTCACTCAGCGTATCCAGTTCTGCAATTGCATCATCAAAAGCTGCTTTTGCCAACCTACAAGTATTTACATAAATATATTACAAAAATAAGCTAAAGTCCAAAACCGAAATTAGAAATGACATGTTAAATACCACTCTTTTCTTGTTTTCCCACAGGTATGTAACAGTGACACTGAGTACTTGGGGTTTAGGTGTTGAAATAAAGAAAAGCACATGTAACTATTGAAAACTAACTTTTTATTTAATTTGGGAATCTAGCAACTTTGGAGCTAGTGAAACTTCTGGAGCATCACTTCTTACTATGCTTCTGACAAGTCTATCAGTAAATAGAGTAGTATATAGACCAAATTCCAAACTAAAGCACCACCAAAATATATGAATAAAGGTATTTCCAAGTTCTAGTTAATAGCTTATTTAATAGTTTTAATACAGAGAGAAAATTTTGGACAGTATTTCAGTTTCATTCAACAGAATTTAATATTAATGGAAGCAAAAGGGTGGATGATACAGAACCAATAAAAATATGATCATATAAGTCACTTATGATTTTAAAGAAACAAAATTCACATTTATTGAGTACTTATACTATGTACACCAAGTGACACTGGACACTGATGGAGAAAACAAAAAAGAGGGAAGAGACATAATCTGAGTCCACAATGAACTTAAAACACATAGAAATAGAGGACTAACACATAAACTATTCTAAAAGAATGAAGTGCTATTCTGGATAAAGTTATTCAGGGAACGAAGCAGAGGAGCAAATGGGGAAGTCAAATTTGAACTTATCATAATGAGTAGGAAAAAAACATAAATGAGACACTTCAGATTAAAGTAAATGCATGCACAAAGGTATGGAGGTGACTTGATTTGAAGCCATGTAAGGGACAGCTAGACTGGAGAATGACAATGAAAGATTCCACCAATACTATAAGTTGAACATATACTTATAGCTTCTTCAGTTAAGACATACCTGTTTGGACAAACTCAACTAGCCATTTAGAATGTTTTTAGATAAGTTAATATTAGTTTGAATTCAAATGCATCCACCTTACATCAGGAAAATCTCATGGAATATCTGGTTCTTACATACTCAAAAATACTGAAGTTACAAAGGAAAAATACAAACGGCCCTTGAATAACATGGATTTGAATTGTGTAGGTCCAATGATACACAATTTTTAATTCAATAAATACACTGGAAAATTTTTTGGAGATCTGCAACTATTTAAAAAACACAGATGAACTAGAAATATCAAAAATATAGCCTAGAAATATCAAAAATATTAAAGAAAAAGTTAAGTGTATCATGAATACATAAAATATATTTCTCTTCCTCATGATTTTAATAATACCTTTTCTCTAGCTTACTTTATTGTAAGAATACAATATACATGTAACATATAAAATGTTAACTGTTTTTGTTATCGACAAGGCTTCCAGTCAAAAGCAGGCTATTAGTTAAGTTTTTGAGGAGTCCAAAGTTATACGTGGATTTCTGACTATGCAGGGGGTCAGCACCCCCAACTTCTGTTGTTCAAGGGTCAACTGTAGGTTACTCCAATTATGAAGTACTAAAATAGGCAAATTCATAAAGACAGAAAATAGAGATTACCAGAGGCGGGGGGGGGGGGGGGTGTAGAGTTGTTGCTTCATGGTTATAGGTTGTTTCAGGTGATAAAAACCTTTTGGAAATTGATAGTGGTGCCACTGACTATACTCTTTTAAAAGGTTAGAAAGATAAAACTTCATTTAACGTATATTTTACCATAATATTTAAAAAGTAAAAAGCTATGTATATAAAGATATCTCTTAAGTTGGTATCTATATCAAAAATTGGAAGTTTAATATACATCAATGAGAAAGAAAGCTATATTAAATTATAAAGTACAAAATGGTATGTATGAGCATAAACATGACTATATTAAAAACATACCTACAAAGACTGAAAGCTAATATACAAAAATAAAGATAATTTTATTATAATTCCTCTCATTCCTTTCTCCTACTAATAAGAGATTCTTTTTAATTTACCAACATAATTTTTTCCCATCAACATAATTATCCTAACTGCCCTCCTAGTGAAAAAGTCTTTTTCACTTTCACAGTAAGAGCTTTTGTTCTATTCCATGATTTACCTGCAGGCACGGTCAGGGGAATTAAGAATTTCATAGTAGAATACGGAAAAATTCAGAGCAAGACCTAAGCGAATGGGATGCGTTGGTGGAAGTTCTGTCATTGCAATATCACTAGCAGCTTTATAAGCCACTAGGCTGTTCTCCGCAGCCTCCTTCCTGTCATTTCCTGTGGCAAATTCAGCCAGATACCTGTGGTAGTCCCCTTTCCTAAAAACAAAGAAAACAAAAAACCCATAATTAGGAATAATGCTTTTAAAACAAAAAATAAACTTAAAAACTTTTTATGTGAAAAGATTTAATAATTAACAGGTATACTTCAATAATTTTTAAAACTCTCAGGAATGACTGATTCATCCATTTAGTTTTCCTCCTTAGAGATTTCATATTGCCAAATATAAGCAAAATCCTAGAAAAATTAACTGAAAAGCCTTTTTTAAAAAATCAAATTTATCACTTCCTAGACTAGAATTATATATCAAAAATGGTTCCAAAAAATGTCACCCTATTTGTTAATCATGAAATAAAAAGTTCTATATAAAATGTTAAGATTGAGCTATGTAATGCACTGCTGTAGCTAGGGGGAGAACCTACAAAGGGAAATGAATGTAAATAGGTAAAGCAAAACCTAGTGTATTTTTACAGTAAAGTCTAACCATTTTAAATGCAGTAATACTTCATTAGGTGTGAATGTGCACGCGAGAATTCAAAAATTATTTTAAGTTTTGAGAATTACTCCTCCCATATAACTATGTTGGAAGCAACATTAAACTATTCTTAAAGAAAACTTGAAAACCTACACAGAAAAAGTGATGATTCTAAGTGCACCAACATGATTAATCTGACATTTTCCCTTCTAGTATAGAACCTACATTTTATAATAGAAAACCTTGGACTCGCCAGTGTTAGCTGCTGGAATGAGGTGTTTGTCCAGTACATCCAGAATGTCACAACAGATTAACTTTAGCTCAGTCTCAACCTGAAAAAAAAGGTCAAAAATTATTTAAGTCTAAGAAATTATATAAATTATCATATTCTACCTCTGGTTTTGAAGAAAAGAGCCATATTAAACAAAACATATATCCTTCTCTGAACCTTCTTCCCCTTTTTGGTACAAAAAGCAGAGAAAAGTTGTCTACAGGTTATAGAAATTATCTTTCTCATGCTATTCAGTTACTTTTTTTTTTAATGAACTCATTCAGGTACAACAGAGTGACACTGATTACTATTTACTGAAAGAGCTGCGTATTTATATTAACTTCCTTAAATGAGGTAGGAACTATTGTCTCCATTTACATAAGAAAACAAATATAATATTTGCCCAAAGTTCACCAATTTAAAAAGGCAGAGCTAGGATTTGAACCAAGACAGACTGCATACCTACTATCATGGTTTACAATGGATGAAATATAAATTCAGACCAAGGCAATTTTTGTTTCCCTTTAGTGCTCACATTCTTAACCACTACTGTGTTCACTACTCACTTCAGTAGTAAAGATCCATAGCCAGTAAAGGGCACCAAAACTCTGTATACCAAAATAAATGTTGCCTCTCATCTTAATTCATTTATCACGCCAAAAAACCACACCACTCTTAAATACACATATGTATCCTGCTCTCCATTTTCTATTAATTCAAAGTGACACTGCTGAACCTTTCCAAGTTCTTCTCAAGTCCACTGTAACCTCCTTTCCTTTGAAAATAATTCTACTCTCTTTTCCTAAAATTTCATACTGATCTTAATTAAAACTAGCTCTTTTCTGAATAAACTACTTCTCCTTATGGCTTTTTTAATAGACAATGCTCTAGGAGAAGGAAGATTTCTGAATTCTGTTAGGTCCTCACTGACTTGGTATGACTGCTCTCCTATTATTCCAAATCCCCGCTCCTTATAAGATCACCCTTTATATTCTAATTTCTCAATTTCTGTCATCAACAGAATCTGTAGGCCCTTCATCCGCATTCACTGAGTACCTACAGCCTACCTCCCAATTCTTGGTAACACACCACAGTATTATCACCCATGTTCTTTTCAACACAGTTCCTTAATCTCAACTCCACAACCTCACTTGTGACTACCCCTAACTGTAACTGCTCTATCCTAGAAGTCTTAAATTCTAATTTCACTACTGGACAATAACTTCCTTTTTGGTCAATACTGCTATTCCTACTTAAGGACACATCAAGACCTCCAGCCTCTCGAATCTTCCACCTTGTCCCAATTTATCAGTCTCTCTCTTTACTTCCCTCTTCCTTTCCTACTTAGACCAAATCCCACATGCTAGCACACGAGACTTCGCTCTCTTCAACACTTTCAACTTTCTTGTTTCTTCATCACTCTGAAAACACCAAACTTGTCTACTGATAATCCATATTCTTTGTTCCAACATATCTGAGAGTAATGGTCACTCTGATACCAGGCTCACCACCTCTATGCAATCCCAGGTGTGTTAATCCCTTGAAACCTCAGTTTTCCCAATTATAATCTGGAATAATAGCTACCCTTTACAGAGGGTTATTTAAAGATTAAGTAAATTCAATATCTTGCACTCAAATCTCCCAACTCAGAACAGTAGCAAGCAGAGCTAGAGATAGTCAATAACGGTGGTCTCCCTTTCCTTCTACTTAACAAACTCACTCTCCATGCTACTTCATGCCTGCTTCCGTAATTTCCCTCACTGTACTAACTGTGTTTATATGCCTCTCTCTTCAACTAGGATCAGTTTCTCAACAGCAGCACTATTGACATTTTGGGCTAGATGATTAATTGTTGTGGGGGGCTATCCTATCCAAAATCGGATGTTTAACAGCATCCCCATCTCTACCCACTAGATGACAACCAAAATGTCTCTAGACATAACCAAATATACTGAGGAGCAAAATCACCCTCTGGTTAAAATCACATCAATAGCTAACAATCTTTCTGACCAAAATCCAGAGTACGAAAAATACTACATAAATATATATACACATGTATAATACCTAAAACAATACCTTCATGAAATAATGCCCAATACCCTCTGATATTCTGTATTAAAAAAACAAAATGACTCGACTGAGGTTCTTAAGGATAGTAACTATCTGCCTCATCTTTGTACCTACAGCATTAACAAATTGTGTGGTTAGAGGCACATGAATATTTGTTCAATTGCCCTAAGTGGTCATTTCAAGTCACTCTATTAAGTATAAAGATTAAATTAGTTCTCTACGTTGCAGTGCTCAAAATTGTATACTACCCTGTGCAGCTTCCAGGAAAAAATTCTTCAGCTCTGCCCTGAAATATCGTATAGCCTGTAATTACTAACCCAGGTAAATAAAACATGCAAGTCCATTAAAATATAAACTGTGTATTACGTAAGTACACAACGTGTGTGTACTGGGCGGTGATCAAAAATATCCAACATCTAAGGCATCTTTCTTTAAACATTTCTAGGATATGACAATCTCACCATTTGCCGATACTCCCGAATCATTTTTAGTTTGTCTTCTCCCCCCTTGTTTTCTTCTTTCTGTTCAATGCTGCTGATTATTCTCCAGGAAGCTCTTCTAGCTCCAATCACATTTTTATATGCAACAGATAGGAGGTTCCTTTCTTCAACTGTTAACTCCACATCCATTCCTGCTACTTTCTTCATTGATTCCACCATTTCTATAAAAGTAAAATAAGATCCTAAAATTTAAGTTTTAACACATCCCTTCAAAATAGGTCTTTTTACTGTCAAGTTAATGTAAAACAAAACTCTAACAAAAATAACTTCACAAACATCAAAACTACTGTGAGTAAAAAACCAAAAACATGTAAAATAAAGTGAACTAAGAGTCCGGAACAAGATCATCTGGAATTAAAGTTCTATGGAATCAGAACAACTTCCAGCAGTGCCTAGTATATATAAATGGTTTGGAGACTGTCATATTAAATAAGGTAACTAGGAATGCACAATTACCAGAACTGAACTGGAGGTTTAAAACAAAGATTCAATCCCCAAATATGAATAAATGATTATTTTCCAAACAATAGTCATGTAAGAAAGGGAATCCAGCAAACATATACTGAGTATTTAGTCAGTAACAAACACAAACCAAACATATCTTTGGATGTTCCAATCCTTCCTCCCTGAGAAGGACACTATCCACCTCCTAATAATAAATTCATTCAGCAGCAAAACTTTTTGATGGTTCCTATTTGTTACCACTAGGTGGCAAGCAAAGAAAGGGGCCCAGATAAACTTAGGGAAATCCTAAGTACGGGGGGGGGGGGGGGGGGGGGGACAGGTACAAATACATGGTGGATGCAAAGAACCAGAAACAGCTCAATAAACACTAACTAAATAAATGCATTAATGAAAACTATGCCTTTAGAAAAAACTTTAGTATTGCCATGTGGCTCTCCAACTTACTGATTTAGAACTTGGTGATAAGACCCAAGGATCTGCATTTTAACAAGGCACTCTCAGCATACATTAACACTCCAAGAGTGTATCTTAAGGTATGATATAGACAGTGACTTTATGAAGCACTGCTTAATTTTATGTTAAATTATGTATAATCTCAGGGAAATATGTTTCAAAATTTTACCCTTTCAGGAATACAAGTTAACATTAAAACGGTGTAAGGTCTTTGGAAAGCAGCTCACTAGTTTCTTAGACAATTAACACCTTAGGACTCAGGATTCCATTCCTAGGTATTACCCAAGAGAAATAAAAATATACCTTCACAAAGACTTTTACACAAATGTTCACAGCAACTTTATTCTTAATAGCCAAAAGATGAAAACCCAAATACTCATCTATATGATGTACTGCTCAAGAATAAAACTACTGATACGAGTAACAACATGGATGAATTTCAAAAACATCATGCTAACTGAAAAAAGCCAAAAAAGCCAGTACGATTCCACTTAAATCAAGTTATAGAAAGTACAACACTATAAAGGCAGAGTGCAAATTAAGTGGTTATCAAGGTATGGTTACCCAGGGCATGGGGATGAAGTGTAGGTAGGGCTTGTGTGCAAAGAAGTACAAGGGAAATTTGTGGGGTAATAAAATTAACTGTTCTACTGTGGTGGTGATTACACAAGATAATAAAAAGTTACTGAATTACACATTTAAAAGTGGCATATTTTAGCATATATAAATTATACCTCAATAAAGCTGATTTTTTAAATTAATTATTATTTATGCCTACAGCACCTGTCTTCGTAGGTGGTCTCCCATCTAAGCACTAACTAGGCCCAGCCCTACTTAGCTTCCAAGATCAGACATAGGGTTTGTTCAGGGTGGCATGGCCGTAGACCACAGACCGTGGCTCCACTGGGGCATGAGCCTAGGACCTTCTGCATGTAAAGCAGACATGCTAACCACTACACTATGGAATCACGTCCAATAAAGTTGATTTTTTTTACATGTAGTTCTGAAGCATTAAAAAATATTAAGGAGTATGGTAATAAGACCATTACTTATTTGCAGGAGCGTAAAAGCATTCATTTGAAACATCCAATATTTTTTTAAACTATAACACAGGAAAAAAGGCTAAATTTAGGGTGGAGTAAAAAGGGATCATTTCAAGCTCACTTATACTTATTAGTTTATTCTCAAAAACTAACAACAAATCAAACAAATGTCAGAAGGAAAATTCATAGATACAAAAAATGGTTGCCAGTTTTTTTTAAGGGGAGGATGGATGAAAAATGAAAGGATTTTTTAAAAAAAGAAAAAAGGTAAAGGAATTAAGTATAAATAGGCAGGTACAAATAGTCATAGGGTAAAATATACAGCAAAGGGAATACAGTCAATAATACTTTAGTAACTGTGTATGGTGCTAGGAGGGTACTAGGCTTATTAGGGAGAGCGTAAGTTATATATAAGTCTAACCACTATGCTGTACGTCTGAAACAAATATTGAATGCTGACTGTAACTGAAAGTTATTTTTAATTTTTTAAAGAAATGAACCAGTAATTCACTTTTCTAAACTGGTGCCAAAAAAGCAATGAGAAAACTACCCTAGCTACACCAAAAAGTACACTAATCCTTTAAAATCGTGGGCCTCTGTAAAAATATAGACACGAAATTACCTAAAACCACCAAAACTTTAACAGTGATGTCTGCGTACCATTCCAGGTGACCGAGATTTTCTCCACATTTCTATGCTTTAAAATTTTTCAACAATGAACATTTAGTATTTTTACAATGTGACTCAATGATATTCTACTATCCCAGATTCAATTAAGTATAATTCACTTCATTTATAAAGCCACAAAACAATGCACAAAATACTGGCAAAACTACAGAAGCAGCAGTATCCACTTCTAATTAACAGCTTTACTGATCTGTAATTCACAAATCGCACAAATTCACCCATTTAAAAAGTGTGCAATTGAATGGTTTTTATTATATTTACAGTACTGTGCAACCATCGCATTTTTAGAACATTTTCATCACTTGAAAAAAAATCTCCATACTCATCATCAGTCACTCCCCCTCACCCTCAACTCCCTCAGCCATAGACAACCACTTATCAATCTACTTTCCGTCTCTATGAATATGTAAACGGAACCATATTATATGCTGTCTTTTGTGACTGGCTTCTTTTCACCTAGCATGTTTCAAGATTTGTCCACAGTCCAGCACCTCCCGATACTTCAATTACTATATAGACATACAACATTTTATTTATCCATTCATCAGTTAATGGACATTTGAGTTGATTTTTTTTTGGCTATTATTAATAATGCATGAACGTTGATATAAGTATGCTTTCAAGTCTCTTGAATATATATAGCCAGGAGTGTAACTGTTGGTTCATGTGGTAACTTTTTGAGGAACTGCTAAACTGCTCAACAGGAGCTGCACCACTTTTACATTCCCACTAGCAACATAGAAGGATTCTAATTTCTCCATTTCTCAACCAATACTTGTTCGTTTTCTTTAAAATAAAAAAAAAAGTCATCCAAGTGAGTATGAAATGGATCTCATGATTTTGATTTCTATTTCCTTGATGGCTAGTATGGTAAGCATCTTTTCACGTGCTCATCAGCCATCTGTGTATATCTTTTGAAAATATATGCTTTGCCAATTTTTTATTGAGCTATCTGCCTTATTACTGAGCTGTAGGAGTTATTTACTTTTAAAATCCCAACTATTCCTTAGCCCCTCATTTCTCCATTCCTAAAGGTAGAACACTAAGGGATAGTAGTAGCATAAGTCAGAAAAGAGCCTTCCTACTACCCCTAAAGTTCTACAATCGGTGTTTTGTACCAATTTGTATAAATTATGACTATAATGAAGCTCTTATAACATTGATATCATCCTTAGTCTTTTAACACCAGTTAACAGAAACATCATCTGAACTACAATGTATCCCAAAAACTATTAAAAATTTTCTGATTTAGCCAAAAAAAAAATCTAGACAGAACACAAAACCTACATCAGCAGAGGATTAACATCAATTGTATTCACATAAATTTCTCAACATAACTATATTTCATGAAATCACCTTAGCAGCAACTACTTCATCATCAATGTGATCTAAGCATTTCTGAGATAGGGAAAGCTGTACAATTTGTTTAGAGGAGGTCTTACCATAACTTATGAACCAGGGAACTGAGACTCATGGTCAAATCACTACTTATGGATGCACAAGCAGTTTGGTACATGAAGTCTGGGCAATAAAATACAATTTCTGGGACATCAGATAGTTTGGAGACAATGGGTAGCTGACTGAAAATCACCACACTGTTACAGTAACTCTGGAACATACAATCTCCACAATTCAAAAAGGGCATTTTAAACATAATGATAAGCCTGTTTGGTTCCAAGTCACTTCGCTTCATTGAGATAACAGCCTAATTAGACATTACCATTAAACCAGCTTGTCTCTATTTGTTACCAAACTATATCCTACCAAAAAGAGCATCAAATGTTATTCACCCGGACTGTAATTTAGCACTGATTTTTGGTTTTGCTCTTTGAAGTATTTACACATTCATTCAATAAACTCATAAATAAAACACCTCATGTAAGGCATTGTTCCAAATGCTTTGCATGTACTAATGTATTTAATCATCTCAACAGACCTTCAAAGCAGGCATTAGTATCATCCCCATTTTATACAAGGACACTAATTAATATGGAGGTTAAACATGCTAAAAAATCTCAAATTCAGCAGATTACAACCCAGGCAATCTGAATCCAGAGGTGTGCTTTGATTTAATTATATTCCTCAGATATGAGAATCTGAGAATCCCTTGGTTTGTTTTTATAAGAACAGATGCAAATATAAATGGTTTCAATGAAAAACACACAAGCTTAATGCATTAAAATGTATTTTACTCCTCAGAACACATCTCTCCACCTATGAAATCCCCCAAAAATCACCTCCAAAAAGCTTACTGCCAATGCCTAATAGAGAGTAGATATTCCCATGCCACTAATATCTCTACAACAACATCCCAGTAAACTTGATCCTCCCGAGATTATCCCTGCCAGCCTGTAAAACAAGTCTCAGTGCTGAGTTTTAACAGTCTTTTTAACAAGACAAAGCAGACGATCTAAAAAGGGACACATCTCCATCTATTGGACTGACTGCAAGTTACCACAAGGCCCAATTCTATGATTCCTAATGAGATCCAGCGTCTGGACAGAAGCAAACTGTTCAGAATTTGTCATGAAAAACTAAGCAGGTGCTGTGCTGGCTGATAGGATTAATATACCAAGTCATAACCATAATTTCTCCCAAACTGGAAAAAATTTCTTACAGCTGTTTATAACACATAATATTGACTTTATAGACAGAAAACTGAAGCTCAGGGTAATTTGTCTAAAGCCACACAGCTAATACATGCTAAAACCAGAACTCTAACTCAGACAAACTTAAGTGCCTGAGCTCTTAACCACCACTTACATTTAATTAACTTTCCAAGTGGTGTGCTCACATAAACAAATTAAGTCCAAGGACACGAAAGGGAATCGCCCCAAAGAAAGTAAAGAGCCTTAGCAACAAACACTGCCTTAAAAAGGTCCAGTCACTCAAGGTTCTAGAAAGGTCTTAGGTTTTCTTTATGTTAAAGTTGATAAGTTGGCCAATGACCTTTCTCCTCTTTCCCTAGGAAACTATTCACCACTCTGGATCAGACTCAAACATCTTACTCTGTGAAGCCTTGCTATGCTCTCCAATCCATATTGCATTTCCCCGTATTAAGGTGTTTTTCTTCCCATTAAATGTTACCTTCTTAAGAGAGCGTGAACTGTGTGTCTTTATCTCTACATTCCCAGAAAAGCACAGTATTTAATGCCACAAAGGCAAGTACTAAAAAGAATGAAAAAGATAAGACAAACTATGTTAAAGAGAGACTGCTGGTAAATACATTCTGGTGGATTTGACTGAACGTCCTACGCAAACAAAACCTGTTTAAGGACCTCTTCCAGATAAATGAGTTCTGTAGTCTTTTTTGAGTTCCGTAGTCTTTCTCAGCAATTTCAATAGTGCTTTTAACTGCAATCCACTTTAATAGAAAATTTTGTTATCTGTCCCTACAGAGATGTCTCTGAGACCCAAAAATCATCCTGAAGGTCTGAAGTCTGTTCATTAAACGTATAATGGGAAATTTAGTATAGGTGTCCTGTTATCACACCTGAGCAAAGTGCCTATACATTAAAATTGTATTCCCAACAAGACTACAGCATCTACAGAGACTTAAAATATGAAGTATCTGGTATCATATGACCTGATAACAAATCCTGTACGTGAAATGACTGAAGGAGAACCAACACCATTTCAAAAACTGTACAAGAATCAAGGAATTTAGAGATATTCTGAGAACCTGGTATACTGTAGTCTAGAAGCCTTACTGATTCGTCTGCTATAGATTAACAATAAAAAGCAGGCAGAATGTGCAGGTTTTTAAGGAAAAATGGCTGGTTGGTATTTAAAAAACGTGGATGGGATAATCAGAACAATCTATAACGGAAAAGTGTCACTTTATACAATAAGCAGATATAATTACCAATCAAGAGCTTCCAGGGCTCATTTAGAGCACAACAGTTAAGGAAAATAACAAGCTTTCTTTACCTCTTTAAAACACTTAGGTTTGCCACCTCACACTCAATAGGCTGGCTACTATTCAAAACAAATTAAAAACAAAAACAAAAACAAGTGCTGACAAGGATGTGGAAAAACGGACTCTATGACCCCGTTGGTGGGCATGTAAAACAGTATGGTTAAAAATACAGTTATCATATGACCCAATAATTATGCTCTGGGCATATACAGAAAAAAACTAAAAGCAGGATCTTGAAAAAATATTTGTACACCCCTATTCATAGTTGCATTATTTGTAATAGCTAAAAGGTGGAAGCAACATAAGTGTCCACTGATGGATGAATAGGCAAGCAAAATGAGGTGTGTGTATGTGTGTATACACACACATACATACATACACAGAAACATACATACACAATGGAATATTATTCAGCCTTAAAAGGAAAAAACCTATAATTCTAATTTGGCAGATATGTGCTCAACATGCCCTACAGGTCATTTCATGTATATTTTACTAATAAATTTATTTCATCTATGAGAGGTGAACACAGTGTAAATATATATATATATATATGCCTTACTGTTAAAGTCTACAGCTGAAACTTACTGGATTTCGTTAATTAATGTCACCATAAAAAATAAATTTAAATTTTTTTAAAAAATTGAATAAAATTTAAATTTAAAAAGTGTTAAAAGTTATTTCATAATACTTTATATTTACCTTATCTTTTAATAGTTCTTTTTAATAAAATTATTTTTTTAAAAAGAAGGAAATTTTGTGCCAAAACATGGATGACCCTTGAGGATATTATCCTAAGGGAAAGAAGACAAATATTGTATGATTCCACTTATATGTGAAGTCTTTAAAATCATAAAGACAAAAAGTATATTAGTAGTTGCTATGAGTAGAAAGAATGTAGTTTTGTTTAATGGGTAAAGTTTCAGTTTTACAAGATGAAAAGAGTTATGGGGGTGGATGGGAGGTGATGACTGCACAAAAATGTGAATGTATTTAACACCACTGAACTGTACACTGAAAAATGGTTACGATAATGAGCTGTTACGTGTATTTTAACAAAATTTAAAAAAAAAAAAAAACACTAAGATAAACTAAGTAGCTCTGCTCCAAACTCTATAGTCCCCTTCTCAATGAAAAGTAATTCAGATGACAGACACGACAATGATGGGGACTGTTAAAAAGAAACTCCTCCAAAGACTAAAAAGAGGAAAGAACTAAAGGCAATTAAAATTTCTGGTATGCATGAAAGCAAGCTTCCCAAATCACTATGTCAAATAGAAAATATGCAAAGTTATCTTAGGGGTGACAAAGAACTATTATGGGAAAAGGTACCTCTGAAAATTCTAAAACTCTATAAAACTAACCTCACTGTAATTATAAAATTCATCTCAGTAAAAAATCTCTCTAGACCAATTACTAGTTATCAAGGTCAATGATTGTTAGTTTGGGATCTATCGAATATATTTTATATGCATATACAGAGAAGTCTTTACCCTCTGAGGTAAATTAACATAATGGTTCTGTTAAACAAGAGCACATCTTCAAAACAGGAAGGTTTTTGTTAAATTAAGAAGTGGCAGGGTAGGATCTGTACTTTTCAACAAAACGTCATCATCTTTCCCTCACACTGAGCTTTCCTTTATCACATGACTACTATCTCAGAGACACTTTACAAAATAACTTGAATGTAAGGATAAATACAATAAAAAGATTCAACATCACGGAAAGCCATTCTGCACTAGAAAAGAACACGGGGGCACTCTCCCAGTTACTGAGGAAAAAAGTATTTTTAGCCTTTGAAGATAAAGAACCAGTGAACTTAGAGAGTGTCAACAGTTTAGATTTTAAGAATGGTCCCATCTTATGATTAGCAGAGAAACTGTTAATACTAAGAGCTAGGAGAAGATGAACAGCTCTTGCAACATACATAGTAAAAATGTATGTATTCTGGGCAAAAAGGGAAAAGAGAAGTATAAAAGGAAAACCTAGTATCTGCATTTGCAGGGTGGTCCTGCTTTAAAAAAAAAAAAAAAAAAAAGGAAGAAAATAAAAGAAATCCAGACCTATGCCAGCCAATAGCACTGGGAAATAACTAGACTGAGGACCAAAGGGAAAACTAAAAGACTTAAGATAAAAGAGCTCAGGCAAGCCAGAGAACTTAATCTGATGAATGTTTCTTAAAATCTCAATAGTTGTGAAAAGATGTTTAGAAATTAAGGAAAGAAAAGGATCTCTACCACAGAATTAATCTGCAGAGAGGGAAAGTGTTATGACTAATTCATATTTTGAGGCATGCCATAAAAGCAAAACACCCTTCATATGGCATGCACATATTTAACATACCAGCCAAAAGGTGATTTTATTCATCTTTAGAGAAGCTGGCACATAATTTTTAAACAGTTCTGCCTCATCTAAGATTCTGGAAAGCAGAGAAAGAAGCATGGGTGCAATCGACTTAGTATCTCAAAATGAAAGCACAAAAGAGACAATAAACATGCTTTCAACCTTTTCTAAAAATCAATAGCCCTAAATTGTGAAAACTCTGGATCCGCAAAGGATAGGATAGGCGTTCTTAAAAACCAAATTATGCCCAAAATTTCAGAGGTTGACACAAAAGTCTCTTCCCTACTCAAATATTTAAGTGAAGGTCACTGTCTTAAATGGTACTATTTGATACTTGAGGCTTCCCCTGGTCAGAGAAGCAAGGGAAAAAGAAGAATCAGGAAAGGGTTTTTTTCACTGCCTCTACACACAGTTACATATATAACTTCTACTCACATCTCACTGGCCAAAACAGTTCACATGACCCTGCTGCCCAAGTACAAGAAATGGGGAAAAGAAAGCGGGAGGGCGCGTGAACACTACAGTATTTCAAAGTGTGTGTGTTTCTTTTTTTAAAGCTAAAAAAAAAAAAAAACCCACTAAAAAAGGCTGTCAAGTAAAATAAGACATTATTTAGAAGAGCAGAGATACACATAGAAAATTAGACAAAGAATGCAGACCACTAATTCTGTCCATGGTTAATGGCACTGAAGAAACAACTTTAAATGTCTTAAATTGTTTTTATTGTATTTGATTTAAAAAGAAGTATGCAAGTTTGTTGGGGAAAAAATTTCCCAGGTACTAAATCTAAGAGGAATTTACCATATGGATCTTTACTTAAAAAGGAAAAGTCAAAAAATCTTTGACTAGATTTACACAACAGAAGCCGTCTTCACTGAAATACTTCTATCTCATAAAATCAGTAAGGGCATTTCTGTGAAAGTTAATACATAACCAGGTATTATGGCTTTCAAATGATCTGATGGACTTGGGACAATCTCCTGAGTGAAATTATCAGCTAAGCAAAATTTGGACAATCACCAAACAGTCGATTCATAGATAATTCAATGACAACTGACATTCTGTTTTACAGATTTCTAAAAGATCCAAATATCTTGGTAACAAAGACTCTATAAACATTTAGAAATACACGGATATATTTTTTTCTAAAGAAAGTACCAAGGACATCACACCAACAAATACTCTATTGGAGACATCAGTTTTGTACCATAAAGCACAAAGAAAAAATTGGACCTGATTTTTTTAAGAGCAGGTATTATTAGTTAACCATAAAGGAAATTTGGTATGATACCTGACACATGATTTCTGACAGAGCTACACTCAATAAACCCCATCAGATTAAGCTGGTTACAAAACATTCTCGGATAGCTAAACTGACTTATATTGGTTAAACATTAAATCCCTGCCAAATTTAACAATTTTAGTTTTATCATAAAAAATTCAGCTGCTTATCTCTGCTCAAAGTTTGCGATGCCATCACTTAAGAAGGTTATTTGTACTCCGTGAATGTGCTTCCAAATCACTTCAGAGCTGTATGGGATGCTAAAACACAATTTAAGATTTTTACATTACTCAAAATTGTAATTCAATCTGTCAAAATTTTTTCTTTAATTCTAATAGTAAATATATGGAAAGGGCCTAAGGATGCAATAAAAACCTGAAGTTTGTAGCTTTAGAAAAAATGGATTTTTCTATGGAGATAAAATGCTACAGAATTAATCACTAGCTATTTTTTAGTTAAAATTAGCAAAATGTTATGACATGTCTCTTAAAAATGTGTTAAAAAGAGTTATAAAGGAAGGAATAATTTGAAGTAAACAGTGTGGCAAGATTTGGAATTTTTCTTTAAGCAAAGGTTTAAAGTGAAGGATTAAACAAATTGACATCTAAATACAGACAAAAAACTGGAAGTCTGGGAAGCCTCTCTAAAGACGTTCTATGCTATTCAAGTTAACACTTTCATTGTTCTTGCCATATACCTATCACTACCTATCACTTGTACTCGTATTAGGTGGACCAAAAGACACACTTTGGGAAACAGCATGGTAGGAAAACACTTATAGCCAGAAAGGTTCAGATTAGATTTTCATTCCAGCTTAGATGTTTAATAACATGCTATTTGACCTCAAACTTAACCTCTATGAGCTTGTTTCCTCATATACCAACTTGGGAGATACTCACCTCTTACTAGGTTATGATAGTTAGAATAAGACTGCATAGTAAATACTCCAGTACATAATAGAAGTCAACAATGTTAAAATCTTTGATTGCCTGCTTTCCAAGATTAAAAATACATGCACACTCACAAATCCAAAAGGATGTAAGCACTTTGATGAATGTTGTTCATGTGCTTGCTGCAATGAGCTAAGAACACAGAACCAAAAATCCAAACCTAATAAAGCCTTTTATGTATAATCTGGATCCATTTTTTTATTTTTAGCCCAGATACTGGCCCATTCTTAGGCTTCATATGCTTAATCCCATATCTTTGATGACATATCTTACAGAAACTCTTCTCATTATCCAAATCTTACCTACTCCAAAGAAGAGCTCATCATCAAGTTTTCCCTGACAACTACAGCCCATAATGCTCTAGGTTCCCCTTTACAAATTCCTGTATCACAGAAGTTGGAAATAAATACTTGTAATTTGGCAGTTCTCCTAAACTAGACTGCAAATCCTCTATATTAAGTATTACAATAAAACATTTTATCATTCACAAAAACTCATTCCCAAGACAAACTAAGTAAACATGTATTGATTCAAAAGTCCAAGAATGGATTTACAGGAGAAATCCTTAGGAATGCCTCAGAAGGATGAAGGGAGAGGACCTAATCCTATTAACTAATCATGATATACAAAAATACAGAGACCCATACAGAGAAAAGGGATCGAAATAAACAAGCTACAATAAACAAAGAGAAGAAACACTAAGAAGTCCATTAGGTATGTAGTACAACTCTAAACCAAGGCAGTTATTAATTTTTAATCAAGTTTAATTGCCATTTATAAACTTTAACCTAAGGTTATGTTACATAATACTGCACCCCTGGGCAAATATGTCCACAAAACCATGAACCACTGTTTGTCAAAGTTTAACAGAAAAAAAAAAAAACTAGAAAAAAGGATAAGCAGTATTGCCAAACAAATAAGATTCAAATATTCTCAAACTCAGGATCCCTGGCAATTACTTAACTACTGAAAAAAGCTAAGATGGCCTCAAGATAGGAGCTTTACAACGCTCAGCTAGTAAAACCCAGATGTATACCAGAGATATGCATTAAATTGACAGACCAAATGCTTAAATTTTAATAAGGCACGCTCACAATGACTCTATATATTCGGACATTTTAGAAACAATGAATCTATTCCAGTGGTTCTCAACCCTGGCCATAACACTAAAAAATCCCTTGATAAGGTTTTCTTTTTAAAAGGCAGACTGACCTAGACTAGATGAATAAACATTTTTCAATTTTTCATGTTCGTCTGGATAAACGGCCCAATTTTTGTTTTTTAACGAGGGTTTTTTTTTTAATAGAATGTTTAAGGGAAAAAGGCATGTTGCTGAATACTGTGTTATATTACCCCACATCAGGAAACATTTTTTCACATTAACATCTCTGAAATCCATTTTTTCTTAGTCAATCGTGTGTCTTGGTGCAATCAGCAGCATTTTTCTTTATTAGTGTTATGTAAAATAATGGTGCATGTTACACCAATAGGATACTGGAGTCAATAAAAGGAGGTAGATTTCTGTGTTTACAAATGCATTCATTGCAGTTGAGCAAAAAGAAGTTCTCCAAGTATATTTAAACTGTTAATAGTTATTTCTGGAAAGGCAGAGTAGCTGCCAGCATTTACTCAATATGGCTGTAACTGTTTCAATTTAACTTTTGCTTTTATAAATAAAAAAATTGAGACAAAAAGTGAGGAAAGTGTAGTTCACATTTTGTTTGATTAGTTTAAAATTTTTAAATACATGAGTTTTGCAGCAAAAAAAAAAAAATGTATGCACTACGCATTCATCAAAGTTGGTGGTACTATACACTGAAAAAAGATTCTTCCAAAGAACAATGGGAGCACAAGCCAAGGCTTCAGTTACCGCTGACCAGAAAATTCCACACCTAAGAATCTCTAAGCAATGCAAATTACAGAAAATTATATTTTGGATGTAAGTATTTTATTGCAGTGTTACTAGCAATGTACTGGCCAAAAACTCATAACAGTTTATTATTATATTATATACCTGATAATATTTATAAAACTTCATGATATAAAAAAGACCATGATATAAATTAAGGAAAATGAGATGTAAATATATATGTAAAACACAACGAAATGGTAAAACAATAAAACTGCATAGAAAATAGAATCAAGTTTTCTTCCCACTTTTTAATTTTCCATGAATATGTAAGTGTTGATATTGAAAAGTACAGAAAATACACAGTACTGAATAGATAGATACTTTAGCTGGAAAATGTCCAAGTTGCCCAGGTCAATTTTAATGCAATTTAACCAGCTATTTTCAGTAATGACTGTCTTCCTAATTACTCTGTGTCAGAAGTACCAGCAAATTTTAAAACATCAGTTTCAGATTTTTTAAGCTTAACAACCTGATGTCAAATAAAAATAAGAGGGAAAAATATATTTTAATACTTTAAGTCACATCTTGATTAGTGAAATGAAACTACTTGGTAATCTATCCAGACTTACCTGAAGGTCTCTAAAATAAAAGAAAACCATTCTCCTAATCTAATTATCTTCAAAATCACGCACATCTAAAATAGAATGCTAAAGAAATACTAGTGTTCCAAAATTCTTTTAGCTTTACATGTGAAAAAAATGGGAGATTAATGCAGTGTGATAAATAAGGACAAAAATGACTGAAGAAATGTTAGAAACAGCATTATAAAATAAGGAAAGGTAAAGTTCAAGAAAGTTCTAAGAAAGATGCAAGTAAAAGATGAATAAAGATGAAGGCATAAGGACCATGTTAATGGTATATATTTATAACCATTAGGACAAGGGGAAAAACTGATTTAACAGCAAGTAACTCCTCAAGAGGAAAAAGCCAAGGTCCCTGTAGTCAATTCTCAAATGCCCCCAAAATACATGCCTTAAAAGTCACCTATTGAAAAGGTACATAAAGAAAAAGGAGAGGGTCAAACTGCTTGCTGTATCACTAAGTCCCTAGAGCTTTTTCTTATCCAGACTTTTATAAAGCTTTAGTCTCATATATCAAAGTTAAAAGCAGCAGTATTTTTCTTACGCTCGAAATTTAATTTCTCTATTCCTCGATTAAACAGAACATGTGAACATAATCACTAAAATCACTAGGAGGTTGAGGAATATGGGCTAGATTTCAGAGCTAGAAAAAAATCTCACAATGAGGAGAAAGGACGGCAGTTCCTTAAAATACAGAACAGTAAGAAAAAGTCCACATTAATAAATGGAATTCTACTGGATACAGTTGAAGAACCTTATTACTGCATAATCTAATAAATCCAAACATTTTGTTATAACTACATTCTATCAACTATGAAGTATACCACTGAGGCCAATTCTCTTCTGGAAAGAAACTGGAACCTTTTCCATTCTCTTTATTCTAAAAACTAGCAAAAAAAGGTAAATTCTATTCATTTTGTTTGAGGGGAAACAGTATTTTATGTACTTTTTCTCTAAAATGACAAAAATATCTGGGTCCCTATGTTGCAGTTCCAGAAGTTGCACTACACAGTAATTCTAAGGTGCAGTATTAAAAGAATTGCAAACAGAGCAGATCTGAATCCATCATTCAGAGAGAAAAGAGCAGATGACAGATCTAGAATGAAGATAAAATCAATTTAGGTAAGTACAAAAAGCAAAACCAACCTCAGGGAGAAAGTATCATGTACAGTCAGTCCCTCAATAATCCTGGTGCTACATTAAAAGCTTAAGGTTTTTCAACCACCACCCATATTAGGCTGAACCATATGAAATGATCATTTTTTGGTAGATCAAAAATGACTGAAATTGGCAATTTCATATAGCTTGTAATTCATTCAACACAAGAATGCAAATTTGGAGAATGGGATTTTATTAAATGAACTGTTAGCTGAGTAGGCTGGAGTAGAACTCCAAGTTGTAGACTGCGCTGAATGTAGACTGTACTGAATGCAGATTTGTTTCATAGAACTGAACACAAGTTTCAACCTGCAAATTCAGTGTATAAAATAGCGTTCAGAAAAGAAACCTTTCATAATACAGATGAGAAAAACGACTCTGTGACTAAGTGATATGTCTAAAGGGACAGCAGTCAAGAATAAAACATGGCCATTACAGACTTCCCCTAAATTTAATAACTTCTGGTCCAGTTGCTAATTTTACTATCTCTTGTTGCCTCTCCACTGCAAAATATACAAAACATACATACCCTTCTGTCTTCTTCAACATGAAAAAATAACACTAAAGAGAAAGTAAGCCAAAAGGCTGTTTAAAGCAATTTTGTTATAAAATTAAAATGTAAGGAAGAGAAACAGAGCTTCAATCAGTTTGGACTAATGTTTACATACAAGTATGGAAATGGAGTATCAGCTTGGAAGTGAAAATGACTTAGCTGAATCCCAGTGATGTTATCCATTTGTTATCAACCTTTCCTAAGGTTCTTAATTCTTATCTGTAGGATGGTATCTGCTTTGCAGGGTTATTTTTGAGGATTGAGAGAATGGTAAACCCCTGACATAGCTGTCAATAAATAGTTGATGGTGTTACTGTTACAGGGTTTTATCACAAATTCAATGAAATAAGTTTTTAAAGAACCTTTTCAATTTGTCAGTACCACTTGACACTAGTAATCAATGAAGAAAGCACGTAGCTCTCTACGGTCTTTGGTATGGCACAGGGAGTGGCACCAGATATAGTGTCCTACATTATAGCAACCTCTACTGTTGTTACTAATTCCAACTAATCTTAATTACACATATTAACAGAACTATAATTCTAAAAGCATTTATATTCACAACAATATGCTCCTTGACTGTCTACTTATTTATTAATGATTCCCAAGTTTCTAGAACAGTGCTTTAGGTACATAGTCAACATTCAATATGTATTTCGGAAACGTCCCTGGAACTTACTTTTAATAGTTTGAAAACTAAGATTTCCAAACACAATCTTGACACTCTAGTATATATAACTTTTCCTCTTCAAGTACCAGCCCAAACAGGAGACTCTCTCTAAAATTAACTCCTACTTTCCCTAAAAAGAGGAAAAAACAAATTGCTTTGCCTTCTAAAGAACCTGAAAACCTTCCCAAGTAGCTTCTGCTAGACAGTAAAACAGGACAACCTTTAACCCAGATTCTACAATTTTAAGTTCAAAAAGGTATCTCTCCCACTAGTTAAATTTGAGGGGAGCGAGGGGGAATCCCTCTCACTCTATCAAAACTAAGAGATTTCTCTTCTTAGAATTTAAGAAGTTACTCCTTCAGGCAGCCAAACGTGTTTAGCTATAGTAGAACCAAAAACATAAGGTGAAGAGTTAAGCAAAGGAAGAAAGAGGTTGAGAAGGTAAATGACCTAAGACACTGATGATGTATGGGGGAAAAAAAATGACCAGAAATAATCCATATACTGATTACTTAGAAAAAGGGTTATATTATTTATTCGTATTAATTTGACTTTTTTCTAAATCTTAACAGCCAAAACACCATCATGAAAATTTCAGCACTTTCATAATACACTTTTACTTGTAGAGAAGTCTATTTCACACAGAAAAATATTTCCTGTTAATGAATACCTTTTGAAAAACCTAATAAAACAAAATCATAACTATCTTAAGTGATTTTCTAATCAAAGAGCACACAATGTTTTGAAACTTCCATGCTAATACTATTATAAACTTTTACTTTTTAGAATTTA
Source organism: Eonycteris spelaea (assembly GCA_003508835.1). Classification (NCBI taxonomy): domain Eukaryota; kingdom Metazoa; phylum Chordata; class Mammalia; order Chiroptera; family Pteropodidae; genus Eonycteris; species Eonycteris spelaea. The sequence continues at coordinate 2,455,443 of PUFA01000181.1, forward strand.
ACTTATTTTGATGTAGTAAATCCAATCACAAATTCTTAAAACACTTAACATTTCTACAAGTGTTCACAGCAATTCCAATCCCACAAAGACCTTAAACAACTAACCACTAAAGACACTTAACATTTCTACAATACAAAGGTATTCACAACTATTCCAACATCCTACAAAATCCTTAAATGACTACCCATCACCAAGGATTAGGTAGTATCAACTAGTAGCTTTCTATTAATCAGAACCCATTTACTGCCCAAGGTTTACACTGAGCCTTAAGAATCACATTTCACAAAATTGGTTATGTTGTGCAGGTACTCCTTCCATTTTCAAAGTTCAGTTATGCCACTTTTAAAGACCTACATTAGTAGTACCTTGTTTTCACTAAAAGAAAGCCAAAGGCAAAAAGCAAAAATAGCATTCAGCTTTTGCCGTTATAGAGGCAGTGCACAACCGTTAACAGAGAGTGGCACAGACCAGCTCCTTCCCAGGAACTACACTCAGCATCTCAACATCAAACCGCCAGAGCTTTGAACCTTGTCTGTGAGCATCTGTGCTTTATCTCGATTTTGTGCATCCCTTAAGCAAAGATGTGTCCAAAGGTAATTGCTGCTTCTTATACTCTATCAGCTTAGGAAAGGTTTCATATGAATGCTCTACTTTCAGATAGCTGGGGAAACCCGGAACATTATTTTTCAAGTCAGTAATCTGAGACTGCTAACATACTAATATTTTAACCCTAATTTACTTTTATATTTTCACACTACAGAACCTTTCATCCCAAATCCACAAACAGCTATTATATTTATGGAGACAGGTATATTCTCCTGAATGTTAACCTGGAATTAATGTTTAAAAAAAAAATACTTATCAGCTCAACATGACCAAAGTAGATTATATTGCTTGGAAATAAATTTGAACAACCTTCACTTTCTGAACATGAAAATGTCCAGATATAAGTTAAGACTTCACTTATATGTGGAATCCAAGAAACAAAAAGAACAAACTAATCAAAAAGTTTCACAAATAGGACAATCTGGTAAGGCCAGGAGAGGGGTGCTGGAGGAGCTGGAAAAATCAGGTGAGGGGTAAAAGTAGTACAAATTAGTAGTTGATAGATGGTCATGGGAATGGGGAACACAGCATAAGGAATGCAGTTAGCATTAAGGTAAAGGCTACATGGAGAGCCAGAGGAGAGAAAGAGCAATTAGGGGGACCATTTTAAAAACTATATATGTCTAACCAATATACTGTATATTTGAAACTAATAATAAAATTTTTTAAATTTTTTTTAAGTAGATCTATATTTATGCAAATGTAATTTAGAGACTAAACTCTTAAGTACACCTGCCAAGAATAACTCAAGATAGGTTATCCTCTAACCTGACCATAACAAATCAGTAGTAAAGACACTTGAACTTCATTATTCCTACTAGATAACAGGAATTTTTTACAATATATAACACTACCTGACAAATATACTTCGCGGTTTATAAAACTCTACATTTTCCTGACATCCCTGTAAATAAGCAGGCAAGGCAAATATCACTAATTCCCATTCCACAGACAAGGAATCCAGATAATTCCAAGGCCTTTGCACTACACAGCATATTACAAAATATGAAATAATCATAACTTTTATCCACTATAACATGTCTCTTTTGAATGTTATATCTAAATGAAGAATTAAACACATTTCATACTGCTTTAGCTAGATAAAATCCTGACTTCATCACAAATCAAACCTACCAATGACAGATCTGCCCCACTATTGTGATGGATCACTGGAAGAAGGAAGAAAGGCAACAAAGTTAAGATTAAATTTCAAAAAAGCTAAACTTAGATCATGGCCATGCTTTCAAAACTACACAAGATTAGGTGTTCTAAACAGAACAGAACGTAATAAGGTGTGGTAAGACTTTAAAATTTTATTTGGGGAAAAAGTTCAGAGCTTAGGACAGACACTTGCTAACACCAAGTCAAGTATTTTTAAATACAAATCTAGCTCAAGGTAGACACACGTAACATCAACATACTTGGCTTTGACACCATCAGTCAGACTGACAAGTTCATATGCCAGCAAGCTCTATTTTCAGCAACTACCATATCCATCTGTGCTTTTCCAGTTCCTCTTGGAGGACTGGGAAGAGGAAATCTTTCACTTTGCCTTTGATTTGTCTTACATTCTGCCAAATGTTAACTACCTCTGTGGTAAAGAGATGGATTAATACTTAGGAAATTTTTGTATGACCCTAAATGAGACAACTAGTAGTAACAAATGGTCCTAAGTAGGATGACCGGAGGGGCAAGTTTGCAGTTCAAAACAATCCCAGTTATGCCTACAGCATGATTATGAATTGGTATTCCTTCGTTTCAAGATATCCTGATTTGGAACATAAATTATGATGACCCTCTTATTATGGCAGTTGTTACTACAACTTAGTAAATTTGAATAAGCTTCTGAAAATGTTCTAGGAATAGACTAGCATGACTATTTAAAAAGCTCAATTCATATAATTATGTTGGCAAACCAATGTCAACTTGGATATATCAACATTTAACTAACAAACTGTTAACTGACCATTTCAAAAACAGTAAGGATAACTTTTGCTGTTCCTCACCACTCCTTAAAGAATTTTGTTTGACAGCTACCTAGGCTACTACTTAGAACATCTGTGAGTCATTTGCCAACTTTTCCCTCTTCTAGAAGTTTTGTGATTGCATCATTCTACTTAAGGGCTGCACACTTAATGAGAAAAAGATGAAGGGGAATATGTGGTAAAAGTACTTTACAGAAATGCATGGTATTAGCCATACCAATACAGGCATGATAAACCAAGGAACCTAAATGCAAATACACAATCTGAAATTACCTAAAATCACTTCATTCACTGTGCCTTGAAATGAGTTCCTAAAAGCACAAGGTTTCTTTAACAAAGTATGAAGATATTTTACCTACTATTTTGATAGATACTAGTCAAGTAGTAAATACCGAGATATGTTATTAGAAGTCAACTCGTCATGGTATACAGGGGGTAAAAAAAAAAAAATCACTTAATAGTTTCAAATTCACTTTCTTGAACCATAAAATGGAAGTAACACTACTACCCAATTCAATGTTATATGAAATGAGTAAACATTTGTGTAAAAGTGGTCTGTGAAAAGGTACATTCTATGTAAATATGGCATATAAAGTTTGAAATTATAATTTTTATCCTATACCTGTCATACTATTTAAATACATTCTTCTATTAAATATTAAGGTAAAATTTCAGCAAAATCCACTTTAGAGCCCTTTTCAAAAAAATGATGCTTTCAGTCTACGGCCATGCTATTCTGAACAAGTCCAATCCCATCTGATCTCGGAAGCTAAGCAGTGTGTGGCCTGGTTAGTACTGAACGGGAGACCACCTAGAAGACCAGGTGCTGTAGATGTAAATAAATTAAAACATAAGAGACTGTAAGCTGACAAGGTCCTTGCAATCTGTGAGGGCAACCAAGGGTTGCCTCACCTTAAAAATAAATAAATAAATATTTTAAAATGCTTTTGGGTAAGCTTCTTACAAATTTGAAGCTTATTTGTAAAATTAGATATATTAATTTACTCAGCTGAAATTTCACTCACTATAACCAGGTTAAAGTCAAGAAATCTTTAAAACATTTCCTATTCTCTTGACCAAGCTATAAAACAATTATGGAAAGCTCAATTCTTTGTATGGACTTTCAATGTGTTTGTTTGTACTTACTGAATCCAAAATTTGCTTAGTTTAATACTAGCCATAAGTGTTCTTCCCCATACTGGAATCCAAATTGAGACCTTTTCATATAAAGGTGAAAAGGGTGCCTAGGAATGTCTACAGTATTAAGAATTTACCCTGTCACTTCAAATTGCAATGATTCATCATTTCATTATATTCCATAGTTTTGTAAGCCAACAGAATAAACTGAAGTATGCCCAACATACACAATACTGCACAAAAGTCTGAAGTACACAAAAAGGGCATCTGCATTAAATACGAAGACTAAAAGCTACTAGAAGGGATTTTAAAAATTACATTATCCAATTCTGCTTATGTTTAGGCAGGAGAAAAATTGCATTCCATAAACTTTGTTAACTGAAATAGCAATTAATTTCAGCATTAACTGAAATAGCAATAATAATTACTATCGGCCTACAGTTAAGAATTGGTAATTAATCTGTGTTTTTAAAACTCATTACTAAAGTTAGTTTACTATTACCCATTTCTTTCCTAACAAGACATATATTAAGTTAATTCAGAACATGCTCCCACCTACCCTTCACTGACTACCAGAATAAACTACGGATGAGGCTTGGTGTTTTAAAAGGACAGCTCTCGTGACTCAGATCAATTTATTCCTGGTGTTGATGCATAAGGTGACAAACTATTATCTCTACTTCACATGGAACCAATCATCACAGAGGGAAGAGTGAAAAGACAAAACCAGCAACTACCCCACCAATGTAGTTTATGCTGACCTCTACTCTCAAAGAATGTGAAAAGTATTCACTCCCTCTCACGACCTCTATAGGACCCATTTTTCTGTACTAATGTGGTTCATATAGATGGGATGGTAAGTCTTTTAGTTTGAGAATGCTAAAAAATAATGGACTTGCTTAATGTGACTACAAATGACATAGAAACTATTTCTCAGACTACCCACTTAAGTGATGAGATGTTGAATTTAATCTTCAAGGTGAACCCTCCTGGCCCCAAACTCCAGTATTTCCTATCTGCAACCTAAAATTGTCCATTTTCTGAACACAGCTTAGCTTTTCCTCCAGTATCATTAAATAAATCATGTGAGTTCATTCCAATTACCCAGGAGAGTGTTAAACGACACTACAAAGAGGTTTTAAGTATTAGGTTCATCACGGCATACAAAATTTTAACAACGGTACTGCAAGAACAATGAGAAAAACCAGTACTTATAACCAAGTACCCAAACAAATCATTCAAATGCAACCTCACCTCCTTCCACTCCTCACACTTGATAAACTGTCTGGTGACTAAAACTTTAGCATCATTTTTTGTCACCACGAATAACAATGAATTGTTAACAATGAAGTAGACAGTTAAGATTCTGATTCCTAATGACTCTTTCTTCTCTTCAAAGACTCCCTTCCTATCTTGTTCCTAACAGTCACAGGAGTTGCTCCCCACCTGGTAGACCCTATCTCCTTCCCCATTTAGATCCTGAAGGAGACACCAATGCAATGATGTGGCCCTATCTACGGAGTCCTATGTTAAATAACCAGTGAAGCATTTGGTCAAAGAACCCTCAGCACTCAATTCCAAAATACGATTATCAATGAATTGTCACTTATTTGTGAACTACAATCATGAGCTTCCAAATCACTTTTTAAAACAAGTTTTAAAAAAAACCTTCCTCTATGTCCTTTTTGGTTATCACAGCAAGTTTACTCAGAGCCTAAACCTCTACGGAACAGAAAGCATTCAAATATAATTTCAAGTTTCCTTCCAAGGACACTAGTAGACTAAGAGAGGAACCTACTTGGAGCATGAGGGAGGGGGGAGAAAAAACTTCCATTACAAACACCCCTACATCTGTTTGACTTTTAAACACTGAAATAAAGACAAATCTGACCTTGAGCTGCCACTTCCCCATCTATTCCCCTCCCCCTCCGACAGGGATCTTGTTCAATACAAATAGCAATTTAAGGATTTACAGAACAAAATTTAATGCTGCATCATGCCTCAGTTTGAGTTCAAGGCCTTTTCTTCTAATTTTTAAATTTCTGAATCCTAATGTAATACATTAAGACTAGCCCTGAGGGTATTCACAGGACAAATAAGAATTCAAGGAAAGAAAAGGCCCACATATTTTGAAAATAAGTGGCTTAGTTTAAAAATATATAAAGATCAATGGCACTTGATTCCAAACATCTCACCCCACAACCTCATTAAAAGCACAGAAACCACATATATGACTTTTTGCTTTTATTACACATTTTAACGGATGTAGGGTTAATTCAAGTACATAGTTCCAAAATAAGGGGGAGGAGCAATTTCAAAAAGGCAGCAGCCTGGGATGGACTGAACACAATGGACATTCAGATAAAGTTCTGAAAAATGACGAAAAAACTTTTAGGCGCAAAGGATCAATGAATAAATAAAAACTGTTCAAATCTGTACGTAAAACCATTTATTCAAAATGGAAAAAATACAGGATCTTCTGGGACCCCCTATTATCATAATGCAAAAATCCAAGTCTCAGCTAAGCGCTTGGGATAGGTTAAAATCCCCAATGAGGTACAACACGCATTCCAAACCCCGGTAGTCAATCAAAATGCGGTTACTAAACATTATTTGAAATAATTTTATTTTTCAACGCTCTTTCTCCGTTTGTCGTAATGGTGCGTGTGCACAGTAAAGTCATCGTTTTTACAAACTGGTGGACTGCAATAAGCAATGGAAGGGACTAAGTCATGGTCTCCTTGTTTCCTGTTCAATGTTCTAGCCACCAGAAAACCCACAGCTTATGGAAACAGAAAATTACAGGAACTTCGAGTTTTCCGGGATAAATCCAAGGAAAGGGAGCGAGTCTGAGGGAGGTTTTGCAAGCCCTCCCCAAAGGAAGAAGAGGTTGAACGTAAAGCCTAAAAAACCCTCACTACAAGGTGTGCCGGCCTAGGGGAAAGATATCCGAGACCAGCATCTCAGCGGGCCTCCGCCCGAGGATGAGCTGCAGTGATTCCCACCCTCTCCCTTTCCCCCACCCTCATACAAGACTGTCCCCCACAAGCTCAAAGACGACCTCCACTCGCAAGGCTTCCTCCTTTGTGAGACTCCACAGCCGCCGCCCCACATTGGGCCTCCGGGGAAAAGCCACCGCCCCCACCCGCCATATTTCCCTGAAAGGAGCCCGCGCTACACCTCCCGGTCGCCTCTCCCTCCCAAGTGGCGGGTGTTTCTTCCTCCATCACCCCACCCAACAGGGCTCCACATCCCAAGACTGGCCAGAAGCTCCCCTGGGGATTGCTCGCCCGAAGACAGCACCCGCCATCTCTTCCCCCTCCCCCGCCCCGGGACTCGCCCTCCCCCCACAGCCGCCATTTTACAACCAACTCCTCCACCCTATCGCCTCGGCCTTTAGGCTCACAAGTGTCTGCTACTGAGGACGCCGAAGAGGTCAAATTCCTGGGCCTGAGGCCTCCCACCGCTCCGGGAGACCACAGACCATTTCCTGCTTCCCAAATCCACATCCCCGGGCCAGGATCGGAGACGGTGCCGCCATTTTGTCTCCTGCTCCGGCCTCTGTGGGCGGCGGCAGAGGGTCCGAGAATTCCAGCCCCCTTTTGCCCCCCCAACTCACCGTCATATCGCTCAGCCCTCGGCCAGCTTCGCCTGGTACACCAGATCCTCCCGATCATCCATAGCGGCAGCGGCTCCGGCAGGGTCTGCGCGACGGATGGAAGCAGATAGCGTCTCCGACTTTCTCAGCCTCTCGCTCCGTGTCCGAGCAGCAAAAATGGCGGCGCCTCAATCCGGGACTTCCGCCTGCGCACGCGGACAACTGCTCAGCTCTATGGCAACCGCTCCCTGGCAACTGGCGCGGGGGGGCGGGTCCCGGAGCTCGGCTCCCGAACAGGCTGGAGCCAACTAGACGCCCCTCCCCTGTGGGCTCAGCCGTGGCGGAGAGCCGAGGCGGGAACTGCGACTGAGAGGAGGGAGAGCGTCCCGAGGGAGCTAGGGAAGCTGGAGGCGAGGCCGGCCTGGACCGCTCCTCAAGTGAATGAGCGAGAAAGCCTGGGCTCTGATCGAGAGCCGCCGCCCAGACTTCAGGCAGAGAAAGCTAGAGGCTGTAATGGTTTTTTAATGGCAGGCCTTCCTCGCTGAAACCAACTTTTCTCCTACCTTACCCCAGCTTTCTCAACCAAGCCCAGTCCTGGGCCTTTTCTAGACCCTTTTAACCCTGGGGTAAAGAGTTGGGCCCTTCTCTCGTTAATAGGGGAAGAGGAACTCCGATTTTCACACATCGATTTCATCCTGGCACTTGGCAATCTTTTTCTTCTGCCCTTTAGCCTCCTTTTTCCCCTTAGGCGCCCCCATGTATAGGAACAGGGAAGTTGTTAGATGAACCTAGTCTGGAGTGCAAGGTGCAGAAGATTGGGACCAAGATCAAATTGAGATTGAGGAGGCAAGAATGGGAAAAGACCTGGTCTGTTTTGCTTCCCAATGGATTCCCAGCATCTCATATTCATTACAATAACTTGCAAGACTGAAGCTCAGGTATCTGGAACATAAGCTGTGTGGTGGACTCTGTAATAAATTTGGAATAAAAAGGAGATTGGAACTCAATCATGATGAGCCTAAGATGGCAAGCTAAGAAGTTTGCACCTTATCAGTGGGCACATGGAATCTATTTTTTGATGATTTCGAATGGAGGATGACACGATCATGGTTTATCTAGAAAGATTAATAAATATGGTTTAGTAGTGATTAAAGAAGATAATCAGGCTATTATACTAATAGAGGCAAGAGGTAATAAATAGTAGCAGTGAAAATAGGAACAAGGACTACAGAGAGAAGTCACAAGAGTTTGTACCTGATCAGATGTTGAGTTCTTGTGAGGGGAAAGAAAATTAAAATTGTCTTTCCATTTTCCCACCCTGAGTCACTGGGATAATAAGTGGCAGTACCATTAATAATAGCAACCACAACAAAAAAAGATAATAGGAATGCTAGGAAAATTTGCTGATGGAATGCAGAGAAGACATAGTTCCTTTTAGCACGGGTTGGTTTATAAGATTCTCAAATATCACCCAGGTAGAAATAACCAGCATGGAATTGGAAAAGGGGACTGGCATTCCAAACTGAAGGGAAGCTATCATAGAAAGTGTGGAGAAGTAAAAAAAGACCAAGCACAAACCCTTGGAGAATACCTACTTTTAAGCGAAAGCAAAAGAGCCAGCAAATTACATAGAGTGGCTCCTTATTGCACTCCAAATTAAGCCCTTTCACACTTTAAACAAACTTCAAATTTCAATGATAGAAGACGGAATCGAGAGACTTGGGTTCTAGTCCTAATTCTATAAATAAATACACACTTATTTGTTTATACATTCAGCAAGCATTTCATCTCTGAGCTTCATGTTCATCTATAAAGTTAAGGAACTGGAGACCATTCATTAGGCCATAAAACAAGTTTTAATAAATATTAAAAGACTGAAGTCATACAAAGTATCTCTTCCTATCATAATGGAATGAAACTAGAAATCAATAACAGGAGGAAAACTGCAAATTAAACAGTCCTTCATATCCACGAGTTTCGCATCCACAGATTCAACCAACCTCAGTTCAAAAATATTTGAATTAAAAAAAAAAAAATCCCGTTGTAAATTGATGCAGCCACTATGGAAAACAGTATGGAGGCTCCTCAAAAAATTAAAATAGAACTACTTTATGACCCAGCAATTCCACATCTGGGGATTTATCTGAAGAAAACCAAAACACTAACTTGAAAATACATATGAAATCCTATATTCATTGCAGTGCTATTTACAGTAGCCAAGATATGGAAGCAATCTAAGTATCCATCAATGGATGAATGGATAAAGAAGATGTGTTACTTTTATACAATGAAATATTACTTGACTATAAAAAAGAACAAAATCTTAGCATTTGCAATTACATAGATGCATCTAGAGGGTATTAGGCTAAGTGAAATAAGTCAGATAGAGAAAGGCAAATACCATATGATTTCACTTATAAGTAGACTCTCAAAAACAAAATAAAGGAACAAACAAATAGACTCACAGATACAGAGAACCAAATGATGGTTGCCAGATGGCAGGGGTTGGGGCACTGAGTGAAAAGGTAAAGAGATTAAGAAGTACAAATTGGCAGTTAGAAAATAGTACAGTTTAGGGAATATTGTCAATAATATTATAATAACTATGTATGGTGCCAGGAAGGTACTAGACTTAGGCGGGGGGGGGGGGGTCACCATAAGTCTAACCACTGCACTGTAATTGAAAAATAAAAAATTTCAAAGTATAAAACTGAGTAAATAAATAAAGCTGTTATTTTTTTTTTCTTACATCCTGGAGAGTTCCAAAAAACAAAACTTGGATTTGCCACACACTGAGCACGACACTGAATCCACATGAATGATGTAGGTATACCCCACTGTAGCCTATATGCAAATATTGGTTATATGCAAGTACTACAACAACATTTTATGTAAGAAACTTGAGCATCTGCAGATTTGGGTATCTAAAAGCGGCGGGGGAGGGATCTTGGAACCAATCCCCTGCAGATACAGAGGGAAGACTATGAGTATAAATTAAATAATACTCTTAAATAACTGATGGATCAAAAAATAAATCACAGGGAGATTAGAAAATACTTTGATATGGATAAAGACAAAAACACAATACACCAAAACTTATGAAATGCAGCAAAAATAGTGCTAAGAAAGAAACTTATAGCTGTAAATACCTACATTAAAAAAGAAGGATCTTAAATTAATAACCTAACTGAACACCTTAGGAACTATGAAAAGAAGAACAAACTAAATCCAAAGCTAGCAGAAGGAAAAAAGAAGACTCAAATTACTAAAATCAGAAAAGAAAGTGAGGAAATTACTACTGACCTTACAGAAATAAGGACCATAAGAGAGTATTATGAGCAATGGTATGCCAATAAATTGTGTAACAAATGGATGTACAAATTCTGAGAAACACACTGTGATACCGTGATATAGAAAGAAATATATATTTGGTCTTTCTCATTTGTTACTGGCACAGAGGTCTTAAAACTGTGGTAATTTCTCAAGTGATGGGGTGAGAAGATTCTTTTGTTATTTATAATAAGCCCCTTTCAACCATAACTGAGTTTATGTTTGATACTCCCATAGAAAACTTTAAGATAGGAGCTAGTTGCCAGAGAGTAACCAACCATGTGATAAGAGGGTTAGAACTTTCAACCCTACTTACCCAATTCCTGATCTCCAAGGATGAGAGAGAAGCTGGAGATTGAGTTAATCACCAATGGCCAATGACTTAATGACTAATCATGTCTAGGCAATGGAACCTCCATAAAAACCCTAAACAATGGAGTTCAGAGAGCTTCCTGGTTGGTGAATGCATCCACATGCCAGGCAGTTGGTGTACCCCAAACCACACAGGAACAGAAGTTCTTGTGCTTGGTCCACTTCCTAACCTTGACTTATGTGCTTCTTCATCTGGCTGTTCATTTGTATCCTTTATAATAAACTGGTAAGAGTGAGTAAAGTGTTTCTCTGAGTTCTGTGAGCCATTATAGCAAATTATCAAACCTACAAAGAAGTAGTGAGACCTCTCAATTTATAGCCAAGTTGGACAAAAGTGTGGATAACCGGGGGCTCCACTGCTTGAGATTGGTATCTGAAACAAGGGAAAGACTCGTGAACTGAGCCCTTAACCTCAGTCTTGTTGGTCCGCACTAACTCTAGGTAGCATCAGAATTGAATTAAATTGTAGGACACCCAGTTGGTTTTGACAGAAAATTGGAAACTTGCTTCATGTGGAAGACCCACACATTTGGTATCACAACTGTTGCATGTAGAAACAGATCCTAATACATAAACTATCAAAATTGAATCAAGACAAAATAGAAAATCTGAATATGTTTAACACGTAAGGAGATTGACTCAGTAACCAAAAATTTCACAACAGCACAATTATCTAAATGTACATACTTATGCCACTGAACTGTATATTAAAAATGATTAAAATAGTAAATTTTAAGTTATGTATATTTACAATTTAAAAAGAAGAAATTTTTTCAAATCTCCCACCAAAGGAAATTCCAGGACCAGATTGATTCACTGGTGAGTTCTATCAAACATTTAAAAAAGAATTAACATCAATCCTTAAACTCTACCAAAAAAAAGATGACAGAACACTCTGCCTTATTCTATTAGACTAGTATTGCCTAGGTTCTACTACCAAAGTTAGACAAAGACACTACAAAAGAAAAATACAGTCCAATACCCTTTATAAATATAAATGTAAAAATCTTCAACAAAATAATAGCAAACTAAATTCAGCAGCATATTAAAAGAATTATACATTATAATTTTGGCCAAGTGGGATTTAATCCAGCAATAGACACATTTCAAGAAAATCAATGTAATTAATATCTTACAGTAATAAAAGAAGGGGGAAAATCAACACGATTAGCTCGATTGATTCAAAAAAAGCATTTAACAAAATCCAACACCCTTCCATGATAAAAATAATAAACTAGGGATAAAAGGGAACTGTCTCAACATAATAAAGGCTATATATGAAAAACCCACACCGTACTCAACGGTAAAAGATGGAAAACTTTTTTCCTAAGATCATGAACAAAATAAGATGTCTCCTTTTGCCACTGCTATTCAACACAGTACAGAAAGTTCTAGAGCAATTAGTCAATAAAAAGAAATAAGAGGCACCCAAATTATAAAGGAAGAAGTAAAATTATTTCTGTTCTCAGACATGACCTGTGTATGTAGAAAACTCCAAAGTTTCTACACACACACACACACACACACACACACACACACACACACACAAACTGTTAGAACTAATAAATGAATTCAGCAAAGTTGGAGATACAAAATCAATATGCAAAAATCAGTTGTATTTTTATATAGTAGCAAGTGAACAATACAAAATGGAAATTAAGAAAAAAATTTTCTTTGCAAAAGCATCAAAAGGACTAAAATACCTAGGAATAAACTAAACAAGGAGGTGAAAGACTTGTACATGAAAAACCATAAAACACTGCTGAAGGGACAATAAATGGAAACGAATGGAAAGAAATTCGTTTCTTGGTTAGAAGATGCAGTATTGTTGATACCAGCCAAAGTGATCTACTGATTTCATGCAATCCCTAATGAAATTTCACTAGCATTTTTTGCAGAAATGAAGTGAAGCAGCTGAATTTACTGACCTCGAGAAATCCCTTCCAACCCTATTGGACACATCACGGCAGTTAAGGTCATGGGCTCTGTTCTTGCACTCCCTGGGTTGGATGGCCTTATTACCCGTTCGATGGGGAAAATGACTCAATTTCTTTAAGCTTTAGTTTCCTCATATCTTAGTTTTCTATAAAATGGGACTGATAGTTTCCTCATGCCAAGGAGAATTAAGTGTGAGATTACATTAAATTAACCCGATACTCAATGATTATTAGCTGTTTGTTAATGTTTCTATGGCTCAAGTTTGAGCAAGAATCAGAAGTTAGCATCATAAAACACACAGTGAGAAGAGTTCAAAAATAAGGGAGTGGTCAGTTACTAAATTATTCAGAGACATCAAGATTAGCACTGAGGAAAAGCCATTGCATATAGCAATTAGGTCATCGGTGAGCTTCAAAAGCAGTTTCAAAAAGATGTTGGGAGTCAGATTGCATTTGATTAAATCACAAAGAAGGTGAGAAAGTAGAAGCAATTAATGTGGGATTCTCTTTAGAAGAATATCAGTGAAGAGGTAGAAAGTGATCATTTAGGAGAAATAAGTGGCCAATAGAGCTGATCAAATAATAAAGTTGGTCCACATGTTCACAAAACCTAACCCACCCTACAAAGCAGGCTCTACTGTCAGGATGGCTACAGGGTTATCACAGACATGCAGAAATTAGGAATAACCTTCCTTTAATTACTAGGTCATCTCTCTTGAAGTGGCTCCCAAGACTGGCTGAAGGCTGTCTAAATATGCCTCTTCTTAAAAAACTGCTGAGAAGGCAGAAACCTTAAACCTAGATTGATTCTCTGACTGTAGTGCCTGTTCCCTTAACAAACAGAACTAAAAAGATCAGTAATTTTTCATAGGGCAACAAAAGTATAAACATTTTTGATATAACATCTGGGATTACAAACAGATATAAAAAAATCATGGTGCTGTACTGATGTGGCTCTCACAGTATGGTACTGTACTCACTGCTGCTGTGTTAATGGATATTTCACACTTCATTGAAAATCTTTTAACACAATCATTAGGTCACATCCTTAAGCACAAATCTCCCAACTTTATTGAAAAATTTGTTTTAAATGAAACAAGAATTCACCTGACCTATCTCGAGTAGAATATCCACAGATACATGGCAGTGTACTGAGCACTACAAGAAGGAAATAAGATGTTAAAAAATATGATTAGTCATTGCCTCCAGGAGCTTGTAGTTTAGTGCTTTAAAAAAAAAAAAGTTTATTTGTTTTTATTTGTAAAAATAGTCTAGTTATTTTAATTTTATACCTTTTTGATTCATTTTTCACCATGTGTATGTATATGTACACTACCTTTACAATTTAAATGTTTTTAAGAAGATATGCAGTCACATGAAAAATTCTAACAATGTATGATTAAGTATAAAAACCAGGAAATAAAGTCACATTTCAGTATTTTGCATTGTTAAAAATACAATTATACTTGGAAAAAAAATCAGAAAAACACATTAAAAGAAAGTTTTGTGTGTGTGTGTTTTCATAAATGTCTTTATAACTTTTAAAGGATAAAAAGGTGAACTAAACAAAATAAAAATAACTTCTGCTACAATACTATTTTGCAGATCACTTTTGCCACTTAGTTTATCATGACTATCTTGCCAATCTTACAGATAAAGCTACTTTATTCCTTTTTTAATAACTTTTTATTTTTCATTACAGTGGACATACAATATTATATTAGTTTTAGGTGTACAACATTAGAATTTGTGATTAGGCATTTATATAACTTACAAAGTGATCACTCTGATAAATCTAGTACCCATCTGACACCATACATAGATATTACAATATTATTGACTATATTCCTTATGCTTTTTTATATTCCCATGATTATCTTGTAACTACTAATTTGTACATCTTAATCTCTTTCCCTTTTTTCTCCCATCCCCCCAAATCCCATCTGGCAACCAAGAAAATGTTTGTATCTATGAGTTTGTTTCTGTTTTGTTTTTTCATTAATTTTGTTCTTTAGATTCCACATATAAGTGAAATCATATGGCATTTGTCTTCCTCTGTCTGACTTACTCCACTCAGCACAATCCCCTCTTGGCCAATCCATATTGTTGCAGATGGCAAGATTCATTCTTTCTTAATGTCTGAGTAACATTCTATTGTATATATGTACCACCTCTTATTTATCTATTCATCCATTGATAGACACTCAGGCTGCTCCCTATCTTGATTATTGTAAATAATGTTGCAATTAACAGATAAATGCACATGTCTCTCTGATGTAGTGTTTTGGGTTTCTTGGGATAAATACCCAGAGGTGGGATTACTGGGTCCTTCTCTGTCTCTTGTTACCGCCTTTGTTTTAAAGTCTATTTTGTCTGGTGTAAGCATTGCTACCCCATCTGCTTTTTGTTTGTTTGTTTTTGTTTCTATTTTCATGAAGTATCTTCTTCCATCCCTTTACTGTACTTTCAGTCTGTGTGTGTCTTTCAATCTGAAGTGAGTCTCTTGTAGGCAGCATATGTAAGGGTTTTATTTCTTATACATCCGGCCACCCTATATGTTTTGATTGAAGCATTTAATCCATTTACATTTAAAGTAAATGTTGATAGATTTGTAGTTATTGCCTTTTATAAACTTTTTTTTTTTTATGCCTACAGACCTGGTATTCCTAAGTGGTCTCCGATCCAAGTATTGAGCAGGCCCGACCCTGCTTAGCTTCCGAGATCAGATGAGATCAGCATGTTCAGAGTGGCCTGGCCATAGTAGTTATTGCCTTTTTATTACTCATATTTTTATCTTTTTTTCTTCTGCTTAAATAAGTCCCTTTAACATGTCTTATAATGCTGGTTTGGTGGTGATGAACTCCTTTAGCTTTTCCTTGCCTGGGAAACTCTTTATCTGTCCTTCGATTTTAAATGATAGCTTTGTTGCGTAGAATGATCTTGGTTGTAGGTCCTTGCTTTTCATCACTTTGAATATTTCATGCCAATCTCTTCTGGCCTGCAAAGTTTCTGTTGAGAAATCAGCTGACAGTCTTATGGGAGCTCTCTTGTAAGTAACTAACTGCTTTTCTCTTGCTTTTAACATTCTCTTTGTCTTAACCTTTGGCGTTTTAATTGTGATGTATCTCGTGCGGGCCTCTTTAAGTTTATATTGTTTGGGGCTCTGTGGTTTCTGGGCTTGTATGTCTATTTCCTTTGCCAGGTTAGAGATATTTTCCATCATTATTTCTTCAAGTATGTTTTCAATTCCTGGCTCTCCCTCTTCTCCTGGTATCCCTATAAAGCAAATGTTGGTACGCTTGATGTTGTCCCAGAGGCCCCTTAAACTATCCTAATTTTTTTGGAGTCTTTCTTGTTGTTCTTCTAATTAGATGTTTTCTGCTACCTTCTCTTCTAAATCTTTGATTTAATCCTCTGTTTCATCTAATCTACTGTTGATTTTCTCTAATGCATTCTTTATTTCAGTTATTGTATTAGTCATCATTACTGACTGGTTCTTTTTATGTTTTCCATTTCCATTTTTATGTTTTCTACCTCTTTGTTGAAGTTCTTTCTGAGATCATTGAGCATCCTTATAACCAGTGTTTTGAACTCTGCATCTGGTAGATTACTTGTCTTAATAGAGTGGCTTTACGTAGGAGGTGTACTATGGGGCCCAGTGGCACACTCCCTCTGGTCACCTGAGCCAGTTGTTCCAGGTGTGCCCTCCTGGCTGTGAAAACAAGTGGAGATTATAGCTGAGTGAGAACCAAGGCTTCTGAAGTTGCAAATCTTTCTTCTGAAGAGTGTGTGTAAACACGCTCACTAATGGACTCACTCACTCTGAGCTCCAACACTGGGCCAGCAGCTCTATATGTGCCAGGGATATACAGAGAGGAACTGAATTGTCTGGCTTCAGAGTGAGGGCTAGAGGGGCAGCTCTCTCCCAGAGAGAAGTGCTGGCAGAAACCCTTGTTTCTTTGTAGAGCTAACCCCCTTCAGTCGGCCTGGATGCGCAGGCACAGGTGGCCGCCATATCTGAATCTCTAGCAACCTGGCAAACACTATTCACCCCACCCTGGTGATTCCTGATATCCTACCCACTCAACTGCTTTTTATAAAACAGCCTATCTTGGCTCATGCTGCAGAGTTTCCTAAAATCTCTCAAAGGTTCACAAACCCCAAACAAGCAGTATCTGGCCTCAGCATGCCCCATACCTCTTGCTAAACCACCCCAAGCTCAGCACTAGTAGTAGCCAGCCTTACTTTGCATCTTCGCTTCTCCCGGGTACCCCCAAGCCTGGCACAAGTGGCAAACCACCTACAGATCACTTTGTAGCTCATGCAAAGTGGCCCTTGGCAGGGCACAGGCAGTGACTGACCTTGGCCTCCAACAGAGCCTCTCCCAAGAGGACCACTCAGCACACATGGTGGCTAGCTTTAGACTGCACCAAAGCACCACCCAACCTCCACAAACGACACACCAAAAGGGCAGACTGGGAAGGCACCAGAGCACTGCTAAAGCAAATCCTCCCCCATAGGGTCAGCACCTTCACAACAGCTTCTCCACTGTAGTCACGGCCAGCCCTCATAACCAACTAACCTGAGAGTCAACCCCTCATTGATGTACAAGCAGAAACCAAAGCTCAGCTACAACAGGCACTCCTGGAACAACTGGCTCAGGTGACCAGAGAGAGTGTGCCACTGGGCCCCATAGTACACCTCCTACGTAAAGCCACTCTACTAAGACAAGTAATCTACCAGATGCAGAGTTCAAAACACTGGTTATAAGGATGCTCAATGATCTCAGAAAGACCTTCAACAAAGAGGTAGAAAACAAAAATGGAAATGGAAAACATAAAGAAGAACCAGTCAGTAATGATGACTAATACAATAACTGAAATAAAGAATGCATTAGAGAAAATCAACACTAGAGAAAAACCTCCCTTCCTGGCACTGAACTCTAGGCTGGGGAGCCTGGTGTGGGCTGGCACCCCTTGCTCTCCAGGGAGGGACCTCCACAGCCAAGGTATACCTCCCAACTTCTAAATGCCACACGAACATGTGGACGAGCCCATTTGGCATCTCCACCCCTCCTACCATCTGGATGTTTCCACTTCTGTATATCCTTAGTTATAAAACTTCTGTTCAGCTAGACTTCAGGCAGTTCTCAGTGATGGTTGTTCTGTAGTTTAGTTGTACCTTTGATGTGGTCATGAGAGGAGGCATCTACTTCAGCATCTTGACCCAAACTAAGCTACTTTATTCTTTTTAATCACTTTATGGTATTCTCTTGTATGGATTCCACATCATTTAATCTAACCTCTGTTGATAAACACTTAAGCTCTTTAAAGTATTTTGCTATTATAACTACTACCCCAACAAACCCCTTTATATCTTTACACATATATACAAGGGTATTTCTAGAAGGGGAATTATTTTATAGAAGGGACATAAAGTCAAATAGTATGCACATTCTTTTGGTAAAGTTTTATATTAAATTGTAACATACAAACAGGAAAGTGTGCAACTAAACAACCTTTAACAAAATGAAATGTAACTCGTGTAAACTGAATCCAATTCCAGAAATAGAACATTACTGAAGTCCCAGAATCTCTTGTGATGGACACTTTAATTTTATGATCATTGTGAAATTGCCTTTAAAAATATGAAATCAATTAACACAATTGAATAGTGTTTGAGACTGCCAGGTTCCCATATCTTCTCCAACACAGGATATTATTATATTTTTAATTTTCGATAATTTGATAGGTGAAATGAGAATCATGTCTCATTAGCTTGCTCTTTTTTGGTTCTTAACAATGCTGAGGATTTTATCATGTGTTTTTCTGTAACTTATCTATTATTAACCTTGTTCATTTTTCTACTGAATTGTCATTCTTATTATAGGAATTCTTTGTTTTATGAATGTTACCCTTTTTGGCTGTTATATATGATGCAAATATTTTCTTCCCTTTGCCATTTGTCTTTAATTTTATGCTGATTTCTAAATTAGAGAAGTTTCAAATATTGCGTAGACTCTTAGTCTTTTCCTGTTGGGCCTCAATTTTGTGTCATGCTTTAAAAATCTTCCAGATATTAAACTGCACAAAACTGCCTGTCTATACTTTCTACTTTTCCAATTATGGTTTTGCGTTTAACATTTAGATCTTTAATATATTTGAAATCGTGTGTGTTGGGATGGTAGAAATCTTCTTTGTTAAAAAAAATCAATAAGCCTAATGCCATTAAAAATAAACCCATCATTTCTCAATGATTTGAAATGCCATCTTTACTATGTACTGAATTTTCTTATGTCTGATTCTCTAGTTTCATTGATCAGTTTATCTATTCTTATTTCAACATGATATTTATTATAATACCTTTATAATACATATGTGGTAGGATAAGCTTTTTTCTTCAAACTTTCACTCATTTTGTACTATTATTCTTTCAGATGAACTAGAGAATGAACTTTAAACATTCTCACAGGATCTATTTTGATTTTGATTGGGGTTGCCCCAAATTTACAGATTAATCAATTAATAAATTAGGGGAGAACTGGAAATATTTTTTAAAATGTGTCTTCCCACTCAAGAATACATTTCTGCAATTTTCTTCATCTCCCTGTATGGTCTTAATAATAATATTTGTCTAGTTAGATTTATAGAGGTTTATATATTTCTAGTTAATTTTATTTCCAAGTATTTATGAGGCTATTGAAATTATAAATGGGATCACACTTTGCTTTTTATTTCTGATTATTATTGCTGAGATATATATATATGAGAATTGATGATTTTTAAATAGTTATATTTTATCAGACTGCCTTAGTACTTTTTTTTTTTTTTTTGCCTACAGCACCTAGGTGGTCTCCCATCCAAGTACTAACCAGGCCCAATCCTACTTAGCATCTGAGATTAGACATCAGGCTTGCTCAGGGTGGCATGGCTGTAGACCATGGACCACGGCTCCACTGGGGCATGAACCCAGGATCTTCTGTGTGTAAAGCATACTTGCTAATTGCTACACTATGGCACGTCCTAAACTTTTTTATTCTAACAGTTTTTCAGCTAATTGGCTTAGCTTTTCAGCATAAACTACTGAAAAATTGTCTCCTCCTTTCTAATATCTTTATTTCTCATTTCTTATTGCATAAATGTGGAGCTTCAGAGATGAATGAGATAAAAATGGACATTGTCCAATTCCTGATTTTAATGGAAATGTCTCTAATATTTCATTATCAAGTGATGTTTACTACTTGTTTCTGATACTTTTTAAAAAATCATGTTAAAGAGATTTTTTACTTTCTAATTGGTAAGAGTATTAATGAAGAATGAGTGTTGACTTTTACTGGATGCTCTTTCAGATTCTATTTTCATGAACTTGTTTTTTTCTCTAATGAGTAAGTATAGCTAATTATATTAATACATTTCATAATATGACCCATATTTGCATTGCTGGAATAACTTCTTAGTTATATATACATGGTAGGCAGCCAGTGACTGGCTCTCCTGGGGATACCAGTGTGAGTTCTTTAGAGAGTTCTGCAGGGTGTCCCCTCTTGGTAGATTATAAGGCGGCAGGTTCAGCCCAGTAACTTATTGTTTTGTCCATTTGACCCTCAGGAAAATACCCACGTTTTTATCGTGCCAAAAGATGGTAGTATAGATGGCTCATTGGCACCACCTCTCAGTCCTGCCATCTCTCCTCAATCCTGTCCAGAGAGGTATGGTCACAGGAGCAATCCACCACATCTGCACACTTCTACTTTTGTGGCCGATTGAAATCAAGAATCTGCTAATCTCCAAATTATTTGTAAAACCCATCACTTTCAAACCTCTCTAAATCTCATGACACAGGAATAATAAAGGATTATAAAATAAGTGACTTGAGGACAGCAGTAAATTAGAAAAAAGTTAGGTCTACACCTTTTGCCATTCGCCGATTATTTTTTTAAATTTAATGAAGTTTAAGAACCAGCTTATTGAAGTGCTGGTATAAAGTAGAAGCAAATATCTGTCAGATTTGTGAATGAATGCCTTTTTTCAGCATTAAAAGTAAAAATTGACAAGATGAATTTGAGGAACTACTAGGTCTCCCTCATCTCAGCTCATGCTTTCACACCAATAAAAATTTTTCTTACTCAAACTCTGACATTTTGAGTTTTGGCCTTTTGAGGCATCCAATACACAGACTTTGGATTGGTAACAATTTGGTGAGCTAGTCAGAAGGTAGTCCTCCTGAAGTTTCCCTCTGTGAGTCCCGAGTAGCTACCAAGATCATTTTGCCTTGGGGCCTGAGGGGGAACTTTCTCCATCAGACACTGGCTACCTCGGCATAAGGCTTGTTTGGATTAGGAAATGTCTTTTACCTTCCGTCTATCGTTGTTTTGTTTGCTGCTTCTGCTACCATTGCTGTGGGGTCAGCCTGTAAATTGAACACCAAGAATGCCCCCTCTAAGGCTCAGGGACCATTGCAGAAGAGGTGGGCACATGAGATTGTAAGAGCTGAATAACAGGGGCACAATGGGCAGACAAGTATGACTCCCTCTAAAAAGCTAATCTTCCCTCTTAACCAAACCTGGACCTGAACAAATAAAAGGGAGGAATTGTAACAAAGTGAAATGCTTGGACTGACTCTGTTTTGTTTAAGCTAGAGTTATTCCTATGGGCCTTGATGATTAACAGCTCCTGCTTTGTCTTGCACAGGGACATGTTAATCATTAGAACAATTGTTTGAGTCCTGAGTTTTCCAAAAACAGCACCTCCCACTTTCCCTTCCTTTGATACAGAAGAAGCCTGAACTCTGTACTTTCTTAGGATGTATCTGAGGAACTATTAGGGCTCCCCCATATTCTCATTGGAACTTCTAGATCAATAAACATTTCTTTACTCCAAAAAGAGAAAAGTAAAAACTGACTATTTAAATCAAACAGTAAATCCAATAAATATGCAAAGGATATAACCTGATAATTCACACATGAGGAAATTCAAGGGGTAAATAAAAGGAAATATATTCATTCCCACTGGCAATAAAAATATACAAATAAAGTGATAGAGATATATTTTTAAATTAAATTTTAATTTAAAAAATTTTTAATTTAATTTAATGGAGGTAAAATACATACAACAAAATTAACCATCTTAATGATTTTTAAGTATACAGTTCAGTACTGTTAAATACATTCACCTTGTTATGCAAGCCATACTTTAAGTCTACTAAATTATCTTTAAAAAGTTGAATCATGGTCCATACTTTCTCCTGGCAGTGTTGACAATTGGTAAACACTCTCTGGAAAGCAATATTTTCAAATGTGGTAATAGCCATGACCCAATAATCCTATTCCTGGGAATTTGTGCTAAAAATAATTCACTTGAATCAAAAGGTTATATTCGTGAAGATATTTGTAATATTTTCCTATTACCAGTGTAATGAATTACCCACACACTTTGTGACTTAAAACAACACAAACATACGATCTTAATTCTGCAGGATAAGAAGTCCTAAAATCAAGCTGTCAGCAGGACTGTGGTTCCTTCTGGAGTCTCTGGGAGAGAATTCATTTCTTTGCCATTTCCAACTTCTAGAGTCTGCCTGCATTCCTTGGTTCAATGTCCCTTCTTCTTCAAAGTGCTTCATTGCAACCTGATTCCATTGTCACATCTTTTTTCTGACCGATTCCTCCTGCGTCCCTCTTATAAAAGACACTTGTGATTACATGGGCCCACAAGGATAATCTCCTCATGTCAAGGTCCTTAATCACAACTGCAAAATCCCTTTTGCCATCTATGTAAGGTAACATTCACAGGTTCCAGGGATTAGGATGTGGACTATTATTTGTCTCCCATAGTATCACTAACAGATTTTGTTAATATAACCACAATATTCTTACACCCAACAAGATTAACATTTATTTTTTTTAGCTGTTTATATTGATTTAATCCATGTCAAATGTAGTTTACAAAGGTAAAGGACAAGTACCTTTGTGTAGAATATACAGACACAGCATCACACCATGGGGCCCACAGGAAACATTTATTTCTTAATATCATCTAATAACCAATCCATGTTCAATGTCCCATGATTTTCTCAAGTATCTTTTTCCAGTTGGTTTACCTTAATCAGGATACAAACTAAGTTCACACAGTGCATCAGTTGATAGCTCTCATAAGTTTCTTTTTATTCATAACGAATTTCCCTTCCTGTTCAGGAAAAAGGATTTTTGTCTTGTGGAATATCTCACTATCTGGATTTGTCTCTTCACTTCCTTATGTTATTTAACTTGTTCCTCTATTCCTCATATTTCCTGTAAACTGACAGCTGAAGTTATTATTATCATTTTTAATTTGAACACCTTGAAGTGGTACCTGCTATGAGCTTCCTGTTGTATATAGGATTTTACAGCTTCTCCATCTATTTCCTCATTTCTTGAATCTGGGCTGGCTTTGTTTGTGACTTGCTTTGATCAACAGAATGCAACAGAATTGACATTGTGTCAGTTCTAAGGCTAGGCCTTAAGAGGCCTTGTGCAGTTCTGTTTGTTTTCTTGGAACCCTATCGACAGCCATAAGAACCAATCTAGGATCCCCTGTTGGAGGATGGGAGATGACAGGAAGCAGAGATAAACTGTGTCAGCTGAGGGCCATCCAAGACCACCCAGCCCCCAGACAATTAGAAGCTGACCTCAGACATATGCTACTAGCCCAGACCAGAATTGCATAGCTGAGCCCAACTCAAATTGCTGACTTGTAGAACTGTAAGATAAATGATTATTGTTTTAAGTCGCTAAATATTGGCCGGGTTAATTCTGCAGCAAAAGCTAACTGACACAGTAACTTTTTTAAGTCTCTAAGATTATTACAACCCACTGCTCACACTTTACTTTTAATGACCTCTAGCCCACCTAACCTGTTTTTCACTCTTTTAAAATACATACCGTGGGTACCTGCTGTGGTTCAAGCATGGCTGGTTGTTGGAAAGACAACAATAAGCAGTCTTGGTCTTGTGACAGACACATGTACAGGCAACTTTAGTTCAGTGTGGTTATAACTATAAGCACATATTTGCAAGAGAGGACATGGGACAGACACCTAATCCAAATTATAGTGTCATATAAGACTGGTATTTGAAGGTGCAGGAGAAGGTGAGCCAGATAGGTACAGATGTACAAAAGCCTGGAGGGGAGAGCAGGTGCACCACATAAAGAAGAGACAAGAAATTTAGTACGGCTCAAGGCCAGAGTATAGGAAGAAGAGTTGAGAGAGGTGAGGCTGAAGAGAGAAGCAGGAACTAGAATACAAAGACCTTTGAATCCCTTTGCAGGGAGTTTAGCTATCTGCTGAATCTAACTTAATATGAATTATAGAAAGCTCACTAGGGCTGCAATGGAACAGAAGATATGGAGAGGCCAAAACTAGAGAGGCAGGAGACCAGTTAGGGGCTGTTAGGGTGATTCAGATGAAAGACGTTGGCAGTTTGAACTAAGATAGCAGCAGTGGGAATGGAGATAAGTGGATTGATTTTAGATGCTCAGGAGTTAGGACTTGCTAAGTGACTAGAAATGGGCTGATGAATGATAGGAATAAACAATAATCCCAGGTTATTGGCTTAGCCAAATGGTGATAGACACACAGAGAGGGAATCTCTTGATGAGGAGCCGACAGGGGAAGGAATGATAAATTCAGTTTGTAATATGTTGAATTTGAGGCACCTTCAAGACATCCAGATGAAGTCCAGTAGGGATTTGGATATAATTAGACCTGACAACATTTTATATATTTGCTTATTACCAACTTGAAAACAAAGGAAGGATGAGAGGTAGCTGATAGTTGAGAAGTTTAGGAACTAGAAGGCATCTCGAAATAGAAGAACATGGGCTTTAGGAAAAGTGTGAACTGGAAGTGGTCAGTGAATAAGATGTTCAAGATTCCAGGGATGTAACATTAGACAATGAATTAGAGATGGTCAAAAAAAAAAAAGAGAGGTCAAGCTGATGGATGGATCACTCTAGATGATGGCAGGCCTTGGGGTGAAGACAGACTGATGTCAAAATCTTTAATAAATGAGAGGTAGGTTGATCAATGACAGTAAAGAGGGTAGGGAGCATGACAATAAATGGCACAAGCTTCAGATAGATAAAGTCCAAAACTGGGGTTATGTATGGTCAGGGAAAAGAAGATTCAAAACAGCTTGAGGATGCTGGTAACAAAATGAGAAGTGACTAAGGAGACTTACACATGGGGCAATTAGCAAAGATAACAGGAACATGAGCTATGGAATGAGCTGGTTGGCCCCAGTAGTCTGGGTATGGACTGTTTATGCTTCAGAAGGGGTTCAATTCCCCTGAAGAGCAGCAACCCTGCAACAGTGTTTCTCAAAAGGGCAGGCCAGGTATAAAATTGTCAGATTTAACAAATGAAAATACAGATCGCCCAGTAAAATTTCAATTTTAGATATTATATGGGACAAGCTTATACTAAAAAAATTATTGAGTATCTGAGATGCCTTAAGCATATTACTGATTCCTACAAAGCTTTGGCATCATGCAGTCAGAACAACCGGCCAGTTGGTTAACCTCTCACCTACCCAATCCAACTCCCTTGTGTAAGTCAGTGTAGGTTAACTATTAGACCTTAAAACATGTAATGGTTGAAAGAAGTTTATTTCTTGCTAACTAATCCAGTCCCTAAACTGAAGAGGCCCTTCTCCATGCAATCATTTAGGGCTCAAGTGGATGAAGGCTCTGCCCTGGGTGTCATGTCCATTCCAGCTTGATGGAAAGAACACGGAGAAGCACCTGTGGGAAATTTCTGTGTGGCCAGGCCTGCAAGTGGTACAGGCACTTCTGCACACAGTCCACTGGCTGAACTCAGTCACATGACTGCATGTAATGGCAAAGGAACCGGGGAAATGTAGTTAAGCAGTGTGCACAGGAAAAAGAACATTTGAGAAAACAATCTCTGCCACACCCCTTTATGAGGTCTACTTGTGGATTCCCAAGGGGTCAAGATTCTGGATCAATAACCTTTGCTTTAGAAAAACATTGCACATACACACGCACACACACATACCCATCCTAATTGCTACAGAAAATGTGATTAAGGACAGAATTAAAGATCGTCACATTCATTCTTTATTTTCCAGGTATTGCATATTTTTTTTGACAGCCAAAAGTGGTACTTATTAAAAGATCTCATTAAAAGAAATAGGAAACATCCATTGTTGTTCCAAATTCTGCTAGCCCATGAAATTAGTGTTTTATCCTTCCATTATGATGAAATGTACCACATTCCAAAACAAATGTTTTTCCCCAGTTCTTATGTAAAAGTATGTTGCCATGACAACAAAAAGACTGCCCTTGATCATATGGCAGGGCTTGCTAAGGAACAAGAAGCAAGTAGCTGGTTCAGACATAAAACCTAATCCCACAGCCATGCCTAAGGAGGGAAATGAGAAACTCGGGCAATTTTTAATTCAAAAGAAAAAATGAAAGTAGAAGAAATTGAGTCTACTGGGAGAAAAGATGTGGCCAAAGAATTTAAATAAGCCACTTCTTCCTGTTACAGATTTTTGGATATGGGATCTGGCTTTCTTTTTCGTTATATTACAAGACTTCTAAAATGATTTGGGGCCAAGACTCAGGCAAATTCTAATTCCAACCTATCTTGACATTATGATAGGGTTATGCCCTTCACCATAATGCAGAGAATCCACAAGACCCCTGCTCCTGTTAGTTGCTTTTTTGAGTTGCTGCCTCTGAGGTCCTTATTATTGAGACCTAAATGATAAAAGGATAAGGAGTAATTCCTTTGAATAGTGTTTAGGACATATTAAGCTACTTTCATCACAATTGGTATTTTAGGTAATGGGATTCAGCCTTTTTGAAAATGTCTAAAGCCAGAAATTAAAAATAAGACAACCAATGAAAGATCTTTATTGTGATATAGCTCCCTTCTAATTGATCTAGTGTTGCCTACCTTTCTATGGAAGAGGGGAATGGCCACAGGGAAGCACCCAAAATTGAGCTTTGAAAAGCATTTCTTGTTTTTGCAACAGGACTTTCCTAAATGAGTTTTACTCTGACCAATATTAAAATGAACATACAGTCTCTGAGCATACACAGGACCAGGGATGCAGGGAAAAGCAGTTGAGGTAACCAGCTAGGTCTCTATTCCCCAACACTCAAACTGCTGAGGAAAAAATTATTCAACAAATGTATTATCTTTGGGATGATCACTTTGTAAGTTATATAAATGTCTAATCAGTTTGTTGCATACCTGAAACTAACATAATATTGTATGCTAACTATAATTGAAAAATTAAAAACTTACTTAAAAACTATAGTCTGCTGTGAGCCAGGCTATGCTGGACTCTGGAGATGTAATGAATCAGATGTGGCTCCTGTCCTGCTGGAGCTGATCTGAGATGGAATGAAATATCACAGAAGTATATTACAATCTGAGAAGAGTGCTGTGAAGGTAAAAAAATGTGATGATTATAAATGGGATTTGGGGGTTCAGGGAGGGCATCTTTGAGGAAAGGACATTTAAACTAAAACCAAGAGAATAAAAGTGGTGGAAGGGCTTGCTCATCTGAGGAGCTGAAAGGAAAGCCGGCAAGAACAGAGGACAAGATAGGCTGAAGAAAAGATCATTACTGCCTTGTAAGCCATCCTATGAATGTTATTTGTATTTTATGATCAAGAGGAACCACTAGAGTTATTTAAGCATGATCAAGTTTGCCTTGTAAGATAATCCTAGTGCTCTGTGAAGACTGGAGGAAGTGAATAACCAGGATGGTTGCTGCAGTGATCCACGGGGAGGATGGGGTGGGTGGGTGTGGGTGTGTGCGCACGCACTCGCCTAACAAATCAAATGTGCAATAGGAAATATTTTGGAGGTGGAGTTGACAAAACTTGCTGATGAACCTGTGGCCAGGAGAGAGACGTCTATAAATGAGTTGCAAAATAATCAAAGCTAATGTTTAATGAGTGCCATAAGGGGCTATAATCTAAACCACACTCTTGCCTGCACTTCTCAAGCCATGAACCTAGCAAAGGGCTGTGTCAACACAGAGGAAGGGGTGCCCTTTTCTACTGGTTACTCACAAAAAGGTGCTACTGGCTCACCAAGCCGTGTCTGGTGACTTTCCCTGACCAGAACACTTACTTGTAGAAAGCCACCAGGGGCCCCTGTGGGATTATAGGATATAGTTTTGACCTGTTACTCCTAGAATATAAGATTCACAAGGACAGAGCATATCCCACAGGAGTTACCACACTTAGAACTGCTATAATTTGATCAAATTTTCTAGTCATTGAAGCACCCAGAAAGCCAACAAGATGGACTCAATCCCACCTTTCGTGATAATAGGTTAAAGAGTAGCTCTTTTCTGTGGCTGGTTTCCTTGGATTCATGTGATACTCCCTCTCAAATGATTACAAAAAGTGAGTAAAGTTAAGATTGCTATCACCCCACTGTTGTATTTTTGGGTACTTATAATACCAGCCAAGGTAGCCAAGACTGTGTTTGAACCCCAGCTATGAAGGACTCGTGAACCCAGAGTCAGGCTGGAAGCCTGAGAGTGAGGCAGCAGAATCAGTATAGGAACCTGCACAAATGACAGAGCAAACGTAGGAAGTTCAATCCTGCATTACACATAATGCTAGGGTAGCCCAGAAGTACCTAACAAGCAGTGTTATTATATCCTTATACAGCAGCAAATTTATTTTCTCTCAGAATAGACATTCTCAGCATGAAGGAGAAAGGAGGAACCTGAGACCTCACATCAAAGATCTACTTTCCTAGTTTCCTTGCTGGTACTCAGAACCTTGGAGAAGTCTATGTATCCCACCAGCTTGAAACGAGGCTAGAAACTTCATGAAGTTTTCCCAAAGGAAACCGAGGGAGGCTTTGAACATGTCAATCTCCACGTCTAATATACAACTATTCTCCTTCCCACTCCCAGAAAGTTAAAATGTCCAAAATCTCCATTTGATGTGGGAAAACAAAGTCTGTCCAAGCCAGTTTCTCTTTGAACATTTAATTATCTGAGTGCCCACTTTGCTAGGATTCAACACAGGTCTAAAACCTAAGTAAATCAGGCCAACTACAGAAATATTGGAAACATACCCTTGACTAAAAGCCAGCCTGGCCGCTCATTTATTTCGGTTTGCTTTCGTCCTGTATCACTAGAAGATCCTCAAACACTGCTCTTTTTGAACCTCACTTCTTGACAGCTAGTTCTTTGCCCCACCCCCACCCCAGCTCATCTCCCAGTCTCTTTTTCTTCAGGATACATGTGGCATGAGAACTTTAAACTCTTACCCTCCTCCTGTCAAACTTCAACTATTTTCATATTTTCTTCTATGGAGGAAGCCTCTTCTCTCTTCCTATCTTTAAGAGGAATAGAACTTAATCTGAAGATCAGGGTCACAAAATGTAAGAGCTGGTATGAGCACTCCAGTCTATGTAAAGGAACCCAGCATCCAACATATTAAAACAAGATGTTGGCAGTTTATTTTTTGACAAAAAGTTGCAACATACTTAAATTATCTTGCAGTTAAGCTTGTGTTTGCCAAAGTTGGCTCCCTTTGGAGTAGGTTCCTTTAACTCTGGGTTGACACTCTGCTATGTTTATAGCAGTAAATACATGTTTTGTGTTGAAGGCAGAATATAGTATAAATAATTGGCAAAGACTGTCCTTTATATTTCAAAACTTCAGCATCCATACAAGTATGTCAATTTTATGTATATATATTCACATGCTATGTCTCTATAATAATCTACCCTGAAAATATGCTACTTAAATAAAAAAGGAGATATCTAGATATCTACACTAACTTTCTAATATATAACACCCAAATTTCTCATTTGCCTTACAAAGTCCCAGGCCACATTCTTTTCTTTATACCCACATACAACCATTTCTGGACTAGTATGATGTTCTTTGTCCTTGTTATTTCAAATTTCTAATCATTATATGATCATTCTTACATTCCCCTCAAATCAATATTTCACAACTTCTGGAGACCCTTTAATGATTAATCCCAGCTATAATGAGTACCCAGAGTGTGTATAATTGTTCTTATTTTATGACTGTTTGTAAGCTAAGTGGACACACTTCTTATTCCTTAAGCATAAAATATTCAGCTCTTTTACGAAAAATATTCAAAGATTTCTTTCTTCAAAAGATCAGCAAGCCAAACATTTGGCCATATTTTTATTTACTACATATACTATAAACATATACAATACATGCTACAAAAAAAAAAAACATTTTTTTTTTAAATTTAACTGTCAAGAAAGTGTATAGTGTTATAATACAATGGCACATGTTCATATTTTATTTCAAATTGGTTTGCTTATCACCCATTTCAAACCATTAATAGTGAAATGTTACCTAAGGATAATTAAAAATTATCTATTTGCATTATTAACAATAAACAATTCCACCAAATTAATAAGAATTAACCACGTCGAATATTAGTATCCAAAAAATGGGCTTTTGCTGAATGATTATATAAAATATAGCAGCCAATTTGTTTACTTTGCTCTGTGACAATGTACATATGCACTTGAATAGAATTCTAGCATTTGCTTTTGGAAGATAAGTTTAAGAAGTCCTTTAATTTCTTAAGGTCCAACAACTGCCACACCCAGCCATATCCAACTCAACAGTTCATCTAATGGCTTCAGATAACCCATCATTGAGAAACTCATGATTTGGGTAGAGTTGCATGTTCCGATATTACACATGATGAAAAGAGACATTTCAAGCTGATATCAAAGTCAAAGGCAAAAGAAAATACAAACATTCGAATCAGTTGTGACAAGGTTTTTCTACAAATACTTTAGATGTCATACTTTCAGGAAAACAAAATTTAATGTGCATTTGGATTTTACAGTATCTATGCTCTAACTGAAAATTTAACAGAGTAGTCAGATGGAATTAAGTCTAGTATTGCAAATTTGTTCATTCAACATTATTGAGCACCCACTATGTGCATAGCACTGTGCTAACATTTAAAAAGTTGAGTATTAATGTCTTTATCAAGCAATATCTTAGTGTGAGGTAAAAATATATTAAATTAGCGTCAACTCATTAGTTTGCTTGTGGTAATGGATGTAATTCTGTGCCAGCTGGCTTCCCTGTGCCATACAATGAGCTTCTGCATGCCTCTCATTCACTCGCACAAATACCTGCACATGGACTGTGCCAGGCCTTGTGCTAGTCACTTGGATACCACGATTTGGTGTATGTCAAATAAGGCAAATTAATCATTATCTATGCAAAACAATTAGAAGGATACGTTATTTTTCTAAAATGAGGCCCAAATCCAAATTTAAGGTGTTTCTATTGGTC
This sequence comes from Eonycteris spelaea, assembly GCA_003508835.1. Taxonomy (NCBI): domain Eukaryota; kingdom Metazoa; phylum Chordata; class Mammalia; order Chiroptera; family Pteropodidae; genus Eonycteris; species Eonycteris spelaea. The sequence goes on from PUFA01000181.1 coordinate 2,486,753, forward strand.
ATATCACACCATAAAACCAATTAGTGCCCTTCTAGACTAGAAACTAACTTTGAAAGTTTCATATTGTTGTCTAAACAGCCTAGATCATTTTTGGTCTCAGAAGTCTATTCTTTGGAGCACCTGACCCCATATAAACCATTCCATACCTAACAGTATTTTTGTAAACTAGAACATAAAGAAAAAGAGCCAAAAATGAAGGCAGTTTATAATGTAATGTATTTCAAGCACTATTCTGGCCATGTGAAATAATACATAATTCAAGACTGGTTCAAACATTTTTGAAAGCACTAACACTATTTCCAAACTCATGAAATTTTAACTTTACTGTTACACAAGTTGCACATAAAGCAAAGGGCAGAATTTGGCCCTACAACCTTCTATGGAATATTTTAAGTGATTGGTCCTTCCACTCTAAGTAGAAGCTAAGAATTCCAAGAGTCCCCTAATAGGATACTGGCAATCAGGAGAAATGGCCCTGCTGAATCCCATTAGACAGGAGTCTATTTAGCTATGGTAGCAGTGTGAACCTACTATGACTCCTTGAGGGAAGGCAGAGAGTTGGGAGTTTGGCTGTTCACTCAGTGAATCCAATACTGGCTTAAAGCTATGCACTGAATAAAGTGCTCTGCACATCCTGCTTGTCATCCAGAATGAAAAGAAACACTTTTCTTGAGAATTAACCTATTTGTAGGTTTGGGAAAAAAGAATGACAAGTGTTCAAAGAATCCCAAGAAAAAGTATGAAGCATTGACTAGGAAGGAAGACAAATGCTTCTAGTAGTGTCCTTGGAAATCTTAGGATTTGAACTGTCAGAATGAGTCATACAACGGTCATGTTCTATAAATGAAAAAGCAATCCCACTGGGTACTATTCACATAGTACATAATCACTTCATGGGGATGGAAGGGAACAGTCTATTGCCATTTGATAGGATGGTTTGAGAATGAAAACAAAACCATTGAATAAATCAGGGTAAGCAGTGTGCAACACTCCTCTCGTGTCCATCAGTTTTCCACAGGTTGATTTTCCACCGCCTGAGAGAAAGGAGGAAAGATATCTATCCCTTCTGATACAGTCAGGCATGGTAGCTACCACCTAAAGTTGCCAATTCAGAAGTTAACACACAAGCCCTCCAGTTTCGTACCCTGAACATGGTAAATGAGACTAGGGATGTAGTTCAGTCTAAAAAAGATCACAGGTAACAGAATGCTTATATAAACTAGACTGTTTTGACATCTGTAAGAAAACTGTATAGATGGCAATTGGAAAAAAAAAAGATTGCTCCCATCTGTCAGCAAAACTGTTGAGCTATACTCAGCTGAAGTCCTCATCAGGATTCTGTTGATCCAGCAGACGGACATGTGTGAATGGGAAGTGACCTCGTTTGCCATTACACTCCCCTTCCCACTGACCACTCACATTAATCTTCGTAACCTTTACCAGCTCACCGACCTGCAGGAGGAGAATAAGGAGAGCACTTTATTTCCAGTTATGAATGCAAGGTGAAAAACTCCATTCTCTGGTTAGGCATACCCTGCCCATGTGATTGCTCCAGGGCTGACACAGAAATGGCTATTTGCTTCCTCCCAAGCCCAGCCACCAGAATGATTACTTGTTAATGCAGGCAGAAGGAAGAAGTGATTCTAGCAGTGCAGAAAAACACGTAAGAGTACAGAAAACAGAAAGGATCCTAGAAAATAATACTTTTTGGAAATCTCAGTGTCTTTTGATGAACAATCACAATTAGAGAAAACTAGTAGTCCTTTTCTTTATACCCACTACCTTTAGCTTCCTGCCTGCCCCTCAGGCCTTGGCCTAGGGGAGGAGTTCTCCAGCCCCTCACACCTCCACTGGCACACAGTAGCAGCACAATCCTCCAGACTCCTCTCGTAAACATATCCTGGCCTGTTCCTGCTTGTAGAGCAGAAGGCAATCAGAGGAAGCATACTTCATTTGGTCCTAGAAAATGAAGTGTTCCCACCACCTTCCAACCAAGGCAAGATGTTTCCCACTTGGGCAGGTATATGTCAAAACTCCAAATTCCACTGGCTCCATGTAAAGCCTCTAACTTCTTCAATAACCTCTACTTGACAGGACACTGCCTGACAGCCTTCCAACCTCCACACCTCACCTTGTACTGATAAACTTTGTTGCTCCCTCAGTACCACTTAGTACCTATTTATTAACAAGAGGAAATCATGTTTTTGCTTGTTATAAAAAGCTTCCTGTTGCAACATCAAATATAAAGTTTTGGCAATCTAGGATATACCTCTATCCTGCTATAAAACTTAAGACAAGGTCGGTCTGATGAATGGATTCATCCTGTGGCAAAATATTAAACATTTTGTTTAATATTTGGAGATAAAGCCCTGATGTCACTGGACTAAAGAACTTATGACTATCCTTTAATTATCAACATCTGAGTTCTGAACGTGCAAGTGGTTTCTAAGCATAACTGTTCATTTGGTTTTATTAAGTTGAACTATATTTATTAAAGTATTATAGGTAAATATATATTTTTATCAATCTAATCATCGAAACAACCCTGGTAAGACAGAAATTATTTTAATTATACAGATAACTGAGGTTCAGAGCAATTAGATGGTACACCTGAGATCACACAGCCAATGCTGGGGCTGGGATTTGAGCCCAGAAGTATCAGTCTCCAAAACCAATTTATGTTCTTTTTACTATACCAGAACTTTCAAACTATGCTCCCAGAGCCCTTGGAGTTCCCTAAGAATATCAGTAGGCCAACTACTGGCCAAAGCCAACTCAAGTCTAGGTCTAGGGCCTTTGCTATAAACAGCTTACTCACAAGGCAATAACTTGCTTATTGGCCTGTCTGTAATTTCCTAAAGAACTATCTGAAAAAAGGAAAAAGAAACCAGAGAATATTAGAGAGACAAGGGATATAAAAGGGTGAGAAAAAGCAGCAGTTCAGCCTGCTGATATGGTAAAGATCAAAGCTGATGGGTTTAAGGAGAGGAAAGGGAAGGATGATACTGTATGCCCATCCTTGCAAGCAGATCCAATTCCTCTAGGCTGCCAGCACCAGGGTTCTGTTTATTCCCAGCAATCTTCCAATTCAAAGTTCCTGACATCTGAGCAGGCCAATTATGACAAGTAAAGATTTTCATACAGTCTTTGGAGAGAGGAACACCAGGACATCAAGTGAGAATTTATTTGCTAATAAAATCAGTCTGAAAGATTTCTTCCTATATCCCCAATTCTAGTTCTCAGACTTTATCTCACTTGTCCCCTTCTTTTTAAAGCTCTTGCTGTTACAAGAAGTCAGGCAAAGCATCAGCTCTATACCATCTGACTATTCTGCAGTGAATTTTTCTTGTATCTGACCTGTCAGCTAGTCCTGATTCCTCACTCTTCACAAACACAGAGCACGTTACTAAATTAATGCCCCTGTGCTGCTAACCCCTTGCTCTGTTTAGGTCAGTTATATCAAGTGCTGCACTTCTTTCCCCCATTTTTCATATTTATTTGTACTATCTGTTAAAAACACTCCCATCATACTAAATGCTATTTGGGTTGCTGGACCCAGAATATATAAGTCTCTTACCTTAGAAAGAAGAAGAAATCAATATTAAAAGGCAGATGTATGCATAGCACTCTAAGTACGAAAACTAATATAAACTGAAATTGCCACTCAAGTTCCCCTTAGATGGAGACGATGGGGCCAATTTCTTTTAAGCTATTTTGAGCTTCTGGTAAGATGACGAGGGAGTAAAAGCTGTGCTTGCCTCCTCTTACAAGCAATCAAAATTACAACTAAACTACAGAACAGCCCACCACTTGGGAGTCACCTGAGACCAGCTGAACATTAAGTCCTACAACTGGAGACAGACAGAAGAAGGCCATAGTGTACTAAAAAAGAACAATCTCGTTTTGACAATATCCCAGCTAACATCCCTAACAGCTGTCATATCTAAATTCACCCATTTTATTGATATAAAAACACACACAAGGGATATGAGGGAACATTCTGGAGTGCTGGAAATGTTCTATACTCTCATCAAGGTGGTTATCACATATAAACACCAGCCATGATTTTGATTAGTACATTTTATCAAACAATTTCAAATCTAAATAAGAAGGTGTCAAAAAAAGAATATTTGTATATTTATCCAGCTTCTCTGGTGTTTTGTAGAAGATGGTTCTTCAGGATACATCCTTAATACCAAAATCTAGGTTTAAGCACCTCTCTTCTCTCTCAATATTATATTCTTTATTCTTAAGAATTCAAAGTGCCATCTCAAATCACACCCCACAGAGCTCTAAGAAGAGAAAGGCAGGTTGAAATGTAGACCAGACCAGATCCGTTATCAATACCACAGAACCACACCACCTTCTCCACAAGCAGGGCAAAACCTACTGATCTGCCCTCACACCCTTCTTCTTTCAGAGTTCAAAGGGAGAAATAGTAGGGATCCCTATAAGGTGAGATGTTACTAGAGAGGAAGAATTATGTGCAGATTAGACCTTTGGATAACATCAGAGCCATTTATAATGCACATATTCTTTTAGTTTTACCCCATAAGGGAAGGTTCAGGAAAACCACATCATATTCTGGAATTCAGTATCTTTCTTTACAGTTGATTAGGTTCTTAGCAGAGAGGCACAAACATCAGGGAATGAAAGTAAGGCTATGCCATGACTCTGAAATGAGTCTGATTTTTAAATAGAGAAAAGAAAAAAAAAGTTATATGCAGTCAACTGAGCTAATTAACCTGCCCAAAATGGCCTTGAAGTACAAATACTTCAAAGAAGACCTTATCAAAATAACCTCTTGGTTTATCCTGAAATATTTCAAACAAACATGGAGACCTGGGGTCAAAAAACAGGTAAGTTCCAAAGGTAACATGACTATCCTCACAGACCACATGAGGCCCTAGCATTTCAAGAGTTTTTAAGAAAGGGTAGCTGTCAAGCCTGGGGGAATGAGGTGGGAGTAGTACAGGAAGGGATGGGGCAGTCTAAGAAAATGGTGCTACACTGAGTGCAGTTCTTTCTCCAAGTCGGAAAGTCGGAAATACACACGTTTCTATGCTCCTCCTCCTCCTGTTAGGTAACATCTCACCAACACTGAATTCCCAGAGGCCAGACCAGGGAGGATGCATAGAGGTTTGAAGTTTGGTGTATTACTATTTCAAAGGCAAAGAAAGCAAAACTGAATACTTGCCCCAGAAACGTTACAATCTTAACAAAGTAAATACTAATCAGTAAGTGCAATAGCCTTAGTTCTAACACTACTGATTTCAAAATTCCAGTAACAGAAAAAAATTCCTAATCTGTATACCAATGAACAAGAAAGACCTTACAAAGGGTCTGAAGCACTACATGGTAGTTATCCTTTCTATGATGTAGACTTCACCAACACCTAGCAAAAGACAGACAGGGATGATTCTTTCACCACTGAGGTACTGTTTTACTATCCAGTCAGTTCCTCAGCCTCCTGATCTTACACCACATCCTTAAGGAGCAAGTCTTTAAGTAAATCCTGGTGTCACCTGTAAAGGGGACTGGATGTGGTTACTTCAGTTTCTTTCTTCCTAGGGAACTTGATGAAAACTGGTTTCTTCCCCAGCTCTGTGTAATTTCCCAAGGTAAATCACTATCTAGTACAAATGTAATCAAATCTCAAATTGGTCCAGAAGCAAAGATTACCCAGGTGATCTTCACCAATGAGTTCTAGTGATAATGAGAAAAAAAGCTGAAACCCAAATGACATCGATATTTTTGTTATTCACTAAACAGGAGATATCAGGGACCTCCTTTGCTGGTGTAACCCCAGGTTCCTGTTTTTCTAGCTTCTGTCTTAACTAACAGGAAAGGCATCAACAATTGCCAATATTCTTTTGATCAGGCTTGCTGCAGGATTCTAGTGAGCTCAGGGCAAGGAACAAATATGGAATACAGGGCCCTTTTCTTCAAATATTTTCAAACACGCCAAGTACACATTTGGTAAATATTTCAAGATTTGGCTGAAGGAGTAAAAAAAGTTAAGAAAACTACAATAATCTAAGATAGAGGTCAGCAGACTATGGCCCATGAGCCAAATCCAGCTTGTTGCCTGTTTTTGTAAATAGTTTTATTGGAACACAGCAATCTTATTTGCTGTTTTGTCTGTGGATGCTACAAAGGGCAGAGTTGAGTGGTGTGAGAGAGACCACAGGGCCTTTATTGGAAAGTTTGCAGACCCTTGATCTAAGGAATAGGTAGTTTAGGGACCATCTACAATTTTTCACATCAATGGAAACAAGTGAGGACAATTCACTTGATTCACTTGGCTCAGAGATCGACTGAAATGGACAGGAGTTGTATTGGTGGAAAGAGGTAGGTCTTTGAGATTTAACTGTTAGGCTTCCAGGTGAAAAGAAAAAGCAGCCCATCAAATCCTGGAAGATAGATCTTACCCTGGTTTTAGTCCAAGTCAGAGAAGATTTTCACTAGCTCAATAAATGGTAATGCCTAAAACCAAATTCCCTATCCCTTTGGTGAGAAGTAGGGAGGTGACCACATATCGTTGGCTAAACATAAAGAATTCTCTAAAAACTAATAAAATGAACTAGACCTGAGATTCCCAGCAGTATAGTGTCAGAGGCATTGAAATGTCTGAGGGGTACCATCAAATATTTAAAATTTTTGATGAAAACATAGCAAGCAATACCTGACATCTGTTATGCCAATGTGAACTACTAGCTTAAGGTAGTTGACAATTTTGACATTAGATCATACTACATTCCTTTCAAAGATGTCATATCTTTGCAAAGCTGGGTTTAGATAGTTGCTATGATAAAAAAATAAGTACTCATGAATAAAAGTGTGGAATAGGAAATGAGGATAGCAGTGTTCAATATGATCCCAAGGTATGAGAAACTGTTCAGTGTCTAACAGGTATACACATCTCATTAGTTAAGTAACTGTAGTTCTTTAATATTACAATTAAAATATTTTTCAATTATTATTTTTTTATATGGGTACTATAGGTATCTTATTTAAGTTGTCTGAAGCTAATTACTTTAAAAAAAATGGAATTGTAAGATATTTCTTTTGGCCTGGGGCACTGTAAAAACAGTACTGAGACACTATGGGTGCTATGAACCAAGGAAGTTTGGAACCTCTGGACTATACTGCTGTGGTTAATAATGAGTTCCCCAAAAGGGTAGATACTCAAAACAGATGTTTAAAGATCCTTTGAGAAGATACCAGAGGGCCTGCCTTCTATGCCTGAGAGTCTGGATTAGTTGCTTCCAAAGTCTCTTCTCATTGAGATTCTATGATTTGAAATGAAGATGTCCAAACAGGATGGAAGGGAAAGTAGACAACTGTCTCAATGAACAATATAGAAATCTGGACCTATAATTCCAGAAAAAGACAAACTAGATACAGTAAGGACCTATATCACTCATGTTCTAATACCTTCCAATCTTATTTTCTTCCTTTGTTAACAAAAGGAAAATTGGGGTCTTTACTCTTATTTTTCATACATAGGTCAAAAGATCTTAACAACTTAGGTTTCACAGAGGTCCACATGGGGCGATGTGGAGTTGACATAATTACTGCTACATATAATTAGGGGCTCAAAGCATTTTACATCTCCCCTAACTGTGCCCTAAAGAACAGGTCCAAGCCTAAGAACACTGGAGAAGCAACTTGGTTACTCTGAAGTCTTATTTATCAAAGGCAAAATGCCAGGTTGAATCAGAGAATGTAAGTTAAATGATTAGTGAGTGCATTTAAAGATAATGTGATTGTTCTGGACAGTCTACAGAGGCATAAAATAAACTTTTAACACCTGCAATTTACATGATAAGATTCATCACTATTCTAGCTTCCAAGGAACCATAAAACAAAAATCTAAGATCTAAAAATAAAAGGTGCCTCTAAACTATTATAGTGTTATCACCAGTGTTTTTCCTTCAAAACACTCAGCATATCTGCATTTGTTTAAAATCTGAACATAGTGTCTGTGTGGTTCAGTTATAGTCCCCCCAGAATATGCATGACTGACCCACAGAATTACAATGCACTCAAGACCTCTACTTCAGTTGTTCACGGGAATTAATACCTTCTTTCCACACCATTCATCCTTGCTAGAGAAATCTGGTGGGTGGGAAAAGAGAAAGTATCTAATAACTTACATCCTACTGGAGGACTCTATCTATAAAGTGAGGGCAGGTGGTTGGTTCTTGAGTAGTTTTTTAAATTTACTTTTTTTATAACACAAAAACTCTTTCTTCAAAAAAGTGAAACACCGTACAGTATATATAACACAGTTAAAAACAGAGTTGCTTTAGTTAAGCAACAGAGGGAAGCCAGAGCCTTGCATCCTCAGCTTTCTCTCACCAGGACCTCCTGGAAACTCTCAGGACACTGAGAAGCAGTCTGAAGACCGCTGGTTTAATATATTATCTCTAGGTTCCTACCCAATTCTAAAATACAATGGTTCTATTGTATGTCAACTACAATAAAAAAAAAAAAGAAAGAAACCCTCCACAACACATATACATACATACATAAAATGCAATGATTCTAATTCATCAAATTAAGTGTAAAATTCCACTAAAATGTACCTCACTTGTTTACAGATCTGGATTTATAGTGGGTAAAATACAGCAATAAATTTTTTTTAAACCAGAATGCAGGTCATAAAACCAGAGTCTCCTAATCTTTTCTTCCAGCCTCAACTTAATAGGCATTAAGCATCAACTCCTATGAAAAATCAGAAATGGGAAAGGAGAACTAAACTGTGCCTCCCTGCATAGGACAACAGTACAACTAAGGACTGCTGTCAGTGAAACCACATAAAACCTGCACTGGGGAGGGCAGTAGTACTGTTATAAAACAAAACAAAAAAAATCACAGACTGAATTTGGATGTGATAGAAATGGCAACAAACTAGGTCTGGATTCATCATATCTCCACCTCTAACTAGCCTGAACAATCCATTCAACCTGTCTAAGCATCAGTTTTTTCAACATAACAAAAAAAAAAATCTGGTACCTAAGGTCTTTTTCAGCTACACAATTCTATGATGCTAAACTAACACCATGTTTTCAATCACATAAGGTGTTTTTTAAAGCTATTACTTGGGGTATTTGTTCTAATTTGACAGAGGCTACCTTCAGCAAACATATGTGGCTCAAAAACAATATCCAACCAAAAAAGAAAACTTACTAAAATCATAAACTAGTTTTCTACTTAAATCTTTATTTCCCAAAATTTATTTCACATCAGGGAGTGCAGCTCAACCATTTGACCACTAAAGCCTCTAATCAAGGCAGGCATCATTAAAAGCAATTCTATTTGAGAAAGGAAATGCAAATGGAAGCAAAATTAATGTGATAACTATTCTCTCCTGGGTGTTAGCTGGCTTGTTCCCTGAATGCTATTTTCACACTTCAGCACCATGCTAGCAAGGTCTGCAATAAATGTCAAGAGTCACATCTGTCATGTGCACAGCACTGTTGGATGTTGCCATCATCTGAACTTAAATGAAAGCATGGGGCTAGACACTTGTTTTCCTTATCCTCCAAACTCTAAGTGGGAAAAATTGGAGACAACATACATTTCATTTCTTATCAAAGTAGGGACACAATTCTTTTAAGACACAAGATAATCTCAAAAACCCCACACTTTAAAAACATATATTCTCCAGTCAAACCTTAAGACTCAATTAACTCTCCTTTGTATTCACTACCCACAATGTAAAAGAAAAATTTCAAAACAGAGACTGGTTCAAATAAATTCTAGCTTATTCTGTGGGCTAATACTTCCCACTGAGAGGGCAGCTCTTACTCCTTCAGTGTATATGAACATAACTAAAGAAAACAAAATTTAGGAAAGATTTCAGTTTACAAGAAAACACCTTTGCCCCTTCCTTCTTGCTAATCTGTGCTCTCACATAATTTCATCTTGTGCTGTGAAAGTTTATTTACATTCAAGTTATCATATCGGTAGGCTCTGAAAGATAAGATAGCACGCTACTTCACTATAAGCTTTTATACTGAACCATTAGTTCTGCATAACTCAGAAAGGTACAGAGACAGAGAGGGAGGAGATAAGAGACAAAGTTGTGAGTGCTAAAGAGAGGAATAAACACAATGCAATAGCTGACCAGAAAGATGGACTACCAAAGATAACTACCAGTAATAATTTATTCCTTAGGAGGAACTGCTATCTTGCCTGCAAAATGCATTAAACAACAAAGACCAAGTAAACCTTCTGCTCCCTGAAATTAATACTTTTTGGACTTTATCTCTTCACACCTGTACTATGCTGTACTGTTCCTCCCAAATTCTTGAGAATACAATCAGTCAACCAATCAACCAACTATAAGGAACCCAAGCCTCCACACTAACCATTACAATTCATGAGAAAATTCCACTTAAGTGCTTTGATAGAGACCACTTATTTATATTCAAATCTATGTGAGCCAACCTTTTTTAGACAATGATAAACAGAAAGAAACATTAGAATGTAGGTGAGAAAAAACAATTTAGGTTAATTCCTGTGGTGTTATTAAAGCAGTCAAAGTATGTTTAGTAGACCAGAACATTCAGTTACACAGTTTTAAGCTTACTCATTTCAAAACAGGTTTTCTATAAAAAAGAGAAAACCCAACATTAAATGTCAAAATCAGTACTTAATGGTTCAATATCTACAGCACCACAATGCTGGTGCTTGTATTCAGCATTCCTACAAAGCTCTAAGAGGTCTGAAAGGGAGACCCTGTAGCAGATCTCTTCTTTCTATATTTTGCACATTATGTACCTCCAAAGCCAAGGCTGTCTTGTCGTAGGCATTAGGGACTCGCTTCTGGATTACCCTGGCATAAATGGGCCCATTCTGGAGGTTAGGGAGCGGAGTGTTGACGCTGGGTTGGGCATAGGGCCCAGGCTCCGGCCCACCCAGTGGCTGTGGGTGGGAACCCTCCTGGTTACCTCCAATCAGAGCCGATACTGAGGCGGAGGCAGGTCTATACTTCTCCACGTAAGGGACTGGAATCATCCCCCTCTTGCCTTCGCTGTCCTCTGCATTCCACCACTGCTCTTCAGGCTTATCCCGGATTCTCAGGATGTCTCCTTTCTTAAAGGGAAGATCTTCTTCATCATTCCCATTAAAGTCAAAGAGGGCTCGCACATACTCTGCCTCCTCCTGCCTGAGAATCACTCCACTACCCTGCCTGGATCTGGAAACTGGTTCTATCAACGTTGTAGTGTCCAAATAGTGTATTTTGTAGAATTCCAGTAAAGCAGGCAATGAATCAAACTCTTGATCTCCTATTCGAAGTCTGGAAGGGCTCACCCCTGGAAAAAAAATAGAGCAGGATGTTAATATGTATTACACTGGTGATAAAACACAAAATTGAAGTATTTCCCACACGTTTAGCCAATATTTAATCAGGAAAAAATTTAATCATAGAAAAAATAACCCCTCCTCCTCATATCAAATTGAAATTGTTATTTTGTAGCTTAAACATTCCCTAGGAAGAAAGATGCTGATCACCATCTGCAGCAGAGAACAGAAAGCCATGATAAATCAGGCCACTGAGGACATGCTCTCATACTGAACCAACATGAAGACTTTTTATTCATTCTTCCCAAACGTTTTGCTGCTATTCCATTTACACAGTAGCATAAGGTTCAAGGTTTTGTTGCAATCTTTTCAACCTCAAGATACGTAGCAAGCTCTCCTTTTTCATAGGTCCAGCAGCTATTGCAGGAAGAGGTGAGAATTTGGGATATATCTACACTAGACTGATATATTTATTCTCTTCACATCTAAACAATTTGAAAGAAAAACAGTTTTAAGACTTTTTTCTCTGTGATTGCTAATCTCAATCTGACAGCCAATAAAAAAATCTTCATTAGACAAAACAAAAACCTCAAGGAGCCTAAACAGAGAAACTAAGAAGCTAACTGCTTAAAAATCAATTCCTAAGACCTTCATTTAAATAAAACATGGAAAGTGGATTGTTCCCTTAGAAGCGATGAGGTCACGGAAAAGGTAAACAAGAATGCTTGGGGGGAAATAAAGTGTTAAAATCCTCAACCTCTGGTGACACACACTTAAGATCCAAGATAAAGGACATAGTAGGGATACTTGAAATTCACATGATACAGAGATGTGTGTGGCCCTGGACAGAGGGCATACTTCAGAATGTATTCCCTCTCTACTCTGAGATTCTAGAATTGAAAGATAATAAATGAACATGTCAGTTCAAAGTTTTATTCTGAGAAATACAAATCTTTAACTTGCACTCTAAGCACCCAAAATACCAAATCATCTTTATTGGATTTTTTTACCTTTGGTTTCCTAGAGAAAAAAATTTTGTGTGTGTGGTTTCTTTTTGGTTTTGTTTTTTTTGATCAGCCTTATCCCTGCCACAAGACACTCTTAGCATTTTGAGTTATAACATTCCAGTATATATTGATTTTGATTTTAATATATATGCCTATTGTGTGTATACACACGTGTCATAAACACATACATGTTTTTATAACTGAGTTACAATAGTTTTATATCTTGCCTTATTATAAAATAAAAACATTTTATTTATATAACATTCCCATATTCTTAAAGAATTGACTTTTAATACCTATGAAGTTTTCCCATCTTCTCACTAGTGTGACTGATAGTGTTATGAGTGTTTTTATTCTTATCCATTTTTTTAAATTACTTAGGATAAATTCCTTGAAATGCAACTGCTGGGACAAATGGTTAAGAACATTACGGTTTACATTACCAAATTGCTCCCAAAAGTTTGCACAATTTTATACTCCCACCATTTCCCCCATATTCTTGTCAAAACAGCATTCTGGGGAGGGGAAAAATAAAAAACAAAAAAACAGCATTCTAAAAATCATTGCCAATTTAATAAGGAAAATTGTTAGCCTTTGAAATATAATCTTTGCTTGTTTGATGTTTTTCACATTGACAAGCTTTACTTTTGTTAAGTTTACTTGTTCAAGTCCTTTGTTAGGGGGAAATGGACAATCTACCCTCTCTGCTCATATTAACTCTGGCCCACCCATGTAAAAGTCATATCAATTAATGCTGGGAAACAGGAATACTGTGGTAGCCGAGATGTCTAATTTTCCACACTAAAAATGAGACCCAATTATTTTGTTCAATGTTAGAAAACATTTCTTCCAGAATAACTAGGAAAAGTACATTTAAAATTCTCTACTAGTAAAGATAAACTTTGGAAGTTAACCAGAAATCCTAAATACAGAATGAGTACTGATGAATGCTTTCTTTTTTCACCCAAAGAATGATGAGACCAAACAAGACATATTTTAAAGGAGAATTGCACATTCCTTATAATACAAAAGCCCATCTGTGGAATTCATGGCTCTAAGCTAAAACAAGCTAATATCCCACACTCAGTAATGCTCTCTCCAACTCAAGATGCTGAAATAGATACCCAGAGCCAGGATTGTCCACCTATGACAAACATTCATCAGGCACCAGCAGAAGTAACCCCAACAGTTCTGAGTGCAGGACTGGAGATATAGTTTTGGTTATGACCATACGAAAGCATGATAGTGCTGTATCCTGGAGCGTCTCTTCACTAAAGTAGATTACCAATGACAAATTATACCTACTCAAGTCTGGTAGGCAAGGAGATACACGGCCACCCTGCCTATTACCACTAGGCTAATTCAGTGACCCTTCCAGCCAACTGAACTATGTTAAAGACAGGGTCAGTTGTGAACTCCAAGGATACCTACTTAGCATTGCCTGATCAAGAAAGTCTATGGGGCAGAGTGGTGGGGAGAACCTTCACAACTCCCACAGCTTAGACAATGGTTCGGATAACACCTAGGGGGAAAAGCTACCTCACTAGAGTTCACCCAACTATATGCCAAGGTACAACCAAATGGTTTCATCAGTCACCTTTTGGAACACTGGCTGGCAGACAGTAAGTGCTCAGCAAGCACTAGATATTATTCTTAATGAATATAACCCTGAGGTGAAGAAAAGAAGTTAAATGAAAATCTGTTCCCAGCTTTGAGAAGATTCCAGTATCTAGTTGGGGATACAAAGGCATACGCAGTATGGTTGGTGAGCAAGAAGTAAAGCAGCATGTCTTAGGAAGACATCATTTTTCTCCCTGGCTTTCACTTTCAACTGGAGATGTTATCTTACAAATAAATTATAACAAACCATGTTCTCAGATACAACAAAATCACAATGAAGAGCACTTCTAACCTCCCTGAACATTTGCAAGGTATCTTTTCACTCTAAGAAGGCAGGCGGCCACTCCTCGTCATCCATTGTTACCGTTCTCTCACTACAGTACTAGCCCAAGTGAAATGTGGGTTTTGGGGGAAGGGGAAAGGGTTTAGAATAAGCCATTACCAAATCCCTTACAAAAATAAGTGTGAGAATTCTGAAAAGAAAAAATGGCAGCTTCTCTTCCATAAAGGTAGAAGTGGTTCAATTCATTTCTTGTTCAAATGCTGCCTGGTGTGAACTAGACCCACTTTTTGTCTTAACTTTTTTTTTTTTGGCTTGGCAATCTCAGCAGTCGCAGAAACACCCAAGGAACTCTTTGACATTACCCTAAATTATTTTTCTATTCTAAAGACACTATAATAATTCCACAAAGGAATACCTGTGTTTGTGTACTACTTAGAGCAATTAGATATATGGGGCAATCAAGCCAATTAGATATATGGGGCAATCAAGCCTCATTGATCCAAACTCCAGAAGGGAGGAGAACAGAACATACATAAGTTAAGCCCAAACCTCACCATAACTATGTTCCAGCTCCTTTTCCCTAGTCAGTCTCCTTCCAACCACAAACAGCCAAAGACAGGAAATACAAGGGCGAGAAAGGAGATAGTCTAGAGAATAGAACCAATGACAGGGTTCTCATTGCTGGGACTTGGAAAACCTCACTGACTTGTTCTACATCAAACTTGTGCTGGATTCTGAACTTGCAATTATCAACTAACACATTCAGAAATCAAAAATCAACACTAGCAGTTAGATATTGAGTTTAAGTACATGCTCAACTTATTACTTTTAAGCACTTCAGCCCTCAGGTTACATCAATTTTTTATAACACCACTCCCTCAAAGTTTTATGAAGAACACTCAAGAGCTCTGTGGGCTAAAACAAGACAGGTTACTTCTGGCATGGGTACTGCCACAGCGGTTCCAACACCAGCCTCTCCTTGATCTCACAGCACCTCTTTTCCCTTTCCTCTTAATTCCTACTCCCTCTCTTCCTTTGCCTTGGCCTATGATATTTATAGAGGTTGCTTAAGCACTTCCCACAACCTCTCCAATACAAAGGGCTAAAAAGGCCACTGACTTCCATTTGTGAAGGTATCCTAAAGAGATATAAAGATGTTAATGTCTTCTAAGCAATTATAACTTTCTATAAATAGCGGAGACCATCATGGTACTTTGCAGATTCAGACTGACTGGGTTTGATCAATTCTGGCTTTGCCACTTACTACCTGTATGAGCTGTTATTTAACATCACATGAGATCAAATACCTGATAAAGTTCCTAAAAGTAACCAGAATAAGTGCTCTAAAAAAGGGAAATTCACCTTAATATGCCTATAACTTCTGAATTCCTTTAGAAATTTTCAATTTATCTTCAAATCTAAAGTCTGTTGCACTGTTTCTCAGAGACGTCCACAGAATACTTGAAAAACCAAGTATCCAATACCTGCCTCTCTTGGAGGGTCATGGTAAAGGCTTAGAGAAATCCTGCAACAAATAAACTATTTCCTTTACCATGAAATCGGTTTTTTGGCATGTAATCTATAAGTTACTCACTGAAAAACTTCTCCAGAATCACTAAATGAAGGGACACTCTGATAATGAGGAGTAAAACACAAGGACCAGATTTGATAACTGCAGAGATAAACAAATGAAACACAGATGCTGAAGGTACAAAGAAGTGGCAACAGTAATCAGCAGTTTTAAAAGATCTCCAAAGAGGTGGCTTCAGCACCACCTTGAAGAGGCAGCACCAATTACCACCCTAGCTTCTGCGCCCCTATCCTCCTAATGCGATAAGTTTTTACTATCCCCTTACCCAGCAATAGGGGGGCTCTGGGTTGAGCAGGTAACAGCAGGTGCCATCCTATTTCTATGTATTGGATCCATGGTCCTTTCACACTTCTTGAAGCACCCCACTCCACCCCAGCACTTACTCCCTAAGACATGCTGCTTTTACCAGTGCTTACCAACCCACACCATGTGACCCTCTCAAAGCTGAAGTTTTCCATTTTGTTTCAATGCCCTCTCAACTTCAGTTATGTTCATAAGACTAATGCATCTTTTATTACTATACTTACTATATGTCAGCCCCATTTCTAACCATTTAATACACGAAAATTCATATAATCCTCCCAATGATGCTATGAAGTCAGTATTAGCATTTTCTCTCTTTTACAGACAAAGAACTGAGGCAGAGAGAAATCAAAGACTTGCCCAACATTACATTCAGTAGTGTCAAGTAAAATTGAAACCAAGGCTCTAGAGCTCAATATTGTAACTACTCTCCCAACTCACATTCAGTTTTGTTATCTAGTGGTCTAGGTCTAGTAATACCTCATCGTTCCAAGAAAAAGAAATTAGTGGATCAATGACTGCAAAGCCTTCACAAGAGGTACATACACACTGAAGTCAAGTCCGACCTGACAGGTTATGACCAGTAGACTTGACTAAGCCCCGCCCCATGGCCTTGGGGCAGGGCCCGGACACTCCCAGGCTATGGCAGCATCCTTAGCCTGCATGGTTTGAACACAGATGATAAGTTAAAAATAGGTTTACAGGAAAAGGTTGAGAATTTGTTTCATTTTATCCCTAAGCCTGTAAAAACCATATCTAAGCCATTCCATACAAATTTTACCTATGTATCATGTCCACAAAATATATTATCGCAAGCAAAAATCTCATTTTCCATATTCAATTTGCCAAATAAGGATTTTAAAAGCCTCTTCATCATTGACTTTTAGGTAGGAGATGTGTACTATATGAACACCAAAGCCAGTTTGTTTTTGTCATCCTTTCCTTTTGGTCTTTAAATAGAATCTGATACCTCAGAACAGAGACAAAAGTGTCTAGTCCTCTATACACACTGCTGGGATCTCAAAAGGAAACTGGCTTTGATGCAAAGGAATAATAGTATATAACAATGTCAGCTCTCAGGTCAGAATTCCTAGGTTCAAATTCTGGCTCAGTATTTGACCTTGGGCAAGTTACTGACTTTCTGATTCTGTTTCCTGATCTATAAAATGGAAATTTTAATAAAAAGCAATCACAGTACATTCCTCAGTAAACTGTTATAGAAAGTAAACAAGGCACATAAAGTACTCAGCCAAGCACCTGCCATAGAAGCCAGTCAATAAATGTTAGCTATTATTATTGTATATGCCTTTCTAAGATCCAAGAAATTCCTGTGTGGTTTCAAAAGAAAGAGTTTGATGGAGGAGTGAGAACAAAGATTAAGTAATCTTTATAAAAGACAGCAACCAAATCAATTGCCCTATATGGAAAATAGAGTATGGGGCAGAAAGAATTATCACAATGCCTGTGAACTTTCCACACCCTATCAATAAACCCTGGTACTCACCTTCTCTCTTGGGCCAAGGATCTGAACTCATATATGTTATGAAAAGGTGGAGCTCAATATCAAGGTAAGCACTGAGCTATGAAGTCATAATGCCAAGGTGTGGAGAAAGCTCAAACTAAGAAACCTGCCTGCTGCCATTTCCAAATTTTGCAACCAACAAAACACATACAAAAACAAGAGGTTGAGAATTGAGTTTCTGTGACAATTTGTCATCAAACCACTGCACTGTAACAACAACAACAAAAGCCACAGACACCACACAGAGGGTAAAAAGTATACTATATCTGGCATAGGGCAAATCTGTGTTACATCAATATTCCCATCTCATGTTATAAAATTATTAAAACAACCAAACTAAGAAAGACCTAGGATAATTTGTGGACTTAAAGATCCCATACTCTGATATTAGTATGTTAAGAATAGAGACCTTGTCTCCCCATTTCTGGCCAGAGCAAATAAATCTAAATAAGGACTATCCTAAAAAGGTAAGTCTGCAAAGGCTGGCTCAGGTGCGTCCCAATTCACTTGAGAATGGCCTAGATCTAGTCTCAGCTGGTCAGGAGAAAACTTCAACTTGGAAACAGTGAGAAGGAATGAGGGCTCTTGGTGCTATTACACAGATAATGGTCACCGCAGAATTACTCTTATGTCTCACAAATCTCAAGTACTAAGCGCATAAATTTCCTTATATTCCAACAATTGCAAAGGCATGGGTAAGACAGTCATATCTCAATGACTCTTGGTGAGGAGACCCAGTGCAGATAATTGAAATTCTCAGAGAACCTGCCTATCAAGGTCTATCCCATATCTATAAAGACCTGGATCACAGCCCCGACTGACTGAGCAAGAAGAGGCCGTGAAGTACAAGACTGACAATGTTTAAGTCCTAGGGAAAAAAAAAAAATGAAGTTCAGTCACTTTCAGAGAAGGGATGGTTTCTATTGGCTTATTTCAGGTTTATTTCCTGGGGGAGGAAAAAAAAACACCAAAACAACATTTTTCTCCACTAAACACTTTGAAAACTAGAACCTTTAATTGTGGAGCACAGTCTTCTGGACACTAAGATCTCTTCGACAGTCAGCCGGGCATCAACATTCTCGGTTGGCCATAGACGGCTTTCTTCTATCACCAAGACACTGAGCTCACCACCTTAGTACTCCGCGGGGGAAGAGGACGGTCAAAGTATTTTGGAAAAATGCCCAAGAAAGGAAAAAGCTGACCGGTTTCCTGAAGGGTGTCTCCATCCCTCCCGGCCAGTATGTGGTGACTTCCTACCAAAGGCCACCAGGGGAGTATAGCCAAACCCGGCTTTCCAACATTGCAGGAAATGTTTCAAGCCGAAAAAGCCACTTGTAGGATTTCGGGTTCGTTTTGGATACCGCTGCCAATTGATGGCCCGCAGTGCCAACACCCCCTTCAGCTCTTTGTCCCCACGTTGCCTGGCCCTGCCCTTGCGCCTAGCCCTGGCGCTAGCCCCACCCTGGGGCCAAAGCAGTTCCCCTTCCCCTGGGCTGTCCTCCCAAGTCACACCCAGAGGCCTGGGTCAGCGGCTCCTCCTCCCCCACGCACTCCCGCTCGTCTATGGGAACCAGCACCGGCACCCTGCCACGATCACTCCAGCCCTCTGCCCACGTCCTTCGTGGGGGTCAGCTCGCCAGAAGCAGCCGGGCCAGACTGGGGAGTTCGCGGCCCTCACCCCCGCCCGGGGCCTCCCGTCCTGTCCGTCCCTCACCGGGCGGAGGCTGAGCCGGCGATGGTGGCACCGGTGGGCGCGGGCCGCTGCTGTTGATGATGTAGTGGGAGACGCGCGAGTTCTCGGAGACGCTGAGCACATAGTCCCCGGGGCTGGTGCTCGAGTCCCGCACCAGGAACACCCCGTGCCGCTGGCCCTGCAACAGCGCCACCGCCTCCTGCCGGCTCAACCGCCCCCAGTACCAGCTACTCCGCTCCTCCGAGTCGAAGTTGCCCGCCATGGCCGCCTCCGTGCCTACGCGCTGGGCCGCCGCCGCCGCGCGCGCCTCCCTCCAACCCCGGCGCCCGCCGCCCAGCGGACCGGCTCCGGTCTCAGTCTCACAGCAGCGCCCGAAATGGCGGCGGCGGCCGCGGGCCTTCCCCACCGGAAATGACGCTCTCCCTGCCCCGAGGAGGATGCCGGGAAAGGGACCACCGCCCGCCATTGGGAGAAGGGCAAGGGACTCCTCGAGCGCCCCTGCGCATGCGGCCTCATGGGCGTCGCCGCCTGGCGGGGACCGGGACTGCAGAAAATGGAAAGGCGGAGTCTAGGGCGATGGGTCGGGACCTCTACCGGCGATCTTGAAGGGATTTTATCTGTGCGGTTGGCCACGCGGTTCTTCGCTCCATCAGGCTTCAATTTCCTGGAAGGCCCAGGACTTCAAGGCAGCGACTTCAAGACAATTGGAATAGAAAAGATATGACCCTGGAACCTAACTACCCGAGAAGGTCTTTTTCTGACAGTTCTTCCGCTTTTCCCTCCCAGGCCACCTAAAGCTCATGTTTTCATTGATTCATTCAGCAGTTATTGACACATTTGCTCTGTGGGTGTGAGGTGATCTAGGCTGACCCCTTCCCTCACCTAATTCTCAGACTAGTGGGAGGAACCAGGAATCAGTTAATGGCAAAGAAATACCAAATGCTATGATAGGGATCAGTCGTGGGCTCTAGGAACATGGAGGAGGGCCCACTAATCCAGTTTGCAGAGGGAACCAAGAGGGCTTCCTAAAGCAGGTGGCGTGAGCTGAATATAGAACGGAGAGTGTGGAAGGGCATTCAGGATAAAGGGAACAGAGTGTGCCAAGCCGGGTAGAAATATGGAGTTCTCTCTATTGAGGCTCTCAAGTCATCTGACCATATTCTTCTAAACAGTAATTATGACCGTGGGTATCTTCTCCTCTCCCTGCCATCATGATCATCTCTATCTCTATTCCATATTTATATCTGTATCCTGCGAACAAACAGCCTGCTCACTGGTGCTCTATAGTCTTCTTGCCCTGAATTGCATTGCACACATCTGCCAGTGTGTTCTTTACAAAATACAACTCTGAGTTTGTTGCTACCCTGGGTAAAAGTTTTAACACTTCAGGTGTTAAAACTCCCAGTTTAGCTCACAGCATAAAACTGGGCCACAGTCTCATCTTAACGGCTCTTACATGAACCTTGTGTTTCTTTTTTCTGGAATGCCCTTCCATTCTTTTCAGAATCTCAGACTCAAATGCTTTCCCTTTCTTGACCGCCATGTCACTCTGCATAGACAGCACTCTGTGCATATTATCTCCATTACAGTTCTTACTCTATGTACTGTAATCTTTTATTTACAGGTCTGTATGTATCCCATGCTAGAGGTCCTCAAAGGCCAAGCATCTAGTGTAGGAGGCACCCCATAAATGTTTCATAATAAGGGCTGACATTTATTCAGGGAATATTACTTGATAGGCATAGTATTGCCTTTATGTGGATCATCTCATTTAAACCTCTCAACCTTATGGGTTGGTATTTTACAACTATCCCCATTTTACAGATGAAGCTTAGCAAGGTTAAGTAACTTGTCCAAAGACACAGATGCTGGGTAGGGAGCTGAGATTCAAATCCTGGAAGAAGAGCACCAAGGTAACTGCTGTATCTTCAGATATCTGGGATAAGAATGGTGGGGGGTGGCAAGTAGGGAGAGAATTCATGGCCATACCAGCCCTGGGGTATGGTCTTACCTGAATAATACACCTCTTTTGGACCTATTTCACACACCCCTGGGCCTGCTTTGGGAAGGGGAAGGGAGCAAGGGTACCTTCCCTACTGTGGATGATTCATTATGACCCTGGCTCAGTAGTCACCACAGGTAAGCCAGCAGCAGAAGCCACTCCAGTGTGAATTCTGGCCCTTCAAGAAAGAGAAATGCCTGCTCTTCATTTCCCCATGATGGTCGGGATTTGAGGCAGGACCTTACCCAGAGACTGGCTGTGGGTTTCTGAAGCTATGCCTCTAAGCCCTCTCCCTAAGGTATATGAGCATGATGGGGAAAATATTTTAAAATATGGGGAAAAAGGAAAAAGAAAGAAAGAGAGAGAGAGAGAGAGAGAGAGAGAGAGAGAGAGAGAGAGAGGAGGGAGGAAAGAAAAAAGAAAAAAGAAAGAAAGAAAAAAGAAAGAAAGAAAGAAAGAAAGAAAAAAGAAAGAAAGAAGGAAAGAAAGAAGGAAAGAAAGAAGGAAGGAAAGAAGGAAGGAAGGAAGGAAGGAAGGAAGGAAGGAAGAAGGAAGGAAGGAAGGAAGGAAGGAAGGAAAGAAAGAAAGAAAAAAGAAAGAAAGAAAGAAAGAAAGAAAGAAAGAAAGAAAGAAAGAAAGAAAGGAAGAGAGAGAAAGTCTCCCTTCCCGACCCAGAGAAAGGCAGGCAGGCAGAAAGGAAGGAAGGAGGGAAGGAAAGAAAAAGGAAGAAAGAAGGGAAGGAGAGAGAGAAAGAGAGAACAAATCATAACTGAGCTGGAAGATAAGCAAGGGGATTGGCAAGGAGGGAGGCCCAACTCCAAGTAGCTACTCAGTGTATTCTTCCTTGGAGTACAGCCAGTCTATTAATTTAGAGGCCAACAAGGTAGGAACATAAGCGGCCTTGGGACAAGAACAAAGGAAGCCCACCTTGCCCCTCTCCTTTCTCTGTTCCTCCTCTTTTCTTCATATATCAGGATTTGTGGCTATGATGGTGGCTTTTGCCCCCAAGATAAGCCTGAGACTTGCCCTATAAAGAATGTGATCCTCTCGCTTATGAAGGGCTCCTGGTGTTTTGGTGTGGGGGCAATGGGGAAAGTACCTGAAGGAGAAGCAGAAATGAAAGGGGAGTGGGGTGGAGGGAAGGCTGTCCTGTTCAAGAGAAAAACACACCAAACATTCCTTACCCTCCTAACCAAAGAAAGACATTCTTTATTATAGCAATAGAGGAGGAGCAGGGAATCGAAGACCTGCTTGCTTGCCTGCACTGTATTACCGAAAGTGACCAGAGCTGCCTCATACAGCTGTGCAGGTTGTGCACTGCACAACTCCTGGGTGCTACATAAATGGGACCCTCTGGAATTGGGCTACTCATACCCATTTTTCCTTTAAAAAGAAAAGGCAAACAGAAAGATTATTTGTAGCCCGATGACAAAAGTGTTTAGAGAGAAAACTGACAGTATCATCTTCCAAAGTGTGTATAAAAACAAGAAAAAGGTACATGAGTATGTGTAGGCACAGTTTGTATCAGTGGAAAAACACACTTCTGTCCTGTTCTCATCCACTTGTGGAGAAGAGAAAGGAGACAGGAATTTCTCTCTGCTGAAGTTTCTGGACTATGAAAAAGAGAGATGCCCCATCTCCAGTGGGTAACCTTTAGTTTTGCAGAGAGACAAGGACCAGTCTTAAAATGTGCAAAGATAAGATCTGGAGGCAGACACTAGGAAAAAAACTCTGGGGAGAAATGTGAGAAGACTCTAAAGAGGGTCTCAGGGAGGAGAGTGTGCTTGGGAACCAAGGCAGGAGGCCAGACCTTCCCGGAATGGTCAGTGAGATGTTTCCAGTGGTGACATACTGTAGGACTATTGAGAATGAGTTGCCCGTTTTGCTGCAATGTAAACACCCCTCATTGCCCCCATCCTTTAGGAGAGCTGCTCACACAGATAAACTTTTGTAGGGAGGAACCCAGGAGCAGGTGCCAACTTCCTTGTATCAGTCCTCAAGGAATTAAGACAAGACCATCTGAAGGAAGTGAGATGCAAATGCACCCATCCTCTCTCCCGCTCCCGCTCTCTTCCCCCATCGCTCCTCTCCAAGACCCACTTTCTTCCTCTTTTCTCTAGCAAGCCTCCATGCTTTGTACTTACTATTTCCTCTGCTGGAAATCCACAGCCCCTCTTTCACCCGCTTCTTTGTTCCAGTGTTGCCCCCTCAGGGAGGCCTTCTCTCACCAGTCCATTTGGAATTGCAAACTGCACCCCCAACTCTCCCTCTCTCCCTTCTCTGCTTTATTTTCCTAGCACTTATCGCCTAATCTATTACATATTTTATGGTTTTTTTTTTTTTTGTATTCTCTTCTCTTCTGGAATGCAAACTTCATAAGAGTTTTTGTTCTTTTTTCTTCTTGCCATATCCCACATATCAAGATATCCGAGAGATCCTGGCACATTAAGTAAATGTTGTTTGGATGAAGGATGAATGAGTGGAGATTATAGTCCAGGCCGAAATTAGCTTCCTACCTATGGCAGCTTATCTCCTGGAGGGCACTACACTGAGCTGGTACACAAACCATTCATGGTTACCTCTCAAAAGGACAGAGTGAGTCCTTGGTTGCATCTGGGTTATGACAGTGACATGACTCTCCCATGCATACCAATTTGCCAGAGAAGGAATGTTGCTACAGTTGTAAAGCTGGTGATTGCAACTAACAATGTTTATTTATATCTGTTGGCTTCTTAGAGCCTCTGTTACTGATAGAGTGGACAAATTATTGCGCTTTCATTTTCTATAATTTCTGGGAGTATCAAAATCTAGGTGTGCTTACAGGATTGTGCCAAGCCCAATAGTCATACCATGCATGGTATCTCACTGATTGAGAACTTCTGCCCTAGGTGATGAATCTAAACTTAGCAGGTAGACTGACCCCAATTAAATATTTTCTTGCCTTTAAGGCCTGCCATTCTTTCTGCCTGCCGTGCGCACCCCTCCCGCTTGGAAAAACTCTTAAGCCATCTGCTGATTAGATCTGTGGCTGCAGCTTGCAACACTCATTCCATTTCTTCTGAAGGCAACACTGATTTTCTTTTGGGAAGTTATCTGCCTCCTCTCTTGGTCTTTGCAGTCAGATGTGGTTCATGACACTTCTGTTTGGGGATAGGGGTAGGCACATGACCCAGGTCTCCCAGGCACACATCAGAATATGCTCTTCTGACTACAGTGATTGGGTCAGGGAACAGCACCTCATTCAAACTGGCACCATCGTAATACAAGACACCCCGCTGCCTTTTAGGGGTCCGCTTCCTTTCCTAACATTCACAAGGCTGATGTTGGCAAAAACGTATTGCTTTATTTAGTGTTTCTCTGGATTGCAGAAGTGTCAGCAGTGGGCTACCCCCAGGACAGCAGAGGCAGCAGGGCTACCCCCAGGCCCTCTGAGGAGTGGGGTGGGGGGAAACAGCAGAAAGAGGCGATGCTCCTGCAGCTTCTCCCAAGGCCAGCCCCTTCCTCAGGTTCCCAGGACAGGGCGGGGATCAGGGCCCAGGAAAGGCCCTATATCCTTGAATTGGGGCCAAAATTATATGGGCAGGGTGTTTGTCATCCTAAGGCATAGACTCAGGCAGAAGTGCTCCTTCCACCAGTGGCCCCCAAGGGTGATTGCTGGTCAGGGAGCCACATGTACCCTTAAGACATGAGCCTGTTTCATGGGGCCCCTGTCTCTGGAAGAGGCAGTAAGGTGTGCTGAGGACAGGGCTGTAGTCTCGGTTTTTCCCCAACCTGCTGGATGAAGGGCAAGTCCCTTTCCCTTTTGGGGCCACTGTCTCCCTCTCTGTCACACCAGGAGGCTGGACTAGATGATCACTCTGTCTTCCAAATTCTATGGTCTAATACTCCTTCACCCACTCCAGGATGCCCTCAGGCTGGGCTGATGATGCTGAAAAGGCATTTTTAAGGCAGGAAGAAGGGGGAAGACAAGGATTGTCTCAGCCCCCAGGGGGAGGTCAGAGTAGGCTACAAAGGGTACAGGTGGGCAGGCAGGCAAGATGCCAAGGGAACAAGGAGGACAGGGTGGCCTGGGCAGGGAAGAGGACACCAGGACCCAGACTGCCCAACCTCTGAGCTATATTCCCTGCCCTGCTAGAGTCAGGGAAAAACACATCCAGTGTGTCTGGGGTGGGAAAATGCCTTAAAAAAAATAATTTCCTATGAAGCATCAAAAATCTCAGAGATTTTAAAAACTCAGCAAAAGTTCCCTTCTCTCAAATATTTGGCAATGGCAGTGGGGCTGGCATAGCTGCCTCTGGCCCCAGTTTTCCTATTGCTGTGGCCCGGCCTGGCCCACACCTGTGGCAGCTCCCTGACACCCACTGCTCCCTCAAGAGATGGGTGAGTAGGAGTCAGGAGTTTGTCGGTGGGCCTCGAAGTGCCCCTGGGTCCCTGTCTGGAAGCTCGAGTCTTTGGTAACTGAAAAGGGGAAGAGAGGATAAGCAAAGCAATGGGAGGTGGGAGAGGTCCAGTGGGCACCTTCATCACCGAGAGTTCAGCCGTGGGGCCACCTGTAGGGGCAAAGGGAGAAGCACAAGTAGTGAGCAAGAAGCAGACTGAGGTGCATCACACACTTGTCTTCACGGATTAGATACATCATTAGCAGCCTGGTCCTGGAGACTCTGATCCTGTTTCCACAGGACTGGCCCCCGCCAGAGTGGGCCTCTCCTCCTACCCAGCACACTCCCAACCCCTCTAGGTCTTCCCCAACCCCCATGCTGCCCTCTTTATGACCTTTTGTACTGTGCTGGCTCAAATGGCCCCTTCTCTGGAGCCTCAATGGGCAACAGGATAAAAGAAGTGGTATGGTACCCAAGCAGTGCCAAGGAAACCTTGGCTACTAGATGCTCCACCCCAGACCAAGGCCATCAGCAAGGAAGCAAGTGTTGCCTGCCAGGTTCCACTTACCACAGCTAGGTGCCCATTCTTGGCCTTTGTAATGAGCAGCTCTGAGCCAGGTGTGAAGTCGATAATGCCATCCCTGCCAGGGCCCCCTGCGAATGTGATGCTGAAGGGAAGGGGGTTTGTGAGGACTGCCCATGTGTGTGTACACAGGGCCCCTCACCACCCCTAGCTGCCTCACCTGCCCTGGTTGATGTTTATGTTGTTCACACAGTCAGCGCTGAGGGCTGTCTTGGTCAGTGTCTCAATCACATGGTCACTCTGCAGTACCACATCCCCCTGGGGGACCCAGAAAAGGGGAGGGGTCAGGCTCTGCCCAAAGCTAGGGAACCCACCCCCATTCTGCCTCCCAGTCCCCAAAAGGGTACCTTCTGCTTATTGTCCTCACGCTGCACATGAAGCACAAAGAGGCTATCGCTCAGGCTGCTGACAGAGATTCCTGAGGGGGTAGAACAGAGGTCAGGGATCAAGGGTCAGAACAGGGTCCCTCCCTACAGCCCTGGACTCTAGCTCACCGGTCAGGTTGGCGTAATCAATCCTCTGTTTGACTTTGGCATCCTCCACGATGACCACAGCATTGGGTGTCAGCAGCAGCTGCCGGGAACGAGGCTTGTAGCCTTTGCGGTCATATTTCACTACAGGCACTGCATACTGGAGACAGAAGGTGGAGAGAGGGGCAGAGGAGGAGCTGAGGGGGCTTCGGTGGAAACCCCCTCACCCTCTGCCTGGGCCCTGATGTCTTCATCCAGCCCTTGGGCAGCAGAACTGTGCTGGACTAAGGGCTGCAGGCAGGGTCTCACCTGGATAGGCTCAGTGCCTAGGGCTTGCAGCACTTTGGGGCTGATCTCGTCTGCACCTGCAACCCCCATGGGGGAGAAGGAAGTCAGAGGAGAAGGGAATAGGATGGTAATGGAGGGTTTGAGTGTTGAAAAGTAAGAAGCTCACCAAGCCTTGTGCTGATAAAGAGCCTGGGGACACTCTGGGGGTAATTATCCTTCTTGCCCTTGAAGATCTCACTAGCCACAGCTTTCTGATGCAGCTGAGGAGAAAGGGCAGGGAGGAGGGGTGTCAGAGGGTGAAGACCATCATGGTGGGGGCAGGCCAATCTCAGAAGCTAAGACAGCCTCCCTCACCCTCTTTCTGGCCCCAGCACGAGGAGGCTGAGCCCTGCCATCAACACTCCCATCAGCCCCTTCTCTACCTTACCCCCAGCTCCACCAACCAAGACAAAGGACTCCCTGGAAGGGTCATAACATCATTAAGGTCCAGGCTCAATTTGGGGGATAATTCCTCTCATATCAGGCCCTGGAGCCCCCAAGGTTCATCTTAGACACGGGATCTTGAAGTTGGCTGATTGCTAATACTTCAACCTACTACAGGTTATCTGAACTGGGTGGGTCCTTTGGCATTACTCAATATTGAGTTGGCAAATACAAGGCACATTGGCCACTAATGTCTGTGTCCAGAACCATGGCAGACATTATAAATCAGACTGTAGCTGCAGCCTTTCGACACAGGGCTCTGGGCAGCCTCTACCAGTCCAGTGGAGTTCGCCCAGAAGGACCCACAATTTACTCCAGCCTCCACTTCATACATGAGGCCAAAGAGGCTGGCATTCTTCGAGTGGTACCCACTGCTCCCCTGGCCCCACTGGCTAGTCTACGCCTGCCTCCTTGCTCTCCATACCTGCTGCTTCCACTCAGGGCTGATACTCCGGCAGTACTTCCACACCATGTTCTTCATGCACAGCTCCCGCAGAAGCTCCGAGGCCTGTGGGCATGAGTGAGGTCAGGGCACCTAGATGGCCTAGCTCCCTTCCCTCTGAGGACAATAGGCATATGTCTGCTACCAGTCTTTGGCCTAAGCGAAACTCCCTCATCCTGTACAACTCTTCCATTCTAGAATCGTTTTGTTCAAAGTAACTCATCCTCCACAGCCCAGTTCCAGTTTCTCTCCCTTGGGATCCCTCCTGATTGCTCCTATGGCCACATAATTATCGGGCCCCTCAACTGAGTGCTTTGAAGCTCCCTAAGTGAGTAGGGAGGGTCCACAGACCTCACGCAGGGCAGGTGGGGGCGTGGGCCAGGAAGTGTCCAAGACATTCCGGGGCAGCTGGCGTCGCAGGTTGAGCAAAAAAGAAGTGCGCACGTGGTCCAGGAAGAAGGCGTTCTCAGGGCAACGGGGTGCATGGCGCAGGATGAAGCCTCGGACGAGCCTAGGGGAAGGGGGCCCGGCGGAGAAGAGGTGAGAAGTCTGTCTCCTATATACACCCTGCTCTGCACCCCCTCATAGTACCCCAGTGCTCACCGCCGGATCGTCTGTGCTGCCCACTTCCTCTTGGCAGCCTTCCTCCGTCCCAGCGTTCCCCGCCACCACGACTGGATGCAGATGGCTACAGAGACCACAGATTGCTGACCTTCTATTGCTTTGCCATGATGGCCCACCCTAGCCCCAGACCCTGCCCCTCCTGAAGACCCCTGGGCTAACAAACCTGATCGCTTTACCCTGAGGAATTTCTGCCGCCAGTGAAAGGCCCTCCAGGAGGCCTGGATCTTTGTGGCTGTGGTTGGGAAAGAAAGTCAATTGGCCAGAGCTCAGGGGAACTAGCTGGGGGCCTGGCTGTCAGAGATCACTGACTGGCACGAATGAGGGTGTGGCTGAAAGAGTTATTGACTGGGAGGATAAATAAGTGAAGGAGGGAACAAAGGAATGTGGGAACATGCTCAGAGTTTGTATCCAGAGGCATGTGGGTACTGAGGCTGGAGCTGCTAAGGAGGAAGGCAGCTGAATGTGGGCAAGGTGGACTTCCTGGAGAAGGGGCCAAATGCAGTGACTTGTTTCCTGCTGCCCAGAACAGACCCCACTGGGACAGGAAGGGTGGGGCCTTTCTCTCACCCAGGCTCTGCCGCCGGACCTCCAGGGCATCCTCTGTGGCAAACAGGGTCTTGGGGAAGCGGATGAAGATCTTGGTCCTGGGAGGGCAGCAGTGATCAGCTCCTGGTCACTATCCCCAAGCCCCACCCCACCCAGACCCCAGGCACAATCTCACTCACCTGCCCATCTTGTACTCTTCTGGCTTGTAGCCGAGGTGCCTAACCAGCACAGCCACTCCATCCTGGGGCCGTCCTGCCCATGTGGGCCATGTCTCTGGGCACAGCGACTTGTACCTGGGAACAAAATTGTACCCAGGTTCTACCCCAGCCAGCTCTCTTCTCTGAGGACCCAAAGGAGCCTTCCAGGGCACCTGCTGGATGCTTCCACTGACTGGTAGCTCACAGAAAGCCTGGGAGGTTGCTGTTACCCCCATTTTAAAGATGAGGCAACTGAGGTATTCTCCTCTGCCCAAGATCATGGGGCAGGAAAGTAGCAGAGATGGAATTCACACCTGATTGAATCCTCTGTCCTCACAGGCTTTTACCATCTCTCCTCGTGACAGGCATGTGGATTCCTGCCTCATTGACCCCTGCCCAGGAACTCCCTGAGGGGAGGGATTTTGGGGACTAGGGTTCTCTTTACCAAGCATGACATTAGGCCTACAACACAGAGGGGACCCTGGTGTGAGTCTCACAGCAGCTCAGAGCCTCAGCATCATGTCTCTGAAATGGAGCTGAGAACCTTTATCCTCCCTGCCAAGACATAGGAGGCTCCCACCCTCCTGCCCTCTTTCCCAGCCACGGAGCCAGGCCTCGCCCCCACCTCTGCAGGAAAGCCTCGTATTTGCGGCGATAGGCAAAACCAGCTCTGCGCACACGCAGGTTCTCCATCAGCCCCAGGTACTTCACCTGGTGCCGGATCAGCACCTCATCAAAGCGGCCTGGGACAGGGGTAACAGGGTGGTTAGCGGGCTTGTACTGATGGCCAGCCGCCCTTGCCAAGGCCCAGCCACACAGGCCCATGGGCAGGAGGGGCCTACCAGGCTGTTTGGCATCATTGGGCTTGATGCAGCGGATGTAAGCAGGCTCCTTAGACTGAAGTATCTCTACCAGCTGCAGGAGGCTCATCTTGAACTGGGTGGCGACCTGGTGAGCAAAAGTGAATGGAAGGTTGGCCTTAGTTGGGCTGAGGTCACTGATGCACAGTGCAGCCCCTCCGTGGGACAGAGCAGCACAGTTCCCACAACTACACCTACTCCTCATCCCCACCCCTTACTTCCTCCCACCACCCCCCTCACAATAGAGGAGGGGGCCAGACTACGCCTACCTGCCTCACTCTGGTTGGTGTAGAGACAGCAGTTTACGAAACTCACTCAGGTCTAAAAATCCTGCTCAGGTCTCCACATCTGAATTCCATACGTCCTTTTGGCAAATCACTCTTTCTAGAATTTCAGGGCCACACTCCTAAACAATG
The DNA here is from genome assembly GCA_003508835.1 of Eonycteris spelaea. Classification (NCBI taxonomy): domain Eukaryota; kingdom Metazoa; phylum Chordata; class Mammalia; order Chiroptera; family Pteropodidae; genus Eonycteris; species Eonycteris spelaea. The sequence continues at coordinate 2,517,378 of PUFA01000181.1, forward strand.
TGTCCTATGCCTATGAGTTCAACCATTATCCATATGCACTGCCCTGTAGGAGAAGCAGACTCCTCAACAATGACCTGCAATCCATGGTGGTCCCATTAATGACACGGGTGTATATGCTGGGAGGGTTTTGGGAGCACCAAGAAGTGGCAACTAATCCAGTCAGTGAGAGTAGGGGGCATCAGGGCAGACCTTCTGGACATGACCCATGGCTGAGATTTTCAGGATATGTAGGAAAGAAGATAAATGAATAAGCGAATGGTATGTAGGAGAGCCAGAAGGAAGAGAGGAGAAAAGGGCATTCCAGGCAAGGGACAGCCTAAGCAAAGGCCTCATGTACACAAGGAGCTACAAGCTGTGCATAGATCCAGGTGGAGAGAAGAAAAGAGGGTTAGAGAGGCAGGCAGAAGCAGTATCATGGCAGGACTCAAGTCACATTAGGGAGCCATGGAGGAATTTAGAGTGAGGGAATGATAGAAACAGATCTGCATTTTAGAATATTTCTATAGCAAGCATGTGGACGACGGTTGGTAAGGGCAGATAGGGAGCCAGAAAACCAGGCTGGCTGAAGGCTGGCTGGCTCAGAGAAGAGATAACAAGAACTGAACTGGAGTAGTGGTTATGGGGAAGAGGCTGAGAGGAAGAAGTTGGGAAGTATTCAAGCAGCAGAAATAGGCAAGAGCCAGTGGTTGCTTGGATAAGGGACAGGAGACTGAGGTTAGGATGCTACCCAGGTTTCTGGCCTGTGGAACTGGGCGGAGGGTGACCCCTGTCCTGAAATAGGGACACAGAAGGAGTAGGCCTGGGGGACGAGGCAATCCAGGGCCCATTATAGACCAGTGGAGTCTGGGGTGCCTAGGGGCCACTTGGAGGACATCACTGGATACGTGAATCTAGACTTGCTAGAGAGGCCTGGGAATAATAAATTCACAGGTGACTTCACAGGGGGATACTGAGGCCAGAGGATGAGTGCTGGAGTGTGGGTCGGGGAGCAGAGGACAGAGTCCCAGGGAGTCAGACCCTGGGCAACACACTGCCTCCATTCTCTCCCTGCCAAACATGCCTCAGCCTGCAGCACTCTGGCCTCTCCCTCCCTACTGCCCTTGCTCTTCCTGGGGCTGCCTTGGCCCTCTTGCCAAGTCCAATAGCCACACCTCTGTCCTCAGCTCACTGGAGCTCTCCCTACATTTGGCACCACTGGCCACACCTGCCTTTTCCTGCCTCTCTCCTCGATAATGTCACTCTCCTGTCAATCTCCTGTTTGCTTTTTTTTCCTGGACTGTGTATGTGTGTATGTGTGTGTGTGGGGGTGGGGCTCTTGCTGCCTACAGAGCTCTCCCACTGCCTACAATGTTCTTCCATAGGACTATCTGACATGCACCTACTCATTCCCATGTTATCACAAATGCTTCCTCCTCCAGGAAGCCTTCCCTGCCCCCCTCACCCCTTTAACTCTCTCAGGCAGTCTGCTGCTCTCTATTCTAAGTCTCCAAAGCATCCTATACATATTTCTATCAAAGCACTTATACATTTCGATATCCTAAGTGCCTGCCAATATTTGCTACAAATGTCTGTTCAGTGGATGAATGTACACAAGTGCCCGCAGAGGGAGGTATATATATACACACACACGCATACATATATACATATATATATGGATGCCCACACATATATAGGTATACATACAGGCACACACAGAAGTAGGCACAGGTGTACCAACAGGCAGCCTCCTAGACACACGCAGATGTGCATACTGGCACCAACAAACACACAAGCTCACATGCACATGGCCAACTCCCAGGTTCATGCAGGCACTTGTCCACGCGTGCATGCACACACACGCCCCCTTGGGTCCCATAGCCTCCACACCGTCTCTGGGCGCTTCTTGTCACTGAGCTCACTCCGGTCGAAGCACTGGCTCATAATGGGATTATCCGAGCTGCACATGGTCTGTGAGGGTAGAGCAGGGGGTCAAGGTGGCAGTACAGGGAAAGGTAGGGGAGATTTCTAGGGCAAAGATCATTTGGGGCCTAACCTGGAGCCCTCCCCACAGTCCTCCTCACCTCCTTCAGGTTCCGGAAGAGAAGGTCATTGTTTTTATCCAGAAATCCTGGGAGAGAAAGAGCAGATGTGAGGTGAGGAAGAGTGCTTCTCCCTGCCCACTGTGGAGACCTAACCCAAGGATCCTCACCTGTTACACTGTAGGTCACTTCTCCAGCATAGTGCAGAAGGCGGAACTCTCCCCGGCCCAGAGATTTCCTGGTCCGTTGGTCAGCCAGCTTGTGCCTGGGGGGTGACAAGGAGAGGAAGCTACAGTTGCATGACTGTGGCTGTTGCATGACTGCTGAGTGGTTGAGCACTGCCCATGACATTTTAAGAATGGAGTCTGCTTCCCAAGACATTACTTAAGTCTTAAGCACATTTATATTCTTTAGCCTATTTTCTACTTTTAAGAACTATTCTAACCAACTAACCAGAGACATAGGCAGAGATTTAAGGAACAAAGATGTTTGTGGCAGGCTTGTTATCCAAGAAAAACTGGGAGGGGGGCCAGGGGTCCCCAGAGGCTGGGTGAGAACAGTGGGTATCTGTGAGTTAAGAGCCACTGGAGGAAGTGTTTTAAGGAAATTTTTCTGTTTGACGATATAGGAAAATACTCAGGATATAACATTATCCTGAGCCTTAACATCAATAGGTTCTGGACTTTAAGTGAAACAATGTATAATGACATCAGTTTTACCATAGGTTAATTGACATAAACAAGAGTTAAGTGCCTATAGCATCTCATCAACGTTATTATAATATGATGTTGAATGAAATGAAGCTATTCGAGGACCTGCTGTACACTGTAAGTTCTCAACTATGAAAAAAATGTATAGAAAAAGACAGGAAGGAAATGCTTTGAATTGTTAACAGTGATGACCTATGGGTGACAGAACTGCAGTGGCTTTTGTGCACATTCCAGTTTTTCTCTAATGAGCAACATTATTTTTACAAGCAGGAAAAGGGTTCCCCCCCCACCCCCGCTCTTTAATCAACTCCCCAGTGCCCACTTCCACCCCTGACCTATGGATATTGTTGTTTCCCCTTAAGAACTGGATCTCTGAAGGCAGAGTGTCTCCTCCCACACTCAGGCATGCACCTGGGGCCGCCCCAGGGCACTCGGGAAGCCTGGTATACTTGGGGCATGGTCTGTGGCTCCACCTGGGGCATGAACCTAAGACCTTCTGCGTGTAAAGCAGACTTGCTAACCACTACACTATGGAGCCACCCCCAGGAAAAGGGTTTTAATGTACTATTAAGCAAAAATACTCAGGATGTTTGCATTCACAGCCCTGGGACTTACTATTTCCTGCTCTGCAACTTACTAGATGTATGACAGATAACCTTGGACAAATGACTTCTCTTTGAGCCTCAGTAAAAAACAGACAGCACCATGAATACCTCCCTCAGAGGCTGCTTCTGGTTAGAGATGATGTGCACAAAATATGCAGGACAGAGCTGGGACACGGAGGTTTGTCTCCTTTTTCCCTTGCCCCACTTTAGGGGATGCCTTAAATAAAAAGCAATTTCCAAATAAGGAAGTTGAAAAATCTTAACAAGTTTCATTCTCAAAAAAGAACAAGGAGAAAGCCATGCTCCTAGCTTTTTCCTTTGTAGATGTACCGTGAGCTGTGGCTCTGTGTGCCTGTCTTTAACTTAGTACCTCCCCTAGTCACCTCCTTATGGCTGGTGTTTTATGATTGTAGGGGGATCCCAGGCCTCCACAGGCTCTGCCCCAAGAGAGCTCTTGCCCCCAAATGAGCCCTACAGCCCCACTCACGTCAGGAAGTGTGGATGGTGCTTGACTGTGTCTCCAACTTCTCCAGGAAGGTCAAATCCGTGGCCTCCCCAGGGCGCAGACACTCTTCGTCCTGGGGGGTGTGACAGAGTGATGGATGTATTGGGGGAGGGGCTGGAGAGCACAGGAGATTTAGGGGCACCATGGTGGGAGGCACAGACTCATGGGAAAAGGGCAAATCATAGGGACCTCCTACAAACAGCTTCCAGACCCAGCTAGCACCTCACCTCACCCTTCATGCACAGCCCTGCCCTGTCACTGCTCAGCCCCAAACTCTGGCCTTCTTTGGACAGGCCAGGAAAAAAAGGGGAAGGAGTGACGTCCTCCCACCCTGCTCCCCACAAGGCTTTGGAGGAACAGAGGACTCACCAAAATGGAGATGATGCCCTTGAACTTCTCCTCTACTAAATCACAGATGATCTTGTTGTTGAAATACTGAACAGGCTCCCACTGAGGGGTATAGAAAAGGAAGGGACTCATCATGGGGACCTAGTACCTCTCCTCGGGGGACTGAAGCCTGGTCTCCCTATGGCATGTGGGGACACTTGCAGGCCTGTACCTACCGCAATGCCCTCTGCCTCATATTCCTCCTGCTCTGACTTAAGGGTGAGCTCAATGAAGAGCTGCTGCAGCTTCTCATTGCAGTAATTGATGCAGAACTGCTCAAAGCTGTGAAGGAAGCAGAAAAGGCCATGGTGGCTCAAAGGGGGACAGGACCAGGAGCAAGAAGGAGATGAGTGAGGCCCCTGAGCAGCTAAGGGAAGAAACACCAAGCATGACCCAGGATGGTTAGGAGAGTCATTGGCATGAGAAAGGCAAGGGGACAGAGGAGAGGGACTAGAACAGGGAGACAGAAGAAGAGACAGGAAGGGAGAAGAGGGGTGCTGACCTGTTGTGCTGAAACACTTCGAAGCCATAAATGTCCAGGAGCCCAAGGACTGTGGTACTCCGCCAGCTGGGGCTCTCAGCATCCTAACCAGTCATTCAACCAAAAGCATGGGTCCCCAAGTCTGCCAGGCTCCAGCTCCCAGCCCCAGGCTTCCCTGGACTGCCCTCCTTGATGCCTTGGGAGCAGCCTGCGCCATGCCCTTACCTTGGAGGCCAACGACCTATTGATCTTCCCGACCAGCCAGGTGAAAGTGCGACTGTACACAGCCTTGGCAAGAGCATCTCGCGCATACGCAGCCTGTTCCAGGTTCAGAGGGCTCAGGAGCTGCAAACACAGCATGAGTCAAGGAGGTGGATACCAAAGACCCCTTCCCAGGCCCCTCCCCTTTGGGCTCACACTGAACACCAGGGAAACTATGACTACTCTGTCCTTCCTCCCGGGGGTGTGTGTGAGGGTACCAGGGGAAAACACAAGGCCACACTAGAGGAAAGGGACAAGAGGCCTCATTCCTAGAGTCTTGGTTCTAGCCTGATTCCATTACCCTCTTCCTCTGTGACCTTGCCAGCTCCCTGTGCCTCTCTGAACCACCTGCCTACGTCTTTCCAGCGTTGCTGAGAAGACCAGCTGAAGAGACCAGGGAAGGGAAGGGGCAATGATGGGAGTTGGGGCTGCCCTGGAACACCTGTACCCCTCACCTCACCTCTTGAAGCACAGGCTTGGTCTCACCTCCTCTCCCTTGGCGATGATCTTCCTATGTGTCAGGGCTTCCCGCAATGTTGAGCCATCTACACCAAGGAGCTGTCAAAGGAGGGGAGCAATGGTGAGAGTGCTGTCCGCTTGTCCAGCTGCTCTGCCTTGCCCTCTGCTCACCCTGCTCACCCTGGTCAGATACTTGAGCTGGTTCTCGGTGGTGACCTGGGCATTACTTTCTTCATTGGCAGCAAAGTGGATATTGCCCAAATGCAGGACACTGGCTACAATGCTTAGCAGATCCTGGGGACAGGCAGGGGCAGATGGGGGTCACAAGAGGGGCTGAGAGCTCCATGAGGGTGATGAGGGATGGTCAGATGGAGCAGGGACTAAGGGGTAAAGCATCTGAGAGGAGAAGGGAGATCTAAGCGGAAACGGGTTGTAAAGTAGATCGAGAATTTCAGGGTGTGACAGAAGGAAAGGGAGGGTCCTCAGCAGAGCTCTCACCTCCACTTCATCCTCAGTGAAGTTGATAACCATCAGAGCCTTCCTGACGACCTTCCAGTCACTTTTGTCATTGATGGAGGAGACTTTAGCACACTGGCCCTGTAGGAGGAGCGAAGCTGGGTACCAGTCTTGGTGCTGTGCTCCTCACCTGCCCTGCCCACCAGCTACTCACCTTCACCAGGTACAGGTAGCTCTGGGGGTTACGTTCTAAGCCCAGCCTGCGCAGTGTCTCCTCCTCGCCCCCCTCCAGGAGCTGGTAGAAAATGTGGAAGTTCCTCTCCCCATGATTCTGGTGGACCACACGGGACTTTTCCAAAAGGTAACTGAGGATGTGGCCACCCACAGGGGCACCCTGTGGGCAGGACAGGACATGGTGACTGCTCAGGGGATTGGGGAATGGGGCCTATTTTTCTCTCCCTGCACTCCTGGGTTCTAATTCCAGCTCTGCCACTAGCTGCATGGGCTCAAGTCTCAATTTTTTTTCAGCTAAGAAAGGAGGAAATTCAACCCTATCGATTTGGCAGCTCCACTTGGATGCCCAACAAGCATCTCAAACTCAAAAGGCCTGAAACTGAACTCCTAATCTTCGCAGACCAGTTACACTGAATGTCTTCCATCTTGGTCAGTGGTTACTCCACCTTAGGTATTTAGACTAAGAAGTCTGCAGTCCTCCTGGAAGCCTCCTTTTTTCCCACACCTCACGTTTAGAGAGCCGATCCTGCTGCCTTAATCTTCAAAACCTCCAGAACTCAACTACTGCTCACCACCTCTACTGCTAGCACACAGGTTCCAGCCACTGTTGTATGTCACCAGGATTATTACAGTAGCTTCCTAACTGGTTCCCCTGCTCGGCCTGGTTCTTCGACCATCTATTATCGCTAAAACAACCAGAATAATCTTTTTAGGAGGAAAGTCAGATCATGACACACTTCTGTTCCAAATCCTCTGATGGCTACCTTCCACTAAGTTTAAAAAATAAAAGTTATTACTAAGACCCTCGAGGGCCTGCACTATTCAGTCTCTTCTCCTATTCTTTGACCCCTCATTCTCTTCTCCAGATGCTCTGGCTTCCTTGCTTTAATACGCCAAACACCCTCCCACCTCAGGGCCTTTGCACTGACTATTCCTTTTTCCTGGACTCTCTCCCCCAGGTATCTATCTGCACAGCTTGCTCCTCTGTCTACATCAAGCCTTTACCAAAATGCCACCTCAGTGAGGCTTACCCTAACTACCTTCTTTAAAACAGCAACTGGTCTATGGCCATGTCACTCTGAACAAGCCCGATCCCGTCTGATCTCAGAAGCTAAGCAGGGTCAGGCCTCGTCAGTGTACTTGGATGGGAGACCACCTAGGAAAGACCAGGTGCCGTAGGCGTAAAAAATAAAACATAAAGGATTGTAAGCTGACAACGTCCTTGCAGTCTGTGAGGTCAACCAAGGGTTGCCTTGCCTTCAAAAAATAATAATAAAAGAAAATAAAACAGCAACTGCCCCCACTTCTTACCTCATGTTATTTTTTTGCCATGGCACTTGTCACCTACACTACATTTTTCTGTTTATCGTCTATCCCTACCAAAGGCAGGATTTTTATCTGTTTTGTTTCACTGACATAGCACCAGCACCTGGGATAGTACCTGGCACATAGTAGGTGCTCAATAAATATTTATTGGTGCCGAGAACCTGACCAGTATGTGCCTACTGAATAAGAATCCCACCCCCAGCCCTGACACACCCCCAGGTACCTTGAAGTCAAACTGCACGTCCATGTACTTCCCAAACCTGCTGGAGTTATCGTTCCGGAGGGTCTTGGCGTTTCCAAAGGCCTAAGAGCGGATGGGGTATGAGGGCTGCCGGCCTTCTCTCTGTTTCCCTCCCCCTCCTCAGATGCTGATGGCCCCTCACCTCCAGCACTGGGTTGCTCTGCAGCAGTCGGTCTCGAACAGCACCCCCCCGCTCAGGGGCTGGGCAAGTCTCAGCATAGAACTGCAGCAGCCGCTTGGTGGCCTCCGTCTTGCCTGCCCCACTCTCCCCAGAGATCATCACTGCCTGGTCCCGGCGTTCCGTACGTAGTGCCCGGTACACGGTGTCAGCCACCGCGAACCTGGGACAGAGGCTCATTAGAGGCGCAGGGGGTAGGGGCTGAGCAGCTGCAGGTGATGGGCGTCCCACAGGAAAGTTCAGGGGGGACCACTCCTATATCTGGTCGGAGTTCACTTGTGGATAGGAGCTGTATGTACCTCTGAGGACAGGGACTAGGGGACCCTCAAGGGTACAGGTGAAAGGAGATCCTTCACAGTTGAGGATGGAGTCACTTTCAGATAGGAGATGGAAAGGATCGCTCCTGAGTGGGGGTGCTGTAGATCATTCAGGTGGAGGTTGGGATCACTCATAGGAAGGGCTGAAAGGTCTCTTGGAGGTAGGGGTCAGAGGGTTGCTAAGGTTAGAAGCCGTGCCACATAGAGTTGGGGGATAAGTCATGAGTATGAGTTGGAGTGAGGGCTGGGGAGGGTCTGCCCAGATGGAGTTGAGTGATTCACCTTGGGTGGGGCGTGGGGTCACTCAAGGGTGAGGGATGGTGGGATTCCTCACAGATGTGAACAGTGATTCATCCAAAGCGGGAGGTCTGGGGTTATTTTAGAGTGAGGGTCAGATGGGGTCATCTCAGATGGGGATGGGGAGTATCACTTACAGATGGGGTGGCACTTCATAGAAGCTGATGCCACGGTAACGCTCCATGTGCTGCCGGCTGTAGATCTGGAGGTCGCGGTAGGGGTTGACAGAGACCAGGACTGGACCAATGTAGGTCTGGAGGGATCAGAAGAGGAGAGTCAGAATTTCCTCCCAGAGGCCCCCGACCCCTCTTTTCCCCTCAGCCCTGCCTCTGTTTTCTCCCCAGCACCCCCTCCCCCCACTGTCTTCCCACTTGAGCCTCACGTAAATGAGGTTCTCCCGGAACCGTCGCCGCAGGTTCTCGATGAAGGCTGCCTCACTGGTAAAGTTCTCCAGCAGCACGAAATCCTGTACCCCTACTCGGTCACGGGCGGTCAGTGCACTCTCCATGGTCACCCGTACCCCGTCACTGCCCAGAGCCTGTTGGAAATGGGCCGCAGGAGAGGATCAGGGCCAGCGGGGTAAGGTAAGGCCACTTCTCCCCCTCCACCACAGCCTGAAGGATTGAAAGGGCAACCTGGGGCAGGTGGACACAGGAGCTCTGGATGCAGGACACAGAACATCCAGAAGACAGACAGTGTACATTGGGCCTGGATCACAGGAAGCTGGCACATGGAACACTGAGGACACTGGTCCCAGAACAAAGCCCTCAAGGGGCACGTGGGACCTGGACACAGGACACTGGAGCATAAAGGACTTACAGGATATGGGAGCAAAGTCACCGAATCCAGGGAGATGCTAGTTTTGTGCAGAGAAAGAGGGGTCATGAGACGGAACTCCTGGAAAAAAGCTCTGTTGACCTTGGACAAATCCCCTCCTCTTTCAGGGTGGCTTCCGCCTCAAGGAGGAGGAGTTGAATTAGAACAGTTGACTTCAGGTCACTTAGCTCTGAGCCACGTGTGACAGGTGTTTTGGAGGACAAATGGCTCTGAGTGAATTCTGCCACGGCAGGTTGGGCCATCTCTCCCACCCCTATCCACCAAAATCTCCAGGGGGAGAGTGCCTAGGGACTAAGCAAGAGGCCACCCTCAGGCCAAAGGGAGGGATCTCTCGAGGGCCTTCCTTCACAGCAGCTAGACTCAACAGGGGGAACCTCCCTCCTATAGTTGGGCCACGCCCTCCTCCTCAGCTGCCAGGCTCCCCAGACACCCTCCTCCACTGAGAGCCCTGAGAGGCCTCAAAGGGGTGGGGGTTTTACCAGGGAAAGCCCAGCTACTTTCCAGGCCCACCAGAGAGGGACAGGCTCAACGAGACTTTCACCCTGCCCCAGACTCTTCAAAAGAGGTCTGGGTGCTCTAGAAAATTGACACCAAGTGTCAAGGGTCAGAGAAGAGCAAGGTGGCGGTGGTAGGAGGGAGGTATAGATCCCAAAGAGGCTCCCAGGTCTTTTCCAACCACAGACCGCCCAGATCTCTGGCCCGGGGCTCCCATCCTGGTCTGACCAGGAGTCTGCCTCTCCCTGGCCTGTTCCTCAGTACCCCTCCATCCCATCCTGTCCTGAAGCTGCTGGCAAATACGGCCGAAGCTCCCGCCCCCTACGCCCTCTGGGTAATGGGCCTCTGAGCTCAGTCTTCCCCAAAAGCTACTTGACGCGCCCCAGGTCAGCGCGCCCCGCGGCCCTCCCTGCCTCGGCCTCCTCCCTCTGCAACTTTCCGGGACGTTTTTCCACCCGAAATTCCTGGGCCGCGCCCGCTTCCTGGCGGGGCCAAGGCGGCGCCGCCAGGCAGGGCGGGACGCCCGGGACCCCCCGCCCTGCCCCCACCTCGCTCACCGACGCCCGGTAGCGCATCCTGCCCGGCCGGCCTGGCGCCCAGTTCCGCTGCCGGTGCTCTCCGCCCGGAGCTCGGCGGTGGCGGCGTCAGCGAGGGAGGGGCCGGCCCGCCCCCCGCACCGCCCCTTGCAAGAGCCTCCCAAGCGCGGGACTCGCCGGCCGCGCCCGCCTCCCTCCGGGCTCGGACTCCGGGGTTCCCCTGCAGTTGGGGGATGGGGTAGGAACTAAGGGTGATCTCGGGGCGGGGCTGACGGTGGGCTCCCCGCTAGGCAGGGGCTCCGCCTGAGTCAGGTTTTCCAGGAGGGACGTCGTTGGTTCCAGGTGGGGCCCGGAACCCGCGCGGCCGCCGCGTCTACACCGACCCGGAACTCACTTCCGGGCTTGTGTATACACTATGTACCAGGCCAGGCGCGGTACCGAGGGCAGAGACTGGTGGGTCGCGGAGGAAGCAGGATTTCCCTCCCTCCCCCCAATCTCGAGTCCCGGCAAAGTTAAAAATAGAACTTAATGTCCAAATACGGCCGGCGCGCCCAGGCGGGCGGAGCCTGGGTGCGGGACTCTGTCCACCGCCATACCCTCTCTGGGTGGGGCGGGGGTTGGGGGGAGGCGCCCTGCGTCTTTAAGCCCCAAGAAAATCTTTTAAGGGTCCTGCGTCAGCACAGAGCGCGCACCCCAGGGACAGAGACAGCCACAGGGCGCCTTTGCCAAGAGTGGTGTGTGCCCGGCCCCTATAGAGGTCTCGGTTTCCTATCTGGGAAACCCACGTCCGACTTCCAGCATTTCGGGACAGTACCCTTCTCTGCTCTCCTGGATACCCAAATCAGGGCTTCTGTGGCCCAAGATCTCCTCATCGCCCCTCCTCCTCTGGAGGGGGCCTCCCTCTCTGGTCCCTCTGGATCCCTCCATACTTCCTGTTCAGGATACCCTCCCTCTCCCAAACCAGCCCCCAGCAGCTCCAATCGCGCTGGGCTCTGGTGAAGCATCAGCTTGAGGGGCGAACTCTAGCTCAGACCCCACCGCTGGTAGGGTGTTGATAGCTAGTGCTTGCAAAAAGCTGGGCTACTTCTTAAAGCTGTATGACTGCGAGCAAGTCGCTTAACTCCTCGGATCCTCTTCCTCATCCTTAAAATGAAGCTAATATCTGTCTAAAACGGTTGTAGAGAAGGCTAAGATACAGCGCTAAAGCACCTCCCAGACCATCAGTAAACACCACTTCCCTCTTTTGGCCGGACATTCATTCCACACGTGCTTGGGACAGACCTACTAAGGGGGCCTGACTTTTTATCTAGTGGGGAAAGCTGCTCGGGCGTGTATGCCAGTTAAAAAGAGCTCTCAGGAGCTTCACCTGACCCCCACCTGACAGATAAGGAACCTGAAGCGCAGTACGGGGGGCGCTGACTTGTCCTAGGGAAAAGAAGGCAGAGATGGGACCCAAAGCCCCAGCGTGCCCCACCCTCGGACCCGGGCTCCCGGAGGAGGCTGAGGCAGGTGCAGGCTGCCGTCTCGTGGGGAAGGCCCATTACCTCAAGAACAACAGCCTGGCCGAAGCCGCGACCCGGGGGACCCGCGGGGCGGGTGCCAGCTGGAAGATGGAGCCCTCTGCAGGGGGCAAGGGGACTGGGTGCTACCGCGTGCAGCTGGGAGCTAGGTGGGAGCGCAGAGTGAGTTGGTTGAAACGCCACCGGCAGAGGCGGGCTCACGGCGGGAGGGGACTATCTCCGCTAGACCGCTGGGTTTAAACTCCAGAGGGAGCGGCAGGGGGATTTAGCCTCCAGCACACTCAGGGTGGGGAGCGCCTTTGGAAACTAGAGGACAGGGGGTCGAGCGAACCCCAAGAGGAGGGCAGTTCCGTGCGGTGAGCTGGGACGGGGTTCAGGGACCCCAAGGGCGGAGCCAGAGAGCGGGAGGAGCCTCGTGGCCGCAGTGCCCTCTCAACCCATTGCTCCGTCAGGCGGCTGGAATGAGGGGAATCCGCGTGCGGAGAGGTCCGGCCGGCCACCCCCCTCCCCCGGCTCCAGCACCGCGAGCCGCACCGCCGCATTCCCTGGATACTCGCTGGCGCCCCCGCAGCCGCCGCCCGGCGGCGGAAGGAGGGGGCGTCTCCGCAGCCTGGCGTGCCTGAGGGCCAGCCCCAGCCCCAGCAGCCCCCACCCGCCCGGCCCGCCCCGCCTCCCTGGAAGGAAGCGCTCGCCGGAGAGAGGGGGTAGGGAGGCGGAGAACCGAGGGTGAGAGACACCGCGACGAAGGCTGCAGCGCCAGACGCCGTCTGCGTTCTGAGTGCTGTCTTACGGTACCGTACGCCCTTCAGTGTCCGCAGTCAAGCCGGAAGTCTGTACTGTTACTCCCGTTTACGGACGGGGAAACGGCCTGGGCAGGTGAATGACTTAAGGTCTCAGGACTAGTCAAAGGAAGGGTGGGAATGGAATCGGGAATTCTAGCGCTCAGTATTCTGAAGGGGCATGGATAGCCTAGGGCTGGCGGATTTCCAAGCTTTTCTTGTAAAGGTTAACAGATGTGACCTTTCTCAGTGACCCTGTGACTGCAGTACTCAGTACACAACCCTGTCACTATTGTGTGACTATTGACAGGTAGGCCTTAGGAGTAGCAGTTCTGGAGTGTGTAAGTCATGGTCTTTGGGCCACTTGCATGGCCCTGGACCTAGGGGCTGGCTGAAGGCTGGGGTGTAGCCATAGCCCCTGAGTGATCTAGGACTTATTTCCTAAGGCTGCCTCTGGGTCTCTTCCCACTTTGGTAGATGTTTCCAATAGAGGTGGCAATGGGGCAGTCCCAGCAGATCTGGGTCATCCAGTGTCATTTACCTACTGTGGACCAAGTGCCCCAAGTCTGATCTCAGGAGGCGTGGGGAGGACAATGGACAGCCTCAAATGTTGCCCCAGCACAGGGCCACGTGAGTCTGGAAATGGTGTTCTAAGGACCCTCCAGATCACTGGCACAGCGCAAAAAAACCTGCAGTGCAGTTCTGGGAACAGAATAGGTGCAAATTTATATTCATCAGACAGCTTAGGTCTGGGCCCAGGCTGTCTCACTAAGGACTGTTCCAAACTTGAGGGAATTGTGAGGGAGAATGAGGAGAAACGGTGGTGACTTAGGGGCATTACCTCATTGCTCACAGAGCTCTAGTCAAGGGCTATGCTCTCTAGCTCCAGAACCATGGGCCCTTGGCCTGCCAGACACCTCTGCCTGGGGGTCCAGCAGAAGTAAACAGAGTACCATGCCCCCTAATCTACTCTCATTGTTCAATATCCTGTAGAGGGGAGGAAGGCACCTCTAGCTAATCATCACCTGGCATCAAAAGGCCTGCTCTCCTCCCTCCCTTCACTCCTCACACAAAAAGAGTCACCACTTGCAAAAATCTGTGCTCCACCATCACTGCTCTGTTTCCGGGCCTGGCAGCAGCTTACAAACTGGCCTCCCTGCCTTTAATCCATTTTCCCAGAGCAGCCTATGGTATTTACAATTGCAATCAGATCAATTAATCTCATGTTAATAGAGTGAAAGTTTATAGGGCATGGTCCATGTGCCAGGCCTGTACTTCACACCCACTCCTTCTTGCCAGGCCCTTGCACATAGACTCCAGTGGCCCCCTCTGTCCTCAGTTTACCCTACTGCTGCTATGTTCCTGTGTGACCACAGGGGTGGCCCTCTCTAACCCCTTCTCTCCCCACGCCTCCCTCACCACCACACACAGCCAGGATGAGCTACTTCAGCCCCTGCCACCAGCCTTAGGGGGCTCTCTAAGCTTCTTGCCTTTGCACCTGCAGCTTCCTTGGCCCTGTGCAAGCGTCCCCTCTCCTACTGACTTCCCCTACATCCTTGAAGACTCAGCTCAGGTATCACCTCCTCCAGAACCCCTTCCGACTACCCCCAACACATAGCCCTCTCTTTATCGCATTACTCTCTAATCGCTGGTTTCCTGGTCAGTTTCTCCCAGGAGACTGCTCCTGTCTGGGACATACACACAGCCCTGCTCAGTGGGGACTCAATAACCGGTCAGGGACGCCTATGTGAATGAATGAATCACAGAGCGGCAGTGAGAGCAGGAGGCTAGAGCGTGCCGGCAGCTGACTAACGCCGTGGGCCAGCCAGTTATAATTCATCTCGAAGCCCCCCATCCGCCATACTCACACGCGCCCAGGCGCTCAGAGGCCGGTGGCGCTGCTGGTCCGGGGATGGGGACGGGGAGGGGAACCGGGGTGAGGCGGGAAGGGGCGGGGCTTGGGAGGCTTCTCTGGAACACCCAGAGGAAGAGACCGGCGAAAGGGTTCTTGGTTCTGGCGACCCCAGCCTGTCCTCTCCGCCTTCACGTTACCCGCAAGTAATCTAAGTCGCCTCTAGGTCCAGCCCTGGCGCCACCGGATTTTGGGACCCTGCACTGGGGCCCAAGCTGACCCTCCGTCCCAGAGATCCCTGGCGACCCCCGCCTCCCGCCGGTAGCTCTGGGCCTGGGTCGGCGTCTGGCAGCCTACCTTTTCCCGCATCCCGCCCGCCTGCGAAGGCCTCTCAGGGCCACGCGGCTGCTGCCCGCCCTGCGCCCAGCGTACCCACCAGCTCTGCTCTTTGTGTGCGCGGGCGGGGGCCAGCCTGGGCGGTGTGGCCGGCTCCGGAGTCCGCGGCCCCGGCACGCTCTCCCCGCCCAGGGCCCGCCCGGGGCCGGGCAGCTGCCTGTCGTCATCCCGGGCAGGGCCCAGACCCGGGCGTGCGCGCGCGCCCTCCTGCCCCGCCCCAAGCCCCAAGCCCCAAGCCCTGGACCCTGCCCGCGTCTGCGGAGACTTGGTGCCGCACACTCCTCAACCAGCAGCCGGGACGAGGCGCGTCACAGTCATTTTCTTTCTCTCCCCTCCACCCCCACAGAAACGCACACAGGCACTCTCCTCCAGCGAAGACCTGGCCCACTTGCTGCTGTACTGGGTGGGTGGGTGCGCAAGATAGGTTCTCCCTCTCCATCCTGGGCCCCTTTGCATCCCCAGAGCAAACCTGACCCTCTCCTGCATACCGGGCCTGGTTGACTCTTTCCCATTTGTGGCTGTTTTTCTCCTTTCACCCTCTGTCCAGCCCACGCTACTGCTCTGAGCTGGCCAGTCCCAGTTCGTTGGGATGGGGAGGCATTAACTGAGCCGGTACTATGCGTCTGGAGCTTTACACGTACTCGTCCTTTGACCTCAGAGCAGTCCTGTCACCAAGGTGTTTTTATGCCCAGTTCATAGCCCAGTCTTCTGAGGATCGGGGAGCAGGAAGGGAAGGGGTTCAAACCCGGATCCCACTTTGACAAATACTACTTCTAGTGGTGCACTTAAAACCATACTCCTTCCTTCCATTTACCCTTCTTGTCCAGTCTATTCCTGTTGCATCAAGGATCAGAACCTGTCCCCACTGCTCACTTCTTTCCAGAAGGGCTTGCATAAGATAGGGCTGCTGGGCCCTGGGGAGACACTGCCACCCTTCCTCCCAGCCCAGGGCATCCCAGCTTACAAGTTTGCAGGGCTTGTGGGGATGAACCACGCGGATGATCTCCCCGGTGGGGATCAGCTCCACTTGTAGTGCCATTCTGCCTGCGGACAGCCAGCGTGCTGAGCACTGAGGCCTCTGAGCAAAAGCCCGCCTGCCAGCCCACAGGCTTTGGCTGCTCCTGGAGCCAGGATCTGGTCTCACACTGGGATGGTCACTTGATTCAACTTCAACTCCAGCCCCAGGGGATGTGCCTGGTCCAGTGCCTCAGGACACAGCTGGAGCAGCCCAGGTCTGATTGGGAGGCCTCTTGGCCCAGTGGGTTGGGGCAGGAAGAGGAGGGGCTGAGGGATGGAGGAAATGCCTGTTGTCCCAGGTAACCAGAGCAGCTGATGTAGTCACCCATGGGGGACCTTAGGCTTCAGGACAAAGGGTAGGAGGCCTTTTTCCCCAGTAGTTCCATGGCTGGGCTTCTCCCCTTGCCTTCTCACTGGTATCAGCTAGAGAACACAGAGGCCACTCTCCAAACCAGAACGCATATCCTGCTCTAAGCCAAGGGAATCCATCAGTAGGCACTACCCCTCCTGCATGCCCCACCCACTCCCCCAGCTTGCCTGCCTCCTGCTGCGCCAGGTGAGCCCCTTGAGTTTGGACTTGGGCTGCTGGGGGCTGGCCATGTTGGGGAAATGGGGTGGATTAGAGAGGCGGGAGGGCACTTTGAGGAGCCCCCCGTTTCACCCTCCTCTTGAGCGTCAACCACTTGGGAGGTTGGTCCCTGAGTTTCTTCTATGGGCAGCCTTAGTGCTGTTTGCTTCTTACATTTTCATTAGCACCCTCAGGTACCACCCCCGCCCTCCATCCCGAATGTTCTTGTTTATCTATCTTTATTGTTAAATCACAGCCGACACTTCCCTGGCCTGAGCCCTTGGGTCTCCAGCCATTCCTTATAGGAAGTGAGAAGGGGGAAGTAGATGGGGGAAAGTGACCTTTCCAGAGGCAAATGCTGGCATGGGAGGGGTGGAGTCCAGTGGCCTGCGCTGGACCTGACAGCCCCTTAGGCAGGCACCTTCCTCCACACACCCTTCCCTTCCCTCCTCACAGCTTCCCCCGCCCAGGAAAGACCAGCAAAGCTTCCTTCCTTCCTCGGGAAACACATCTATCCAGGGCAGGCTCATCCCCGGCAGCCACACAATGGTCCTTATCAGCCGTGGAGCCAGGCACTGAGACCCAGCGCACACCAAGTCTCACATATTTCCTGTTTCCATCCAGAGGGTCAGGGCTGGGCCCAGAGCGGCCATATCCTGACTGGGGCCAAGAGGAGGGAAAGCACTCCCCTTCCCTTTCCCCTTCCCGCCTCTCAATCACTACTGCACTTACCCTTGCCAGGCTAGGAGGGGCCCTACAACAGGAGGAAGGGATAGGGGTACTTGAAGACTTAAGGGAGAAAGGGAGGTGGGCATGTGAAGACAAACGTGCTCCACACCAGGAGAAACAGGGGACCCCTGGAGTCAGGAGCTCTGCAATGCAATCTCAGGGCTACATTAATCAGGAGGTTACAGGTAGTGTTACTTTGGGGTTTTTGTTTGTTTGTTTGTTTACAATTGTTCTCTCACTATAATCTTGTGAATGGGTATATTATTTGTATCTCCGACAACTGAGACTCCTATGTGGATAGAGATGGAAATCTCAATCAAACCCAGGTCGACCCAATTCCTGTTTCTGGTGCTGCATGATACCACAGCTGCATGTGTAACTTCAAAAGAATCACACCACTTCTGAGCTGTGGTTTCCTCGTTTTGTCAAATGAAGGGTGCTATGTGGCAGCATCCATGATGGTTGCATGTGAGAAGGGATGAAGTGGGCTTGTACAAGGGTTCAAGGTTCTTCAGATGTGTGTGTGTATTGGAGTCAAGGATAGAGGTTACCATGGGAACTTCAGGGTAGGGGGATCTGAGGCAGGAAGAAAAGATGGTGACATTTTTGGATAGCTTAACCCAGGACCAAGGCTCAAGACTAAGGTGTGAGGGAGTGGTGGCTGAGGGATAAGCCAATGAGAGCAGAGTAAATTAGGGGACCAATAGCATAGGTAGCACACCTCAAGAGGGCCAGGGATCAAGAGGACCACCATCCCAGACCCTCATCCATTTTCCATGAGGGTAGTAACATCTGCCACTCACACAGTCTAGTCTGGATCTACAAGGCCCTTGTCTGGAGTCTAGCAAGGGCCCATTACCATGTGCCCCTTCCCACCATCATCATGAAGGAGTCACACACAAGTGTAAAAGCCATGTTTCTAATTATCCCCCAATATAACAGACAGAACACAGACAGCTATGGCCCACCAGAAGCCAGGGGGACAGTTTGATGGTACACATGGCTTCTGAGGATGGAGTATAGAACATAGAGCAAATGGAGCGTTTATCAGTCTCAGGTTGTAGGATTGGCATGACAGTCACAGAACAGGCTCCCTGAGGTGTCTTTTCCTAGGAGAAGGGCCACTGAGTCACCAGCAGCTGGAGGCAAGTGGTGGGAGTCGGGACAGCCATGTCCACACAGCACCTGGAGAATGCTCTCTGAAGACCCCCAGGACCAGATTTCTCCAAAACATTTTGATTACAGCTCTCTTCTTTGAGTGCCCCCACGTCTAGGTCCCAGAGTGGTCTAGAGAGAGGGCAGGTTTCTGGTCAGTAACTATAGGCAAGGGTAGGGGCAGATGAGATTGACTGGGCAAAAATCACCCTGGAAAAGTCTGTGGCACAGCTCCTCTACCACCTGCTAATCCTTTGCAAGAGGGTAGGTTAGGGGCATGGTGCCTGACCCGCCAGCAGAAGTAAACCTGGGTCCAGTTCTCTACTTAGGCCCTGGAATTCCTGAGTCAGATTCCATGAGGGGAAAAGGGTGCAGGCAGAAAGACACCCAACCACCTGCCCACAACTCATACATTAGAGCCTGGGTAGTGGGGCCCCTTCGTCCTGTCCACTTAGTCAGACTGCTCTGCTCAAAGCAAGGATCCCAGACACTCTGCCCATCCCTCTGGAGGACAGGCAATGAGATGCCAAGATCCTGGAACCCAATGCTGTTTGTGCCAACCAGTCTATGGAGCCTGTACAAATGTGAGCATCTCCCCTCCCAGGCAGCCTGAGGCCCAGGATGGTGTGACAGGAATGTAGACCTGTGCCAGGTGGGGCATGTGCCTGGCAGGCCTGCTTGGGCAGGACTGGAAATGTGCGTGGAGAAAATCAAGAAATGAGATGCAGGCTGGAGGGTCCTTCCCACATCTGGTGTACTGTCCCCAGGTCTTCACTGTTGACAAACTAGCTGGTTTCACTAACATCTCAGCAATAAAAACCTGTAATTAAGTGGCCAATTCCAGAGATCTGGACTGGAGAGAGCACAGGAGTGTGGCTAGAGCTCCCCCTTGGAGGTGAAGGATACTTGCTGCCTCCTCAGGGGGCTGGGCTGGGCTGGGCCCCTACCACTCCTTGGCAGTGGTAAGCAGAGCTGGCTGCCAGCTCTGGCCTCCGCCCTGGATTCCCTCTAATCCCGGCTCAGATCCGTGGTTGGGCTTCACCCAGTGGGTCCTCCTGCAAGATGACACGAGGCTGGATCTGCAGCGATAAAATAGGCAGTGAGTGGAAGGGGCAAGAACAGGTTTTCCTCTGCACTGTTCCATTATTCCCATTCCCCAACTGATGTGGCTCCTAGGTCTGTGGCCTCAGGGAACAGATGAGGGACTCAAGCTCAAGTCCTCTGTGTACCTTTCCTCTTACCCCACTAGCATCCCTTACCTTGAAGGGATTGCTTATCCCCACCACAGACTGTAGACTGTTACTATAATAACAGAGTAGAAATTGATCCTCAGTCTCAGGGATATTGTTGACATTGATGTATACCTGGCGGGGAGGATGGACAGAAATGGGGTCAGCTCCACGGCCCTGGGTCCCACCCAGCTTCCAGCAACAAGTTATTCAGCTGTTTGTTCCAGAAGACACAGGAGCACTCAGGCAAGCCCACCTGCTGGGGATGTGGAATACCTATCTCAGGAAGTGGGGAAGGTACCTGGTTCAGCCCGTCGTTGGAGGAGACCTGGTTGTCCCCGACCCAGACATAGGACACGTAGTCATTAATGTGGCGAAGACCCACCTGTGTAAGGGGGGGATTGGGTGGTTAGCAGTCTAGGAGGACACAGGGCCTACAGCAAGTCCTAAGATGATGATGGTCCTATTCCTAGTTTTGGCCATCATACTGTATGCCCCCTCCCCTTCATTGCCAGCCCCTAGGTGGACAAGGACCCCTGGTGTAAAGGAAGGTAAATTCTTCAGTTTCTGTGCCCGGCTTCCATGAGCCCTCAGGATGAATAAACCAGAGGGGTGTAGCTGATGGACTCCCTTCCTAACCCATCACATCACCTTGTACAGTCCAATCCAGTCCCAGGGGCTGCTGAGGAAGTCTGGGGTCGAGGAGTAGCTGATTAGCATGTCGTTCTCCGTGGTCCACAGGCCCTCATGCATCAGGGTGATCATTGGGATAAATACCGCTGGCTTCAGCTACACACAGGGATGGGAAGGGGGTTGAAAATCCATAGCATCATTCTCTTCTCTGAGACAAATGTTCTTACTGTGCCATTTCAACAAGTCAGGGTCAGAGAGGGAAGGAGGGGCACTAGGGCAGTGGGCACAGAATACCACTAGGCTTCCTGAAGAAAGCAGATTTTGGCTGGCCAAATGGAATGAGAAAGGGCTAAAGGCTTGTTAGGGGTGGCTGGCCCTGCCAGGGAGGATGTGGCTGAGGGCCAGGTGAGTAACCAAGCAGAGAACCCATTACTGAGGGCAACAGTGGGGGAAATTGGGGCAGTTGCTGACAGGTTTAAGAAATAAGCCAGGTAGTTGCTCTCAGATCTCCGGGGTTCCTGACCCAAAGGCCCAAATTCAGTTTTGCAGGGGGAGGGTGCCTCTGGTGAGAACAGCTATAGGCATGTGGAGAGGGAACAAATGATATAGACAGACAAACCAGTATAAAAAGGTGAAGGCTGAGGGCAGCCAGCAACCTGAAGATTAATATTGCCTTGGCCGTTAGATGGTGAAATACAAGGATGGAGGGAGCTCCCTTTGCAACCTGATCCAGAGAGGTTCAGGACAAATAAAAGGAAGTCTTATTTCGCATAGTATGTAATAAGCATAATGGAACTCAGCCCCAAGAGACAGACCAAGAGGAAATGGAAACCTATTCACAAAAGGGTTGAACACATTTTTGACAGAGCTATCAACAGCTCCTAAGAAGAGCTGGGATACCTGACCTGGGAGGAAAGGCAATCATGTCCTCCTACAGCTATTCCCTGGGGGATCTACTGACATTAGAATCCAGGGCTGGAGGGTTTGGGGATGTGGCCCAGCATGGCTGCACCTCTGCCAAGTGCCAGACAGACCAGAAGTTCACCTCCAAGTCAAAGGTGCCAGAGACAGGCTTATGGTCACTGATGGTGTACATCATGTGGCTGATGTAGCTCCTTAACGACAGAGAGAAGTTGGGGACTGGCAGCTTGGGGGTGTAGGAGCCAGCATTGGGCTGCCGCTTCAACCTCCACAGGATGCGGTCAGTCCATGCAGGCTTGCGTTTCTTCTCACTGAGGAAGAGAAAGAATGGAGAGCTGTAGGTACCCCCATGAACTTGCTGGAGCCCCTAACACCAGGGTTTATCAGCAGCCATGAGCCCTGCTGGGCCAGAGCTGGAACACAGCATGTCAGCAAGCAGGAGAGTGCCCAGCAGAATCAAAAGTATGCTGGTCCTTGTCAGATTCAGCCAAGAGCCTTTAGTACAGTACATTTTTATGAATTAAATTGTGACTCAGAAACATTCCATTTCAAAGCTTTTCCTATTTCTTGAACAAAAGCAACAGATCAAAGAAGTAGAGGTTTGGATTTTGGAGTTAGACAGACCCTGAGCTGGAATTTGGCTCCTCCCTTACCAAAGGTGTGACCTTAGGAAAGGATAGGGAAGCATTTAGGGAATGTTCACTACATGCCTGCAATCAGTTCTGTTTATTTCACCCTTTACAGGTGGGGAGGTTGAGTCTTAGATGGGAAGTAACTTTCCCAAAGTCATACAGCTACTGTCTGAGTGGTGGAGCCAGGATTCAAGGCCAGGCAGCATGACCACAGAGCATGTGCTCTAAATCACCTGGCCAATCCTTCTTAGGCCTCAGCTTCCTCATCTGTAAAACGGAGATAATAACAATAGTTACCTTATAGGGTTCCTGAGATGATTAAATGAGAAAAGGCACAAAAAAATGTTTAGCATAGTGATTGGTACAAAATAAGCTCCCTGTAGACACTGCTTATTATAATTCTTTGTTTTTGAGTCAACTGGGCCCTCCCACTTGTTCATTACCAGCTTCCCTTAGGAGCGTGAGAGAGACAAGAGTGCTTGGAGACAAGAGTGCTTTCTTCTCCTACGTAACTGTAGTTGCCTCAAGATAGGTAAGTCTCTGACTCCTAATCTAGCCCTGTGCAAGCAGCTACTGGGCATTCTCTAAGATGGTCTAGGCACCCAGGCCCCTCCCTCCAGATGGAGACCCTGAGTCTGAGAATGGGGTGGGGGAACAGTTGCTGTTTCTATGTTCCTCTCCCTTGATTTCTGAATGAACCCACAGAGTAGTAAAGCCTGGTCAGATGATTCCCTACTTTAAACCCTTAAAGAAGTCTTCATTGCCTCCAGAATCAAGCTCAAGTCCCCAAGTATGGATATCAAGGTGCCCAGGAATCTGATGCCCCTGTCCTTATCTCTTACCACTGCCCAATCCCACCCAACCCTGGCAACTCTCTCAAGCCTCAGGAACTTTACTTTGGAAGTTTTTGCTGGCTGGAATACCCTTCTACACACAGAGAGGCCCAATTCCAATATTGTCTTTGTCATAAAGCTGTCCCTGACCTCTTCCTTCTTACAAAGTATTTATATCAGTACTTTTAAAATTACATTATATTGTAGTTTTCTGTTTCCCATCAGCATATTAATTAGTGTGTGAAACTGGAAGGCAAGGACTGGCTCTTGGAGACTCCAGTGTATCCTCAGCATTACTACAGAGCCTGGCACGTAGTAGCTACTTGACAACTGCTGGTGAACCCAAACTAAAAAAACCCAAGCTCGATCTCTCTCCTCAAAAATGCCCTTCTAAGTTATACAGCTTTATATGCTTATAGTCAGTTTGCAATGCTATTTTTGTCATCTGCTTTATTCAATTACTATTTTAAATAAATATTTCTGACATACTGCTGTCACTTCAACAGTATGCAATCTTCTAGCAACGGAGGCTGAATGGTGTCTCTGGTGGTGAACTCTGATGCTAGAATCAGAGACCAGTTGGGGAAGGTCTGCCCTGTTCATTAAGAGACATGTGGTTAATTAAGAGCCCCATATCATGCCTTATGCATCTCTTCTACCTGCCTATTCTTGAGTTATATCTTTTTATAATAAACCAATCTAGTTAAAAAAATAAAAATAAAAAGGCTATGTGCCCTTAGGCAAGTGACTTCATCACTCTCTGGCTCAGTCTCTTCAACTGTAAGATGTGGTGATCACAGTAGTTACTTCGAAGACTCATTGTGAGGATTAAATCCATTAAAGTATAACAAGGCAGTGGTCAAGAAGTTTCTGTAACTGGCTAAACCACATTTGCTTGGGCCTCTTTGGCTTGTTTCAGCTGTTCACCTTCTGAGGAGTGTTCAGAGGACATCAGAATGTGGTTTATTTCCATGCCAGACACTACAGACACTGAATCTCTGAACCAACCTTGGACATTCAGTGCCTAGCAAAGCCTAAAACTTGGTAATAAACCACCGGAATGTATCATTTATAGCAGTCCCCCTCCCAAATCCCTTTTTATAGTTAAGAGCCCAGACTTGCTGTCACATCGGGATCTTCCCCAAGTCCTGACCACAGCCTGTCTCTCCTTCCTCCTCAGTACCTCTTAGCCTGTCTCCCTTCCCTCCTTTTCCATGGCCTAGTCCAGGCTCGTCACTGGGCACCTGTAGTACTAAGTCTTTCAATGAGATTTACTGAGCCATTATTATACTCTAGACCAGCTGAGAATCCAATAAATGAAACTGACAAGATCCTTAAGGAGCTTGTTTGATGAGCAAAAGAAACAAATATGCAAAATAAAAGTGTGTACAAATTAAATAGTACATATATTCCTCCAGTTCTCCATACCTAATAACAATACAGCTAAACATGGGGTCCTTCTAGGCATTAGGCACTGTGACAGGTGTCTCACAGACTGTTCTAATCCTTCTGACACTGGAAGAATGTTACAGGTCACATTTTTCTCCTACAGGACACTTAAGTCAAGAGGTCACCTAGTCCAGGTGGAAGCCAGATGCTTGCCGACTATGAAGCCCCTGCTCCTTTCCACTGCACTCCACTGTCTCCTCCAGCTTGCCCCATTGTGGCTGATTCACTGCAGCCAGAACTGTCTTACAGTGTGTGTTAAACAGAACAGGGCCTCGCTAATGCTTTTTGGTTGAATGGTCATGCCTGAATACAAGAATTGTTTCTGGAGATTAGTATGTCTTTACTTTTGCAAAATTAAAACCAAGTAGCTCTGCAAGATTCTCTTGCTTTAAGAGCCTAGAAAACTGAGCCAATTTACTGACTCAAAAGTAGTGATGTGTTCCATTTCTGGGTCTGAGAGCACTTTTCCCTTCGGCTCCCTGTAGATGGCTCTTAAGTGTCTCATTGAACTCTGGACATGAGTCTTGACTAGACGACCATAATATCCTCTGCTCATTGCCTAGCAGAGAGGCTGACTGGGTTCATGTAATGAAACCCCATTGCAATCCCTGACTTCAACAGGATTTCCTGCCCTCAGCCCTTTCGCCTCCTCTGTAATGGAGCTGACTTCAAGTTCTCATTACATCTTGGCTCAGAGACACTGTCATGGCTGAGCAAAGCTGTGTCCCATGCTCTTGCACCAGTCACTAGTATGGCTGGGTCAGGATCCACTCAAGGTGCCTCTTGTCAGTGCTGACTGATCGAATGTCTGCCCTTTCTGCCAAACTCAGCCATCTCCTTGACAACTCTGATGGACTCTTCCTGGCTTCAGCTGCCTGCCTCCTTACCATTCACTTCAACTGCCTTCGGCACTTCTACAGAGTTCTGGAACCTTCTATCGGCCAACTCTTGGACTTAACAGTGTTTATCTGGATCTCTTGCCATGGGTGGGTCCCTCTACTAGAATGGCTGCTCCTTAAATACCACAGCTTTTCCTTTTGTCCTCTCAGGCTCCCAATTAAAACATATATGCCTGGAACTATGTTACCACCCGGGAAAGGTCATAAATCAGATCCAGTCTTTGCTCTAGGCAGTCACAGTACAGCCAGAAAGGCACACTGTGTCTTAAAAGCAACACTGAAAGCCTGGTGTGTACAAGGCTTGTGGTAGCATAAGGGCAGGAGAAAATTCTCAGTGAGATGGAAGGGTAGGTCAGATGGAAGGGAAGGCTTTTTAATAGAGAGGATGTCTGAACTGGTTTTCAAGGATGAAAACCAGTCTGATTAGACAGGAATGTTTCTGCTACCTATGTGGGGCTCAGGTCCCAGCCACTGTAGGAACTCCCAGCTGCCTCTGGACCCTGGCCCCAATGAGTGATATTTCAGTTATGATGTCCCCCTGTAATGTCCCCTGTTCCTGTTCAGACCTTCCTTCATCTCCTGGGATCCAAGCAAGGGGTAGTGCATGGGTTTGTAGTCACAAAGACTCAAGTTCAAATTCTTGCTTGATTACTTACTCTGATACTATCTTAGGTATTCCAAGACTCAGCTTTTTTTTTTTTTTTTTGTAAAAAGTTAATAAAAACACTGTCTACCTAAGGAGGATATGATGCTAATTAAGTGATACAGGCAAAGCCCTTTGCACAATGCCTGGCAATAAAAAGTGGTCAACCACAATGTGGATTGTATCTATTGTGTGGAAATAAGTACCTGCCTCCTCCATAGCAAGTCTTTGCTGTCCTGATCCTGCCCTCCTTTTTGCTGCTGCTGGCAAAACTAAATGTGAATTCAGAGGTACTATGGGCTAGAGGAAAGCATCATGAGCCACAGACTCCAGTCCAGAGAATCAGGTCTGAGCTCTGGCTCCATCATCACTAGCTGAACCACTTGAGAAAGTCCTTTAACATTTCTGAGCTTCTTTACCCAATCTCAGTCCTTGCCAACCGCAGCCTAGATCCAGCTGTTTACAAACACTTCCAGTCTCCTGGTGGTTTCCCTATCATACCTGGGTGGGTGGCAAAGAGACACCTGGCTACATGGTCTATCAGTAGCTCTCTTCCTGCTGGCAAGTGAGGTTTTAAAGTCAATTGGTGGAGGGTCCCATCCCCAAGGCCCCAGTTTGTCCCACCAGGGCCTTACAATTTCTGTGACGCTCATTTCCAATGGTTGGCTGGGGAGACTGGCAGTCTCTCTACAGCTGGGGACCTGGGCCAGCTGGAGCCTGCCCTCTTACCTCCTTTCTAGCTTGCTGTTGCCCAGGCTGGACCCTGTTTCCAGTGTTCATAGCCTCTTCTTGTGTGTCTTGCCCTAGCCATGACCCTACTGTCTTGCTCCACACTCCTGAAATGGCTCACCTTCAACTCCTTCCTTGGCGGGGACACTGTGGCTCTGCCTTACCACTGCCAGCATTGGGTCACAAGTTCTACCTCTCACCCTGGCCTGGCTGTGGAGATTCCTTTTCACCCACTAAATCCCAGAGGCCTGGACTGCCCTGGAGGACCTCCTACCTCCCTCATAAGACAATCCTGATAGGAGGATGAAAATAAATGAAGGAGCTGCTTCAGGTGGGAAAAAAGCTCCATAACAAGTAAGGGGTTCTTCTTTTCCTTCAGAGATAAGGATCCGTTCCCTAAGTTGGGCCAGGGACCTCTTGCCAGAACTGATTTTGCCCCTCTCTCTAAGCCTAAGGTTTTGGTGATTATCTGGCCCCTTGGCTTCTTAGAAAGGTTTTCAGTGAAACTACCAGCCAAATACATGAATCTAAAATTAATAATAGCAGTTATCACAGTGCTTACTGGGTGCCAGGCATTGGGCTATATATATGGAAGGGCTCATTCAATTCTTAACCCACAAGGTCGATACTATTATCACCATTTTATACATGACAAAATTTGAGGCTTAAATACCTTGTCCAAGGTCATGCAGCTGATGCAGAGCTGTGCTTCTAACTACTAGATGCACTGTCTCTATATTGTTCCCTATAAAATTCTCCACTGGCAACTACTTCTTCACCTTCCTAAATAGTACCTGACCCACTCACAGCTGGAGCAGGGGTACTTAATACCAGTAATTGGCTGAGCCAGGCTCCTGATCTGGGTAAGATCAGAAAGCCCTGGGGAATGGTGGAAGGGGTTCCAAGAATGCTGAAATGCAGCTCTTCCTGTCAGTAAACAGCTACCTCCATCTCCCCTCTGGCCCTACCTGCCCTGCTGCCCAACCCCCATCCTTGTCAGCACCTGCTCCCCCTCCTGCTCTTTTTGAAGACAATCTGGGACAGCTCCCACAGTCAGCGCCTCATGAGGGGGTGGGAGGGGCCACTCCTGAGAGGTGATGGCTGGATCTATTTCTGCTTCCCCAACACTTCTATTATGAGGCATCTCCCCTGCACTAGGGCCTGCACGGTCTGACTTCCAAGGCCTCCTGGCCCCTCATTTCCTCCTCACAGACTAATTCCAGATCCATGGCAAACTGTTCATCTCCTGGTGGAGCCCCCTCACCTAGTGTCATAGTTGTCGGAGTTCTTATCAAACTTGTAGGTGGGCGGGAAGTGCAGGGGGCCTTCCTGGAACTCCCGGAGCAGTGGGTCTTGTCTCTTGGCAATGTTGAGCTGTAGAAAAAGTCACAGTCCCATCTCCCAATGGTCCTTGCCCTATGGTGCAGCACCACACTCTATTTAAAGGATTGGCACATGCCATCACGGTAGGGCAAGGACCAAGCAATGCCACTTCATTTCCTTTTAGCCCAGTGGCAGCCTCAGCACCCATCCCTACCCACCCCAGGACAGCAGCTAAATCCTTTTGGAAACATTACCCCATAATCCCAGGGGAGGCAGCTGCCTCCCATTTCCCATCCTTGGACTACAGGGACCAGGCTTTGAATTCCATCCCTCTAGGAGCCATTAGAAGACATGTGTCAGAGGAAAGGCTAGGGTAGCCAAGGTCCCCCAAATAGGTGATATTTCATCCTCTAGGATGTAAGCAAGCCTGGGGATGGGAAAGATGACAGGGATACAAGAAGGTTGGTCAACAGCAAGCCAAAGCCCTTCTCGTTCCCTATGCTAATGCACACCCAGCAGCTGTACCCTCTTCCTCCAGATGAAGACCAGGCCCAGATAGGGCTGGTTGCCCCACCCCACAGTGTGAAGCCCTTTTAGATTCCTGCCTACTCAGGAACGGGGACTTCGAAGGACCAGGAGAGTAGAACAGGAGCTGGGCGAGCAATGCTCCACACATTTCATGTTGGACCTCCACCATGGCCTCAGATTGCCCCTCTGGACCCTCCCCTCCCCTTGGTACCTGATCTTTCTGCCACAGGTCAGTGTAGCACCGATTTTTTATGGACTCCCGAACAAAGTGCAACCCAAAGTCCTCGATTCGAAAGTTCATGTCTCCAAACCAGAGAATGAGGCTTCAGAAAAAAAGGAAGGCAATCTGAGGTTTGTGATGAGTCCAGAGAAGGGAGAAGCAACAGGTGGCTCAGGCCTGCTTACTCCAGGGGCTGTACTGAGACGCCAAGATGCTGGGAGAAGACCAGGTGAAGATCAGGGCTGGGCCTAATGGGACTATTCTCATGGCTCCCACTACACAGTTTAAGTGAATAGGCCAGCCCCGAGGAGCAAGTGGCAAATGTGGAGCAGGCTCTAGCCTTCCCTCTCCCTCAACGGGCCATCAGGCAAGGCTGAGAACCGGCCCTTTGGGTGATCTCAAGAACCATGGAGTTTTTAAACTGGTATGTTCAGAAGTGTCCAGGGCTTCTAGGCAGTGCAGAGGAGCCAGGAAAAGGGAAGGGAAAGGGGTCCCCGAGCAGGCAAAGCTGGATGATAGCGCAGATGGGGTATCAGGGACGAGGCCAGGAGAGGAGCACAGATAGCCTCTGTCTGGGCAGCCGTGACTGGTCAGAGGACGCTAGCCTGGGTGGGTGTGGGAGAGAGGGCAGGGGTGACAGATTGCAACTACATGCTCACTCATGGTCCAGGATGTTGGGGATATCATCATTTCTCCAACATTCTGCATCTCCAGGATCTGGTCGAAGTGCTCCAGCCGTTGATCATTGTTGGCCATGTGGGGGGGCAGATGGCAGTTGATGATGCTGACATAATAGCCGTAAAGCTTCAGGCAGATGTTGACACCCCCTTTGTTCCCCTGGTGGGACAGGTGGGCAGAAGGGTAGGAAGATGCTCTGGGTGGGATACAGCTCTCTTTTCCCATCAAAGGCCTGAGAGGAGATGGTCTCACCTCCCACAAGGTCTCCCAGGGCCAGACACTCAGCTTCCCAGAGTGACCTCTCCATCCACGGAGCCCAGCTCACTCAGCCTGAGGTCTCAGGATGCTAAGCAGTGCCTGAGGCAGGGGAGCAGGTATACAGGGCACTAGCCTGGCCAGAATACCAAGATTCATCTATTCCCCTTTTCCCCTCGCCCAGATCTAAAGCCCCCAGCCCTTCCCAATCCAGTGATAGGTCTCCCAGCTCATGGCTCAGATAACCTCAGTCCTTACCCAGCACCCGAAGAAGCCAGTGGGGATGGATTTAGTAGAGATGATCTGGATAAAGGGCAAATGCTGATACTTGGCAAAAACCAGTAAAAGGAGCCCCTGCATGCGGACAGAGGAGACCTGCAGGACATGGGAGGGCAATGGTCATTCATTTCCCTGCATGGGCCAAGTGTGTCCCTGCCAGGCCCTGTGCCCCACAAATGCCCTGCCCCAGGGTTTTGGTAGTTCAGTTCAAGTCTCAGCTGCCAAATAATGCATTCTGGGAGCTGAGCAAGTTTCAGTTTCTGTTCCTGGGCCTAGGGGTGAATGACAGAGAACAAAAGGTTGCCAAGGCACCCTGCCATCAGGAGGGCATGGACTCTTGTCCTAGCCCCATGCATGCCTAGGTACCCCCTTACTGATGCCCTCCTGAGGTTCTCTGGGTACTTTTGGGACACCACTCCTGTTGGCCAGGGCCTCAAAGAGGAACGCAGCCATACAGGATAGTGCCTAAGGGTACCGACTTTGAAGTCAGCCAAATCTGGGTTCAAATTCTGACTCAGGTTTTTAGTATTTGATACTGGGCAAGCCTCTCAGCCTATTTTCTCATTGACAAAATAAGAATCTATCTCATAGATTATCTCTCTCATAGATAAACCTGCAGCTATTTATTATTATTATTATTATTATTATTATTATTATTATATTTTATTGCTTTAAGGATTCTTAAATGTAAGTACAGAGAAGGAAAATGAGAACCTTCTCAGGTGCTGGAAATATTCTGACTCTTGACTAGATGGTGACATGGATGTATGTACATAATAATCCATCAGATTTTACACTTAATTTCTGCATACATTATAGCTCAGTGAAAAAAATTAAGAAAATGCTCCCAAAAAATAACTATAAATGGTGGGCAGCTGGATGCCCACAGAGGCAATGCAGAGGGGATGAGAGTGAGTAGACTGGGATGCGTTCACAGATTGGGGATAATAGCTAACATCTTCTGAAGTGCTTCCAATCACATTCAATCTTTACACCAACACTATAAGGAACCACTATTCCTGCTCTACAGATGAAGGACTGAGGCTGAAGGAGACCAAGGAACAGTAGGACTACCTGGATAACAGCACTGACCAGACCAGAACTGTCAAAACCCCTGCTGTCTGCAGTCATGGAGGTAGGGTGGGCATGAGAATGGACCATAACCAGTGGGGACCCTTTATCTCAGCCTCAGGTTTTCTACATCTACCACTTGAGTAGCTGTTTCCGGAGCATGAGGTGCAGAGGCCAAGGAGGAAATCCCCGGGTGGGGAGCGTGTACTGGGGCCTTCCAGGAATTATGAAACTTGATCCCGCCGGCCAGGAGCTCTGGCACAGTGGTGGAGTCAAAGCAGGGGGAACCCCAAACCTAGGACTGAGTGAGGGAGGCGTGAGAACCTAGGGTTGGAAGGTAGTTACTACAACTGTGTCCACAACCCCACCCTCCACCCCCAGTCTTGGGCCTCTCTTCTTCACATACACAACTGATAATGAAAGTGGGGGAAGGGCTGGACTCTAAGGGACTGACTCCCAGGGAATGGATGAAGATTCAGGAAGAGCTTCAAGTTTATTTCTAACCCACAGAGCAGGTTTGGGCCACTTTGTGAGGGAGCAGGGAAGTGGGGGTAGGGGGGAAAAGGTGGAGACGGGACAGGGAAACTTCAGATTGGGAAAAACATAGTCCCATTCAAAGCTCCTAGTGCAGTGCTTCTTGAAAATACCAGAATTCTCTTATTCCTTTCTCTGGGTGACTGGATTTCTTGAGACTTAATTTTGTGAGTAGTTTGCCTAAGAGTACTGAAGCAAAAGCTGTAAGTCCTCCCAAGAAGGGCAGGAGATTTGTAGGACATTTGGTAGAGGAAATGAAGTAGGAGGGACTAAGGAAGGGGTAAGGAGCCCTGGAGCAAGCAAAGGGAATCACCCTGGGCTTTTCAACCTATAGCTGGGAAACTCCAGCCTAAGAAACAGGCTGCAAGCAGGGCTCGCCCCTTCACCTTGATTCTTGGCTGGAGGAAGGAGGGCATCTGCTTTGGGTGCCAGGCCCTTAGGCTAGGAGGTGGCATGGGCAGAATGCGTTATGTGCCTGCCACAAGCTGAGCTAATTTTCTTGGCTCAATTCCATCCTACCAATCCTTGCCAGTTAGCTGAGGTGCAAGGAGGGCTCCACTCTCAGGAAGGGAGTGGGTGGTAAAAGAAAAGTAGTTCCGCCCTCCAACAGGATCTAGCTTTATCCATGTCTAGAGGAAGAGGCTGCAGTTTGATCTGGAGGAAGCCAAAGGCTTGGGGCTGACATTTACTAGCCTCAGCAGCAGGACCAAATCTTGTATTCCTTCCTCCTGGCTCTCTGCCCTCCTTGGGAGGACTCACAGCTTTTGCCTCAACACCCTTAGGCAAACTAGAGTAACAGAATTAAGTCTAAAGAAATCCAGTCACCCAGAGAAAGGAATAAGAGAATTCTGGTATTTTCAAGAAGCACTGCACTAGGAGCTTTGAATGGGACTGTGTGTTCTCCTTCAGCTATGAAAGGCAGAAATCTAGAGCCTCCCTGTGGATTCTCCAAAGATCTAAATATTCCCCAAAGAATAATAGCCCTTCAGACTGACAACCCTTTTCCTCAATACTTATCTCCTTCTCCTATTTTCTGGGCTCCTGAGAATGTGAGGTGCCTATTTCCCATGATCAGAGGGTACCCCCTGATACCAGAAGGTTGACCCTGGGATACCTGTCAGGCTTAAAGCTCACCACTATAGCAATAAAATATAGTAGTTAAGACCACGGGTTATAAAGTTTGAAAGATCCATATTCAAATCCCAGAGAGGCTGTGTGACCTCTGAATCTCAGTTTTATCTATAAAATATCCATATTTCAAGAGATTTGTTACAACTTTAAAATAATGTATACAAAAAGCTTATTTATAATGCTAACACCAAGTAAGAATTTGATAAATGGTATTAATTAGTATTATTATACTCAGATTTCAGGCAGGGCATGTGAGGAGAGATTGGCTGGGGATGGGGTAGGTACTGAGGTGTTAATAAACCCTGCAGCCCCTCCCAGAGGAATTCTCCCAACCTGGAAAATATCTAGGTGTAAATGAACCCCTGGGGTCCCAGCTCAGCTCCAACTAGCTTGGAAAGGCACAAGGCAGGCAGGAGGCAGGTATAACTAGGTATAACTGAGGTTTAGGACATTAATGGCAAACAGTATATAAGCCTGAGTGGGAGACTAAAAGAATGGGGGTTAGTGACAAGCGGTAAGACACATGTTCTAATCGTCCATGAACTTGAAAGTTACCTTGATGAAGCTGAGAGGGGAAAGCACTTCCATGAAGAAACTGCTCCATGGGTCTTCGAAGGCAGTATCAGAAAGGAGGCTCATGATCCCACAGTTCATTTCCTGCAAACTGCCCAACCCAGGTCAGAGGCTTCCCCCCTGGCCTGGAGGGTACTCTCTGCCACAGATATTTAGTACTGCCCTCAGCAGACTTTCAAGCCTTGGGTTCCCATGACCATAATCTCTCCTTCCCTTCGTTGTTGATCACCAACCCTTTGCATTGCTAACCCAGGACAAGAGACACTGAGTGGCCCTGATGCAGGCTGAAAGCTCCTAGCCTTCAGATTCCAGAGTGAGGACAGGACAGTTATGGCAGTTCCCCACAGGAACATTTGGGACTGGTCAGGTTTACCTGATCTCAGATATAGGGGTGAGTGAAGGGGCCCTGCAGACACCTACCCAATGACATACATGTCCAGATTCAGGTTCTGGTCGTTCAGCTGAAGCAGATCACTGAGGTCTAGAGGGGGTGCTTCAGAGGCTATATTCCATGTCACAACATGTATGCTGTGGAAGGAACGCAAAGTGAAATCATGGAGGAAGGAGAATAAGACCTTGTCCAGGTAATGGACAGGAGTCTAGGACTGCTAATGGCTGCACCACAATCCACTGCAATCATAATGGGAAACATGAATTTCTGCACATGGTGGTGGCGATTGGGTGCTGAACTACAAGCCCTTTGTCTTCACCTTTGTCCCCTGATGCAGGAAATTCCCACCCTGGATTGGCTCCTCCACGCAGGTCCTGGCAGCACTAGTGCCGCTGACGCTGGGGAGAACTGCCAAAGTAGGCCCAAAGGTTTCAAGGTCAGGCAAGGAAGAGGGGGATAGTCAGGAATTTATTAATTTCACCAGTCATTCACACAGCAGCAATTATGTATGGCTCAGTCAGCAACTTCTTAATCACTACTCTTCAACCCAAGGGTTCCTAAGACCACCGGAAAGATTCTGGAGGTTCGGTTTTCACCTTGTGAGAGGATTCAGCACTACAAGATGAGAATTTCAAAAATAATAGCGATAACACCACATTTCCTTCCTCATTCTTTCCTAGAAGATCCCTGAAACACAGCCAATTCTGCCAAGCATTTCAGAGAGCTTAAGGAGAAGATTCTAAGTAGCAGATTTCTCAACATCTCTCTCAAGAGTCTATCTTGAGGAAAAGTCATCAGTTGGATAATATCCTTCATCTCAACTTCATATGATCCCTAGGGAAGCAATAGAACTAGATCAGCAGCTCTCATTAACACTGGATCCCATCAGAGGCTTAGTGAATAGTCACAGCAACTAAGGAGGCCACAGACTGCTGAGTGTGGAGCAGGCAGGAAGGGCTACAAACGCTGCAGAGACCAAGAACAGCCATCAAGCCTCAGGTGAGTCCTAGTACACCATGAGGAGGAGGATCTGTAGCAGGGAATGATCTAAAATGGGAGAGGGTACAGGGCATGGGGGAAAAGGGCAGGATGTCTCAAAACCACTCTTCACCAGACCCTGTTCTTAGAGGTCCAAGTTCTAAAAAGCACATCTTGAAATTCTTGGCGGGCTTAAAGCAACTTCCTGCCCCTCCCTGTGAACATCAACAAAACGACACAAAAAAACCACCTTTTCAGGCACTCAGCCAAAGATTCCGTGCTTAGTTTGTTTACGATCTCCCCCTGCTGTCCAACGGAGGATTAAGAAAGGCAATTCTTTTACTCGAAGGCTTCTTGTTTCCCCAGGGACCTGCTCTGAGTGAATGGGGATCAAAAGTCGGATTTCTCACACAAATTCTCAAGTCCGATGATTAGCAGCAAATACTTGCATCGTGACCTGCACTAAGATGATGATTAACGGAGTTCTTTGTTAAAAAGCAAGCATGGGACCACGCTACATCACTTCGTGAAAGGCCCTTATCTAAATCTGATTTCGGATTTCAGGTCACAAGGGGATCAGGCAGAACCCATGATATAAGTGCTGATCAAAAGTAAGAACAGATTTCTACTCTAGAGCCGAGGGCAGAGTGCTTTACTTAACTTCAAACAGCCCAACACTGCTGCCTTCTCCAGAAGCCACCTGGGCACCAGTTTGGGGCGCCCAAGTGGGAACTAGCTTGGCAGCTTGAGTTTGGAGGGGGCGCGGAGCTCGGGCCCAACATAACCCTCTTGACACTGGCCTAATTTGGGAGGGCCTCTGAACCTGAAGCAGCCCTGCAGGTCTGGTCCCTCCTTTCTCAGTCTGGTTCTGCCCCAAACCCACAGCCCCGACTGGGTGAAAAGCAGTGATCGCACGTAGAGGCCAGCCTGCCCGCAGTGCTTTCTCACCTGAGCTTCCTGCCACTCGGTTCGGTCCGCCTCCATGGGTTCACGGTTGCCATTGTCCCCACGCAGTAGGCAGGCCGACTCCAGTCTCCCTGACCCAGCAGGTCCTCGCCGGATCAACACCCTCCCAGTCGCAGGGCCCGGCTAGCTCCCTCTTGCCGGATTGTTTTCCTTCCGGATTCTGGACCTCCGCCTTAGCTTTCGTAAGAGGCGTGGCTTGAGTGCACGGAGTGCTCTGGGTGGTGGCGCCCAGGGAAGAGGCGGGACTTCCAACGAGCGCGAAAAGGTGAAAGGCTGAGGAACGAAGCTTAAGGGACCCGGGACGTCAGAGAGGCGTGCCCTCGTGTCACCGAAACCCGACGCAACACTGCTCCGCCCCGCATGCAGGCTGCGGCCGCCGGGCGCCCAAGGCACGAGCGCCCCTGTTCCAACCCACGGCTCCCAGGGTGCTCCGCGCGAGGCCGACTAGGAGCGGCCGTCTTCCGGGAAGCCGTCACCACACCCGCGAGAGCATCCTCGGCCATGGTGGGTTTCACTTACTGAATCCGAGGTCTCTGACCTCCTTCCAGCTTCCCAACGCCTAGAAGCCCAAAGGGTGAAGTGAGGGGAAACAGTCCAGCCCCTGTCCTGCCTGTAATCCAGTCTCTTTTCCCCATCCATCTCCAGGTAATTTCATATTGGTCATTGGGTACCTCCATTCTTATTTCTTCTCCAGGCCCACTTTCAAGTGTTTTTTTGCCCTTCGAACAAATTAGGCCGCCTATTACACTTTGGACGTTGGAGGGTTCTTGGACTCAGAAAATTAGCCCTCAACGAATGAAGTTACTGCCTCTATATTCCGACCAAACATCAAATCATTTACTTTGCCAAGTAAGGTTAACTATGTCCTTCAAATCACTGGTTCTTAATATTTAGGATGGGATTGGGGAGGGCAGTGCATGGAATTCCTTTGAGGATCTAAGAGAGCAGTGACTTTCCCTTTTACAAGGATCTTCATAAGGTCAGACCCTTTTACAAGGATTTCATGAAGGTCAGACCCTGAAGCAAGGTTAAGAACTCTCACTTGAAGTGTTTTGCTTGGTAGAATGGGAAAAAGGGAGATGTGAAGAGGAGGGAGGTAAAAGCAAAAAGGAAATACTGTCAGTAGGACGTGTCCAAATTATTTTCAGATATGTGATGTCTGCATAAATAAAATGGTGGGGGGATGTTTAATTTACAGAAATCCACCTGCAGAAATTTTCAGAGATATCTTATACTTTTTCCTAATCCTTCC
The DNA here is from genome assembly GCA_003508835.1 of Eonycteris spelaea. Taxonomy (NCBI): domain Eukaryota; kingdom Metazoa; phylum Chordata; class Mammalia; order Chiroptera; family Pteropodidae; genus Eonycteris; species Eonycteris spelaea. The sequence goes on from PUFA01000181.1 coordinate 2,553,884, forward strand.
CACGTAAAATGGGGGGCAAAAGTTTGAGGATATCTAACTAGTACAATGGACATAAGGACATCACCAATAAGCTCGACTCGAGAAAGCTCTGTCTAGGATTTTATTAGACTGCTTTTTTCCCCCAATATACCTGTATTGGAAGATTGAGACAGAAAGGCACAAACTCACAATAAGGTAATCTAATCAATTCTACAAAGTGTATTTTGTAAAAGTAGTAGCACTAAGAACCAACCAAAATAAGTCAGGGAGTCCCAGCAGGGACTGTAAGAGAACTTGGGAAGATATACACGTGCCCACAATACTGACCCTGTCCTTGACCGCTCTCCCATGAGAAGGCTGGAGCTCAGCACCCCTCCTACAGAAGCATGGCTACTTCCAGCTGGGATTGTGACTCTGGAAATCTAATGGAAGCAGTGGTCTGAAGGGGCATGGTACATCCTTAGGTACTACCTTGAAGCTGAGCCTTTCGTCATAAGCCCCTCTGTGTGCTAGTCAGTTTGGAGTGGGTGAAGAGGGGAGGGGGATACTTAAAAGACACCAACACTGTTGCCCAGCAGCAACACTATCCATGGGGATAGACTAGACCAGTGATATCCCTCCTTATGTTTATGTGGGCTGAAGCCCCAGATCCAAATTCTAGCTCAGCTCATGTGGATGCTTTCAAACTGGGGAAACAGGTGGAAGTGGGAGAGACAGAACAGACAGACAAAGAGTGAGCCCCCATCAGAGCTAGAGTGATATGTGTGCATCTCAGAGACGACCTGAAGGAAGGAGACTAACATCTGACCCTTAACCCACCTAAACAACTGCTTGTTTCTTCAAGGATAACCCATATCTGGACCTCACTTAGTTGATGAATGAAGAAGGGAGGGCTTTAAGCACAAATATAATTATAGCTAATATAGCTTGTAGGAAAACATTTATATTTTTCTCCAGTAGGAATGCCTCTTGAACTTTCCCAGTCAAATAAATGTGACCAGTTAAGATGTTAATAACCAACTGAACTGCACCAGATCCATTGCTACTGTAGACTCCACAAAGTGAGACTAAAAGGAAGGTGTAAAAGGGCATCCCCAGGTTCCTAAGAAGGTCTGAGCTAAGCATGCTGAGGGATCTGAGTTTGTCCATCCTTGCCCCAGGAGGACCACTGGGGAGCATCCTTCAGGATATCACAGGTGCAATCCTGAGACACTCCCTTATTCCACTTCAAAGTGAGTAAGGCAAAAAAAACTGATGAAAATATGAGGATAAATTATCTCATCCTACTTCTTGCTCCCCCAACAGAGATTTCGTCTCATTAGCAGCTGCACCCAGGCTAGCATGAGCTAGGATCACTGCACACTCAGCCAACATACATAAGGTTTGGGAAATGTCAGGTAACACCACAGCTATCTGATTCGCCCACTGGGAAGGCATATTCAGGTTCTGCCAAGTTGCAGGGAATTCTGAAGCACTCAGCAGCTTCTATTCCCATGGAGCCTGCACTTTCTCACCAGCCTACTTTGGTAGAGTTCTGTACTACAGTCACTATTTGCTTTTGATTGTCCAGGACAGAACTCAGCATGGGGGCAGGACGAGCTGAGTTCTTGGTCCTCAAATCCTTTCTAGCAACTGGAGACAAGAGGGAACATGTTCTGCTGGGAAGAAGCTTTTTGCATGCTTGTTTTGTGCAGCATGAAAAGATCAGGACTCTTGTGTCCTCACCAGCCTCAAAGACAGAGGAGAGGAATCTAAGAAAGCACAGAGAAAAGAGGATTATTGCTGAGTGACAGCACCAGCCCAAACAGGAAGAGGAGCATGGACATATAGAGCTCCTCAAGGGGGCAATTAATTAGTATATATGGGGCAGACTCAATTCTAAGGGCCATACTGGACAAGTCCCTCCAGATGGAGAACTGACCTGGGCATATTATGGGCTCTGCAGAGATACAGACAGAGTGGGTAACAGAAGAGCAGAGAAGCCATAGGTGTTTCTAAAACTAGTGACCAGAGATCTAATGCCTAGGGTAGAGGTTATGTGTATTTGTTAAATTTTCAAAACAGACTTTTATTTGGTGCTTAGAGCACTCAAGGGGTCATTGGGAACAGTGGTCAGAGTTATGAAGCCCCATTGCTGTTCTGAGGAACTGGGGGTAGGGGAAATACTGTATTTCTAACTCATCCTCTTTCCCCAGGTGAGCACTCAAAATTGCAAAGATTTGCCCAGGAAGCAGAATACCTCAATTTATCCCAGGGGTTGAAAACAAACTTAAATCATTTAAATCACCACATCACAAAAAAGGCAGCTATTTTGAAAGACTAAAATGTCACTTGGAAATAAAGAGGGGGCACACAGAAATGAGTTGAGAACACAATGGTTGGAGAGGGAGGAGCTGTAAATACAGCGACCTGTACGCCACATATCTCAGAGGAGCAGGCTCCTGCACACACGGGCTTCATAATACCAGACGGTCTATTGTTCACAATATTAAAGGGCATCTAGAATTAGCTACAGTAAGGGATCAAAAGTTGCCTGAAGAATGGGCACAGAAAGGCTGCGTCCGAAGATGGCCTGTCACTCAGGAGGGTGGAGCTGCTGGGCCTTCCTGTTGACCACTGTCTTGCAAAACTAGAAGAGAAATAAAATAATATATTAAGAAAGCAACAGGAAAATAGAAGCATTGTAAATCATCATTGATGGAGGAATTTCAAGAAGAAGAAGAAGGATGCTAGTTGGTGTGGGAGTTGGGGGAGAGAGAAAAGTAAGGTCTATACAGTGAGTAGAAGCTGACATTACAACAATCCACTAATTCTACCCTTTTATCTCCCAGAAGTTCTCCTCAAGCACATGGGTCAGGGAGAGCAAGCAGAGGTTTGCATCACTGCTGGTGAGAATGCAGGCCTCCATAGCTCTTTAGTGCTAGAGGATAGCCAGTTTTTATTTGACAAAATAATTTCTCAGAACCTGATGGTGAGCAGGGCCAAGTTTTCCATCCATGACCAAGCCCAGCTGCTGGAATAACAGTAAGTCCAGAGGTGTGCAGTCACTGGGAGCAATTAGAAGGAAGGGAACTGAGGAAGAGTGAGTATGACAAGGGACATCCCATCCTGGTTGTATGACCTGGGCAGAAATATTCTCCAAGTGTCTGAAAGACACTGCCTCTGATGAGGACAGCTACTTAGTATGGGACCAGGGGGTATACAGAGGTAGGAAATGAAGCACCAGACACAATAGTGAACACTAGGAAAAGCTGTGTGGCCAACAGATTTTCCAAGGGAGGGACAGGGAACACCACTTTGCCAACAGTTGGGAGTTAGGAACTGGCTCTGGCACAGGGGCTATAGGGAGTGCCCCAGAGTGCCAGCTGCAGCTTGAAATGGCTCAAGTAAGGAGAGGAAGAGTAATTAGTTGCAGGTAAACTTCAATTCTGCACCTCCTGTTCCCCACGCCACCTTCTCACCTCCCTATCCATGTCTCTGGGTAGTTCTTTATAAAATCACATGTCCCTAAAATGTCCTAATAGTCATAAGTTCTTTCAATGGAAGCCTGAGAGCATGACAAGCCTGTTTAGCACGGTAGCCATCACTGTTCTAGAGGGCAGGATGAAGAATGAAGCAGGTTTTCTGACTTCATAGTGAGCTGCTGAGTCCTTGAGGACCCCAGCTGATTTTTAGTGACTGTGACATCCACAGTGAGAAACTGGGTACATACAGTGCAGAAGGGAGGTGGGGTGGCTTTAGTCATCCGCTGTCATTCCTTTCACTGGGTCCTTTTGTCTCATCTGCAACAGAAAAAGCAGAAAAAATTGAAGGCTCTTGCTGCTAATGGAACTCTACCACAAATATATCCTGTTTTCTCAATCCTGCCAATAGGGTGGAGCATTTTCATGCACAAAGCAAATCAGAAGAATAGAATTCTGCATACATATCGCAAAAGCCATACCATTTATAGCTCTGTGTCACTGGTCCCGACAACCATGACTCCTTTCCCCTGTGTCCCAGTGTTGGATATTAGTTTTTAAGCTCCTGCCTCTTTTGATCATTCAAGAGATATTTATGAAGCATCTTTTTGTGCTAGGCACTGCTCCAGCCCTGGGGGTTCAGCAGTGGAAGGAAACAGACCAAGTCTCTCCTCGAGAAACTTACATTCTAGGGCAAGGTAGAGGAGAACAAGCAAACTACTATGTGTCAGGTGGGACTGAAGGCTGCGGGGGCAGAGAATGATTGTGGGTAAGTGCTACTTTATAAGCTGGCTGTGGAAGGCCTTTTTGAATAGAGACCTGAAGTACGAAGAGAAATCCTGTGGCTCCTAGAGGCAGGAGGACAGGGGTATAGGACACTGTTTTGGGCAAAGTGAACACCATTTTCCTCACCGGAGCTTTACTTAGATGTTTTGCCCAGTGAATCAGGTGGGCACAGTGTGGCACCAGAGTTTGGCACAAGAACACGGGTAGAAAGTATAGGGGGCAGATCTTGGCTTAAAAGAAGTGCAGGGCTGCTGGAAAATAGGATGGGGCCTTCTCTGGAAGCACTGAGTGGTCCCTGTGATTGGCACTCTCCAAGCAGAAGTGGATACTAGTTCTTGTTGGGGATACTGTGGAGGTGATCTCTCTCAAATCCTTTCCGACTTGAAAATTCTCTTTGCAGAATGGCTATAACGTGTGTTTTAACTTCTCATTATATATTTCTTCACTATCCATGAGTTTTCTGTTAAATTTTCATTATTCATTCAGCAAAGAGCACGTAAGAGAATGACCTCTGGAATCAAACTGCCTGGATTATATTCTGGCTTCATCACTAATGTGTGGTCTTGAGCAAGTTACTTCAGTGCTCTCTAAGCCTCAATTTCTGTAAAAATAAAGTAGATATAATAGCACATACATCATGGGGTCATGGTGAAAGTTAAAGACATTCACGTGGTGTACTTAGCATAGCAGTGGTCAGGGCACAGAATATATACTCAGTACCTGTTATCTGTGTTATTTCTTTGTTCCAAACACCATTCTGTAGCAAGGGGATGTTTGTGTACACAAGCTCTAAAGAACCTAGACTTTTAAGCTATAGTTTTCCTCAGAGTTATGTTCTCTTCACTAAAATTTTAATAGTGGCACATTTTGCAGAGGTTCTGTCCCAGTAGCAGTAGCTCTTCACTGGGAAACATTCTCAAAATATACTTCTTCTCACATTTCAACCCCCCATTTCTTATTTGCGTGCACATGCATGCGTACACGCACACGCACATACACTACCCTTCTCGCCTCCCTTTAGTATAATTGGTAAGTCCATGTGGAACATGGGTGTGGTGAAAAAATTCTCCCCAGTGTTGGCCAGAGTTTCCTCATACTTGATCAAAATAATTGCCTAGGGCACTTGGTATCGATTCTTGGGCCCCAGACCTGATGAATCAGAACCCATAGGAGATGGCTCATAAGTGAGTCATAAAATCAATCAAACAAGCCTCACTTTTCCTTTCTTTTCTTATCAGGCGAGGTAACTCTTGGTTGACCTCACAGATTGCAAGGACCTTGTCAGCTTACAATCCTTTCTTTTTTTATTTTTATTTTTTACACCTACACCACCTGGTCTTCACAGGTAGTCTCCCATCCAAGTACTAACCAGGCCCGACCCTGCTTAGCTTCCGAGATCAGACAGGATCGGGCTTGTTCAGGGTAGCATGGCTGTAGACAGAAGCCTCACTTTTCATTGTCCCCAGCAAAAATCCTCTGCTCCAAACAGGTATGTCTATTTTCAGACACCAAGCTAGTCCAAAACCTTTAAGTAGGTTCTTAGCTCCACTTAGAAAGGCTATCTCCTATAGATTTTGCTCAAAACTCACTTTCCTGAATGATATCTTTACTACTGTAACTCCCACTGTCTATATTAACTAATACCTGTTAATATAGTAATTCATAAGGGTTCAACAAATTCAAGAGTTCGTTATAGTAATTTATTACATGTGGATTGTGAGTTTATTTGCCTTTGTGTGAACTAGATTTGAATTATATTACATGTGTGTAAAATGGCTCCACTAATGTAAACCTCAGAAATTAAACAACCTGTTTTGCCGAACTGAATTGTTTACCCCAAGAGTGAAGTGTTTTGACCAAGAGTGATAACCAGACACCCGTGCACCTGGCTGAAGACACTGAAGACTCACCGCTACATAAAATCTCCAGGACTCTCTGCCTGAATCAGAGCACTCTCTCTGTCTCACAAGAGTGTGTCTCTCCGTCCCTTGATTTCCTTCTTGGCCCAAGACTCTGTCCATCCGAAGAGAGCCTCTTCGCCGATCGACGGTTGATCAACGGCAACTGACCCAGCATTGATATGGCGCCGTTCCTGCTCATGTGTGTCTGTCTCAGCCAGCATCGCCAGGTGGTCTGCTAGGACTGAAACCATCAGGATCTGGTATGAATAAACCCTAGCATGCTTGCAATCTTATTTGTTTGTGTGTCTGCGTCCTTACTTAGTTGTCTCGCTGGGCTCTTCATATTTAAGTATATTAAGCAAAGTGCTATCGCGGGTTCAAACTGGCTTAAGGGCCTTAAGGAACAAGCAAAGCCACCTGTGCATAAGTCCAAGAAAGAGATGACTTGGACGACTAGCCACGGCAGGATAGTTTGGAAAAACAAGGAATTTATCCCATTCCTTGTGGAGACTATCATTGCATTTGTCATTGGAATTCTAAAATCAAGGGATGGAGAGACATGCTCTTGTGAGACAGAGAGAGTGCTCTGATTCAGGCAGAGAGTCCTGGAGATTTTATGTAGCGGTGAGGTCTTCAGTGTCTTATCAGCCAGGCGCACGGGTGTCTGGTTATCACTCTTGGTCAAAACAATTCTCACTCTTGGGGTAAACAATTTCAGTTCAGCAAAGCAGGTTGTTTAAATTTCTGAGGTTTACCATTAGTGGAGCCATTTTACGCACATGTAATATAATTCAAATCTAGTTCACACAAAGGCAAATAAACTCACAATCCACATGTAATAAATTACTATAACAGTTTCCAATGTGACAGAAATTTTTTAAGGATAAGGGCACTGTCATATTTTTGAAAAGACAAAAACTTAACCCAGTAGTGTTAGGCTGGAATTGGGAGTATTTTATATGAGCATATTTTGTAAGGTAAGTAAATATAAATGTAAAATTTCCCTAGCTCTGTTCTATGAGAATGCCTGGGAGCAGCAACACCCCAATAGTAATGAGCACACCTAGCACCCAAACACCACCCTCCACTAAAAAGAACCAGGGCTCCTTGGAGATATGGCCAATTCTAGAGGTGAGTCACAGGAAGAATGAGATGAGCCTGGGACACCTTGTTGTCCTTCAGGTGGATAAAGATAACCTCACCAGTAATGGCAGTACACAATGAAAAGAACACCAAATCTGTCACATTCTGGCCTAAAATACATAAACTGAATCTAATCCTGCAAACTCATTGGACAAACCAAAATTGAGAGACATTCTACAAAATGACCTATAATCCTCAAAAATGTCAAGGTCATGGAAATCCAGGAAAAACAGGAATATCACTAGATTGAAAGAGACCAGAATGCTGCAGTGTATGACCCTGAATTGTATCTTTTGCTTTAATGGAATGGGGTCCTTTGCTTTAAAGGAAAGGAATACCTGGGTAAAGGGCTATTGTATTCTTCTTGTTATTTTCTGTAAGTTTAAAATTCCTTAATTTTTTTTAAAAGACAAAAGCATGCTCATTAAATGTCAGCTCACTAATGACCATTCACATAAATTTTCAATAATCAGAGACAAATAATTTAATGTCATGGGAACAAAGCTCCTTGAGCCTCACCCAGATTCTTACGTACCCTGAGAGTTCACTGCTAATTCAAAGCCAGGTCCTGTTTTCCTACTGCTTGAAATAAGATGCAATTTCCTATCAGAACTCAAGAGCTTCCCCTACTCTCAGAGACAAGGTGCCTGTCCCACAGGGTACCAATGAAATAAAAATGTATTATCTCACTCTTACCATGAAAATGCTCTAAGAATGCTTATTTCCTGTTTCCTTGGGCCTGAATGACATGAGAGATTTTATCTGATGTTTGTAGTATTCCTCGGGTCAAGACACTGCAGGCTATATATATACATAAGTCAAGGAACATGAAAATAGAAATTCCTATCTTGGTTTGTTTGTTTGTTTTTAACAGTGGTTTCCTCTAGGAATGAAGCCAGGGGGTGGAGGAAAGGGACTTTTACTTATCTATTTATATGGACTTTATTTTTTAATATCTTCTATGTCTTTTGAAAATTGCTTTTACCATTAAGTAAATATGAAACACTCCTTAGACTTAAAAACTAGTAAAATATCAATGTTATCATGGTTGTGATATTATACTGTAGTTTTGCCAGATACTGCCATTGGAAGAAACAGATCTCTACTATTTCTTATAACTACATGTGAATATTACAATCATCTCAAAATAAAGAGTTGAATTTTTAAAAAGCAAGTAAAAAAAAATCAGTTTAAGACACTGGAAAGTAACCACAAACCAATTAGCATTTCTGAAGAAACCCAGATATGAGCCACATGTGGCACTGTTTTTAGAGCCTCTCTAGAAAGCCACTTTATAAATAGGTTCGGCTCTTTGGGAAAGAAATATGGCAATAAATAATAAGAGTCTTAAGTTCTCTAATTCCATTTGTAGGAATTTATTCTAAGGAAATAATCCAAATTACTAAAAAAATGAGTGCATAAAAATTTTATCACAGCATTATGTATAACAGTGAGAACCAGAAACAACATGAAGGAAAATTTAACATAGGGTAAGGACATAGTACAGGGCAACATTTTTGTTGCAGTCAGAAACGTATGTGAAGAAATTTTTTAGTGGGAAAAATACTTTGTTATAATGCTTCATTAGAAAAGAAGGTAAGATAACCATTTGGCACATGCAGTACAATCATAACTAAGTAAAAGTGTGTAGAAAGACAGAAATGTAGGAAGATGTTTCTAGTGGTTGTTTTTAAATGGTGAGAGTACAAGTGATTTTTTTCTTTCTACTTTTCACAATTTTCCAAAAGACATTTAATGCTTATATATTACCTTAATATTGAAAAATGAAACCGTATTTAAAAGGAAAATAAAGCTACTCCCATATTTCAAGATGTTGTCCAATGTTCTTGGTGGTTTGCCCTGGGGTCAATCATTGCCAGGCAGGTCAGAGGGAATTTTAGACTTCATGGGACAGTGTCATCCTCCACATACAGGGATCCCTCAGCCTCAAAAGACCTAGTTATACCCCTCTGCAGACACTATGAGAATCTCAGATTCTAATTTCCCATGGCCCAGCAGGTGAGCTAGGCACCTAGTGGTTCCTCTTTATCAGCCTTATCCTCAGAACTTATATCTACCACAATCCCAAATTGGAAACTTTGGGGTATAGTGTCCTGCTAAGCACTTTACTGCACAGGGACCTTTATGGAGTCTCTGGGTAACCAGTCCAGAGTTTAAGGCTTAAAACTCTAAAATTGATGGTGAACCATTAGTCAAAAAGCCATAGGATGAAGCAAGGGCCTTCTGCACCAAGATTCAGGTGATGAGAAAGGGATAGGGACATTCACATGCAAGCACATGATGGGAAGACTCGCTACAAGGGGGCTCAGAGACAGCCCTTAAGGTGGGCCAGCTGTGCAAGAGTGTCCTGTAGCCTCTTGGCTCCATCATGAAGTACCAAGTTTGGAAGGGAAGGATTATGAGGGGATCAGAGGAATCATGGAGTCAATAGGGATTTAAAGAGAAAGACCCACAGGGAAGGGTGGGAAAGAAAATGTTGCAGAATGTTGCAGCGTCTTTACTGTTTTTCAGGAAATGTTCTAGAGCAGGGGTCCCCAACTCCCATGCTGTGGACTGGTACTGATCTGTGGCCTGTTGGGCCACATAGCAGAAGGTGAATAGTGGACCAGTGAGCAAAGCTTCATCTGTATTTGCAGCCACTCCCCAGCACTAGCATCATGGCCTCAGCTCCACCTCAGGTCATCAGGCATTAAGTTCTCACAGGAGCACTGGTCATTGGTGCCAAAAAGAATGGGGACCACTGTCCTAGAGAGTCCAGTAAATAGGGAAACAAGTTTCTTTAAAAAATTTAAATGTATTCTCTTTCCCCAGACTCATTAGCTACAGAATTAATGGCCAAAGGCCCAGGAGGCACTTGGTTCAGTGAACTAGAAGATAACCTTCACTTCTCTGTGTCTTAGTCTCTTTATCTATAAAATGAAAATAATACCTAAGGCACAGGTTGCCATGAGGATTTGATGATATAATTAATGTAAAACGCTTACCACATGACAGGCACACAGTAACACCTCAATAAATGTTAGCTTCTAGTGATAATAAAAATGTTTTTATTACCTTCATGTTTAGGAGACAGTAAGTTCCCCATTACAGAAGGTGATCAAAACAGGCTATTAAGGAAGTCACAGAGAAGACTCAGGTACTGGATATAATTGGACTAAATGACATTTAAGGTGCCTTCTTCCACTTTGAGATTATGAGTCTCTTAAGAAAGCGAGCAAGGGAGAGGGAGAAAAGAGAGAGAGAGGCAGGGAGGGAAGGAGGAGGAAGGGGAAAAGGAGAAGGAGAGAGAGGAGAGAGTGGGGGGAGGGAGGGAGAGGGAAGGGCAACAGCTTTCCTGTAGGCACACATTTCCTGACATTTTTCTTTTTAGGGCAAAGGACTAATCTCTTTATCCCTTGTTTATCAAACCCTTGAGCCTCATCCAAGAATGGTAGGTCTACCCACCACAGGGACTAGAGTTATAACAGTAGTGACTGTAGCCTTATAGTGTCCCCTCATAACTCACAAAAAAATCCATCGACACTGGACTACTACACATTAGTTTACAGAATAAGATTCATAATTCCTATTGCAAACTTGCAGTGAATCATGCTATTCCTCCCCCAAACCATACTATGACAGTAAAGGAATATAAAAAGATATAAAGTCACAAAGACAAGAACAGAGGAGACAACAACAGCTAAGAGATGGTAACAACATTCTGGAAGATGAAAAAGGATGGGTGAGTAGCAACTAATTCTCAGAGCAGCCTGAGCTGACCAACTTGTGCTGTGTTCTCCAAAAACTCAGAAACTGAAAACAGGTGACTTGTTTAAAAGTCCAAATAAAGAACAGTTGGCCTTGGTGTTCCCTCCCCCAGTTCTCATAGTCAAGTAACCATGCCCCCTTCCTGCCAAAGGAAAGCCAGGGGGTTCACTATTGGGACCCCAGTCTCAGCTAAGGGCCAAGTGGACACGATACAGAAGACAAGGAGATTAAATTAAATCCAATACATGGTAAGGTGAGCCCACCAGAACCTTTTTCCAGCTCAGCTCCCAGAATGCTGGTTGCCTGACCATCCCCCGCCCTGTAAGCAGGAGACTAGAGATTCCTTCCTGTCTAGAAAAAATGACTAGCCAAATAAAAATAGATTCAGGATCCTGAAGCAGGGGACCCCAATGTAACTACCTGACTACCCTGCAATGAAGCCCATCCACTGATTCAGAGATTACAATCAGCTTTTTAGACCTTCACTCTTAGATGTAAAGAGACAGCCAAGGAATGCCAGTTAATTGAGGAAAGCCCCTAATATAAAACAGAGAATCTAGCAAGAAAAAGGAACTCAGAGGAAACAATATTCAGTGGAGCAGAGACACCTCAAAAACCACACACAAAAACAAAAAACTATAGCATCGAAAAAGATAATGCATGTAAGAAAAAAGAAAAACCATTTTTAAAAAACACAGAACAAAAGAAATGCTTAAAAATGTTTTAGATTCAATTGAAGACAGAAAAGTTAACATTGAAAAATGTCTCCCAGAAAACAGACAAAAGAGAATATATAAGAAAATTAGAAGGTCAATTCATGAGGTCCAACTTCCAACTAATAAAATTCCAGAAAGAGAACGAAGAGAAAGGAGAGAATTGTGAAACATAACACAAAATCATTTTCCAGAACTGAAGATCTTTAGATCAAAGTGTTTACCAAGTGGGAGCAAAATGAATAAGAATGGACCAAGGTTAACCACATTATTATGCAATGCACATCACACCCCAACAAAACTAAATCAACCATCTAAAGCCTGGAAAACAAAACCTAATGAGATAGAAATGAACTAAGCTAACAAAACTAAGGGTGACAATTACTAACTTCTTAAAGTTATACAAGAAAGGAACAAAAACCAGAGTAAGCTAAAGGACTCACCTGGGAAAAAGAACGGACAGTTGTAATAATACAAATGCTGAAAAATGAATGAACCCAAAATTGTGATTCTGAAAGATGGAGAGGGAAAGAGTGTGAATAGTGAGTGGTGTAAAACAGCTAAATCTTCCATAGGAAGAAGTTGATGTTTAATATCAAAAGTTGAGAAATTAAGAGCTCAAACCTATTTTTTGGAAACACAGAGGTAATTAACAAAAGAAATGACCATAAGAACACAAGGGGCAGGACCTCAGGCCGGGTAAAGGAGGACAGCTTCTTCCTTGTAGGCCTGGCATACTAAGTTTTAAAACTATAAAAATACTTTTGGAGGTGATGGATATGTATGTTTAAGGCACTAATTATGGTGGTGGTTTCACGGGCCTAAACTTATCTGTAAACTCATCAAGATGTGCAGCTTTCTGTATATACCTTGATATAGTGTGTGTGTGTGTGTGTGTGTGTGTGTGTGTTAAGTAAAATAAAACTATGAAACTTTGATAAGATATTTTTAGAAAGAGGAAAAAGAAAAGAAACCAGTAAGCCAGAGCTACATTTAGCATACAAAGGTACTGTTAACAGTTGCTAATAGGGTAAAAACATCACATAGTAACATGTACTTGGTTTTGCTTTCCCTTCCGCTGCAAACCCTTAAAAATTTCATTTCCAAACAGAGTTTCCTACATTTACAGTCATCCTGGAGAACAGTGATCATCTAAGTTTTTGGCATAATTCTCCAGAGAGTGGAGAAACAAGCAAAAACAGGGGTAGGGGTTGAAAAAGAAATTCCTAATGATGAGAGCTCTCGAAGTTTGCATCTGAGGGAAGCAGATCCAGTGGATCCTCTGGAGAGTTCTCTCAGCTCCAAGAATTCCAATTCCACCTAGAGCAAAAGGCTGTCTGCAAAAGCTTTGGTAACCCTGTGCACTTTAGGCTGGCCTTTGTCAGACAGTCAGGGACTCCAGGCTAAAGCCCTCCAAAGGCTCCCTGTTCCTCCATTTGGTAACTATTTTCTTTTCTTTTTGTCAGGACTAGAGTGACTAAAAGACTCAGGTCTCTCTTATACAGTCAGAATAGCCAGAGCCCTGGACGTTAAAATCTACACTTTCTGAAGATCCCTAGCCGAAGAATCAGAAATTGTGCCCCAAATTCTGCAACTTCCCTGCCAAATGTAGTGGGATGAATAACTGAAACATCTGCCTTCAACAGGAACTGAGCACACCACTCACCAGTGAGTCAGCCCAGGAAGTGTCATCTTGGAGGTCAAAACGACTCCGAGGGGCTCCAGAAGAAGGAAGAGCTCCTGGGCTGTGCAGTGTGGGGCACCATGGTGCTCAGACCTGTGTCTCGCTTGAGGCCCTGCTGGAGAGCCGGGCAAAGCCATGCAAAGCAATGTCTGCCAGACACCTAGGCTCTGTGCCAACCCACCCAAGGCAAAGAGGGAGAAATGGATGGCAGGTCTTATGAAACAGAGCTTCCTGCCTTATTTTTAGCCCCAAGAAGGCAGGAGGGCTCCAATGGCATTTAGAAAGAAAGAGGCCAAGTGATTAAGAGCTATGGCTCTTACCCCAACCATGTCACCTACAGGCTGTGTGACCCTGGGCACAGCATTGAGCCCTCAGAGCCTCTACCTCATCTGAGTGTGGGGAGCACAGTGGTGTCTGCTCACAGAAGGTGTGAGGCTCACAGAGATGGGGTATGTAAAAGCTTCAGAACTGTGCCTCGTACACAGAAAGTCTAGAAATGTAATTTATGACATTCTCCTCTGAGTGAGCCACACAGAGTATCTCCAAATGAGGCAGGGGGAGTGTTAGGTCATCAAGCTCCTATGGAGCAGACAGCCCTCCTCTGGGAGCCATGCCAAGGTCCGCAACCTGAAAAAAATAAAGGCTCCAAAATCTAAAATTAGCTCAAAATCACCTTAGAGAGTGGTTAGTTCTGTGTGTGCTGTAGAATCCTTTGTGAGGTATTCATAATCAGCCCAGCTGCCACCTCCCAGGGTCACTTACACCTCTGTGGCCGAGCACGATTCCCCACCTGGTTCTGAAGAACCACTGCAGCAACTGTTATTACTCACTTGGCATTCAGCACATACTGTCATATTTGTCTCTCTGTATATGCCAAGACCTCGGCTAGACAGAAAATTCAAGAATACAGGCTGTTTTCTTCCTAGACCTTATCCACAAGAGACACTGACACATTCCTAGAACCACAGAACAGTGTCCTCAGTGAACTGTCCTAGCACGACAGTATCCTTCACATGTTTATTTAGTTGAGAGACCCAGAGTCACCTCTGGGCATCACTTACTTCATCCAGCTGTCTCTTTGTTTCTTCTTCCATCCTTCGAATGTCATCCATAGTCAGGTCAACCCATTTATCGAGCCAACAGAACAGCTGCCTGTGGAAGTTTGTAAACAGACGCCTTTCTTGCTATAAAAAGGAGGGAACCCAGTTAGAACCCAGAAGGTGAAGGCCACTGCTGCAGCTCCCCTCCCCATGATCTTTGAGCCAAGACCCACACTTCATTGGGGAGGTGGAGCAGTAATGCCTGGCTTGCTTGTCTGGATCAGCCCTCCAGTCCCATAGGTCAGTGACTTTTGCCTTCACATATCTAAGAGATATGGCTTCAAGTAGGAGGGAATCCCCAGGAGAGAATGACTATCTACAGCTAGGCCCTGCACCCAAAATGCTACTAAGACAGGCAGCCCGTGACGAGCTCACAGCTAAGCCAAGGCCCCAAAACAACTGTGCCAAGTTTCTTCCTTGTCTTTGGAGCCTAAAGCCAGGTTAAAACAGGTCAGTGGCTATGAAATGTGGCCCAAGAGTAAGGCTCTAATATATCAGAAAAAAGATTATAAAAACTTCTTACACTTGCCTAGCTCAGTAATTCAGGGCCCTGGAGAATTTGGTTCACAGTATCTCTTGCCTTTTGGCTTCAAGAAAAGAGAGAAACTGAGATTTATTTGTATTTTAATCATAGCAAGCCCCTTCCTGTTTCCTTTTTTTGCCTCACTTTCCTTCTGTTATATGTGGTACACTTGGGTGGACAGCATTAAACCGTAAGAGAGTTAAGTACAAGGGGGAGTGGGGGTCTGGGCAATGAAACTGAAATATGAATGTCAGCCACCCTAGGATACAAGTCCCATGGATTGTATGATCTCTTGGGCAAAACACCCCACCAATATACACACTGGGAAGGCCTTACCCTGGTCACTTACCTTATGTATAAAGTTTTCCACTTTGTTCTGCAGGCCCCACCACTTGAACTTGACAGTAACCAATTTATATGCACACATGTATGGGCAGTCTTTCTGATTTACAAGTTCTTGCTGTATTAGAAACACACCCACAGGCAGGCAGGTAACTAAGAGGCAGACCTCTGGCTCTCCCTTAGCCCAGCCCCAGCCATTCCCTTCCTCCGTGGGGAGAGGCCCACCCACACTGTGCCCAGCCCCCTGGTGGTGAGGGTGTGGACTGCACCTTCCAATTGGGGCCCAAGGGTCCTCGGCCTGTTTTGATAGATTTAAATTTTGCAGGGTCTTCTTCTGCCTTGTAATCCTGAGAGAAGTTGTAGAATTGGAGTTGGAGAAGGGAGGGAGGGAGGGAGAAAAAGGAAAAGAGGATATGGGAGAGGGGGGAAGGAGAGAGGAAGAGAAGGAGAGAGGGATCAGATTTTCCATAGAGTATACTTTATATCAGTCTTAATGCTGTTGGCACACAGAAGATACAGGAAAATATTATGAACAACATATAGAAGTATTTACATTTGCCTCAGAGGAGTGTTCTGTGCGATTTTCTCTGCCAGGGTTTGTTTTCAATTTTAGCATATAAAAATGACAACAGACTGTCTCAGCAGGCATGTATTTCCACTGTCTAAGGTAGGGATTTTCAACCTGAGGTGAATATCTAAATCACCAGGGATGATTTTTTTAAAATACAGATTTCTGGACTACTCCACCTAAAACTCAGTGAATAAGAATACCTACAGGTAAAGGGAGCATGGTTTTTTTTTTTTTTAATCTCTGGAGGTGATTCTAAAACACAGCCAGAACTCAGAATAACTGGCTGTCATTCCTGAAATCTTTAAATCTGACCTCTTTCTGGTTTATTCAATTGGATTTTTTTCATAAAACCATTATTGGAAATGGTCAATGTATAGAACATACAATGGTCAATGTATAGTACCCTCTTGTGTATTACTGTCTGTCTCACTTCACTGATTTATAATGCTGTGTGTTAATTAACCATAACAAAAGTTTAATCTTTGACTATTCCTCTGCATTGACTAATGTGGGCTCAGGAAAAGCAAACTCATTATAGCATCTACTTAACAGAAATAACAAAGAAAACAAATTATACACATACACACACAGTCATAAAGTATTTCCCAAAGCTAAGATTATTTATGTGTGCTTTAAAAAAGTAAAATTTCCCCACCTTTGCTTCTCTCCACTCACACCAAGACAACCAGAGTTAACAAAACACTCAAAGAGTACCTACTCTTTGCTAGTATTTGTTTGAAAAATATTTGCGTATGTTCAGTTTGAGAATATCCATTATGATAATTCACTTTGCCACATATATTATACTTCAAAAAAACTTTTTTGAAAAATCCACTAACTTTTTGAGGGTGGGAGTGGGAATATCAGATAAGGAAGCACAAGATGGTTTTCATATCTTTTTGGAAATGCACAAATCGAAATATCTTAAGCACACAGAATGACTCCAGGAAGGAGGTATCATACCCCTGGGATATGGAGAGCAAACACTTATTCCCACTAATGGGCAGGGAGCCAAATTCCTGTGCCCTGATCCCAATAGGTCTCTGTCAGATAGGAAGAGTGCTGAATGAGGGGGAAATACCCCTTTCCTTCCCTAAGCAAATACTTCCTGGGAGCATAGAGTGGGCAGACAGACCTGGTCCTTGCTTTTCCAAGTTTATGGTCTAGCAGTCCTTTGGACTGTCCTTTCCCAGGCACCTGCTTCCCCAGGTGCCTGCTGCCATGTTTGTTAGTCTGAGAAGCCACTACTGACTTCTTGAGGGCAGGGGACTTGTCTTTTCATATATCTGCACCCCTTACCTGAAACCCACAGAACAGAGAACTCCAAACAGGCAGACAATAAATGTTTCTTAACTGCTGGGTTAGAAAATAAATTTGAGAACTAATTTCAGGCTAAGTGTCATTTCAGCAGGGTGAATCACCCTCAGGACTACCAACAGCACCTACACTGTCCAGTGATAACTTCCAGAGGCCACACGGGACACATATATCTGGGCCACCATTTCCTTGGTGGTATCCTCAGGCCAAGACAAATGAATTCTTAATACTAATTAAAAAAAATAAAACAATACCCAAGAGAGAACTTCTCTTTGATCCAAATTGGGTCTGGTTCCCTGGTTTCTCTGACACTTGGAATCATTTCTGCATCTCAAAGACCACCCACATCTCTAAACAGTTCCTACCTTGCTAAGTACTTGGCTTCGATCTGCAATGTCTACATATATGGCTTCCACGTGTTTCCATGTCTCAGGCTCCAGTTTATGCACCTGCAGGAACAAGGAGGACTACTGTGTGGATTTTCAGCTATAAAGCACCCTTTACCCAGAAGGGACACCTAGGAACAGCTATTCCCATAGACAGAGATGTGAGATTTCTACTGGTAAAAACTTACATGCAAAATTATCCAACGGGATAGGAGGATGGATTTTAAGTGGACATACATTTGAGAACTAATGCTCTGATTTGCAGGCTAAGTACCACTTTAGTAGGCCAAAACCCGCTCAGGACTACCCAGAGCACCTACGTTATTTGCATATGTTCCCCCTTTGTAAAGACTATAAACATTCATGGAGATGTTGCCTACTTAGCTATATACTGCTGATTTTGATGCTTTTAAAAATTAACTTAAACAGGTTCTATATATACACGATATGAAATTATGATACAAATTCAAAATGTACGAAAGGATATGATGAAGAACTTTCTCTTCTCCCAGGCCCCTCCCGGTAACACCACTGCTACCAGATTCTATGCACATACGAACATCCATGTGCAAAGATTTTTCTTTAAAAAAAGAAGGTACACAATGTTTTGCATCTTCTTTTTTCCACTGAATAATATATCCTGAAGACTGTTCCCTACTGGTTCTTTTTAATGGCTGCATAATATAGTACTATATGGCTACATCACAATTTATTTAACAGTGTCCCACTGATGGGCTGTTGTATTGTTTTTAATCTTTGGCTACACAAAGAATGCTGCAATGAATCTCCTTGCATATAACTTATTTCACACATGTGTAATATAACTGTATGATAAATTCCTAGGCATAGAATTGCTGCAGTAAAGGATAGGTATATTTAAATTTGAGGAATTATTGACAAATTGTACTCTATAGAGGCTGTAATTTTTGTGTTTTAAAAATACAGCTCCTTTGTGCCAGAAGTTGTACTTTAGACAAATCTCAGTACTATGAAAAAGAGTCTTAGAGATCACATTTTGCAAATTATAGACAGAACAATCTCATGCTGGTAGGACAGCTCTAGGCAGAGGCTGTTGCCTTCCTGGCCAAGAAAAAGGAAAACAAAGAGAACTCCAAGCCAGGGATGGAGAAGCTACAGGGCACAGCCTCAGTACCCTGCCCCTGAGGCTGGGATGTCTCTGGGAACTGCTACTTACATTCTCCTGGGTGCCAAGATCTGGTTTGTGCCAGGTTTCAATTTTAATCAGAAAGTCTTCTTTCATGTACTCATTCTGGAAGGGGGGGAAAAATACCTTTTGGTCACTAGGCTCAAAGTTGGAGAGTAACCATTTCAAAGGCAGTTGAGAAAACACAGCCTCTGCCTTACAATGATAGCTAAATTTACGGGGAGCCCACAATATGCTACGCATGCATAATCTCATTCAGTCCTCATCCCAGCCTGCCAGGTCTGTAGTAATATCACCCTCATTTTATAGGTGAAATAAGTGAAGCTCAAACGGGTGAGGTGACTTGTCTAAGGCCACAGAGATGATAGAGCTGGGCCTCAAAATCAGGTTTGACTTCAAAATCCATGGATTTACCCTTTCTGCCATACTACCTTATGTGCAGGGTGCTGATGCTTAATCAGTAGTGTGGGAAGAGCACAGGAAGATTTCCTAACCAACCAAGAATGTTCACTACCACCCCATTCCCCCTAGCCAGCCTTTTGCTGAGGACTGAAGTTCTCTTCTCAGCAAATTAACCCTTCATGCTAATTACTGTCTTCCTTCCTTAGTGCTTTCTATTTACTTTTATTTTTTCTTAGTGCTTTTTAAAAACTGAAACTATACAAGGGAAGAACACATTAACCCATTAACTCCTTAAAAGGAATTAGGTTCCTAGGAACCACCTAAGTTGACCTGGATAAGGATGCTGAAGGGTAGGGAAAGGGGGCAATGACATGGGATGGTCATGGAAGAGGAACTTTGCTGATTTCATAATTTTGCCAAGGGTCGGTGTTCACTGGGGTGAACGGATGCCCCAAATGGGAAAGCCCCACTTAGGTCAGCTGAACTGAAGTTTCCATACGACCCTGAAAAGGCACACCCTAGGGCAGAACTTTGGGTCATTCTGTGTATGTGAGACCCAGAGCTAGGATGCCACAGACCTGACTGCTGTACCTTACAAAGCCACATGCCAAAGTAGCTTAAAGTGAGAGGCTACTTTACCAATTAACAGCTTCCTCCTTAGGACTGAAAGGATTAGCCCAACAGCTCCAAAAGTCACCCAAGAGAAAGAATAACATCTAGGAAACTCCGGTGCAGTTACACTTTACTTCTCCTTTTCTTACAAATCATCTATGTTCCAACCCTCCCCCCCAAAAAAAAAAATACTTACTGTAATAACTGCTCCAAGGCAAGGACATGGAAAGAAGAGAGAAAAAGATTAATGAGAATGAATAAATATCTGCCCCTCAGTCCCAGAGGCCATGGTAGAAAAGAGTTCTCCACTCCCTGGGGCTTATTCCACAGTCACCCTCCCAGCCTCAGTGCACCAACTCTCAAGTTTCAATCATATAAAAATCCCCAAAGACCAAATCTGGAATTTAATTAACGAGATGCCACCATCCTCAGGATTCCTTCCAGCTGGACAAGGAAAGGGGACCGGTTTTGATGAGCTGAAGCACTGAGATCCACCACTCTGCCTCCAAGCATCACCTGGTGTCCCCTTTGCTTCCTGGGGCACAGAACAAGGCACTTAGGCCAGGTGCTGCCTGCCTGCCTTCTGCATCCCTCCTCTCACTGTAACCAAACCTCTCACCCTCTACACTCTTGCTCATTGTAATGAGACCCCCTCGGAAAGCACAGTTCAATTATTTATCAGAGAAAATGACTACGGCTCTAATGTCACTGAGTAATGGACTAGCTCTCTTGACAATAGCCCAGATCATTCTGTGCCCTCTGAATTTAGGAGTTATCTCAATTTCTGATAGTTGTCACACTGCTGTTTGGACAGTTAATGGGGCTAACAGTCAAACCCCAAAACTCCAAACTGCAACTAAGGTTACCTCTGAGCCTGAGATGAGGAGAAGCTGAAATATAAGGGATAAGATCCACCTTGCTTAAAAATAACATAAGAGACTATAGTAATTCCCCCAAATCCAATGGAAGATACTTGGAAGAAAGCACAACATTATAACTAAAAGGCCTATTGAAATAACTGCCCTGCTGTCAGCTTGAAGAAAATCGTGTTAAACAAAAATGAAATGATGGGTATAATATCCACTGAAAGGAAGTCCAAAGAGGTCAGTATGGCAAAAATTCTCCAGTGCTGTCCTGGGAGCAGGAGCCTTGGGCCACGAACATGGCACCTCTAGCAGCCCCATCCCTAGAGTGGAGACAGCAGTGTCAAGCTGGCCTAGTTTGGTGACACCAGCCACTAAAGGTCTCCAGTTAACCACTTGATTCTGAATCCATGTTCTCCAAGTGACCTTCTCCTTCTAGTCTGGCCTCTGTTGGGACATAATGTGCTAATCAACAGACTCTAAAGTCTGAACACTTAAGCATGTGAACATTTTTACTACATGTTGGCATTCTGATTATACCTTGGTTTCTCACATGGAAGAATTTGCAAGAATGCTCTAATCGAGACCCGGTTTCATTAGTAATTTTGTATTTCAATATAACTTAATATATTGGCATGTGAGGTTTTTACACATTCATCTTTTTGAGACCCTGAAAAACAGATTCACTCAGTTCTGACAAATTAGGTTTCTAAATCTATGGGAGTGATAACCCTATGTGGCCTTTAATGCCAACTTGGGTGACTAAACAATCTTCCCTAATATTCTCTAGCTGTCCTTGTCCTCCAAATACCTCTGCATTCACAGCATTCCCTTTTCCTCAAACTGCAACCCTAGGCACACTGGAAAGGTCCCAGAAAACCCTTTGCAGTTGGAAAGTTGGGCTCTCCAAATAAGACTAATCAGGTACTTTAAAACCATGGCTGAGCAAGACTGTATTCAGCTGAGGGTTAAGGCTAGAGGGAGAGGTAGGAGGGAAAACATTCATTTTCCTCTTTCTATTTCCATTTACCGTCCAAATCCCTTCTCACTCCCTCCTCACACCCCAACCTATCAGTAATGGGGGAAAGAGACAGACAGAAATAAGGTAATAGGGTAGAAAGGGCTGATAATGAGTAGAGTATTCCAAATCTGTTTTCATTCCACTCAGAATAGGGTTAGTGCTTTCCAAAGCATGAGGAATTTAATTCATGCTCCTTTATCCAAACTTTGATCTACGTAGGTCAAGCTTAGATATTTGAACTAATATCTTCCCCCCATCAACTCCCAGAGGAAAATGAAAAGTAGCCTTCCTTGTTGATCTCTCTTATTTTAAAAGAGCAAGCATCTAACTAAACATATCTAAGATCTCGCATATTCATTTCATATGATGGTGGATTCTGACTGTGAGGTCAGCACCTGCTGAAGAAATCAAACTTCCCTCCCCCGACACTCTGCTTCTCCTCTTTGTGGAGTATTTAGAAATTACTTTTAACTTTTGTTTTTTCTTTTTGGACAAGGACCAGGACAATATGTGAATGAACATCTGGTGTCTAGAATAATGTCCATGTCAGCTGCAGCACACTCCCCAGAATTATAGAGGACAGTGGCATCTCTCAGTCAATATAAGCTGTGTATCCAGAACCCTGACCCAGGCACAGAGGAGTCCATGCCATCCATTTGTCTCCTTTATGCCAAGTTGGCTAAGGTTCTTATGACACATGCTCAATGAAACTCTCTTAGATATCATGAAAATTCACCTTTGGCACTAGACCAGATATACCCAGGCACAGTATACGCTATCTTTTAAGAAAGTGTGTGCATGCCTCTTTTCTAATAATTTAACAGCTTCCTGCCAATGCTTAGGGAATAGCAATATTTGCATTTTCAGCTACAGCAATAAAACTCTAAGTGCCACACATCCCAGGTCCCATAAGTGATTGTTAATCTCCTGATACAAGGTTCTTGAACCTGTGTAGGGCCACTGAGGATTGGAGAAAGCAATGACCCTGTGCACTAGACTTTACTCATTCCCAAGTTCACAGGATAATGACCACATGGGTGGATCATCCTTATCAGATACAATCTAGGGAGTGCCAGGTCCCAACAAATAAGTAGAGTAGTACATGTAAGCAGAGGCTGGCAGGAGGACCCTGTAGCTAGACTGTCTGTACAAAGAAATAGGCTGGATGGGGAAAAGACCACACACCTCACACACAAGTTTTAGGGGACCTCTAGGGAACTCCCCTAAGGACATGGAGCAGTACCAGCTTGGCCCTCCAAGAGATCTACTTTTAGATGGCTCTTGAGACCTAGGGATCCTGGAAAGCTAGGAGTCTGCACTACTGAAAGGGAATCCAGAAATAGAATAGAATAGAACCTCTGTGAGGGTTCAAATCCTTCTTTTCCAAAAACTCCAGATAGGAGACTGGCCAAGATTAAGAAAATAATTCCGCCCCACTCCCACCTTTAACTATAAAATGTGCCGGTTTAGCATAAGCTATTGATTCAGAGCTCTTAATAGTGACTTCTCTCCTCCTTGCCCTGCACCACCATCCAAATCTGGCATGTACACTCCGTGTGTTATATAACACATTTGAGGGATAACTGTTTCTAAATCCTCTGCCATCAGAAATTGGGCTTATTTCCACTTTACCCCAACAATATCAATGTTTCCTTTGCTAAGTTTTCTTGGTGTCTAGGCCTGGCCCTTCCCCAGGGTAGGAAGGCCACCCCAGAGGCCCTTTCCTATGATTGCTGCCTCTCTCAAGAGTAGCTGGCCTCAATGCTGTTTTTCAAGTTAAACACAAATATATATCATCTTAAAACTGAAAATGTCAGTATCTAACAACAAGGGAGTGGTTTAAAAGGATCATAGTACACTCATACAATGGAATACTATGCAGCCATTACAAATTTTTAAAACAGGTGACCGTGTAGTGACAGGGAAAGGGTCCTGCATTTACTGAGTAACCTGAGCAATTCTAATAATTAATACGATCCAAAATTTTGTTCTAGAAAATGTGCCTGGATACTTTATAGATGTGTATATATGTAAGCATTAAAAAAAAAAAAGGAAAAAAAGACACTAAACTACTAACAGTGACCACCTAGGAATGGGAGAATCATGGGTGATTATTTTCTTCCATTTGTACATATTTTCCAAAATTTAAATAGAGAACATTACTTTTTTAATCAGTAAAAACAATCAAAATAATACATACCATCCCCAAATAAAAGGGGGTGGTTCTGTGCCATTTTAGGTCATGGCTATTTGGTGGTTCCCACCCAGCTGGCTGCCAAATTGTACTAGACAATGACACTTACCATCAGTCTCAGCTTGAAAGGAATCCCAAAGCTCATCCTTCCACTAGCTTAATCTAGAAAACGAATGTGGGCACAAACTCCAGCTTCTAGCCAGGTCTACACTCACCAGTTCTGCAATAAGGGTAGGCATTCCATGCTTTTTCATGTATATTCAGGGCTCCCTCTGGGGCCAGCATTCTAACAAACGTGGGCACTTTGCTACAGTGAGAAAAGGGTTATGAAGAGAAATGGAGGAGAGAATTAGAAGACAACATGCTTTTATATCACATTCTTCAGGCCACAGCTCCAGCTTCTTTAATGGGGAGTTGACAAGTAAACTTCCATGAGATAAGTGGGTTATCTCCTGTGTGTTAGAAGCCATTGTCAGAGCCTGACCCATCTTCCCCAGCTTGTCTGGCTACTAACATCCACCCACATCCTGCTCTACCACACACCAGAAGCAGGACAGCAGGTGAGACCCCAGGCTACCTGCCATGGCTTATCAGCCATTACGCAATCACTATGCTTTCTTTCCAGAGCTCACTGGGACTAGTACATTATACTACACACTGCAATCAATGATGAGATACCTCCAAGAGTCCAGGTTTATGGGTATGACTAACTGACTGACTAACTTGTAATACGGAATCTAGGATGATCTGATCTGCTATTCTCAGTTCTTAAGACGAGGAAGGCCTCAGGGCCATCTGTCTCCAAGGACAAAATATTTTCTTGAATTCAATTCTTCTTACCTTGGGTTACTGAACAGCATGTTCATTAAAGCCCCTTTTTTTTTAAGGTACATATATTCCTCTTTAGTTTTTACCTGGTAATCTAAGCAGTCTTTAGCAGGCTCCAGCAATCTCATCAGCTTTAGGGCTGAGGTCTAAGAACAAAGAACTAACCCCAGTAAAGAGCTAACCCAGAGCTCTCGGAGCAACCCCCTGAGAATCTTTTACTCACTGCCACACTCATTTAGTAAGTATTTCCATGTGCCAAGCAGTGGGATACATATAGAAACCACACAGACATACGTGCCTCATGCCTCAAGGAGCTTACGTTCTAGTGGGGAGTATAACTAACCAGGCAGAGGACAACATTGTCAGTGTGTGCCATAATGGAATGGCACAAGGCTCTGGGAGACAGAGCACTGTGGGAACATGGTGTGGGAGGCATGGTGCATGAGAAGGCTCCTCTGGGAGGATTAAATGAACACATAGAGAGTGAGTACGACTGAGCTAGATAAAAGGATAGGAGTGGGGTGAGAAGAGATGGTGGGAGAGAGAGAAGTTCTGAGTATCTGGTGAGGAACACAAGAGAATCTGAAGAGATGGGTCATAATAGATCTTATAAGTTATCTAAGACTATGGACTTCATCCTGAGGGCAAAGGGAAGCCATTTATAGCTTTTAAGCTGGGGAGCAACAGCTCTGTCTTCTGGACAGAACACCCAAAATTGTATAAGAACTGGAAAGCAAGACCAGTTAGGAGCTACTATAGCAATCAAGGCAAGAGACGATAGAAGGAAATAGGAAGATTGGAGGTACCAGATATGGAGATGGAGTCAACAGAACTTGATTTGATATAAGGGATGAGGAAGAGGGTGGTGATGAACCCATGGTTCTGACTGGGGCAACTAGATGGATGACAGGAAGGCTTTGGTCTTTATGGTTGTGGCACTCAGCGTGGTTTTTTTTCTTTCTTTTTTTTTGGCGGTTGGGTATTTGAGGTTAAGGAAAGAGTAGTGTTAGCAGCTCAAAGTTTATACCCCCTCTTGTAAGCAAGAGGGTAAGACAGGTCCTGCAAATCTCCTTTCTGCATCTCCAGTTGGACCAAATGAGTCTTGAGGAACCAAATGGCTCCTTCTACTAACCTCATTATCTCTTTCAAAATCCTCTCTAAAAAAAAAAATACAAATGCAACCATAGGGAAGGTATATCTCAATCCTTATTTATTTTTTAATTTCAAAATTTATTTTTCAATTACAGTTGACATATATCTTGAGCCTTATTTTAATCAAGTGTTAATGGCTCAGCAAAGACGGGTCGGCAGTCAACTAGAGCAGAGACAGAGGAGGATGAAGAGGAGGCATGGAGGAAAAAGCACACTGGCAAGGAAATGGGATCACGGTGAGAGTTCCCCACCTCCTACTTCGCAGTGTTGCTCTCCTTGCTCCAGCTCTCATAAAGTCCTGGCCCTCTCTGGGCTAGTACTTTTACATCTCCGGAGCAACAGACTACATTAAATCAAAGATTTTATCCAGTGAAGATGAAATTGATTTTAGTTTAGTTTGGTGACTAGAAATTAAGATTTGGGTTTAAATTGTATAACAATGTGGGATGTACTTAATGCCATTGAACTGTACACTTAAAATGGTAAAAATGGCGAATTTTGTGTTAAGTATATTTCACCACATTTAAAAAATATATTCAGGTTTATTTTTGCAAGTTCTGGGTAGTTTCTGAAACTAGCTTGGTGCAACTTCCCTCCAAGCTGGTATATGTTGCTTTCAACACCCTTTGGGTCAGCTCAAGAATTTGCAGAAATATTACTGTTTTGGTTAGGGATTCAAAACATTTGTGTGGTTTGCTATGGATTTTGGTACACAAATCAGTTCAAATATTTAAAGATTATGTCTTTGATCCAAAGAGAGGTACCAAAAATTTCTCTGGTAGCTAATTTTACAATATCAGAATTTAAAATACTACCTGACCCAGCAATTCCACTTTTAGGACATTTATTTTGATTTACACACAGGAGTTTTACTGGAGTACTGTATGTAAACATCTGGAAATGACTATAAACATACATCAAGAGAGGCCTGGTGAAACAACTTACAGCATTATCTGTACAAAATAATACTACGTGTACTTCAAAAGAATGAGGCCAAATATCCTAAAAGTGAAAGAAAGATATGGCATGATAAGTAACAAAAGAGCAAAGTCAAGAATAGTATGTATTAGTATAATCCCATCTATGTAAGATAACAATAAAGGAAATGAACACCCATCTACACACACACACACACACGCTCTTCTATACTCACAGACAAGAGTATTACTGTGGGATGAGTCCACAAGAAACTAAACACTATCACCTCTGGAAACTGGGAGCCTAGTGGGGGCAAGTATTATTTTTATTTAAAAAAAATAAAATAATAAACAAAAAAACCTCCAAAATGAACAAAGAAGTATTACCACCTACACCCGCTCTCACAGGTGAAGCAACTGAGCCACCAACTCATAACCTGAAAACACCCCCAATTAACCATTATCTCCACTTCAAAACTAGGCCACCTTTCGGCTCTGCTGTATAGCCACATACCTCTGTAAGTGGTAGATCTTGTGTGTGTACTGGCCTTTCTCACCATCCTTCTCATACGGTTCGTTCACCAGGACCTCCACGCCTTCACCACCACCCGTTTCATTTTTGCTGGCTTCAGCCACAGAATACAGCTGTCCTACTTGATACTAAAGGAACAGGGAGACAGGAGTTATTGCCAACGCAGAATCTTCTCAACAGTTACACATAGTACCGTTGCTGGTAACAATTCCAATCACATCGCTCTGGGGTCCCCTGATCTGAGAACTCATTCTGAAGTTTCAAATGGGGCTGTGCCCAAATCCACTCAAAGCAACTGAGAACGCTGCATGGCCTCTCCTTAGCCATCAGATGTGTTTACTTTCATCCTTCCCATTTTCACACCACCATCCAGAAAACAGATTATAGAGTCCAAGGTAGATTTTGCCCTGGACCTGCCTCTGCTATGAAGACTCCAAAACAAGATCTGGGTTAGTTACTAGAAGTCTATCCCATTCATTTAAACAAATCCTAAGACATGACTTCTTGTCAAAGGAAGTTATCCAGTGCTGTGAAATCCACCTCTGCTGTAAAACTGGCTCATCTATTTGCTCCTCACCCTGCCAGCAGCTCAGAAAACAGTCTTGCAGATAACCAGGTCTCCCGATACTTTCCAGATTCCCGGCGAGGCTGAAGCAAGTTCCCCGCTTCCCATATTAGATAGCACAGATTCCTACCCCACATTCTGTGCTGGCTGGGTACACCCTCTGCGTTGGCACTTACTAGATGGCAAAAGCCTAGTTTTCCTTTATTTGGGTCACATGCCACCCTATCAAGTCACCAGTCAAGATCACTGGCCTCCTCTGACACCCTCAGGACAACTCAGTATTAGAGCCAATGACCTGGGCAGTGCCCAGGCTTGGCCCTTCTGCTCCCCTTCTCTCTGAGGGAAGCTGTCTGAAAGGAAAAATAAGATGAAAAGAGAATAAAAAGGAACAGTTAATGCAGGAAGTTCATCTGTACCAGAGGATGTCTTTTCCCTGTCACTGCCAGTGTGAAGCAGGCACGATAATTTAGAGAGTAAAAGAAAAAGGAACTTGATTACTCAATATGTTGGGGGGGAGATACAGGTTTTCCTCACCCTCTATGCCCTCTCCCCATGATCCTGGTACTCCCAGGAGTGAAAGACAAGAGCGTTATTTTTTTTTCCACTTTGAGACTAAAACAGAGTCTGTGTCTCTGGGCAGCTGCTACTTAAACCACTGCCTGCATGAGCGAGGAGCAGAGGCAGCTTCCAGACTGTTTCACCTCAAACTTGAAAGTCTTACCTGACTCAG
The DNA here is from genome assembly GCA_003508835.1 of Eonycteris spelaea. Lineage (NCBI taxonomy): Eukaryota > Metazoa > Chordata > Mammalia > Chiroptera > Pteropodidae > Eonycteris > Eonycteris spelaea. Next base: position 2,582,539 of record PUFA01000181.1, read on the forward strand.
CAGGCAGCTTCCTAAGCAATACAGGGAAATTTCTGGGCAAAGTACGGAAGGCGAAGCAGCAGCAGACTAGGATAATTCACTGTTTGCCATGAAGCTGAAAGAGCTCTGACTTCCAAAGCAAAATCCCAGCACAAAATGCCAAGGAAAGGCCCAGGCAAACGACCAAGTCTCACTTAATCCCATAAAGAAGAACATCTGGGCGACAGCCAGTCATCTTGACCTTGCTAATCCAGAGCAACATCGGTGTTGCCTCGATGCCCCAGCTATCCCTGTGCCTTTCCATGGCCACCCACTACCTGAGGCACACAGGAAAACTGTATCAAGTGGGTCAGGGTTTGGCTGAGCCAGGGATTCCTAGGAAGAAGCAGTAATTCCATTTCAGAGAAGTCATAAGAACATCCAACCACTGACTCAGCAATCCTAAAGGTCAGGCTAGGGAAAGGGCCTGGTGTGGAGACTGCGATGCAGATGCCGGCTGGTGGTGCTGCCTGGGGAGGGGCTCCAGGCAGAGACTAATCCCCTTCACTGGTTCCTCTTCAGCTGCAGGAATCAGAGGGCAAGCTCTAAGAGGATCAATCTATTGGGCTGGCATCTTCCCCCTTTAATCTCTCTTGATATTCTGATCCTTTAATCCCAATGAGACAAGTGAAGGCAGTTTTGTTAATCCAAAGGGGTAAGTAAAACTGGCCTCCACAAGCTACAAGTGAGGGCTACTTTCCATGTCAGAGGGTTTCCTTTGGCACAGAGGCTCCATACCCTGGGAAAGCAGAAAGCAGCCAGATTCAGATGGGCTGGAGGTGGGGGTGGGGGTGAGACCATTATATCAAATAAAGAGTCCTGAGGAGACTGGGGTTCCACGCCACCTCAAGCATAAAACATTGCTCCCTGCCCTCGAGATTTATTCCCTTGTCCCAAAGAATTAAGACACTCAGCTAAAAAAACAGAGACCACCACTTTGGCAATATGGGAGTGGGAGCCCAGGAAGATGGAGTGAGTGGGCCTGAAATACTGACATGAAACAAGTGATCAAAACCAGCACAGCTATTGGTCCTATCCATGTCCCTGTCAGGCCAGTTAACCTAGGGGATGATGCCATGCATCTCTAGAAATGACAAATAAAACAACCCTGCCCACAATACAAGGTGAGCCGGCCTGAGCCAGGAACCACTGGTGGACACACCCATGCCAAACAGGCAGGGCTTTCTTGCTCTGCTGCAGAATGCCTACAAACCCTGAACAATGTTAGGCTAAAGGTTCTGGCCAGCCGGAAGTTAATTCCACTTCAAAACATTGATTAGGGCTATCAGGATGGTTATAAAGACATGGTTTTCTCTTTTCTCTTTCTTTTCTTTCCCCCCTAAATCAGAAAGTTCTGAGGGCCTCAAATCATGGACTCCAATTAGGAAGTGAATCCAATAGTCACACGACACTGGGCTGTTCCCATGGGAACCATGAGTCAGGATAGGGTTATTGATAAAGACTCTGAGAAGGTTGATCATTACTTGTTTCTTCTTCAGTCTCCTATTCAAGATTTTCTGATCTTCTGGAGGTAAGGCTCAAGCCATCAAAAGAGCAGCTCCAGGCTATGCACTGCTTTCTCATCAGCGGTTTCTAGCTGAGACTAATTGACCAAACCAGGCAGACAGGTGAATCCTAACCAGTGCTTACTTCCCTAGCTCTTACTTAGACTACTTCCTCAATGCTGAAAAAAAAAAGTTACAAGCTAAAAACCTTCAATCTCAGATGCTCTCAAAGTCAGTTCCCCTTTCCTTCCATTCTTGGTCATAAGCAATCAGTGTTCTGGCCCCTCTAGCCTTACTGCGGAGCAGACAAGAGGGCTCCGGACAGTGTTGGCCCTCCTGGGTCTGCCATACTTCTCAGAGACATTCCCACCCCTCATTCTATCAAGAAACTCCCTGTGAAAAGGTCCGTGTCAGCCCTAAATGCCACACTGAAGTACTCTCGAGTTCCTGGAGACAGCTTCCTGACTGTGGTGGAGGTGGGGTAGTGAAATTATGCTGTACAGCAGAGAGGGAGTCATCAGACCGCCAGGAGCTGAGTTTCATGGCAAGAGACATATTGGGTCTTCCTGCTTGCCCTCCTGTTTCGGAAAGTCATCACTTACTATTTTTCACAAAAACAGCAAGGCCCCCAAAGGAGGTAGGTTACCAAGGTCCCCCAAGTCAACACTTGTCAGCTCAAGCATGGGGTTCCCAGGCCCCAGATACATCTCAGGCGCCTCTAGGGATCACAGTATCTATCCATTATTCCCTTTCCCCAACTTCTCCAGTTTCGTTTCTCTTATCTTTCTTTCCCAGGATTCCCAGATCATCTTTGAGGCCCTTCTCTGGCTCCCTCCCTCAGGTCTCTGCAGTTCTTATCCTCTAGGGGGCCAAGGCCTGCCCACTCTTCTGGGGGGGGGTCAAAAAGCTTGGATACTTGTCTCATTTAAAGTGTGCTGCAGGTTCTGTTGGCCTGATTTCACTTTTCAAAGGACCATTTCATATTTGGAACAGATTGGAAGTTATCATAGGAGTTTCATGCTTTTACTGTAGGAAAGAGAATGACTGAGAGTACTATACTGGCTGGCAATCTTCACCCAAACTTGAGCTTAACTGGAAGCTGGGGTGGAGGTGGGAGGCTCTGGATTCAGAAGGAAGCGAAGAAAAAGGCTGTGCCAAGAAAGGAAAGTGGAGGAAGTTCAGAGAAAGGGTGGGACAAGGGAGGTTCTGTGACAGTTCTCTACTGTCCAAGACACCAAGTCTGAGTCAGCATGGCCTATGAACCTTCTTGTGGCAAATCCTGCCAGATCCCCATAGACAGGGACATAAGGCCCAAGAACCATAAAAGGACAAGGCAAACCAAGCCCATTTGTTATTCCCTGCCCTCCGTAAAAGGAGAGTTCTGGGCCTTGGTCTTCTCAGCAGTCACCTAGAGTGTAGCTAGGGAGGGCCTGAGAAAGCTACTGCCCTGCTGGTTTGCTGCACAAAGGAGAGAGCCATGCACACTTCCCAGTCAAGTTATGGCGGTCCCAGGTATGCACACACTCAGTCCCCTCAATAACATGTCCCTAAATAGGCACGGTCCCAGCAGGTAAAGGGAGCTGGTTTAGTCTCTCTTCAGACACCTAGTATGCCAACAGCTTGAGGCAGGTCACACAGTTGCCCAGATATACAAAGTAAGTGCCTTCCTTCAACTGAAAGTAGCTCCAGGAAAATTCACATTGAGCACTGATCATGTCTATGTTAGAACAAACGTGGAAACCATACAAAGAGTTTGGGCCACTTGGAGCCCAACTTAGCTAACAGTCATGAGCAATTGTATACAACTATGGCTAAAAAGATGAAAGAAGAAGGACTTACCTCATCTACGGACACCGGCAGGATGACTCGACTACAAGAGAGGGAAAACAGTATCAACTTCAGGCTCTGAAACCTGCCCAAGGCTCTTAAAGCATCACCTTGGAATAGTATTAAACATTTTGTTGCACATGACAGAAACTGTCAGAAACCCAGCAGAAAATGACGCTGAGTGCTTCGAGGCTAGGATGTTCTGTGCCCTTCTAGCATCCCAGTTAGAGCCCTGTGATTCGGTACACACCTGTTCCCCAATGAGTTACTTCTCAGGCCTCTGACACATTTGGAACTGTCTTCTCCCTCTTCTCCACTATCTTCCCCACCAAAACTTGCCAATGAATCTAGTAAAACAGATTGGTTAACACAGAGGACCCACCCCCTGTAAACTCTGAAGCCAAGATGAGGATTCAGACCCAAAGAATCAGGCCCTGGGGATTTATACCTTTGTGGACCCAACCTCCCAACAACAACCCTCAAGGTGAAAGGCTAAGAAGGGGCAAAGCTCCTTGGAATCTTTAATCACTCTAAGAACATGTACCAACCATTTCTGCTCTGGGACAGGATATTACAATACAAGCTACTACCATAAAGCCACCAAGAGAGGACACCCAACATGTGTCGTAACCTCCAGAAGCTGACCAAAGGCACCCCAACTGATCACTGTCTTTTCTTTTTCCATTTCAATGACTACCAATTGTTGGAGGCACCACCAATAACTGACAGAGAAACCATGGCCAGCAAAGTCCCCACACTGTTCAGAATCCCACAGGGCTAACAATACTCCTCCAGGTGGCTACAGCCAACCCCCAGTTCAAAACTGTGAGATCAGAGGGGTGAGACAAAAACGCTTGGTGGTATTCATATATATCAAGCCAGTTCCCAAGCTGAGGCTGTCATTTCCCAGACCGGCTGGAAGCCCCTGGAGCCTCTTGTATCTTTTGTGCTTGGTGAAGCATGAGCTGCTATGCTATCTGTCCTTTGTAGTGGTTCCACCAACCAGGACCCTTGCTTCAGGATGGTAAATAGTCCTCTCACTACTTTCTAGTCCCACAAAGATCCCTCAGTAGCACACAGAAGGGTCTGAGAAAAACATTACACCATAGGCAAAACACCTAGCAGAAAAGTAGCAGGAAAAACAAAATGGGCTCCAAGGCTTTACTGCCTGCTAACTCCCCTCCTCCAGAATGACTCAAATAACGTAAATCCTGCAGGTTATTGGATGCTGCCACTAACGCTCTCCTCCCATTAGAGAAAGCCGACAATGCAGAAAAATACTTCCAACTTGGAGGCCACAATTACAGCACACTCAGTAAAAACTTCCTAGAAAACAATCAGCCTTTTATCTTCAAGAACAGCAGTAAAAATCACATCCAAGAATTTGCAGAAATAAATCAAGGAGAATCCTGTTAGAGGAAGTGTCAGAAAAATCAACAAGGGCAACCGTCAGACCTGGGTGGGCACCAAGTCTCCCCTCCAAAAGAAACGAGCATCAGCCAGTTCCTGACAGGATGCTCTGAGGATGCTTACATTACAGCTGCGCACCCAGACATTTCTCCCTGACTCCTTGGGAACAAAACCACTCTAGCAGCAATAGGGTGTAATTCCAAAGGATAGGGCCACAGAGGCAGTGCTGGGCTAAGTCTGGAGCTCTCACTTCAGTGTGACCTTCACTCGTACCCTTCCAAGAGCTGCAACGCTGCAGCCACAGCCGAGTGTCTTAAATACCCCCCTATACGTCCCCCGCCCAGGGGTGAAAACATGTACTTGCGCGCACACAGGCCACTAGTTAGGCAGGAAGGAACTGCAGATCCCAAGGTTCTGTATCCCTGGCACCTTGGACCTTTCCCTGGCAGGCTTCAAGGGGAGGAAAACAAAGAATGGGAAGGCAAGACCTCTCTTCAAAACTCACTCAGATCTCTTCTGAAGGTCCCTTCCCTTTCCTGTCTGACCTTCTTTACAAAACTACAGATTTCTACAGACTCCAGGATTTGTCTGGGAATAGACAAAAAGATCAGGAGAATGGGAAAAGCCTTTCATCTGGACAGTCAAGATTAGAATCTAAAGTGCACCATGCTCTTCTCCTGTTGGCATCCCCAGGTTCTTCCTCCTCACCGCATAAAGCTCTGAGTTCTGGCTGCATCAACATCAGCCCAAATGTCATGAAATATAGGTAGAGGGCCTTCAAAATAATGCTCTTCAGATTAGGTGTCAAGCTGGGATGACACTTGAATTTCTGCTCCCTGAATGTCTTATCCAAAGGTCCACGCTACGCCTCCAAGGAGCAGCAAGTCAGATGGGATAGGGCAAAGTGCTTTCACTGAGAAAATGGAAACAGCCCTCTGCACACCTTCTTGGCTACTAAGTGAGTTCCACTAGTTGCTCTCCACTTTGATATCTCTCATTTCCAGAATTCCTGGGCTTCTGGCCCAATGCTGCCCACCTGCCCTCCCCCCCAGGGAAGCACAGTTTTACTGTAAATTCTGCACATATAAATCCAATCTCTCCTCTTTGGAAAGGAAAACAAAAATGTCCCAAGATGTTTCCTTGGAACCATGAGCTTCAGAGGGAGGTCACCTCACATTTGAAAGATTTAGCAATCTAAACATCCCCACTTGTCATCCACCCAATCCCCTGGACTTCAAGAACAAGCCTGTCTCCCTGCAGCTCCTCCCAGAAGTCACTAGTTGCCCACCCCTAGTCACTGCTCTAGAACTCCCTTACCTTTCACTGTCTTTTCTCAATTAATGGCTTTATGGGAACCTCCTCAATTCCTCAAAGCAATTCCCCATCTCTGCACTAAGATCGAGAATTCCCTAGAGATGGGCTGCCCTACCCCCAACCCCACTCCAATAATTCTTATATTTATTGGCAAACATACTCTCCAACTGTCTTCTACCCTGGTAACATCCTAGCCTTCTCATCATCATCACTCCCCCATATCACTTCAGCCCCTGCCCAATATTTTCTGGACTCCTCATCCAAGTGATCTCAAGTCGCAAGCAAAAACCCTAAGCTTTCCCTCCATTATCTCCCCCTTTGTACCTACCACTTGGGCATCATGTTATGCCACCAGTCCTCTGCTACCTCTTCAGACCCTTCCCCTGTCAACTGAGCCTGGCCTTGACTCCTGAACCCTTTTCCTGTGTCCACTTATTACAGTCCTTCCCCTGATGCCTAAAGCAGAGCCACTTGTGCTCCAGTTTCCCCTCAGCAATCTTCCCCAGCATTTCAACTCCCTCAGTACTATGCAGCCCCCAAATCTCTCTCCACCACTGAATAGCTCACCGACCCTGCCTGCCCTTGTCTAACTGTTTCTCAACCCATGAGACAACTCCTCCCTCTTCCGCTGGTCCTCAGCCACACGGGCAGTTCTGGCTGGTCCCCTAGTTCCTCAGCCCCCACTGTAGAACCACCCCACATCTCAGCCAGTGTTTTCAAGCCCCTCTGCCCCTCCTCATGCCGTCCGGCTCTCACTGTCCCCTTGACTCCTTCTCAGGCCCCGTCGAGGCTTCACTGTCCCCTCGGCCTCTCCTTAGGCCTATTGGGCTCTCACTGCCCCTCGGGCCCCACCGCAGGTGCTGCCCGTCCTTCTCTATTCCCGTTGGCCCCACCTCAGGCCCTGTCCGGCCCTCACTGTCCCCCTCAGCCCCTGCTGGGCCGCCCAACAGCCCATCCAGGGCTCTCCATCCCCTCCGGCCTCGTTCGGTCGCTGCATCCCTTCCTCCAGGCCATCAGCCTCCCTGGTCGTCATCATCCCCGACTCTGCCTTCCTCCTCCTTTCCGCACCGCCGGCCGGACACTCACTACTCCTTGAGCAGCACCATGTCGCTTCGCGGCTCGGCGGCTGCCCGCTGCCCGCCCGCTTCCCGGCGGCCGCTCTCCCCGTGGCCCGGCCCGGCCCGACTGCCTGTGCGCCTTCGTCGTGGTCTGCTCTGTCCCCGACGCTCTCGCTGCGGTCGCCGCGCCGGCTCCTGCGCCCCGGCCTCGCCGCCTCCCGCGCTGCTGCCGACGCCGCCCGGAGCTCCGGTTCCGCAGCGCCGCGCGGGGGCGGGGCGTCTCTGCGGCAACCAGAGCGTCACACGCAGTGGTGCGCGCTGACTTCAGCGCGGAGGCGGAGCCTCGTCGGGCTCGTCCCCTCTCTTCCTTAAATGGGCCACGGCGTCAGCGTCCGGGTCCGAGGTGGGCCTGGGCGTGAGCGGACCTGGACAGTAGGCGGAGCAGACGACGAGGTGTCTGGCGGGGTCCTAGATAGGCTGTTCTGCTGCAGCTGGAGCCGATGCACCTGTGTGCTAGGGTCTCCCCACTGGGGTGGATTGAGGTCTAGGAAAAGCTTGTGCTCTTTACGCGCAAGTGCTCTTCCAACGGTTTGACTCCTCAGAACAACACTAACAGAAAGATACTATTACTGTCCCCGTTTACAGGTTAGGAGAAGGAGGCAGAGGTTTAGACTTATTAAGTCCAAAGCTAGCATGTGATGGGGCTGAGATTTTCACCCTGCAGTTTTAGTGTAATGTCATTCATTCGATTAGTATTTGCTAAGCTTTTTTTTTTTTTTTTTTTTTTTTTTTTTTTTTTTTTTTTTTTGAGAATGAACAAGGCAGAGACCATCTAGCCCTTAGGGAACTCAGGGTCAAGAGGTGGGGCTGGGAAAGGTGAGGTGGCGGGGTAGATGGGTGGGAATAGGATATAGAGCCAGGCAGAATGAAAAGAGCTGTGAGAGGAGAAACAGAGGTTTGTTGAGATTCCGCAGGGAGATGTAGTCAGCCAAGGCCTCCTGGAGGAAAAGGACCTAAGCTGAGATCTACAGGGGGCTGCGCCTTTATCAAGCATAATGAATGCAGAGGTGCCTTTGGGGAACCTGAAAGAAGTGACTGGATCATGAAATTTGTGGGCCGAGGAACTGTAGGAAGGGTGAGTTGGGGCCAGGTGATGCAATTCCTGGTAGGTGATGATAGGTGTTTGGAAGCCATCCTAAGGGCACAGGTGGGCATTTAGGGATTTTAAGTGGGTTTGGTGTTTAAAGGCTCCCTCTGATGTCTGGGTGAAGAAGGCATGGAAAGGGCCAGAGCAGAGGCGGGGAGGACAGTTAGGAGGCCTCTGAAGAAATCCAGGCCGAGATGGACTAGGATAGTAGTGGGGAGGGGGTTGAGGATGCATCCAGTAGCAACTCAGGAGGTAAAATCGGCAAGACTTGTTGACTAATTGGCTGAGAGGATGAGAGGGAGAAGGGAAGAAAACTACCCAGGTTTCTGACCTGGAAGCCTGGGTGGACAGTACTGCCTCAGGAGTATACAGGAAAGACAAATTTGCAGTGGGGAAAATAATGACTCCAGTGTTCGACTTGAGGGGCACCCAGGTGACCATTAGTGGATTGCCTAAGATAGGGGACTCAGAAAAGGAGGCTGGAGCAGGTGGCTATATTGCTATGGAGCCATGACTAGTGCCCCAGGACAGCCTGGAGTAATGCATGTGTTAGCTACTCTAGCTACTCATTCATTAAATTCTAGAATGGGAGCAGGGATTGCCTTGTGAGAGAGTGCCAAAAGAAGAGATATTATGACCCAAAGTCCAAGATTACGTGAGTGGCTTGGATCCTGGTCCCCTGACCGCCTTTCTCATCTAGTGTAGGGGTTTTTTTTTCCTTACATAACATCTATGAATAGTTATTTAACAGTTGCCAGGTTCCGGCTCTTTCCAGGAAGTAACCAAACCCTGCTCTCTGGGAGCTTGCAGTCTAGTTAGGAAAACTACATTTACTCATTCACTCAATAAATATTGACTGAGCTTCTGGCCCCATCCTAGGCCATTTTCTAGGCACTCAGGATACAGGAGTAACCAAGAAAATAGACATCCTTCTCTTGTTCAGTCGGGGGAAGCAGAATATAAATAAATACAGAATTAACTTCAAGTCGTGGTAAATGTTATGAAGAGTCCGAGGAAGGTGACTTTGGACAGCGGTGGGAGACATTAGTTGGGTGCTCAGGGAGGACTGTTAGAGGGGGTGATGTGTAGACAGACCTGAATGACCCGAGGAATTATTGCTAAGCTCTTAGTTAATAAGAGTTGAGACAAAGGAGTTGGGATGGCTGTGCTGAGCACTGGGAGGAGCTAAACAACCATCTAAATACCTGAGAACCAGCTTCTGCTCTGGAGGCACTCGCGGGAGTAGGCCTTGCTCTTGCAGAAGACCAGCTAGTGATTGAGGTAGCTTGCAATAAAAGAGGACGTGTGTGACACAAAGAACAGTGCTGGGGAAGATCCAAGAAAAGGCCTCCTGGGTTGAAGAGGTGGAGGGAGCATCCAGGACAAGGGGGATTTGAGCCAGATTTGGATAGAAAGAGAGAACAGCATCTTCAGAGGGAAACTAGCATATGCAAAGGCACAGAGGCAGGATTCTAGAAGATGGAATCTGAGAAGTGGGGAGGCCAGAGTAGAACCTCTGGTTAGAGTGTGAGTGGTGCACGTGGTGGGCACGCACACAGGATGGACTGAGTGTGGGGCCCTGAGTGCCATGCTAGAGAACTCTACCTTCACTCCATGGGCAAAGGTAGCCCTTTGAGAGCCTTAAAGAATTCCCACTCCTCACAACCACATTCAACCATTAATGAGATTATGCCAGTCTTGCTTCTTTATCTCTTTTCTTCTCTGAAACATTTTAAAGGCGTTGTCAGACCTTATGTCATCTCATCCCTTCCTGTCTCAGTATACATTCTAGAAATATGGATGTTTTCTTACAAACGAACAATGGTATTATCATACTTAAATAAATTCATAATTTCTTGATATTATCTCATACCCAGTTCATATTTAGATTTCCCTAATCATCTAAAAATATTATTTTGTAGTTTCTTTTACATAAGTTTAGTATCTGAACAAGGTAGCATTTTTTTTTCCACATTTTATTTTTAGTTCTATTTCTTACATCTCTTACTCTAGCAAGCTTTGCTTCAGGTGTGCATAGGAGTTAGCCCTTACATGCAGGAGCCACAACTCTCTCCAACTGTGCCCTGCTGTAAGCCAACGTCTAGCTGTGGAAACAGACCCTCTGGTGCCTGAATGCTCTGGAGTCCCAACGCTACCACTTGCCACCTGTGTGACCTTGTGCAAGTTACTTAACCATTCTTTGGCTCGGTGTCTTCTTTGTAAAATGAAGCAATGATAGTGGGATTGCTGGGAATCGATGATAGTGCTGGCTTCAAGGCAATGTACGTAAAGCAGTTTTGTGCAGTATGTGGCACATTTCCATATTATTATTGTCGAGGGCAGGGATATTGTGAGGAAGGAGGAATGGACACTACTGCCTTTCAAAACTACTTCTACATATTCCAGGCTCAGAGAGAAAGAAGTGAATCTCCAATGTCACAGCCAGCGACCTGTCTCTCATATCTCCCTTTCTTTGTCTCTCTCCCTCTCTCCATCTCTGTCCATACTTCTCTATCATCTATCTCTCTAGCTCCCTCTCTAGCTTTCTCTCACTAGCTCTGTCTTTCTGTCGCCCCTTTTTTTCTTTATCTCACCTCTGTCTCTTTGCACCTTTCTCTCTGTTTATATCTCTCTGTCTTTAATCTTTTGTTTTCTCTCCTCTCTCTGTTCCTCTGCATTTCTCTCTTTATTTCTCTTCCTGTCTCTCTCCTCTATGGCCCACTCCATCTCTCTTCATCCCTGTCCTCAGTCTTTGTCACTCTGCTCTGGATAACGCATCTACTGCCTGTGTTTCTTTCATCTTCTTTTTGCAACTGTCTCCTTTCCCTCTGTCTGCTCTCTGTTCTGTCTTGGTCTCTCTCTCTCTCTCTTTCTCTCTCTCTCTCTCTCTCTCTCTCTCTCTCTCTCTCTCTCTCTCTCTCTCTCTCTCTCCCCCTTGCTTTCATCTTGGTGTCTGTGCATCTCACAGTTCTGGCGCCTGCACAGTTTCTCCTGGCTTGCTAGCCCTCATTACGGGCTTGGTCAGAGCCACACCTGTAACCCATCTCTGGGTATCTTGGGGAGACTGTGTTTCACTGTTTCCATTTTCTTTTGTGTCCCTTCCTGGCTGGTGAGAGCAGACTCTTCTCCCAGCTTCTGTCTTAGTCCATTTCAGCCTCTTTTTGTTTTATTTCTCTCTTTTTAAAAATTTCATCCTGCAAATATTTATGGAACAGCTGTTTCATGCCAGGCACTGTTTGAGCCACTGGAGGCATCATGATGACCAGGGCAGAACATGTGCCGTCTCTCAAGGAGCATTCTTTCTAGTAGGAAGACAGATACCAGACAAAAGAACAGACAAACATGTGACCCTGGATGCCTGGCTCATTCCACTGGGCAGAGGAGTGTGTTGGTCATTCCAAGCCATATGCAGAAACGCAGGCCCATGAGGGAAGCTGGCTCTGCCTTGAACTTTGCCTGACAGTTCCTTGTCCCTAAATAAGAACTGTGGGGCGCTCTAGAAGCCAGATTTAATATTCATTATGCACCAGGCTGGGGGAGACACAGGTAAAAAGAAAAAGGTTCTACGCACGTAGGGTCACGTCTAATGCAAGGCAAATATAACATCTGCTGGAGTCAAGGAAATAGACAGCAGGTACTTCGGGCACCCAAACTGGTGAGGAGGCACTTTACCTCCTCTTCTCTCTCCCTGCCTCTGATGGTGTTTGACCTGCTAGGGTTAAAAACTATTTGAGTGGCTGTGATGTTTAAAAAATATTTTTTGAGCCAAAATTTGTAAAAAGGCCTAGTTTATATAAAACTCAGGATTTTCAGCTTCTCTTGAAAAAAAAAATCAGAATAGCTGGCAACACTAGGCTAGTTCCCACATGGCCATCATTGGTTGAAGCTGTTTTAAGGCTATCCCCTGAGATGGGGCTGTGGCCTCCAGGTCCCCACAGCTTCCACCAAGTCCTTTGTGTGTCCCTGGCACAGAGGTCAAGGTCTAGCTGCCTCTGTAGCACCACAGAGCTTATGTTCTGGCTCTACTTATATTAGAGAAATAGTCTCTATGCTGTCTCGATCAAACACAGGAAAATGAAAGGTAACAACAAAGGAATTGACAGAGCCCAGCTTTTGAATTTGCAGTCCTGACAAGTAGGACATCCATCTAGCATCTCTCTGCCCTGGCTACTGTGTGGGGGGCCACTGCTCATCCTTCCCCCAAGGCCATCCATATTCCTCCCCTGGGCCTTAAGCCTCCTCTCCCCCAACAGGGTCAGAGGCCAGGCCTCAATCAGGTTGCCCCTCCCCTCCCTGGTGGTGTGGCTCTCCCAGGGGCTTCTCTGCAGGGACAGTTGCTCTCCCTCTTGCTTCCACTGTCTGGGGCCCTGGTGGGAGGGTGGCTAGCTTGATGGAAAATCTATAGGAGGAGCAGTCATGCCCATGACCACTGCCTTAGGACAAAAGAAAAGGGGCAAAGGTGAGCTCCCTCCCTCAGAACCAGAATTCACCTGCAGCCCTGTCTTTCCTCCCAGGAGGCCCCTTACCTGATCCCTTTTCCACCTCTTCAAATGGTAGCTCAGAGGCCAAAACAGCAAAGATGGGCCATGGTGGATGCAACACAGCAAAGGGGTAGGGACCAAGGAGCACATTTGGACAAGTGTCAGGGAATCTGGGCAAGGGACAAGGGGCTAGGGGATGTATGACTTAGGGAGAGACACAGGAGCTCATGAAGAAGCAGTTCTTGTCATTCTCAGCATACATTTATTGAGTGCTTACTGTGTGCCAAGAAGTAAGCCAGGTGCTAGAAACAGCGAAGGGGTAGGAAGAGTCAGGGTCAGTTATGAGGTCATCAATGACAGTGTACTGACCCTGGTTGACACAAGCAACAGATTAACTCTTCAGGCACAACTCTGAGGGCCTGGGCTGGGTCCTTGGACAGACCCCGCAACAGAAAGGGATTTGGTGAGGCAAGACCCTCTCCTTTTTTCCATCCAGGAAGAGAGGCACACAGATAAGCCCCTACACACTCCTCTAAACACAGTCACATCTGACATGAGTGGAATACATTCTCTCTCTCTCTCTCTCTCTCTCTCTCTCTCTCTCTCTCTCTCTCTCACACACACACACACACACACACACACACACACACACACACAGAGGTATGGCCACAGTTTTACAAGGAAGTGGAATGGAGGTACTACCTACAGGCCATGATCTGAGTCACCCCCTCAACATAAATCTGTCAGAGTGCCTAAATATCCACTTTTGAGAGACTATCTTGAAAAGCTTTTCAGCCAAGTCTCTAACCAAAATGTGAAAGACAAAATGAACAAGGGACAATTTCTTAAGGCTTTTGCTTAGAAAGAGGTTCTGAGAGAGCAGAGTCAGCAGAAACAGACCTCGCTTCTTTTACTTGGCCACAAGTCTGTTCCAGTCAGAGCTGCCTAAAGTCAGTGTCCTGTTAGACATGTGGGTAGGGGTAGAAGGGTAGTGGTGGCCCTTGTTCCCTGTGCTATCTGTACTCAAGGGTCATACAATGTTGTCACTTGCTAAGTGCCTATTAAATGCCAGATATACTACTGTGCAAATGCATTATGCCCATGTTCACTGAGTTTCACGGTGAGGGTATTAGCTCCACTTTACAACTGGAGGAAACTGAGGCTAAAGACTTGCCTAAGGTCACTGATGTGGTGGTATATGTGGTGGGGCCTCTAACTTCTCTGCCCCTTGGCACAGGGAGATGGAATCTCACTCTGGGAGAAAGGGATCAGGAACCAAGAGATGCCAGGGGCCCAGTATAATCTCAGATCTACCCAGGAGGCCGAGGATGACTAACCTCAGAGCTGTGGACATGTTGCCTGCAGAGACCAAGGGACAAGAGCTGTGGCTCCACACTGGCAGGCCACCCAATGGAGGATGTTGCTTCTCCTTCATGACACTCAGGAAGCTCTGTCCCCACCCCAGGGCTTGGGGTAAATCAGGACATGGTGGGGAACGGGTTCACAGAGCCCACCTGCTCATCCTGACCCCCCACCCCAGAAGAGGGCTGTAGCTTGTGGAAAGTTCCCTCACTTTGGGGGTTCATCCTTATAATTCCTGGGGAAAATGGGCAACTACCCTTGAGTTAGACCCCTCATAATTGGAACAGATAAGATGCCTCACTGCCCCAAGAGCCCACAAGAACCCATCATATTATTCTTTAGAGGGAGAAAGCTGTGCTGAAATGTCCCTGAAGCTTGAGCTTGTTGAGAAGACTTCTCAAGAGCTGTCTGAGAGGAGCCCCTCACCATAGGATGCCCAAAGCCTAATTCCACCTCCCATTACACAGCCCAGTTGCATATCTGCTCAAATTCACACAGGCTGACATGCAAGTGCATCAAAAATTCCACTGGGCTAAATGTGCTGATGTCTGGGACGGTCCTGTAAACACACCCTGAAAACTAGATGTCCTCCTTTTTCAGTGTCCTTGGGGCCAAGGGCAGTGTGAGGCCCACCTCAGACTGCACAGCTCAGGGCCAGGATGAGGTGGGCTTGGGCAGTTCTTTGGACCCGGCCTATACTGGGTACGAGAGAGGAAAGAAGATGGAGCAAATCAGAAAGGCAACCATGAGAGCCTGCAAACCTAGCTATGGTCTTTGGGAAGGTTGAAACCTTCTCTAGCACATGCTCAGGCAGCAGGAGCTACAGGCAGAAGCCAGGAAGATAGAGAGGAAGCCAACAAAGGAATAACTAGACCTGAGCCCAGGGAAACTAGAGAGAGGTTCCTGGCAATGCTTCTGAGACTGGCTCAGCCCGCTTGCTCAACTCTGACACCACTGGCCAGGCATCACTTCCTGCTCCTTTCCATCAGGAGCCTAGAGGACAGAACCTAAGATAGAGGGTCATGGCCACTTGGTGCCCACTGCCTCCTATCAGCCCGTGGTCCCTCTCCCATCCCAGGGCACTCTTCTCAGGGGTTGGGGTGATCAGATAATTGCCTCTCCACCCAAGAACCCATTAGCCTCCAGGGCTAAGATGACTCTACATAGTAATCATCCCATTCCCCAAGGAATCTTTTGGCTTCAAGAAAGTGGTGCATAGATTTGCTTTCCTTCCTCAGGCTGTTGACTCCCTGTTTTTAAAGCCTGGTGGCCCCCCGGGCTGCATCTCCCAAAGGAATGTCCTGGTCTAGAGGCTTTCTTTGGTTCCTCCAATGATGTTAAGGCCCACATGCAGGTCCTGGCTTTAATCTTGAGAAAATTACCCCACCTCCCTGGGCCTCGATTTTTCCAACTGTAAAACAGAAATGATAGCATCTATTTAACTCTTAGATTTGTTATCATAATTCAATGATAATAGGAAAATATGTAACCTATAAACTCTGAACAGTCAGAGCAGAATGACTGGCTCCTGACAAGGCGGTGGGGGGTGCAGGTGGTAGCTGACCTATCTGGTACCCTGCTCCCATTTTCATGCCTCTAATCCCCATGCATCATTGGCCTTAGACTGATTTCCACCCTGCATTCTTTCTCAGTGCCTGCTTTTTCCCACAAAGTGCTCACACCCTGCAGGTGGGTGGGAGGGAAAGGCAGCATCCTACTTAGGCCGCAGACTGAGCCTGGGCTGTTGTGGACAGCACAGGCCATGTCTGTAACCACAATACTTTTCCCAGCTTGAAGCGCCCTGCTACTCAACATTCCCCAAACCACGCTCCTCTGTGAGTGGGTATCAAACTTTGTGGGGCACCAGAATCACCAGGTGGGGCTTAGCAACATAAAGGCTCCAGATTCCCTCTAGGTCAGAGGCGAGACCTGGAGATGTGTTTAACAAGCGCCAAGGAGCTCCTGCTGTGGGTGGTCATCGGGCCATACATGGAAGGACAGCTCTGCTGGTTAAAACCCCTTCTCCGCAGCATATCACACCTCTTCTTGGAGTCAAAATTTGACAAAACTTTTTTTAAAAATTAGCATAACCATTAACATCTCACAAAACTAGTGTTCTGAGGAATGGTTTGGGAAATGTTGATCTCATTCTCTCTCCTTTTAAAAACATGTTTTACACAAATATATATATTTTAAATATTTGAGTGAACTGAACCCTGGAAGGTTATGTGTGTTCAAGGAGCTTAACTGCTAACACAAAGCTCAAATTTGGGCCTGGGTCTGCCCCTTCCTGTCCTCTGTCCATCCCTCCCCCCCCGCCCATTGTTTCTGTCTCTCTGAGCCTGAGCCTCTCCTAGGGTCACTCTGTCTTGAATTCAGGAGGAACCCTCAGGATAGTTGACCAGTGACATGAAATCTGAGTCAGGGTTATAACGGGGTCAGGATTAGCCTATTTGGCTGGGAGAAGCAGCAGAAGAGGGGGTGGCCTACACTTTTGTCACACAAGCCCAATTTGGGGATAGGGTGAGGGTATAAGGTCTTTCCTGGCTCACTGCCCCTCCCAAGATGGCAATCACCCAGAGATGGTGAGCAGCTGGGTATGACTGGCTGGTGAGAGACAGAAAATCTTGTGTTTTCTCTTCAAGGTCAAAACCTGTAGCCCTTAACTGATAAGTCAGCAGGGGCAACCCTTACCAGGAAGAAAAGAAATTTATTGCTTTATAAAAAGGAATCTGATAAAACTTAAAAAAAAAAAAAAAACTTGTAAGTCTAAAAATCCACCCACCCATCTCAGCGCTCCCGGGAAATCTCAGACACATTTCTGGGGCAGTCAGGTGGGTGGACTGGTAAACCCGGCCGGCCAGGCAGAGGAAGGGTGGCCTCTCCCACGTAAACAACTCCGGGGCCCTGGAAAAGTCCGCCGGCAGGGTGCGCTGTGGCCCTGCAGCCTCAGACAAGCTCCCAAATGAGCCAGTTCTGCTCCAGGTCCTGGGTGGCTGGCTGCTGGGCAGCTCTGGGAAAAGAGCAGATACCCAGAGCCCACACCCTACCACCACCCCACACACATCTCTCACACATATCACACATACACACCCACACGTACACACTAGGCCCCTCACGTATCTACCACCCAGCTCAGGCCTGGACCACCATGTCTGTCACCCACACCCTCATCTGTCATGTGTGTGTCTGTGTGGGGTGCCCTGTCGGTGCCCTTTAATTCCCTCAGGTCACAGACGATGAAGGGTGGCAGTGGAATCTTGTTGTCTGCTTAGCCTTGAGGGAGGAGGTGACAGCTGATCAGTCTTGTCCACCACTCCTGAGCCTGGTATGAGCAACCAGCCCTCCAGCCCTCCATCCCCTCCGTAGGCTTTAGGCCAGGGGGCTTTTCCACAGGCCTCTAATGGGAGGACAGGCCATGGACAGGCCACAAAGGGCTGGAATTACAAAGGATTTAGCACCAACAACAGGAAGCGGGTCATTCCTTCCTCAGGCAGCCTCAGACTGGCCAGGGGAGGAGGTGAGGGGCCAGGCAAGGGGGTGCAGGCAGTGCAAGCCTTTGACCTCAGGCAGGTGTGTTTGGTGGGCATGCAGCCAAGGGGCAGTAGATGGTAAACGCCCCTGTTTTGGCAAGAGGCAGAATCCCAGATGCTTAAGGGAGAGAGCCTGCCTGCTGGAGGTCTTCCTGGCTCCTCCCACAGGCACCATGGAGCCTCAAGGCTCCAGGGACCCTCAAAAGTTGCAGAGCAAAGCCCAAGGCAGCCCCTGCTTCCAGCAGTATAATCGTACATCCAGGCCCTCTCCCGTCCTTCCACAGCTGAGCTCCAGGACCAAGGCAGGACCAAGGCCCTAGGAGGCAGCATGGACTCCAACATAGTGGAGAGGTTCCTGGGGGGTGTGGAGGTCCTCTGGGGTAGGGAGGAGGACACTGGTGAATCACTGAAGCACAGGCAGGAGGTCACAGTTCTGAGGTGTGGGCACTACACGGAAGCCTCCCGGTTGGATGAGCCGTTGAGCTTGAAGAAAAGCTTGTCATCTTCCCTCTTCTGCTGCAGCTGCCTCTCCAGCTGGCGCCGGTAGCAGATGAGGTAGAGGGGAAGGCAGAACCCCAGCATGCTCAGGCCAAGCAGCCCCACATTCACCTGGGGTGGCAGGGATGAGAGTTGCCATCACATGGGGCAGGGGGACCAGGTGGGGGCTATGGACTTTTGCAGAGTCCAACACAAGACTCTTCCCAGCACTCGTGTTTAGAAAAGGGAAGAAGGTCACAGGAAGGAGAGGAAAAACTGAAACTGGAATGTTCAAGAGGCTGGAGGGCCACATTCCAGCAGGAGAATTCTCCAGTTGTCTGTAGGCTACCCAGCAGCCCTTGGGCCTGCCCTTCCCCCACCCCCACCTCAGACCTACTGATCTGAATCTCCAGGGGTGGGGCAGGGAGAACAAGTAGGGTCCATTTATCCCAAAATCAGGTCCAGAAAGGACACTTTTCACCTCCTGCCTGGCCACCATTCGTAAGGGAAGGGGACCCTGAATTGTTCTCAACCAAAGTTCTCAAACAGCCTGTCTTGGGGCTCTGGAAGCCCCAGAGCAGTGCCTCCCAGCTCCCAGTCAACAGAGTGGGGCAGATGTCCATAACCCACTGCCCCCTGGCCCTTCTTACCCACAGAGGGTCTCCTTGGAGGGGACCCATCATGGCCAGAAACAGGGGCTGCTGCAGGAGAGCAAAGAGTGCACTGACCAGAGACTGCAGTCCTGTGAGGCTGCCAAACTGGGTGGACGGATACCTGCCGAGACAATAGAGGACCCGTCACCGAAAGTGTCACTCTCAGGCTTTCCAACTATTCCTTGCCCCAGGTGCACTGGTGTCCCCAGGCTACACCCTTGGCACCAGAGAAGAGGGGTGCCTGTCTTCAGATTACTATCTGCTGAGCAGGTCTGCAACGTGCATTTCTCTTTTGGACCATCCTGAGGCCCCAGACTCTGGGGAGGATCCCACTCCACTCAGACTGTGCCCCAGACCCGTGGATGTCTGGCCAAGCTGAGTGAAGTGGGTGCCAGCAGGAGTCTGCAGTCTGGGAAGCAGGCCCAGGGAGCAGGTTGGAGGCTGGGCCTGGCTCTGCTGTGCCCTCATCCAAGGGAGCATTGTGTAATCAAGGAAACGTAACATTGCAGCTCTCAGATGGCTCCCTCAGACCCTGCCAGGGCAGCGCAACTTCCTCCAGGCCTGGGGATAGGCGGTGGGGGAGACGTGCAGACTTAGAATGACCCCCACGTGATGCTATTCGGATGGGGAGAGATTTCTGAAAACATCTTAGAGAACATCAGGCTTTAGGATCCAGAGGTGGGAAGGGGCTCCTAGTGGGAAACAAGCTGGTCTTTGGTCACAGATGCAGAGGATGGTGTTTGGGTTGCAGGTTTTGAGCCAAGACCTGGCCCAAGAGGAAGAACACTGTGGTTCTCATGTATGGGTGGACAATTGGAAAAGGAGGCTGGTTTTATTTTAACCAAGGCCTGAGATGGCTGTGGGCAGAACCAGGCTGCGTGAGATTCTGAGTGAGAACTGTCTGACACATCCTGGGCTCAGTTATCCATATCTCTTCCCTGCTAAGGGCCATTTAACCATCAACATTTAGCTTTTGGCAGCCAGAACCCACCCCTGACCTTCCCATGAGCAACCAGAGGCAGCCTAGGACTCAGCTGAGCAGTAGCCCCCGAGACAATAATGAGCTGCACAGAGGCACTGACTCTGGTTGGGAGAACTGACTTCATGTTAAATGCCAAGACTTGTGGGCACCCAACTGTCTATCCACTGACCCACTTCCTGCCAACTATGGCCTTCCCCTGACACATTCAACCGGAGCCCTGGTACCTGTCCCTTGATGCAAGAAGATGAACCCTGAGAGGGCAGACTGGATCCCCTCAGGACCTCAGCCCCATCATGAACCTCCCTCAAGTCATTCCCTCGACTCCATCACCAGGCCACCTGCAGCTCCCAGGACTTACACAGCAGCATACAGGCCCCCAACAGCAGAGTGGATGAATCCTCGCACAACTGTATGCAGGATGAAGGAGAGGATCTGAGGGAGGGAGAGCAGAGTGTGAGCAGAAGACTGTGAAGACCCTCACCTTGTCCTCCCACCCCGCAGTTCCTGGGATCCTGAGCAATGGGAACACTGGCTTGTATCAGCTCTCTAGAGCCAATTACTGAATTTTCAGGAATTTCGTGAACCAGTTGTTAAACAGTCATCACTAAACTTAAATTTTGTGAACTTACAATTAAACAAATTATATTTTTTAAGAAAGGTAATGAATATTCAAAACTTATCACTTCCTAATTATTTTCCTATGTTTTACTATTATCTGTGCTCTTAAGGTTTTTTTTAAATGGCTATTATATATACATATGGTGAAATTACCATGCGATGGTGTGTTACTGTGATTCTATTTCCAACTCTAGTCAGTGATATTGTATTGACTGAAATTAGTGCAATGAGAACATTTACACCACAAAACTTGGCAAATGCTAAAAAT
Source organism: Eonycteris spelaea (assembly GCA_003508835.1). Lineage (NCBI taxonomy): Eukaryota > Metazoa > Chordata > Mammalia > Chiroptera > Pteropodidae > Eonycteris > Eonycteris spelaea. The sequence continues at coordinate 2,603,192 of PUFA01000181.1, forward strand.
CAGGGCACCCCCCAGCCCAACTTAAAAGTCTGTTGTTGAATACATATTGGCAGCACTAGGGAGATCACTAATCACCTGGGCCCTGACTGTGCCCTCCCTAGGAAAAGTTTTGCTTCCTAAAAAGGCCGCTGCAGGTAGGCTTACAAGCCCTGAGAAGCACTTGTTAATAATTGAGAGGCACAAGAGCTGTCCACTTTGTTGCCAGAACCCTTTGTTTGTTACTCGTACCCAGCTCTGCCACCCTGCTCAGCAGCCAGGACCTATTCCCAGGAATGTAGGTGGTGGAGGGGGCAGGGGCCACTTTCTGCACTGTTGAAAGGCTGCTCCAGAATGTGCAGGCACATACTTGGACAGGCTCCCCCTTTCCACTTCAAATGCCTTGTTGTCTTTTCATAACTTTTGTTTCAATGAGAACTCAAAAAAAAAAAAAAAAAAAGCAGATGACTGTCCCTACTAAGCATTACCCCTCAATGAGACAAGGTGGTCAGGGCAAAGGTCTGTTAGTCTTGCAGAGAGGGTAGCCACCAGGAGGCCGAGAGGGCACTGGGGAGGTAATAACACTTCCACCTGGAGCTGACAAGTTTCCATTGGTTTATTTTGGTCTGCACGCACAGTGTCAGCACATGTGAGTGATAGTGCCGGTGCGTGGTACACATCTGGGTATTCAACGGACCTCAACACGTGGCCACTTGTAAAAAGGAAAAGACTCTTGCTTTCCTCCTGAACCTGGCCCAAGATACTGTCTGGCCTTGGGCTACACCCATCTGGAAGCAATGCCATTCCTCACATCCCTTCAGAGTTCATAAACTCGGGGGTTGGGGCTAGAACACTTTCATGAACGTAAGGGTGGAGTCAGCAAGTGACAACATCTACCTCACTCGCAATCTCTGCCAAAAGTCAGATTTCAAAAGCATCAGAAATCTTGTGGAATGGAATTAAGCTTTTGAACCCAGATGCCAAGTGATTATGATAATCTTTTTCCACTCTCTACAACGTAGAGACCCTGTAGGCACTCTAGTATCTGAGGAACAAACGTTCCCACCAACACCACAGATTAGCCGCACCTCTTTGGACATCAGATTTCAGCTACCTGAGCAATGCAAAATAAGGAGCCACACACAACTACCCGACATAGTTCTGGAAAATAGTATGATGGTGGTATTCATGGTATGCAAATGCTCAAAAGACCAAAAGGAACAATATGTCTTCATAAAGAAATGTCTTCTGTGAAAGGTAATCCCAGTGTCATTTACAATTTACTCCCGGCATTGAACAGAGCCTGGCAGGTAAGAGGCCCAGTGTAATTAACAGTGGGCTGGTTCGTTGGCTGGTTGAATTAAATAAATGAAAAGTCACCATGCTCTTTGTTGATGGCTTTCATAACACACCATGCACCTTTCAGTCTCATTGTCCCCTACCCTACCTGGCAGCTCCCTCTCCCCACACCCACCTGCAGAGGCAGGTTTGGAATGAGGCAGGTCACCCCGAAGCCCACGAGCAGCAGATTTGTGAAGGCGAAAGCCCGCATGGCATTGGTGACCTTCTGGATCTGCCGGTCCCGTTTCTTCTTCTTCTCACCTCTGTGGAAATACGAAACATACCCTGGAGCTGGGAGCTCCCTGGAGGAAGATGGGGTCTCCCAGGAAGTCAGGCCCTAGGAGTCATAGCTGTGGATAACTTGAGACTCAGAAACCACCCAGACACGTTTTAGGAACTGTCGGGGCTAGACCAGCACTAGGGATGCACCCACTGCATCCTCTCAGCTGAGCATTGAGAGCGAACCTCAGTGGAGAGGTCAGATACGAGATGGTCATCCACACACTGCACTGCTTTAGTGAAGACTGAGCTCAAATGCCCAAGTTAGGATGCGGCAAAGCCTCACTTTGTCATTGGTTTCAACTTCACCCATATCCTGCAGGGAGCCGAAGATAAGGCAGATAATAAGCCAAATAAGGGAGTGAGTGGATATTCCCTTGGGGGGCAGGAAGGAGTGAAGGAGAAACAAATATGCAGCAGATGGAACCGGAATGGGCACAAACAACCTCTTGGCTGTAGGACCTGACCTAGATAACAAAGCATTCTCTGTAATTATTTTCTTGTGAATTCACTATTGCTGATTCTAGGCTCACCACCCACACAGACACCCCAAGGACAACTGTATGACATCCAAGAATGAATGTCAAGTGCTGGGAGATGTGTAGGGAGGAGTCCCAAGTCCACCACTTCCTAACTGCGTGACCTCAGGAAAGCTACTCAAACTCCTAGCTTCAGTTCCCACTAGTATGCCTCATTGAGGTGTTATGAGACTTAACTGAGATATTGTGCATTAAGTGCTTGGCACAGGGACCTGGTACAATAAGTAGTCGCTCATTATGCTAAGGCGGAGTCACAGAAGACAGCACTGAACTCGTCCTCTGATCTTAGACCCCGCCTTTACATAAAGTAGGGCTCTAGTACCTTGTTTAATGCTCACGATCATGAACAAACTTATTAACACCAATTATGGTTATAACAACTTACTACTCTCACCCAGTGGAGTCAGCCTTGTAGGCAAGCAGTACTGCTTTAAGATCTTTCACCCATTATGCTTCTCGCGCTAAGGATCTGAGTGCAGTGTTAAAAGCAGAACGTTTGATATCAAGTGTCTGCACAGGCCTTCCTCTGGTTTCCCCCTTCTTTCATCTAACCCAGTGCTACCCAAGCTTCAGCCTACCAAATACAGAAGTGACAGACCAAAATGTACGCTCAGCTGAGTGAACACGTTGTCTTAGAGCCTTTGGGACAGCAGCCTCAAGTACAAGCCTCTCTGGTCTCTCTTGTTGACTTTAAAACCTAAGCCGCCCACCCTGTCCCTGCCTAACATCTGGATCGGTGCCTGGGGGCCAGGGCACAGGCCCTGCCTACGCACTGGTTGGTGTCTTTTTCCTCGGGTTCCTCAGAGGCATCTTCACACTCCTTCAGCTTCCAGTCCATGATGTAGCCAATGACGGGGGCTGTCAGCAGGCAGAGTAGCTGGAGGACACCGAAGATGGAGGTGTAGAGGCTAACTGGGGAGGAAAAGGGGCTGTGTCATGGGGGGCCTGGCAGAGGCCTGGGGCAGTGCCAGACAAAGTCTGAGACCCAATGGGCCCTTTGGGGTCTTCCCCAGAGCCCCTCTGTCACTGTGGGTCTTGAAGGAAGCCCAGAGGCCTTAACCTCTGAAATCGAAGCTGGAACAAGGGGAAGGCATCCTATTTGCTTCCCCAAAATGCCCTGCTCATTTTCAAGAAACATCTATTGAAAGCCAGTATGTCACAATGGCCTCCACCAGAAGCTCCAGGAAGTCTCTATAACTTGGGAACCACAAAATCCCCAATGCTTGGGACTGAGGTTTTGTGTAATACTGGACATTAGAAATATACCAGGAAGTATATTTCTGCCTCTAGAACTATACCAGGGAGGCATCACTCACAGGGGTTCTGACGTAAAGGCTTCAATCTTCAAAGAACCTTAAAATTAAGATGGGATTTTTTGGGTAAATAGAAACTGAAAGTTGACTGCCCCACCTCCACCTACAGCTCTGACCCAAAGGGATGTCTGGAATTCAAGGCAAGGCATTTCTTGGTTGAAAAGAGACTGGCTGGGAGGAGATGTTGCAATGTTCCCCAATAATCCCCACTGCTTACCAGTAGCCATCACTGCATCATGGAAGCAAAGTGAAAAAGCAGAAAGGAGTGAGGTCAGCAGCAGAAATCTCGAAGGTTGTTATAGGGAGATGGGGCAAGGAGGCAGACTAGCCCTGGGCCCAGCACCCATGCCATCTCCCATCCAGACCTGACTCTCAGAGCACCCACATGCAGCTGAGCTTGAGCCAGGCTTCTGGGAAAGGAGGCAGGAAGGGTTCAACGCGGGCACCTGCAGACATTTTCCTGTCTGCTGAGGCCTCAGTCATGTGCAGCCAGTGCCTCATCACAGGCAGGCTGGCAAATCAGGCCTGTGGCTTGCCAAGGGCCGCGATGGAGAAGTAGTGCGGGTGCAAAAGACCCGGCAGAACTCACTGTCATGTGGCCCCTCAGGAACACTGCTCTGTTACAGTTGTACTCCGAGAGCAAGAGAGGCCAAACAATCCACGACGACCCCTCATCAGCCATCTGACACCTGGGTCTCCCCGAGACAGCCACAGCTAGTCTCCCGTCCACCCCGTCGCTCCCTGACCCTGAAGCCACCCCTCCGGGCATAGCTGGCACTGTGGTTGTCATGTACAACAGCTCACAGGAGCAGGATGGGGGAAAACAAGTGTCTTATCAGTTGCAGATTGAATTTCCTGGCCCAGTTTCCTCTACTTTTTTGAAATTGATTTCTTGAATGTGGGAAACAATTGGAAAAAATTCCTCTTGGGCCGCAAAAGATTTCTCAGACAACTCAAGTAAAAGGCCATGACTCAGCAGCAGGGAGATTTGCCTTCCAAGGGCCAGTGAGGACCCTTCTCTGCACACTTCAGGATCACCACATCTCTGGGCCTGAGAGTTTGGAATAGACAGTGTTTAGACATGATAGATCAGATTCCCCAAAGTTCGGGCCAAAGATTTTAATGAGTATTACAAAATAAAAACTTCTCTGTAGTAGAAATTTGGGGAACATCACTGGACTCGATAAAGCTAAATAGGTTATTTTTTTTCCTGTAGGGTGCTCTTAGGGCCTTTACTCTGTCAGCAATCATTATGAAATTTTGCAAGGGCACATGATAATGTTTCTCCACAGGACACCCATTTTCACAGTGGAACCAGTTTTGTCTGGGTCCCTTTGTCATCTTTCTCTTTAGTTAAGACTGATTTCTCATCTCCTTTACAAACTGTATTTGATTCCTTATAATCCCTAGGGAAAAACAAACCAAAAAAAAAAAAAAAGTTGCACACCAATGAGACTGCTCATATAAAGGATTTACCAAATGTGTTTGTCCTGTTTAGGGATGACTAAAGCTGACTCAGCTCAGGCCCTGAGGAAGTACTGACTTTCTTTGTAGAATCAAAACCTCTAATCTGCTAAAGACCTTCTGTGCTGTTTTGGGAAAGTGGTGTGTGGGTTATCGGTTTTGTTTACCAGACTCAACAAGTCTCAACTGGATTACATACGTGAGGAAGCCTCTGCCTGGCCTTGCTTCACAGATTCCAGTGCAGGCCCAAATGCCCTGAAGTCTCCAGCCACAACGGTCCGGTGCCCCCACACCCCTCTTCCTTGTCTCATCACCCAGTCTCTCCAGGCACGAACCCTTTAGTTTCCCAGGGGGATTCTTGGTGTCGGGTCTACTTGGCTATCTTTCAACAGGCTCTCAGGTGGAGTACTTTGTTCTGTGTAATGTTTTCATTCATAAACACATGCCAACCATCCCCCTCAGGCAATGAAAAATATACACTTCACACCCCAAACACATGTAGCTATTTTAGTCTGCCCCTCCCTCCTAAACCGGGAAACTCTAACAGGGACATGAAAGAACAGTTGGGGCTGGCAATGATGAAAAAGTTCTGACCAGAAATCAGTCCCCTGGCCTCTGTCATTTGACAGCCCTGTTGATCTGGCCCAGGTTAACACCTTCCAGACGTCTGTGCAGGCGTTCGACCTCAGGCGGAAGGAGCGACCACCACTCGGGGGTGCCCTCCTGTGGGGCTGTGCACCCAGGTCCAGGGGCCACCTACCTACATCCTGGTCACCGCTGACCAGGAACTTGAGGATGTTGTTCATGGCTCCCATGTAGAAGATGAGTCGCAGCTGTGTGACGCACATGGTGATGAGGCTGAGCAACAGGATGGGGCTGAATACGCTGTGCATGAAGGAGGGGGCCGCTGCGGGGAGAAGGCCACAGACGCTCAGGGAGAACCAGGGCCAGGACCACCTCAGCCCACAGCCTAACCGTCATCCAGGGCCCAGTGTATGGGGAGGGAAGGCTGATTTGCTGACCAAATCACGCCATGCTGGATGCAAGGATGGGCCCAGGTAAAGTTAAAGGTGTAGGTGCTGGAGTTTAGGTCATTCAGCTGTACAAAACAAGTTGGTGAATCCCTCACCCTCTCTGAGCCTTAGTGTGCTCATCTGTAAACCGGGGTGAATGGTGCTGCCTGCCCTTTTGAAATAAAGTGAGAATTAAGTGAGACAATACCCACAGAGCCCTCAGCCGGGGCTGGGGCTCAGGCTTCCAGATCCGGATCGGCTCCCCTCTCCCCATCTCAGGGATGTGGGTGACACCTCGGGCAGGCCTGGAAAGTGAGGGCTTCAAGGTGGGTACCTGCAGCGTCTGGTTGGCACTTCACCTCCAGGTCGACGGTGGACAGGCATAGCTTATGGCCCTCCTGCAGTACCGCCTGCTCCTTGGTGCTCCTCATGGAGCTGCCCACACTGAGGCGGCGCCCCACTGTGGTCACCTGCTTGTAGAACTGCTTCCCTGTGATCTTGTGGTCAAAGCCCAGCCAGCTGAACTTGATCTTCACCCTGGAGGCCACAGGAGTGTCTGTCAGCATCACCCAGGGCCCTGGCTAGGGTGGGTGGGGGTCAGGACAGATAGCATGTCCACTTACGAGTAGTCCATGTCCTCTGGCCCCGGGAAGGGCTCTAGAGGCCAGTTAAAGAAGCAGTTGAGGAAAACCAGCCCAGAGCAGCCAGCCCAGACCACGAGGATGATGATGAAGGAGGCACCAAAGTCGTAGATGACCTGAAAGGCACAAGGGGTAAGGGCAGGGCCGGGGATGGAGTTAGCACAGGAAAGCCAGGGTGGGCAGCAGGCAGGGAGACTCTGGCAGCCCTGCTTTCCCGTGCTGAGCTGCATAAGGAAGCACAGCCCGGTCAGCATGGGTGTTTGGTCATCAGATACCTGCATCCCAATTATCCCAACTCACCCTGGCATGTCATCGACCCCCTCAATCTTGGACCAGATGTCATTTGCTTGGAGAGGTTTTCCCTGACCAGCCCCATCACTGTCATATCACTGGTTCAGCCCTGGCTAAGAATATCGGTGTCTTGATTCATTTACTTGTCCATTGTTAGTCTAATCCCTGAGAAAAGAAACCTGCTGGCTTTGTCTACCGATGTTTTTCTAGTGCCCTAAAGAGCACACATAGAAGATGCCAAAAAATACTCGAGGAATGAACAGATGACTGTCTCACTTTGCTCCTCTGTGAAATGGGTATAACCCTGGCATGTGCCCTCCTGGTGTTCCGGTGGCGGTTAAGCAGGTATGATCCTGGTAAAGTGCCGAGAGGCAAGGTCGGGGGAGGCCTGCTGGTATGAGCAAGTTAGCCATTATTGTCATTATTACCATTTATTTCCAGCATAGGCGTTCCCAGCGTACTTGATCGACAGCTCCCCAGGAAGGGGACTAGCGGCTAGGCATTGAGATAGGAGGAGGCGGCACATGTAGGCTTCTCTGTATTTCGGGAGTATGACAATCCTAAAAGCCTACATGATGCCTGGCCCTACACCCTCCAAGCACCTGATTCCCAGGTGACCAGCCCATATCTGTGACTCCTTCTACTCATCTATGGCCTCCCCACTATACACCTTAGGAAAGGGGATTTTACTTGGCGCTGTTGCCAGAGGAAGGAGAAGGCCCTTCTGAAGCTCTGGCAGGAGCAACAGGATTTGGAGTAGGAAATGGGGCTCACAGACTGTGAGGTGTTTGCTTCATCCTGACCCTGTGTGACTTTCATGGGCTCAGAATCCTGTCTAGGAGGGAAACAGCTGAACCAACCTGGCGGAGAACAGCACTTTGGCTAATGGGGAGTAACAGCCCAACGACGACAGCCCTGAGGGTGAGGATACTGGAGTTGGGCTCAGGATAGGGGGCAAACTGACCCACCCCTTCTCTCTACCCCAGCCCAGAAATGCAACGGCAGCTGACAGTAACACCCTGTAGCGATACGCTTGAATTTTCCATCCCCCACGGCCCAGTGGGTTTCTTTTCTTATGCCCATGGTGTCCAGGTGCATCCTCCCAGGTGTGGGTGGGGGGGGAGGGGCCAGCCCTGGCACCCACAACGACTTCTGCCTTTAGAGACGGTTGAAAAAGCCTTGGCAGAGGCCTCTGTTCAGACACTAGTACAAAAATAAATGTGCAGTAAACCGGCTGGCCACACCCTCACCTTGATTCCTGGGAAGGTGACGGCTGAGGAGGCATAGGATCCAATCATCAAGGCAATAAATGTGGACCGAAGGTCACCAAACATGTTGGGCAGCTGCAAGACAAGACACAGGGAGACTTCAGCTGAGAAAAGAGACAGGACGGATAAAGGCAGAGGGGAAGAGAGGATCAAGGCGTTCAGAGGCATCTTTTTTATGTGCTCGCCTTGTGTAATTCACAGGGGAATTAGTCCAGAGGGTAACTGCTGTTAACTGAAAGTTTTTCTTCCAGGACTGAGGTTGGTAAATGGAGGAGAGACATGTAGAACAGAATTCAGACTCTGGATGTAAGGACAGAGCTGTTGGACTTCCTGGCTGGCAAGTGTCCCTCCTCTCTGCTCTGGCACAGGCCAGGGACCTTCCTGTCTTTGCAGAATTACACAGAGATACCAGTGAACAAAGCTGGGAGCCTCAGGCATCCCTCAAAGGGAGCAAGCCTGTTAAAAATAAGAATCTATTTGGGGATGAGCATCACTTTATAAATAAAAATATCAGCGTCCCAGAAGGACCAGATGTCAGCAAAAGCTGCTTTCAGTTTTGAGAGAGATTTCTGGAAGGTGCCAATCAGAATACTACAGTTCCCTCAGGGTTCATGCGGGATCTGGACTGGGATTTCTGCTTCTGAATTTCTAAGTGCAAGGAGGGCTTTCCCTTTCCACCTGGTGTTCTGCCCCAACAATTAGCACCCAAGATCAACGGGAAGAAAGGCTCAGGGTCTCCTCCCCGCAAGGCCACTCTTTCATATCTCACGTCAGCTCATTCTGCCATCTGACATATACTTCGAAGCGATTCCACACAAAGCCAGGCATAGGATAATGCAGTCACAGATTCAAACGGACATGGGACAAGGTGCATCCCCCAAACAGCCAGTCACAGCTTCTCTCGTAAGCCTCGAGAGATTGCACCCATGATGCAAGGGTTTCCCACCCACATCCACAACGTCCCTGACGTTGAGGATCACTCCCTGGATGACTATGCCAAACCTGTTTTGCTGAATTCAGACTGTTTCTATAGACTTAATCTGTGGCATCCTCCCCCATTTTTCTGTAATCATTTTGGGGTTTCATCAAACACGGAACACATGATGGCTGCATGCAAGCTAATGCACTGTTGCTGAGCAGAAGCAGTTTGAACTTGGCTACACACCTGCTCTTCATCATTTCTGCCTATTTTGCCCTCAATAAAAATGAGTAAGGGATATGTCAAATCATCACGTGGTACACCGAAAACTAATATAATTATGTAATTATATCTCAATAAAACTGGAAAAAATTAGTAAGGGACAGGATCAAAATTTAAAACTTGTGCCTTAAAGGACACCATCAAGAAGCTGAAAAGACAATGCACAGAAAAGACAATTTTTATAAATTATATATCTGGTAAGGCAGCAGTCCCCAATCTTTCTGACACCAGGGACCGGTGCTCCTGTGAGAATCTAATGTCTGATCTGAGGTGGAGCTGAGGCGGTGATGCTAGCACCGGGGAGCGGCTGCAAATACAGATGAAGCTTCACTCACCTCCTGCTATGAGACCCATTTCCTAACAGGCCACAGACAAGTACCAATCTGTGGCCCGGGGGTTGGGGACCCAGGTGATAAGTGACTTATATCTAGAATATATAAATAACTCCTACAATTCAATAATAAAAAGGTAAATAACCTATTTTAAAAGTGGGAAAAGATATGAATAGACATCTCTCAAAAAAATGTATATATAAATGGCCAATAAGCACATGAAAATATACTTGATACCATTAATCATAAGGGAAATGCAAATCCAAACCACAATGAGATACTGCTTCATACCCTCTAGGGTGGCTATAATAAAAAAAAATCAGATAATAACAAAGGTTCTGAGGATCTAAAGGAGTTGGAACCCTTACACGCTACTGGTGGAATGGTATGGCCACTCTGGAAAAGAGTCTGGCAGTTCCTCAGTGAAACAGAGTTACCAGTCATTCCACTCCTAGGTATATATACACCCAAGGGAAATGAAAACAGTGTCCACACAAAAACTTGTACATGAATGTTTACAGCAGCATTATTCACAATATCCAAAAAGTGGAAACCACCTCAGTGTCCATCAACGGATAAATGGATAAACAAAATGGGGTCTATCCACACGACGGAATATTATTCAGCCATAAAAAGAAACGAAGTACTGATACATGCCACACCATGGATGAATCTTGAAAATATGCCGTGTGAGGGAATCAAATCACAAAAGAAAGACCACATGTTGTATGATTCCATTTATAGGAAATGTCTAAGATAGGCAAATCCATAGAGACAGAGAATAGATTAGTGGTTGCCTAGGGCTAGGGTAGAGGAACCTGGGAGTAAAATATGAAGATGATACTAACAGGAACAGGGTTTCTATTTGGGGTGACAGAACTGATAATGATGATTGCGCAACTCTGTGAAAACACTGAAAAACAGTGAATTGTATACTTCAGGTGAATTAAGTGATATGTGAATCACGCCTCAATATCACTGTTAAAAAGATATGAATAAGGAACATAAAATGTTTTGGGATCCCAGGATTATAAAGAAACATGAATAAATCTATAGTGTATGTCCAACTAAGCCATGTTATGGCATGAGGTCAGGATGGCCATCCAAGTTCCCCAAAGAATTCCCAGCACATGAAGAGCTCTTCTTCCAACCTCCTGGTAGAGTGGACCTTCGGTCCACTCAGGCTTCTCAGAAAGGGTCAGAGGAGGACAAGAAGCATATAGAAATTCCCCAGCAGGAGATAGAGGAAATGTGATGCGCTCATTAGTGCCTGGGTACACCCAGGTGAGCACTATAGGCACCCATTCTTACTCTCTGCACATATGCCCTCCAGGAATGCCGTGATTCAGAGGACATGCTTCGGCTCCTGAGCTCACATATTTAGGCTGCTCCGTGCTGGCTACTCCAGCAAGGCAGCCTTGTAGGGGAGGCATCTCTGGGGCCATACTTGCCCCAGGGGAAATCCAAAGACTAGTTCTGCTTGTACAGAAGGTGAGAACTGTTCCTGCCTGGAATGCCACTATAGCCAGGGCATGTGAAGGAAGAAAAAGATTAAAGAGGGCTAAGAGCTGAACCAGAAGAGCAGATGGAGGACAAGAGCCTGGTGTAGCAAAGGCCATTTGGTGCAGAGTCAAGCCAGGGAAATGCTTTTCTTGTTGCAGTCACCTTTGGGCACAAAATGTGTCTCAAACTTTTCAACAGGGTGAGGGGATACTGCAGAGAAGGAGATAGTTTGCTAGCCAGCCCTCTTCCTTCTCCCTTAAGCCCAAGCTTGCCCTAACTCTAACTCAGGTTAAAGACCGACAGAACAATAGGGGTTTGGGGCTAGCATGCCACTCTGACTTGATCTTTTCCCCAGAACTAGATCTAGAACAGAGAAAAAGAGGCAGCTGGGAGAGGAGCCGACTTACTGTCTGTGTCTGGATGAGACCCCCACCCTCGTGTCTGAACAAGGGCAGACTTCCAGCTGTCTTCCTTGCTGCCCTGCCTCTTTCTGCCTAGAACATTCTTAGCAACACCAAGAAAATTCTCTTCCCCAACATGTTATTTTGGTTAGCAGGGCCATTCCTAGTACAGAACTGCAGGGTAAACCATACTACACAGCGTTGCCACCACCACCAATATCCTGTATTTTAAATTACAATGATTTTTCCTTATTAAAAAAGCAATGCACATCCATTGTAAAACAGTGCAACAAAGTATATATAAAGAATAAAATATTACTGTGACACCTCTTATTAAAATTTTATGTAAAGAGTAAGTAAACTGAAAGCAAAAAAGTCACTGAAATTAAAAAAATAAAATAAAAATCACCGATATAGCCATGTTACCATCTTGCTATATTTCCTTTTGATCTTTTTCTTATAAATACCCTTAACTTTTTAACGAAATTTGAAACATATGTTACATAGTTTTATACTTTTTTTTTACTTTATATATTACAAATGTTTTCTAATTTAGTATTGGTCTTCAACATATTTTGTAATGACTGGTATTTCTTTATCTGAATGGTTCCTAATTTATGCACTTTTCTGATGTTGGACCTTGGGTCTTTTAAAATTTTTTATCATAAATAACATTTCAATGAACATCCTTGAAGATAAACATATGTGCACATAGCTATTATTTCCTTAAGGTAAATTCCCATAAGTAGAATCATTAGATGAAAGGGAATACACGTTTTTAAGTTCTTGTCATACTCTGTGCCAAACTGCCTTCCAGAAAACTTACACCAATTGATACTCCCACCAGAAGCATAATAGACTGTCCATTTCACTGCAGCCACTCCAACACTGTGCATTACCATTATTTTTAATATTTGCCACTTCATCAATATCCTCATTGTTTTAAAACCCATCTCTTTCTGTATATGGATGAAATAAATCAATGACTGATATTTGCTTCAAAATAATCTGGATAGTGGGTAGAGGTAGAAATGAAGCAAGAGTGGTCATGAGTTGATCACTGCTGAAGGTGCAAGATGGGTACATGGTGTTCATTATTCTACCCTCTCTAATAACATGTACATTTAAAATTTTCCAAGATTAAAAAAATAACTGAAAAAAACATACATTTAATTACTAATGACTGAACATTTTCCTACAATTTTTAAAATCAGTCGTTACTATTACTCATTTGTCCTTTTTTTCCTATGAGGATGTTAATCTCTTTATATCAACTTTGAATAGGCCCTTTATATGTTAAAGACAGTCACAATTGTTCATGTTTTCTTAGTTCTTCATTTAACTTCTTAGCTCACGAAATTTTCTGACCAAAAGACGTGTTTAGATAGGTAGTCAGCTTTTAGGGACTACCTAGCATTTATGCCAGATGAAATCTCTCTGAAAAGACCATCAAGGATGACCTTGACCAATGAAACCCAAAGCATAAATATCCTGGCAAGAGTCAATATGTGGTCACAAAAGAATAACAAGCACAGGAGAAGAGATGGTTTCCCCGTGGCCATTAATTATTTTTTAAATGTTAATAGGAATTGCGTTATCCTTTAAACCACTTCCTTCCCTTCCTCCCAAAGCTGTCATGCCTGCCAGGAGCAGCTTGATCAGAGGATTTTCCTTATTATTAAGTGATAATAACAACATAGCATGATTATATTAATATATTATTGTTATAATAATAATAGTGATAACATTATTATAATAGCAACAATTTTTAATGTCTACTCTATATATTAACTTAAAAATCCTCAAAACAACCTTAACGAGGTAGGTGTCACTTAATATCCTCACTTAATCAGTATAAAACTTTAGGATTAGAAAAGTCAAGGGATGCCTCCAAGCTGGTAAGGTTCAAATTTGGGATGCAAAGCAGGTCAAGTTTCTGTGCACAGCCGCTGAGCTACTCTGTCTCTTAGAAACCCGCTGTGTACACACCTCAGTTTGGGACCCACGACAATGACCCTTACCTCTCATGCCTCTCTGTTCCTTGTTAAGCATTCCGTCCGCTTTCTCCACTACACTACTTCCCTTCCGATGCTCCTATTAGACCCATCTGCCTGCCCCCTCCTCTCCCCTTGGCTTTCCTTGGCTGACCTCCCCAAGGTCCTGGGCCACACCATCAAGTGGACTCTCCTGTTTCATCTTTATGCCTGAGTCTCCTCTTTCCTCTCTCCCTCCTTCTGCCTCTGTTTGGCCTCAGCTGCATATAATGGCTACTCAGAAGCCCCGGCGATGAAATGGTGGCTGAGTATTGAGCAGAGTGACCTGGTGTGGGCCTGAAGGGCCCAGGGGAGGAGAAAAAGCCAGCTCTACTGCCAAGTAGGAAGCCAGAGCCATGTGGCAATGACAGATGCAAGGGGAAAACACTCAGCAGAGGCTATTTCCGGACTCAGGATTCGCTGCACCCACAGGTGGGGAGCACAGGCCCTGTTCCCCAGCTCTGGGTGCTTCCTACCACCACCCCTGTTGCCTGATAGGGTAGGGCTGGATTGGGCTCAGCAGTGCAGAACCCGCCCTCCAGTAGGGCCTCACTTGGGGATGCTGTTGGTGACTCATTCTCTCAGCCCTTCAGCTGCACAGTAAACAGGCCCGGGCTGTGTGACCTTCCCAGAGGGGAAAACAGCAGCTGCAGGCGGCCCCTCCCCTGAGTTCTGGCTACAGAGCAAGGCTACAGGACAAGAGTTACCAGAGGCCTAAGCTCCAAGATGGTGAGAATAGGCTGCCCTCCCCCTAGAGGACACTCTCTAAGATGTCTCTCTACCCAGGGGCCCCAAGACTGGCCTTGGGGATGCTGGCAGACAGGGACAGAAGGGCCACTGACTTTCCAAATGTGTGGTTTCCTGAAGCCCACCTGCTGGGGGCACATCCTGGCCCTTGGGGAGATGCCATATGCTGCCTGGTTGGGGCTGGCATTCTGGCCCTCAGATCCCTTCCAGAGGTGAGCCTTGTCCCCAGATGGCTGGTGTACACACCCAGAGTTCTGTACAACCTGTACAGGCCAGGATCCAGGTACCAGTCTAGACAAGCGAACTCAGCAAAGCCAGGCTATTTACTAACCCCAAACAACCTGATAGCTCCAAGCTCTCAACGCCAGGAGCAGGTCCTTGTGGTCACCTTTCTGCTTCACTGATAAAGGGGAGGGAGGAAGGATTCCACTCCCTCAGCCACCTCATCCACCTTCCCAGCCAGGTCCAGCCCTGCCAATGCCCCCACTGCACTTTCTGTCTGCCCCTGAATGTGTCACATGCCGGAGCAAGTTCATGATGCAGAACCCTCCAATGGGTAAATTTTTCCCAGGCCAATGGTGATCAGCTGACTGCTTTGGGTTCTCAAGGCACAGGACAGAAACGGAGGCAGAAGTGGCTCTGGGCTCTGTGAGAGTCCTGTTCACCTGGCACCTGGGCTCCCAGAGAGCTGGTCAGGTGTTGTGGGGACTCTTGCTTGGGTGTAGAAACGAGTCAGCTGGGCAGGAATGCTAACCTCCCAACCTCCATCAGGGATACCTGCTTCACTGCTGCACCCAAATCCTTTCCTCTCTTTCTATTAGGTTTTTGCAGAGGGCTATTTATTCTGTTCTCTTCAAACTCAGATCCCAACTGCCATGGAATTGTTTCTTTCTCAGGTTCAAAGTCAGACTTCAATGAATCAAATAGGAAAAGACCACAGAGAAAATTTTCATCCAAGAGCCTGGCAATGTTTTGCAATCACTTTTCTGTAAGAGTTTGGGCTCAGAACTCCCTGTCCTACCCACACTGACAAGGGGTCAGAGTAATGAAGTGGAAAGGACATATCCACAATGTTGGCTGCATTTGCTCCAATCTCTAAGCAACCCAGGCCCTGGATTGTGGGGCGGTGGCCTAAAGACGCCACCTCAGCTGTCGGCCGGTGTTTGCGCTCCAGCCAATGAAGCGAATTAAAAGGTTGTACAAACGCACGGCATTGAGCAAACAGACTAAAGTGTGCTACCCAAATGTCCCCAGAGAGGCTGAGGCTTGGCACCTCAGAGACTGCTCTGAACCATGGAGTGACCTGGTACCCTCCCTCCAAGGAGTCACATAGCCCAATCCAGGCCCTCCGCTGCAGGGACCTGGGAGAGCCAGTTCTGGCTGTCAGGCAGTGTACCTGGTATGGGCTCTACCCTTGCTCCTCTGAGCCTACCCTCTAGAGGAAAGTTTGATCACCCATCTGTACAGACCTTTCCAGCTCTGAAGGGAGGCCTATCTGACATCTCATCCTGGCCTGTGGGGAAAGGCATTTTGCCAATCTGAGGCCCCTCTCCTCCAATGGAGGTAACAGCTTACCGTGCCTGTACATCTTTGTTTATACCACAGCCCATGTAACACAAAACCCCTTGGGACTCAGAAAGCCCCCAAATTAGGGTTTCCATGGCAACACATTCCCTCCAGATTCCCAGGTTATCACGGAGTGATTATCCATGGCCCTAAAGCATTTGTAGATTTGACTTAAAGGCTCCTAAAGGCCCCCTGAAAACTCCTTTGTCCCCCAAATTAGAATATGGGTGGGAGACAGAAACAGAAAGTGCCATTGTGCTCTTAGCTCCAAGTCCCTGGGAGCCGATCCGGACAGTTCTGCTTTTTAAAGGCCTGGGCTGTGTCAAAACGAGATTCAGCTCTGCTCAGCAGAAGCTTCAGCCAGCTCCAGCATATTGCCTAAGAGCTCCCGCCCTGTCCTCACTGACTTGCTTCATCATTCCCTTTCAGGGTCTGTTCTGGAGAGAAGCCACCATGAGAGCCCTTATCTGAGGCCTCATGGGACAGGGGAATGCCCAAGGAGAACTACCAGGTCAGGGGCAGTGGCAGAGGGGGAAAGAGACGGCTTAAAAAGTGCTTAGAGAAAAGTGCTTAGGGAGCTGGCCCATGTAACTAGAAGAGGGGTCAGCAGGATGTGGGTGTGAGAGGTGGGTGTCAGCCCCTGTCTTCCCACACGGGACAATGATCGAGTAGCTTCTTGGAGCCTCTAGATCAAAGGTGTCAAACTTTTTCTGTAAGGGCCAGATGGTAAATATTTTAGGTTTTGCGGCCATATGGTCTCTATAGAACTACTTCTCTCTCTCTCTGTAGCACAAAAGAAACAAGTGGGCATGGTTATGTACCAATAAAACTTTGTTTACACGTCCCTACTAGTGGTTTGGGGATTTAGCCTGGGGGCAGCAGTTTGCCAAACCCTGCTCTAGATCCAAGAATAGGGACCTTAGAAGACAAGCACCAGCCTCTCTTAAACAGATCCCTTGCTAATCAAAAGCTTAAGTGACAATCTGACAGTTTTCTCGCTTATTTGGCCTGTGTAGCCTTTTGTCTCCCATGCTCCTGCTGCAGTGCTTTTGGCCTTCACACAGGCCTGTGAGAGGCTGGTAAAAGCAAAGGACTCTCCCCCCAAAAAATGCACCTGCATAGGACACAGACAATTTGTTTGCATATAATCTCAGGGGAGTGCATGGCCCTCCTAAGGCTTATTCATGGACCATCTAGAAGCCTAAAAACTATAACACCCCTTGCTCACTCAGAAAAAGCTATTTTTTGTGTGTGTATGAAAGATAAACAACCCTGTAGAAAAAGAAAATTAGACAAATGACACAAAGAAGCAATTTACAGAATACAAATGACCACAAAAACGAGGTGAAAAGATGCTCCGTGACTCACTAACGATTAATTTTTTTAAAAAATCATGGTATGTATTTTTTCACCAGATCAGATTGACTAATGTTTAAAAGATTAATGATAGGGTACTAGAAGGGGTATGGAGAAAAGGTACTCTCACACACATGCTGGTAGGATAATATCAGTGTACAGTGTAACCTTTTAGAAAGACCATGTGACAGTACATATTAAAATTTAAAATGAGCTGATTCTGTGGCCTAGCAATCCCACTCACAGGAGTTTATTTTACAGAAATATATGTACAGGAATGTTCACTTCAGCAGCGTCATAAATCAGAAAAATTAGAAACTAACCCAAGTGTCCATTAGTAGGAAACTGGTTAAATAAATTATGCTGTATCTATATTATAGAAGTACATGGGATTCTTTAATAATGAGGTAGCTCTCCAGAATTTAAAATAATAAGGTAGATCTAAACACTGGCAGGAATAGATGCAAAAGATACATTGTAAAGTGAAAAATGGCAAGTAACAATATTTCTTTAAAGAAAGAATATTGGTATATACATTTTAAAAAATACTTAAGAGATACATTCTAAACTAATAAAGGTAGGCTTATAGAATTTTACAGTCTATATTTCTAAAATATTGACTTTTTAAAAAATAACATTTAAAAAAATAAAAATGAAAAAATAAAAGCATTTGTTTCATAGTTAAACAAAAATAAAAGAAAATTAATCCTTCTGCATTTAATAGTCTCCCCTAAATGTTCCTTGGACAACTATGAGTCCATTTTAAAGACTTTCTTAAAGGGGATTCATGATATGATGGTTTTTATCCATTTCCCTTATTCTTTATCTTTCTGCAACTCAGAGCATAAATACTCCTCAAGTTCAAGTATCATCTCTGTCTTTTATCCTGAAATTCCGAATTGCTATGACATAGGTATAGAGTAACTAAAATAATGGAGTGATGCCAAGTTTTTAATTTTTGTTTATATGAAAGACTTGGTCATTTTATGCTGTTAAAGAACAAACAGAAGCATGACTCCTGTTACACAGTTAACACAACTTAGTGGAATTTGTGTACTTTTGATGGTTCTAACAGATTTCTTATTGTTTCAACACTTGTTTTTCTCCAAATACTTGAAAGAAGGGAGTATATTTGTTTTTTTTTTTTTTTTAATATACCTGGTTAAAAAAATGAAAATAAAAATGCACTAAAGAGTACAAAGTCTACCTCTCTCACATTACCAGGTCAAGGCAACTAGAATTCCCAGATCTGGGTGTTACCTGCTCCCGAGCATACGCGTCATGACTTTCTCACCTAACATAGACGCCACTCAGCATTCCACTTCCAGGGACCTAGACCCAGACAGTGAATCCTTCCCACCAGGGTAAAGTTAACAGGGCAAAGTATAGGAAGGGAAAACAGAGGAGACACCGGGCCTGGCCAGGCCTCTGGCTCACGGCCTGCAGGCAAGGGGTCGTGGAGATGTTAGCACCTCTTCAAGCTTACCAGAAGAAAAACATCCCCCAAGACGCCCTCAAAGCAAGCTAAACAAAGGCGCCTCAACATCATGACTCCTGACTCATTAGTGCAAAGGGAAATCAGAAAACAGAGTGCCCTGCAAATTAGTGATGGTAGGTATTATCGTAAAACTTTTTCATGGGGAAACTGAGGCAGGCCAGACTTTCCTGGACAGAAATTTCTCCATAGAGCCTATTAGTCTTACTTCCTGACAGCCAGTTCTGAAAGGCAGCCTCACCCAACTGGGAACAACTTTTATTGGCTTTCTTTGACTTTCTTTCTTCAACCGGGACCTTCCTGCAGCCTCCCTTACCTCAAAAAAGAGCACATTCTGTGGCATTCTGGTGCACCAATAAGGGGGTACTCAGCCACCCAAGGAAACATCTCCTTCCTCGGGGAGACTCTCTGTGCCCTGGTGTTTTGAAAACCAAGAAGAGAGGCAGCCTGTGTGCTCCCGAGTTTCTCATTCAGTTCTGGACAAAGGCAGCAGTTAGGGGCGGTGAGGGAGGCTTGTTTTTACGTTGCACTACTAGCCAGAGCTGCTATGGAAAATAAGAGAAACACAAGTGGGCAGCAGCTTTTTCCGCCCTGTTCTGCCTTCTCTGGACATATGGCTAGTGAACTGGCTTCCTCAACACCTAAGCCAAGATCAGCAGACAGGGGATGGGCCTGCTCTGAGAGTCATGCTCTGTCGCCTGCAGGACCTCCCCAGCTCAAGAGGCCGAGGCCAAGACTGGCTGTGCTGCCAGGCCGCTTCCCCAGCAGCAGCCCTCTAGTGCTTAGGAGGTCGAGCACATGCAGGTGAATGGGAGACAAGGAATTGAAGCCAATAAAAGCTGCCTCAGATTCACAAGGAGATGACTGAACTGAGATCTTCTTAACGAAATCAATACTTACTGTTAATGAGGTGAAAGTCATGCACATCCCACCAAAGCCATTCAGAGACAAGGAGATGAAGATGAGCACAGAGAGAGCTGTAAGGAAACAGAAGGAGCATAATTGGGGAACCACAGCTGAGCTTAGGGAGGCCTGGGCCTAGCCCAGAGCGTTGCAAGGCACAGGCTCTGAATAAATGTAGGCTGAATGAATGACAAGCCGTC
Source organism: Eonycteris spelaea (assembly GCA_003508835.1). Taxonomy (NCBI): domain Eukaryota; kingdom Metazoa; phylum Chordata; class Mammalia; order Chiroptera; family Pteropodidae; genus Eonycteris; species Eonycteris spelaea. Next base: position 2,623,054 of record PUFA01000181.1, read on the forward strand.
AGAGGTCAGTGCCAGATACCTGGGGATCTGGAACAGCCTCTTCCTCATTATTCTCCTCTTGCCTAGTTTATGGAGCTTGGGCTCTCGCAAAAGGTGCCACCCCATGCTCTGTTCTCCACTAACCTGAGCAGCAAGCAAGAGGTCTAAAGAAACTGCTTCACTCAAACCAAAAATACAGGTACCCCAAAATTGGTAGATAGGCCTGGCTAAGATTTTGGTGAAACCCAAGTCCTATTTTAGTGTTTGTTCTAAAAGTCCTTGAAGCAACAGCTCCACATGAACAGGGTTGGGGACCAGGTGGCTTCTATGTCATCTTTAAAGTACTGGCCTTAGGTCTCAGAACTCAAGTTGGATCGATGAGTCCATGAGGGACTGGCTTGGCTTGGCTTGGCTTGGCTTGGCTTGGCTTGGCTTGGCAATGAGATGGGAGTGTTGCACATCCTGGGAGTTTCAGACATCTGTCTGGGGCAATTGTTCTTTTACCCAGTCCCCCATTTGAGATAACTGGGTAAAGGCCTAACAAGCATCCCTTCTAACTTGAGCAGTGAGCACCAGCCCTGGCACAGCTTCCTAGAGCAGGTAGGCCTGCGAGCATCTCTGGGTGCTCTCCCCAGCCTCTGACAAAAGAGTGGAGGAAAAGCATACTCACAGTTTGGGTTACTCGCTCCATATGCAATCAGCAAGCAGGAGACAGCAAAGCAGGCACTAAAAACAAGCAGAAATAATAATTATTTCTTATTATTGTTAATATTGTTTTATTTGAGAGCATTTACTATGTTTCAGATGCTGAAATTTACATATAATATTTTATTTAACATTTCTAAGCAATGTACTTGGCTCCATTTTACTGATAAGGAAAAAAAACTCTGATTTTTCCAAGGTCTCTAATTAGTAGGTGCCTACGCAGGAATTCAAACCTGGAAGCCAAATCTTGTAAATACCACACTGCCCTGTCCCCTCCATCCCCACTGGAGAAGCCCAAGGCTCTGAAGCAAGAGAGGGCACAATCCACTCCCCTCATTCCAATGTCCGCTTAGCCAGGGGATGGACAGAACCCCACTGGGCATGAGTGAGATGAGTGGCAACTCCTAAATTCCCTCCACTTGGCTCTGTTCTGGGGACCAAGGCCTCCCTTACCCATTCCCTTTATGGTCACAGGTCTCACTCATTGCGAACCACTGCCCTGCGAGATGATCATTTCCAATGGGACTGGCTCGGGCGGTGGTGACCTGAGAGGCCAGCTGCTAGGTGGAATGACCCTGGCACACTGGAACTTTATAGATCAGGGACTCATACCCCAGAGGGTACACAAGATGATCCCCATGGGTACTGGCAGCAGGGGAAATATTAGGACTTTTATAATTTTTTAATCTTAGCCATTTTAATTTATATTTTTTATATATCACAAAGCAGATAAAAAAATTAAGAATGGCATATATAATTGATAATCCCATGTGCTTATAACAGAAGTATAACCTTTTTTTTCTCATAGAAGTAGAGGGTCAGAAAGACTGGAAACCAGTGTTTTTAATAACAAGCTACTCCAGACCCTCCCAGGAAGGCCTAGCACCCTGTGCCTTTTTTATGCAATATTGGCACACTACAAAGGATCACTGTACCTTCTGATCTGGGGGCAGATGGAGTAGAAACCCCACTCTGGGTGGGCATTTAGGAAGCTCCACAGTATACCTGAGAGCAGGTACCATGATTCCCTACAGGGAGGAACTCAGCCCAGGGTCCATCTGACCACCGCCTACACCCATACTGACCTGCCCAGGAGCCTCAGCTTTCTTGGGCCGTACTTGTCCATGACGATGCCCAGGGGCAGAGTGATGGCACTGAGCAGGAAAGAGCCCACGGTGAAGGCCAAGTTTAGCATCTCATCCTGGGCCTTGCAGCTAAGCCAGCCATTCATCCAGCTCACCTCCTCATGCTCCAGCTCCCTGTGTCCTCCACTGTGCTGTTGGTGACATTCTCTGTGTGTGTAGAGGGAGGAAAACCTGACCACAGGCTTGTGGCAAGGATTCCCAAAGATTAAAGGGGTAGGTGCGCATTCAGAATAACCCCACTGGGAATAGCAGGCCTGGCTCTGGGCCCCCTGAGGGCTCAGGCTACCCCACAGGAGGCTTGGCTGTCCATCTGGCCCAAGCCCCCTAGAACAATAATGCAGAGGTTCTTAACATTTGTGGGGTCACATATCCTTTGGCAAATCCAATAAGGAAAGCTATACTCCTGCTCCCCAGAAAATGTTCACAAAATTTTACCTGTAATTGCAGGGGCTTTATGTGTCCCTTGAAGCACCCATGAGCCCCAGGTTGGGATTGCCAGTCTAGAGTCACCTACATCCTAGAGTAGTAGGCCTTAGAACCCAGCCTTGGCTGTGGGGCCCCAGGCGGGCTAGAACCTTCTTAGCAGCTTTGTACATGGAAACAGTCTTCAGCCAGTGTACAGAAGGCAGACCTTAGACCACCTGGGAAGGACAAGCTGCTGGTCTCACTGCAATACCTTGGTTCTCCCCTGTCAGTCTAGAGAAGAGTGAGTGGGCCTCCTTTACTGCTAAGTACAGTGGACTTCTCAAACATACAGTCCATATACCACCTCTTCCTCTCATATTTTCATAGCACCAACGTCCACATACACTGTATTGTAGAACCTCTTGAAAAAGGTTTTTCTTTTAATAATCCAAACTTATTTGCTTTCATTTACTGAGGTGCACTTTTCTTATTTTTCTCGCTGGGGTCACCTGTTTGCTATACCCTGAGGCCACGCCTGTGCTGTAATCCTGGCCTTTAATGGCTCTCCAAAGTCCACTCATCAGTAAGACAACAAAAACGGGAAGGAAAAAGTGCTGTGGCAGCTGAGGGCGGGAGGGTGGGGGACAGGCCAGGAACATAGCTGAGAAATTCTCTCCTCTCTGAGACTGCTCGTTAAGAGATGCTGACTAATCCTGCAGAAAGGGGAGTGGCCTCTGATTAGATTTAAGGTAACGCTGGGAGAGACAAGGAAATACCTCTCTTCAGATAACTGCAAGCCTCCAGACTGCGGTCCTCTGGCGCCAGGGTTGTAAAGCTGAGGTCTGCAAAGGCCTGCCCAGACCTCACAGGGCTGCCCCAAGGTCACAGAAAAGGATGCACTTTGGGTGAATCATGCCATATGCCAACCTCTAACCAACAAGCCCTCTTGGGGCCTGTTGATCACAGGTGAAGGGCCTGGACCTGGTCTCGGGTTACAATTTTGGTTCCTCTACTTCCTATTTGTATGACTTTGGAGAAGTGACTTCATCTTGCTCTTTCTCAATTTATCTGTAAAATGGGTATAATCTAACAGTGGCATCTATCTCCTTAGAGTTTCAAGGAAGATAAGAAAATCAAGATAACATACTGGCGCTCACACATAGAAAGTGCTCAATAAATAATAGTGAACAGTTATTATTACAATTGCCGTACTACTATATTATTACTATATCACAGGAGGCTCAGGATGGGTGTAATGGTGCAACTGGCTGGCAGCAGAGACCGACGCAGTCACTGGGAGCAGAGTTCCATAACTGTGTACGTGGCAGCATGAATTCAAGCCTGGTCTCCCACTGGGCTGAGAGCCCTGAAGGACAGGGTTTGGATTCTAGTCGCTTGTGTCCCTAGCACCTACCCCAGGTCCTGGTGCACAGCAGGTATTTACTGACTTAATGAAAACAATGGAATCAGGTAGCAATGGCTGAAAGGATCAAGAGAGAAGAAAGGAAATAGGACATAGGGAAGCAAGTTGAAGATAGCGCAGATGACTTAAGGAAATCATAGCTACAGTGTTAACCCTCTGAAGCCACAGAATCAAAATCTAACAAGCCAGAGCCTCTCTACCCCTGCCCACTACTTTCTCTATTTTCCAAAAGAGGGCCCGCCACAATGGCAGCCAACACACACGCCAAACAGGGTTATCTGAGCCCATCAGGATCCACCCTGGAATTGTCACGCTCACACACTACCTTAGCCTATAGGCCTCGGCTGCTCACCCACTTAAAGTTTGGCACTGGTTTCAGGTGTCAGCTCTGCCAGAAGCAACAGAAACTGGATGTGAAGTGGGAGAACAGGGTCTCTGCACGGCAATGGCCATTTTCAGGCTGGTGTGTAGATATGTGCAAACTAACACAGTTGTGCCAGAGTGGATGCGTAGAGAGGGCACCCCAGGGTCCAGGATCGTTGGCTTGTGAGACCTAACTGTGGCCATGCAGAGTCTGGAGCCCATTATATTACACTAGGTACTGGAATCTGCTGCTGCAAGCAAGGAGCCATAGCTGGACAGGGCGTCAGGAAGTGAGGCAGTACTGAGTGGAGGCACCAGGGTGACCTGCCCACAGTCCCCCCCAGACAGGACCCCTCAATCCGTGACTGTATTCACTGAGAGAGAGAAGATAAAATCCTAAGGCAATATACCCAAGAGAATCTCCCTGGTTTGCTATAAGTGGAGATGAGGTGGAAACATTTGAACTGTTTAGAGATCTGGTCACCCCTATTAACTAGACAGGGGGGACTGGCGTGGAGAAGGCAGGTCAGGGGAGAAGGAGGGGTATCTGTCCCTCATCTCCATCCTAGAGTCACTGCTTTGGGCTACCAGCCTTCTCTTAAACAAATCTCTGCCAAAGGGGCTCCCTACTCTCCTGCTTCCAGGTAGCGATGTCCAGCAACAGATGAGCCAGGGGTGGGGGAGTCTGAGTAGCCTCTTGTCTCCCAGTGGAGCAATACAAGTGTCTCTCATCCAAAGAGAACTAAACCTTTGGTGAGCCCAACAGCTTTGTTGGCAGTATAACAGCCCACATGAATAATCACAGATCCAGCAGATGCCTAAACACAGTCACACCCAGGCTGTTCCTCTCCCTCTGCTACTACCTGGGCCATTGTGGGCTAGGAGAGACACAAACAGATAAGCACCCAGGAAGTGTTAAGCCCACAGGGTGCCCCTCTGTTCCCAGACTAGAGATTAGCCCTCACCCAGCCCAGTCTGCTCTGTGCCTCACCTGCACCTGTTTATTAAATAGATGCCTCCTCAGTGGGCGGCTAGAGTACCTGGTCTAGCCCAACCAGGGAAGGTGAACTAAGACAGACCAGGAATTGGGGTGGCCAGAATGTGCAGAGAACGGGCCTAAGGAGGAAACCCAGGGACAGGGAAGAGAGAACAATGCCTGTACTGTTCAGCCCCACTCACAGAAGACTTACACACAAAATCTTTACAGAGGAAGCAGGGGAGAAAAGAGGGTGCTGTGACCCCACTCAGGCTCTCCTGATGTCCCTGGGTCAAAGAGGGGCTCCCCCTACCCCTGGGAAACAAAAGAAGTGGGGAACCTCCAGAACAGTTGGCGGCTAATGCTCAAGGGAGCAAGGGACACCTGGCTGGAGGCCCCTTTAATTCCTGAGCAGTCTCCTTCTGACTGGCTGCTTACTGAGGCCCTCCTCCCTGGGAACAGTTCCCTGGACCGCCCCACTGATGGTTTCTGCCCCAGGATCTCCTGTCTCTCAAATCCTTAGTCTATCCGGCAACAGGAAGCAGCATCTCAGTGCAGCAGGGGGGATGTAGGTGAGAGGTCAGCCTCAGACAGAGCAAACAAGAGTCAGGACACAGAAAGTCAGAGGGCCCCGCAGGGTAGGCCAGGGCCTAGCCCCCAAGCTGTGGTCACGGAGCACCTGTGTGTACTGGCTGCTGCATTCAATGCTATTCGTTCCTGTGACAGTTAGTGCCCTCCCACCACTACCTCATATTCCCCACCATAATACCAAGAGTTTCAGAGCAGGTGAATCATCTCATAGACAATACCTGGGGAAGCTGGACTTGAATTCAGGTTGTCAGATCGCAAAGATCCTGCTTTTTAACCTTCAGCTGTGCTGGCACTACACTGCCTGGGGTAGAGGCATTTCGGAGAGAAAAATGCTGGGAGAATGGAGATGGCACAAGGCTGCCCACAGCATTAGAGGCCAATTACCAAGGGGGGCCTTAATGTCACCTAGTGAGAATGGGACTGCCCTCAAGACCCTCCCATGAAGTCCCAAACTGGACAGGGCCTTAATGGGACGCCGAAAAAGCCAGTAGGGTGAGCGGATGTGGAGGAGGAAAATTAGATCATGAAATGGAAAGGAGGAAGGCAGGGTTGGTGAGGAGGGCCGAGGGCACTAGCTTCTCTCTGTAATACATGCTGAGGCTGTGGACACCAGCCTTCAGATCTTCTTACCTATTGCTATAATTTCTTTTAATCCAAAAAAACTGTGGGGGGGGGAATGAAAACGGTCATATTTACAGCAATAGAAGTGGAAGGGTGGGTTTTCAAAAGCTATCAACCACTGGCCTTTGGATGTAGGAGGAAACCATAAGGAGGGCCTAGAAGCCGCAGGAATGGCTCCAGTCCATATCTACAGCCATGGCCCAGCCTGGTGAGGACCAGGCCTAGCCCAACTTCCCTGGGTGACAGCCACCCCTTTGCCTTCTCAGAACCCTGGGGCCAGCTTCCTGCTGTTTCAGTGAGGCATATGGCTCACCCCTGTGCCAGCACACACAGAGGCAGTGACTGCAGTGATCAGAAGCTAGGTCTGCCTTAGTGTCCATGGCTGGACTGGACTGTGACTTCCTTGCAGAGGCAACATCGCTCCCCTTCATAGCCCTTACCCCACCCAGCATGTGACAAGCCCTCAACAATTCATGAGTCTAACAGGTGAAACTGATCACCCTCCTCTGCCTCAGTCACTTCTTCCTGCCCTGAGACTAAAATCCAGTTTCTCGAGCAGCCCCAGGGCCCTGCAGGCCAGAGCCCCTTCCCACCACTCAGTCCTTTCCCTCCTCTTCAACATGCATTCTACCTCAGGGTTCCTTGCCCCCTTTCTCGCTTGACTCACCCCTCCTCACCCTCCTCACTTCTGCCTAAACTCAAGTTAAACCAGATCCCCAATGTCACTCTCAGTACCAGCACCTGCTCTCTGTTGGAGTCCTGACCAACAACCACTAGGACTTATACGGGTTTGTGTGTGATGACTTATTTGATGCCAGAAGACTGCAGACTCCCTGAGGGCCAGGACTGCTCTGCACCGGGCACAGCACCTCAATAATGTTTACTGAACAGGTTAGATGTGCAGGTTAGATGAAAGAGAGGACACATCCACAGGTAGCACCAGCCCCCTGACTTGACCCTATCCAAGTGCCCCACCAGACGACAGAGAAAATGAAGGGGGTCAGGTGAGGTGATTGCAGTGGCCATCCAGAGGTTGAAAGGACACAGTACGGGAAAAGCCTCATTCCTCCTAGGCTGGGAACCCAATTGGTCTCCTGTCCACACCAAGGAGACTGGGGAGGCAAAGGCCAAATGCCCAGCTTCAGCGCCTATCATCAGTCTTGACTGTCCAGTGGGTAGGGCAAAAAAGAGCTCAGGGGAAACAGAGAAGAGGCTCTTTTTCTCCCACCTCACCAAGCTAGAACCCAGAACTGTGTCTATGGCCAGATTCTAGCTGGAATCCCAAGAAAGTTCTGAGAACCTTTTAACAGGTTCAGGCAAATTTCTGTAAGAGAACAAACCAAAGCATCAGCCCTAAAAGCAAATTTGCATCTCAATCAGCTGTAAACTGGTCAGCTTTTCACAAGTCTAATTCAATAAACTGCCTAACTGCTTCTCTGCAATTCAGCCATCTACCAAGTTTAAAAATATTAAACTTAAGCAGAAACCTTGACCCTAAATCCTCCAGGCACTCCCAGTCGTGCGAGGCATGGGCATTCTGGGTCCTGAAAGGCAACAGGCTATTCGGACTCCAAGAAGACAGGAGCAGGGAGGCCAGAGAGAGAAAGCTTTGTGGAATCGGCAGGCCTGCCCCCCAAGGATGCTGAGTCAGTGGGTTTGTCAGTCAGAAAAACCAAAATCAGACGCAGAAGCAAAGGCTCAGGGTAAGAAGTTGATGTTCAACCCACATCCTGATCTTTCACCTTCACTTTGGGTTACAGCGGGGACTGGTTGGTTAAGCCTCAAGGGCTTAAAAACCAACTCAGCACTGTGTTAGTACAATCTTTGGGACTCCTCCCACTTAAACAAAAAAAGTACCCAAGGTTGAGGCAAGAATAAAGTGACTACTTCCAAAGCTGCTGATACCATAAATAAATTAAATCAGTAGATAAACTGAAGGAAAACCCTAGAATCCGACCTTCCAATACTAAGTGGGCCCCCTCAAAATTTTTTTTAAATATAACCATCCTCCAGCGTGGACAAGATACTATAAGCTTCATCTGGGATGGTAACGTTTCTTTCTGTTGTTTAAACCTGTGCAGCCTGAGAGAGCCCATCATCACGGAGGCAAGCAGGAAGAGTTATAATCTGAAAGGGAGGAGAGAGGGAAGGAAAGGAGGAGCCAAACACTCCAACCTGTTCCTTTCAGAGAGCCATTAATCTTACATCTCTTGGGCAGAACAGAAAGCTTGTTTAGGGAACAAGGTCTGAGTGACTCTCCCATCTCCCAAGGTTTCTTGCTGATGCGAGGAAAGGTCTGCCAAGATCCCTGAGGCTATCAGGAAATATTTCTGAGTGGCTAAAGGCTAAAGGTTCTAAATGATATACTCTCTGCCCTCTTCCAGGCGCCTGTGCATCCCCTCCCTTTCTCTTGCCTTTAACCTCTCAGGCTAAGCTTCCTTAGAGACTGGAACACTTCAGAACATCCTGAGATCAGAGAAGGGAAGCAGGGAGGGACTCTACACGGGGTTACCAGCAGCATGTACTGGTTCAAAGCTTTTTCTTCCTCCGAAGTAAGAATTCTAGGAAGAAAAGGTATGTCAGTGGTATGATTCAGGGAGTCGAGCCTAGGCTCTCTCCATCTAAAGGTACTCAGGCAGAGGCTGGCTGACGAAGGCACTGGGGAGAGGCATTACTGAGTTCAACTATTTGGTAGTCACTGATGGAGACAGTGAGAAGGCAGAGGAAAATATTTCCTATCAAGGGTTGCCTAGAAAGAGGGTAGGAAGGTAGAGAATGGGAGCTGCCTGGGTCCCACTGCTGGGCTGAACCTAATAACTGTGCAGCAATTAGGATCCTCAAACTGGGTTGGGGAGTATGAAGGCGGGGATGGTAGATTTCCTGTAGACCAGCATCTTCAGCCTACATTCAGCATACTAACAACGTAGTAAAGGTAGTGTCATTTTCATAAATACCCTCTTGCCTCTTTTCCCCTCCCCCTCCCCCCAATGGGGGTAGAAGGCCACTGAGATGTCCTCACAGCCTGTGGGAGGAAATGCCCTTTGGAAAATCATAAAGCAGCAAAAAATAGACAAGAAATTGTATCCGACAAGCCCTTAAGAGACTTCATAATGGTGTGACTGAAAAACATCTAGATTTTAGATGAACCTTTCATGGGGTGGAGGCCAAGCCACTTCCTCTCTCCTGCTACAACCCAGCCACTAAGTCGGGAGTTCCTCTTTCTACAGTCATGGAGTGACATTTTTACTGCAGGCAAGTGATGTGCCAGCACTGAGAGGACAGGCGTCCAGCAATGTTCCCAGGTGGTAGAAAGCACACTCTGAACTCAGAGGTTCTGGATCTATTGCAGTCCCCAGCTGTGTGGCTTTGAAAAATCAGAAGATCTGTCTGAGCCTCAGTTTCTTCATCCACAAATCGGAGACAATGATATATGTACCCAGCAGGACTGGGTGAGGATCAAATGGGCCTTCTGCTAACTGGGAGGCGCTGTGCAGAGAGGAAATATTGCTAGTTAGGTCTTCACCGTCATCCCACCCACTCCCAAAGTCTCCACTCCAGGAACCACCCCGAGCCCGAGTCGGTCTCACCTGGCTCAGTACACAGGTAGGAGTAAAAGCCCTCCGACTTGAGCATGATGAGCAGCGAGCCCCAGCCCAGGAGGACTGCCGAGAAGAGGAGGTTTTCCAACACAGCCGTGCAGGCCATCCACCAGCGACGCCGATGGGCAGTGGCCAAGGTGGGCGCCATAGCTTGGCGAGGCGACCCGGCTCCGGCTCTGCAGCGACCTACGCACAGACTTCGGTGTCAGTGTCCAGTCCTGACCAGTCGTGGCGGCCAAGCCCGGCCACTGCCGCAGCGCGCGGAGCTTGTTACCCCTCCGCGGCCCGGACTGCAGGTGCGCGCAGCTAAGGAAGCCCCAGCCCTGCCCGAATCTAGGCCACCCCTCTGAGGCTGCCCTCCGCTATGCGAGAGCCGCTCCAGCCAAGCTCACTCAGAGGTAAACTGAGGCATGCTCTCAAAAAGGGACTAATGTATGCTCAGAGACGTGGAATTAGCCCAGCTCCCAGCAGGATTGACATAGCTTGGGGCCCTGCAAGGGAGGCACGTTAAAGTCCCGACACCTGGGGGGACATGCCTAAGGGTGGCCACTCCCTCGGACCCTGACGGGTGCTCTCCCGCCCGCGCTCGAGACCCCTCCCCAGAGCTGGTTTCTTCAACCACAAGATCAGCGCACCTAGCTCCTGAACGGCCCGCCCATGGCCCGCTGATAGGCCTGACGGCACAGGAACTGCCGCACCATTGGCCGCTGTCTAGGTCGCTAGGCGCTGCGGCCACGCGAACCCCGCATGGGAGGCGAAGCCGGTTCAAACCGGCGGCGCGAGCCACCTGCGCGACCCCCATCCTGGGTCGTTTCCCCGGCAATTTGCCCGTCTCCATGGAAACAGACCCCGGTCCCTCCATTCCCTAGCTCCTCCTCGTTTCGTCATCCCTTCTGGCGGCTCCTCATCTATCCAGTCTTTTTCCTCTTGTATTCACACATCTCCCTACGCTCCCATTCGTGCGCCTTCTGCCCCCGGCACCCTCATTGGGGGCCCAGAGCCCCCGGATCCAGCTCACCCGTCTCCTACTGGTGTGTATCGGGCCCGGCCGACGCTTTTTCTGCCCCCTTTTATTCCAGCCCTTTTATTCCGACCCCGAGATGAAAACACTGGCACACGCTGATTGGCTGAGTAGGAGCTGGAAACAGGCGTTGACCAATGAGCAGGCACCCGCCCGCCGGCGGCGAGCAGAAGCCGGTTCCGGCCGGACTTTGAGACAAACAAGGGAGCTGGGGGTGCCGGGGGCGGCGGTGGGCTGAGCCTCTGCTCTGCCACCTTAAACTGGAGTCGTAGCCCGGCCGGAAACCCGGGAGGCATTGCCGTATCGCCTCTCTAGAGCCCCACTCCTAAGCCTTGCTCCGGGTTGCGTATCGGGCTCGGCATACTGGCACCCCCAGGACTTCCCCAACTGCACGTCGGTACCCCTCGCGCACCAGCTCGGTTCTCTCACTCCTCTCTCCTCTGGCACGCTACGTAGTCCCCATCTTCCTCTCTGCCTTGGGCACCACGCCCCGATGTTCTGGCTCCTTGGGAGTCGTTCCACTCTAGCCGCCTCCACTGCCTCCCCATGCAGTGCTGCCAACCTGGCTGCTTCGGGCTTTGTGTTGCGAGTTCTCACTCTCCTGCCCACAGTGTCCCACATCCAGGCGCTGTCTGCCCATTCTGGATCTTCAGACCCCTGTCCAGGCGTGGTGTGCCTCTTCCCTGCTCTCCTGATTCACCAACCTCTCTTCTGGGTATTGTCTGCCTCGTCCCTGGAAGGTGTCCCTCGGGGATCCCCAGGTGGGCGTTTGGGGCGTGTCTGTCCCTAGGATGCTGTCTCATCTGTTGTCTTATCCAGATTCTGACCGCCTCTTGTTCCCTTGGGGAACCCCCACCCTAACGGATCATCTTGGTGCTCTCTGCCCAAGTAGATCACCCCATACTCTCTGTCCTGCTCCACTTACACCGCACTCCCAGGTAAGGGCCCTCTTCAGGGTGACTTGGTGGGCCGCGCCAAGCTGCAAGGACAAGTCAGGCCTCCAGGCGTATGCGTGGAGCCGGGAGTGCTCCAGCTCCCAGTCTGATAAGCAAGCTGGACTTTCCCGGAGGAAGTGCCAAGGCAGGAGGATGGAGCCCGGGCTCTGGAGGTTCACTCCCGGGCTTTGTCGCCCCGATCGGAGGCACTAGTCCAACCTCAGAGGACTCTCGGTGTCTGCCAGATTCAGCTTGGTCTCCCTGGCACGCTCTTAGATCTGGCTTATCATCATCTTTGGCCTGCGGAGCCCCAGCAGTCTTCTGCTCCATGTGCCCCAGCCTGAGAGCGCCTCCTGTCGCCCTGAACCTGCCTTTGGCAACGTCGCTCAGACCATGCCTGCAGCTGTCGGCTTGGGAGATCCTTGCTGGGTTACCCATCCCTGTTACTCGGCCACTCACAAAGTTGCGACTGCTATTTGACAAAATTCAGTCCTTCTCTCCCGCCTCCTAGAACCACCTGCTTGAGGGCCTTCTCCAGGCAGCTGTTGCATACACATCTCTAAACTGTTTCAAACACATCTCTAAAATAATTCACTTTCTCCCCCTAAAACTGTTCCACCCATTCTTTCTCAGATAAATAGCACCACTACCCACTGATAATATAGCACCATTACCATCTCTCCACCCTACTCCCATCGCAGTGAGCTATGGGAAATGTAAATCTGACCTCTGCTAAAATCATTCAGAAACTTTACCATTTGCCCTTCAGGATAAAGTTCGAGTTCTCCAAGCTGACCCACACAGGCTCCTCCCCACCTGTCTCCTTCTCCCGCTGGAGGCTGGCTGATGGACTTGCCTCCTCCTAGATGTTCCAGTTACATGGAATTATTTGTGAATTGCACTTGCAATTCTCTCACCTTTAGCCGTCAAACACTCCCTTCTTGAACAGCATCTGCTCCAGGAGGCCTTCCCTAACCACTCCCTACAATACTCTCTACTATATTTCTCCACTGATTGCAGTTTTATAGTTGTCTGTGTACCTCTTTGTTTCTCCCTTTTCTCATTGACTGACCTCTTTGGGCGTACAAACTGTCTTATTCAACTTTGTCTAACCAGCCCTTAATACAGAAATAAGCACAAAGCGGACACATGAGTTTGTTGAACGAAAACATGAACAAATGAAAAGGGGTGAAAGGTATCAACTTCTAATGACAAAGGATTCAAAGCTGGGAGAATGATAGTAATGCCAATAATAATTACCCTTTATTTAAAGCTAAAAATTTACTAGGTGCTTTATATACTTTGTGTCATTTAATCCCCACAACAATCCTGGGAGATGGCTATTATCCTCATTTTTCAGTTGAAAAACTGAGGCTTTAAGTAACATTTCCAAAGTCACAAAACAAGTATTTCAGAACTAAGATTTAAATCCAGGTCTATCTGAATGAAATTATGGTTGTTGGTTCCTCCCCGCCCCCAGTCTTTTTGACAGGAATGTTAAAGGTCCAACACCGGCACTGCTGGCAAATCATAAAGAAATAAAATTACTAAAGTATTGGAAGAAAAAGAAGATTATTTCTCTGATTTTAGAAAAGACCTTTCCATTTAGTGTGACATGAAACTCAGAAGTCATAAAAGACTGTCTAAATTAAAAAATTAAATTTCTAAAGAGAAAAAGGAAATTATAAACAGCATTAAAAGACCAATCACAAACTAGGCAAATAATATTCTTGATATATATATGTGTGTACTTATAAATCCATGAAAAAAAGATGAATACTTCAACTGAAAATTGGAGAAAGAAAATAACCAGATAATCTATAGGAAAAAATATAAATAACTATTAAAGATATGAAAAGAAGCTCAACCTTATAATAAATATAAAAATACAAATCTTAATACCATTTTTGATGGTGAAAAAAAAACAAACTGTACAAAAATTTTAACTTTTTTAGAAGCTTTAACCTGTTATTATTTTTTATTGTGCTAAAATAATGATATACCATTTTTAACTTAACAGATTGGTGTGGGGAAATAGATACTGCCATAATTTATGAGAATACAAAACCATACAACTTTTCTGGAGGGCAATTTGGAGTAAGTACACAAATGTTTAGTGTTCTAATCCCAAAATTCCACTTCTAAGAATCTCTTTTACAAAAATACTTGCACAAGTGCAAAAAGAAATATGGACCAAATTGTACACTGCATTATTTACTGTATCAAAACAGTTAGAAACAACCAAAATCCTAATAGGTAGGAGATGGTTTAAATTACCTGTGTTATTTCCACATGACAGAATCCCATGTAACCATTTTTTATAAAAAGAGGTAGTTTTATATTTACTGACACTGAAAGATATCCAGGATATATTGTTAAGTAAAAAAAAAAAAAAAAAAAAGGAAACAGTATGCTCTTTTGTTTTTGTATGCACAGAAAAACACCTGAAAGGAAGCATCTGAACTGTTCATGAGACTCTCTGAGCACTGGGATAAGAGGGGAAGCCACTCTTTATTTCCTGACTAGGTAACACCAGTATATGAGGACAATTCAGAACAAGACCAAAAGGCATTCAGTGAAAAGTAAGTCTGGCCCCTCCCTGGCCCCCCAGACTCCTCTGGGGACAAAGGAAATCTAATTTTTTACTTTGTACATATCTGTGATGTTAGTACTATTTATTTTTAACATTCAGTCTAGTAAAAAAAGTAAAAAGAGTGTTCACTGTAGAAAAACTGCAAGTTATATAAAACTTTAAGAAAATAAATACGGCCACAATCTCATCTTCCAGGGAAAAAAAAAAAAGTCATTTGATGCATTTCCCTTGAATCTTTTTTATGCACATGCATCCTTTTAAAAAAAATTGTAAAATAATCACAAAATATACACAAATGGAAGAATTCTACACATGTATGCTGAGGCAAAAAGAAATAAAATTTATAAAAAGAAAACTTACTTTTCACACTTAACAGTATAGCATGAACATTCTCCTGTATCTCCCACATTGAATATTCTTGCACAACACGATTTTTCATAGTTGTTTAGGAACTTATCATAAGAAATATTTCTTTGAACAATCTTTTATCGTCAAACATTTAGGTTGTTTCCCATTTCAGAAAATATGTTGCAAATGAAGGAAAGAATAGCCTTTTGGGGCAGAGTCCAGGACAACAGAGAAAAGGTCCCTGCAGCCATCTCTTACCCCTTCCCGATCCCATCCCGTGGGCTCTCTGCCCAGGCCTTCCAGACTACTCCTGGATCACCGCCAGGGCCCAGAGCCAACTGGCCTCTAACTTAGACATTTCCCTGTGGTAGGGCAGAGACTCTAGTAAGTCTTCCCTGGCCCTGGGATCTTTTTTCAGCACAAAATGATTTGATACAGGGTTAGTTCAGATGCCTTCCCCCCATCCATAGTCCTCTCACTCCCCAAATTCACAGTACTCAGGGCTCTGGTGGCCCAGAAATGGGGGTAACATTCTCATACTGGGGCTCCTCCTGCCCTTCCTCATCAGCCACCTTCTGGGGATCCTGGTCTGGGGGGCCTCCCTGAGGGTCTGGCTCCTGGGCCCTCCCTGAGCTCTCCATGCCATCCCCCAGTCCCCTGGCCACTTCCTCTGGCCTGCTTCCTACAGACTCTGAGGCCCCAGTGAGCCCCTCATTTGGAACTAAGCCAGGGCTCTGACTGGCAGAGCCAGAGGCTAGCCTAGGGCTGCCCTTGTTCCGACTCAGGGCCCGGCGTGGAGGCTTGGGGATGGCACTCTTGACCTTGGGCTCTGCTTGGCCTTTCTGGAAGCTACCAAAACGGCGTAGAACAGATCGGACAGGGCCATCAGATTCTCGAGGTGTTCCTGCCAGCATGTAGATTGTGGTCACAGAGCCTGAGCTCTCCTGGATACTGCCCTCGATGGCTTCCACACGCTCAGCCACTGTCCGGCCACCAGGTGGGAGCCGGCGGTGGCCAATGGCTGAATCCCTGGGGCTGGGTGCCCCAGGAGGGGCCTTGTCCTTTTCTACTTGCTCTGGGCCTATGGACTCCTCGGCTTCTTGGTTTTCAGGACCTGGCAGGGCCCCTCGGGAGAGCCGCTTGGGCTTTCGGAGCGGGCTAGAGAGCTCTCCTGAGCTTTGGCGACTCTGCGGTGCAAACTTGGTGCCTTCAGCAAAGGAGACTGATGGCCTCTTGGCCCGTGCTAGGCTGGAAGTGCGTGGGATGACAAATGGTGTGGAGGCATCCTCAGGGGGAGGGAAGGGACCTCCAGCCAGACTGGCCTCCGGCGACTCTGGTTGGGCCATAGGGACCATCCCTGGCAGAGGAGACAGAAGAGCTTGTTCTAAAGCTGAGAAGGCCACCCCGATCCATCTTGCTTACCTGGGAGGCCTCAAAAATGAGGCAAGGTAGAGGTGTGAAAGCAGAGAGGCAGGGGCAGGGCCTCTTCAGTAGATAGTACTTCTATACTTTTCTCATCTCCCTCCCTCATGTGACCTAATGCCACACTCTAACCAAAGTAAAATTCCTTCAATGCCACACGGCCACGTCCCTCTCACATCCAGGCCCTTATGTACACTGTTCTCTCTTCCTGAAAAACCATTTTCACCTCTCCCTAACTTTTACTTGAAACTCCTGATTCTGCTAGACTCAACTCCCATATTACGAACACAGAGACATCTTCCCCGACCCCCAATCTTCCCTGACATGGTTGGATTATAGTCCATCCTTATATGTCCCCCGTCAAAGCACATATCACTCTGTCCTGTGTGTAACTGCTGCCCACCAGACTATAAGCTTGGTAAGAACAGGAATCTATTCCGTTCCTTCCTGCGTCCCACAGCCAGGAACAATGACTGGCACAGAATGGGTGCTTGAGACATGCCTGCTGGAATAAAGAAGAGGTTGTGGTGGGCAGGGCTGCTCAGGGGCTGAGTGGGCTGTTGGGGGGACTACCTTCTTGGGGTGGCACACAGTAGGTAGGACCCTCATCTTCCTCTCCAGACTCAGAATCAGAAGAAAAGGAGTCATCTGAGGCCCAGCCAGCAGAGGGCGGTTCGATGAAGCTGTGGTTGAAGGGGATCTCCGGGTCGTGGTGGGAGACTGCAGGGGGCTCCAGGTCAGGCTCACAGCCCAGTGGGAAGCCATGTCCCATCCCAGCCTCCAACCTTCAGCGCCCACCTACCTGTCACCCAGGGAAGCTTGTGGCTGCTGAGGGAACTGCAGGGCAGTGCAGAACCCAGACTGGTCAGTGCCCCCCAAACTTGGAGCTTCACCCTGGACACAGTAGCTCCATCTTTTGCTGGCCTAAGGACAAAGGAGGGTGGTCAATGTGAGAATCCGGGTTGGGGCAGAGGAATGGCAGGAGAAAAGTGTCATGACTGTCCCAGGGTTAGTGTGAGAGAAGAAAGGTGACAAAGCAGCTGTCTACTTCAGTGGCTCCCTATGACCACAGAGTAAAATCCACTATTGAGGCTGAGATTTGGGCCTGCCACAGAGGGCAGCATGGCTCTAAAGTCAAATAGACCTAGCTGAGAAGCAACTCTGCTCAAACTTTACCTCAGTTACCTCATCTGTAAAATGGGGACAACAACCCTGCTCTATCAGAGCTTTTTTTAGGACCCCACACAGATGGGGTTCCCCAAAATGCAGCTATGTGCCAGCATCTCTAGCTGAGTTCCAGCTCACCTAGCTTTCTGGGAGCGGCACTCTCTCTAGGAAGCCTGCCCTTGGTTCCACCCCCATGTTGGAAGTGACTGCTTCGCTCATTACCATTCCTCTGACAGCCTTTGCACACGTCCTGATCCTTATGTGAGGGGCTTCTTCCCCACTCCATGCTCTATGCCCCAGGGGACAGGCTACTGGGTCTGCTCATGTGTGAATGCCCCAAAGCACATAGGATGACGTGCTCAAGGATTAGTGCACGAACTATAAGACAGCACCAGACAAGAGTCCTGAAAGCAGGGCCGGGGCTTTGTGTGTGCCAGTGACTAGCCAAGTCACCTTGTCAGTGTCCTCTCTCTGTCCTCTGCTAAACCTCCTGCTCCCACATTCCCTACTCCAAACTTCCATGCTGCAGTGAGCAGAAAAGTGTGACGAGATTTTGTGAAGGAGTAAAGCTCTGTGGGAACAATGGTTGCTAGCAGGCCACAAGCCCAAATGCTTTGTCTTTTCTCCTTTTCTGGGAAAGCCACATTCTCTTCTAAACCACTACTCAGACTTTTATGCCATTTTCCTTTCTGGGGGTGTGAGGCCTGATCTCTTCTGCTCCCTGCTTGCTGCTTCTGCCTTCCCTCCCTCCACCTCTGGTCCCTGCTGTGGGTTTGAGTTTCACCAGCCTGGTGCCCAGTACTCCAGCTCATATGACTCCCATTGAAAGCTACTGAGGAAGGCAGGTGACCACCTGGTGCCTCTAGGCCACAGCCACTGCCAACTAGCCCATTAGCTCTAACCTAAGGGTGTGACAAAGCTAGCCCTTCCCCACCCCTAAATGAAACCGGATACTACCTTGCTCCCACCCCATGGCCTGAGCTTAGGTGGGGAAGAGGGACAGGCCAGTGTTCACCTGTCCTTGGGGTCCAACCGGTTGGCCCAGCAGCAGCAGGCACAGCAGGCAATACCCAGGAGAAGCAGCAGCAGAGGTACAAGGATGCCAGCGATGAGGGCAGCATCTTGACTGTGAGACCCTAAGGGGAGTGAGCAATGGTCAAATATTCAGGGCACTCCTGTCTCTCATATATGTCTCATCTATAGTTGAGTGGCCTTCCCAACCCCACAGTCTTCCATATGTGGGTCCCTCCCCCTCTTCTGAGGCATATAGACTCTGCTCAGCCTGGAGGCCTTCTCTTCCAGGCAGCTTCTCTGCTATTCTCTCTTCTCCTGATGGTCCATGGCTTGTTCCACAAGGCTCTTGCCCCCAGTCCTCATGCCTGATGCATATCCCAGTGTCCAGCCCTATCTGCTCATTTTCTGGTGTTAGTCTGGTTTCTCAGGTGTGGCTCTGTCACACCTTCAGGGGGCCCCAAAGCATCCATACAAATTTCAGGCATAGGGAATGTCTCTGAAGTGGGCTCATATAAAGGGCCAGTCTTTCCCTGGTTACTGCTTTCCATCTTACCCAGCTGGCAAACCCCAGAGACAGGGTGGCAGGGTCCCTCTGGGCATTCACAGGGAACAGAGCAGTTGTTTCCATAGAAGCCAGATGGGCATGAAATGTTGCAGCTGTGGGTGACAAGGAGAGACAAGCTGGAGGCTAGGTGAGAAGGGATGGAAGTGGGCAGGGGACAGGGAAAGGTAGGTTTCTGGGTACTGCTCTCCACCCCTACCACTCAGACTTCCCTGGATGAAGCCCAAATAGACTCCTCCAGCCTGAGCCATATTCTCAGCACCCCAACAGTGTTTAGAAGGACCCCTTTAGCCCCTAAGCCCATCTTTCAGGGAGACCACCCACAAGCTTCTCCCTGGTCCCCAGCCACCCAGGGTGTAACAACCCTCGGGCAGAGTCCACCTCTCATGATTCCCACCCCTTGCCCACCCAGCAGTAATGTAAAATAAGCAAGATGCTAATGGCATCTAGAGATATCCTCAGGGTCTGAAAATCTGAGCCAGGCCCAGTCCTCCCCCTAACACTCTAGGCTTCAGTCCTCTCCTCTATAAAATGAAGTCTCTCCCATTTGACAGAAACCTCTACATTCTGTCCCATCGGTGGAAAACCTGACACTGGAGTCACGGACACGGATTATGTTTTACTACCTGAAGACCTTAGGGAAACGACAATGGAGTTGGGAGCCCTACCTGTAAATAACTTCCCCATCTAGGTAGGGAGACAGGCCTTTTAGATTAAGCTTCACTCCGACCCACCTTTGGAGGATGCAGACCCCACAACAGGAGAAATAACTTCCCAGTTCTGAGGATATAGATTGGGCATCTTGGAGGTGAAGAAATTCAGGAAGGGAAGTGAAACAGATGGCACAAAGGCCTGGCCTAGGCCTTTGCTTCCTTGTCAGAGCCCCAGTCCTCACCTGGGACCCCAGTAGCCAGCGTTGCAGGTGCATTCACCAGTCATGGCATCACAGGCCCCCTGAACACAGGTTGGGCAGGTCGAGCCGCAGCCCTTCCCAAAGGTGCCACTGGGGCAGGGGTCTTCACAGCTGAGATGAGGCAAGACTTGGAATGGAGGACAGAGCAGAACTGACCCCCATAGGGGGGCATTACCCATGTTTCCCCGTGCTTCTGGACTTAGAGACCCAACTGCGGGTCCTCAGCAGTGAAGCTCAAGTACAAATAGGGCCTTGAAGCTGGGGCTAAATCAAATAGGTGACAGACTAGAGATCTCTGGAGAAAGAAGGCGGCAGGAACCTGAGTAGTGGGGAAGCTGGAAGAGAACCCTGCCCAGGACCTCATCAGCACCCATTTCTCTCCCTCCAGTCTTTGCCAGGTGGCAGGCCCCACAGGGCTGTGTGAATGTGTGTTTGGTGTGGGCTGTCTACCCCAGAGGGAGCATCTGGGGTGAGGCTCCTGAAGGAAGGTACACCCCACCCTGAGCAGACCAGCCCCCTCACCTGGGCCCCAGCCAACCGGGGTCACAGCTCTGGCAGTGCCCCGTATCTGGCTGACAGGCTTCTCCAAGCCAGCAGTGGGGGCACTGCTGCCTGCAGCTCTCACCAAAGGTACCAGGTGGGCAGGGCTGGTGACACTGGGTTCCGTTCCAGCCTGGCTCGCAGGACTCACAGCTGCCTGTGTCTGCAGAGCATGGTTCATTCCGCTTGCAGTGGCCGCAGCTGGGAAGAGAAGGAGTTCATGGAAAACACTGGGGGATGGATGCAGGAGTGCCCACCCAGGCTTCCAGGGGCACTGGAGAGCAGGTCACCAGAAGCTGCCCACCCAACCAGAGTGAACAAGTCACCATCTCAACTTTCGCCTCTCTTCTGCCCAGCATCCCATACCCCTTCCTCTTTCTCTCTCCCACCCTTGCTGTCCCTGAGGTCTGGCAGGGATGGGCCTCAGTAATTTATCCCCAACATGAAAATGAATAAAAACAAAAGCATAAAATATCTGTTTCACCACTATAATTTCAAGTTTATCTTACCCTTGAATTTGCCCCATTTTATTGATAAAATTTACATGTAACACTGTATACGTTTAAGATGTACAGCATAACGACTTGACTTGTATATATTGTGCAATGATTACCACAAAGTTAATATCCATTATCTCATATAGAGACCAAAAAATGCATTTTCATTGTGAGACCTCTTAGGATCTATTCTCTTGGCAACTTTTCCAATCAGGTTTATCTTATCTTAATTTCTCATTGAGCCTTAACAGTTACTTGAAGTTTCTCTCTCTGAATATTTAATTATCTGGGATCATATGGTTTGATCAGACATCATTAGTGGGGGAGTAGAGAAGTTTATATAATTAATTTAGCAGATGCTGATCAGCAGCGGCAGCAAAAAAAAAATAGAAAACATTACAGTATGTATATATAATATTCGTATATTATATATTAATCAAGATAAATATATGTTGTCTGGTTAAGATTTACTTCGGTTTTGTAGATTATATACATGGATGTGTGTGTGTATATGTGTATATGTGTGTGTTAGGTGGGATGTAAAACGTATTTATTGTAGGTGGAGGTGATCAAAGTTGGAAAGCCACTGACTCTGAAAGGGATCATTTTTGTCACATGATTCAGTCCATCTGTTTCTAAGTATGGTTGGCTATATTAGTTTTTTGTTGTTTAACAGCAACAGGATGAAGGGGGCAGGCGAGGCTGGAACTAGCGTCATCAAGGTCTTTTTCCCCTCCCTTCATCCCGTTCTTTTAGAATTTTGTGGAAACCACCGCGCCCGTCCTTCACATTCCCTTCTCTCCCCGTTCCCCCTTGGCACCCCTATCCTCTCCCCCGCCCGCCCCACTCCCGCAGCGCTCCCGCCCGCTCCCGGCTCACCTGTGGCGGCACTGCGCCCCGTAGTGGCCGGCCGGGCACGGCAGCTCGCAGCGCACGCCGCTGAAGCCGGGCGGGCACGCGCACTGACCTGAGACGGCGCTGCAGCGGCCGCGCACGCACTCACACCGGTCCTGGCACTCCGGGCCCCACCAGCCTGGCAGACAGGTGCAACGGCCGGAGTCCTGCGCGCATGGCGAGCCATGGCAGGTGCATCTGAAACTGCAGCGGTGGCCCCACCAGCCTGCCTCGCACAGGCAAGAGCCCGTGGCCTGATCGCATCGCGCCGCCCCTGGGTTGCACTGGCACCGGCGGCGGCACGTAGACGACCACCAGCCGGGCTCGCAGCGGCAAGCACCTGTCTGGGGGTCGCAACGTCCGTGGGGGCTGCAGGCGCACACGAACTCGCAGCGGCTGCCCCAGCGGTCGGCTTGGCAGCGGCACACGCCAGTGTCCGGCTCGCACTGGCCATGTGGGTAGCAAGCGCAGCTCTCTCGGCAGTCAGGGCCCCAGTACTGGCCTGGGCAGCCTGCGGGGGTAGGAGGTGGGGTGAGTGGGTGGGCGGGGAGAGACGGAAGGCGGTCAGTGAGCTCAGGGCCAGGCATGGAACCTGCTAACGCCTTCCACAAGGAAGAGGGGAGACAGGCCCACCCTCCAAGAAAGCCTGGGACAGACCCTTGGAACGTCTGGCAGCCTATCCTCCTAGGGCAAAGCTCCCTTCATGTCTCAAGCTCTGAACTACAATACTTAGCAGTGGCCCAGTCTCCTACTTCACATTCCAGAACACACTTAAAGATTTTAAGTGGGAAAGGGACTTGCCCAGAATCACACAGAAGTGGGGGTGGGGGGCCCGCGGGGAGCAATTTCATTCATGGCCTTCCTTCTCATCGCGTTCCCACACTGGGCTGGAGATGAGCTAGGCCTGGCAGGCCTGGATGCTGCCCGTTAGGGTCACAGGAGAAGCCACATTTCCCCCTCAGTGTCTCCTCTCAACCCTGGTTCTTAGTGGCTGCCCTCTGGCTATTCTGCCCACCAACCCCTTTCCCATGCCCTTTTCTTCTTGTAGAGAGGCCAGATAGGCTGGCCAGGGCCCTCCTTCCACTCTCCACACCTGTGTAAGGTATATGTGGGGGAGACTGAAAATGTATCCAGGAATCACCAGCATCTTTTCTGAGAAGCTGAAAAGAAAGATGAAGGGCCCAGAACTAAACCTGTGGGTACTGCTTTGTGGATACTGGTAAAAACCAGCTGACTTGGGGCATCTTTCAGGAGTGTGTCACTTCCTGTCTCTGAGCCTCAATTTCCTCAAATGAAGCTTGGAGAGGTTCTGGCCCTGTTCTAAGATTACATTCCTACCTGCTTTGCCCCTCAGTACCCCGCACCCCCAATTCTGCCCAGCAACTTCATTCCCCTGGCAAGACTCAGGACTTACGGGATTTACACTGGGACCCAAAGAATCCAGGTTTGCATCGACAGAGGCCTGGTTTCACGCATACCTCATCTTCCTGGCAGGCGTCAGGCCCCTCACAGATGGCTGAAAAACACCCCACCCAGGTCTGAAGGAATGGAGGTGCAACCAGGGGACACTCTGACCCTTCACTGGCTCCCAGTGCCCTGTCCCCTCAAGAGCTGTTCCCTTAGAACTGGGGAGGGATGTGGGTGTCACAAGATGGACCCGAGCTCCAAGGCTCAGGAGGGAAAACAGGCCCTAGGAAGGTAGGAAGGTCACTGGGCTGTCCTCCCTTCTCTTCGGGGTCAGTACTGGCTACTCACGGATGGTGCATTCTTGATCTTTCTGCCTCCAGCCTGGACAACACTGGAGCTCAGCAGAGGAGCTGTGGGGTGGAGAGGGGTCAGCGGGGGTGGGGGGTGGGGGGGAGGTGGGGGGGGATGGGACAGCCTGGATCCATAGGTCGATCACTGTCTCTGGCTGAGATATGGGAAGGTACCTCAGCCCCACCAGGAAGGCCCAGCCGAGTCACAGCCCAGTGTCCCCAACCCTTTCCCTCTCCTTCCCTGGACTTCCCGCGATCTGCCCTAACTATCTACCACACTCCAGGCTATCCACAAGTCCCCCACCCTTCAGCCCCATGATCTCTTCTCTCACATCCTCCCTCCCCATACTTCGACACTAGTTTGGCTTCCATCCTCCATCAGACTCCCAGATCCACCTGTTGGCCTTGCAGACGTGCCGCCCATTAGGGTCCAGCTTAGACTCCTGTGTCCCCTGAATCCAGAGCAGCAGCAGTGGGAGCAGTAGCCACAGCACCATGGCGGCCAGTGCAGTCAGAGGGCCTGAGTCTGGCCCCCACAGCTCTCAACCCCCTCCCTTGTTTCCTCCTGAGGCTTTTCCTGAGGAAACTAGGCCTGAGGGGCGGGCTGACACGAAGTACCTCCCTGAGAGGGCGGGCAGGCTGTTGCTGGGAAGACCAGACACCAGAGAAATAAAAAGGAAAGGAAGGGCAATGTTAAATGCTGAGTGTGGGCTTAAGGGGGTGGGCTCAGTCTGGAGGGGGCAAAAAGATGAAGCTGTAGGTCCTGGGGTACGGAGACAGGCGAGGGGTTGGGGTCAGGGGGAGAGCCATGACTTTCCATTAGGTCATACTCTCCACTGAGGCCCAAGCTGAGGGAAGCCTCCCCACCCACTGAGACCAGGGAGACCCTGTGAGGCTCTGCCTGCTTTTGCCCCTGGCAGAGCCGGGCAGGGTGAGGGGCAGACCACTGACAGACAGACATGGAACCGTTTCTGGGTATCATGGGCAGTTGCTTTATTACATTAGCTTAGGCCATCCGCATAAACCCCTGAGAGGTAGGTAGTCAGCTTTCCATTTCATGGATGGGGAAACTGAGACTAGAGAGGAAGCACTTTTATCTGGCCCTGGAGGCCTGGCTCAGAGATGTAGGGAAGGAAGGTAGGTTGAGCTTCCCATCACGCCCTGGCTCAGGCCAGGATTGGGAAAGAGCCAGGGGCAGGCTGAGAAGGAGGGTATCCTGTCCTTATTTGAGGGAGCCCTGTCCACACATCCACCCACAGTCAGACTTCAAGGTCAAGCCCCTGGAGCAGCAGAGCCCCCCCAAAGATGTTCATTGAGAGCAGAGCAGGGCTGGTCAGGAGCTGGGGGCTTCAGGGCTGCTCATAGGCTTCACGTGGGGTTGCTGTGGGGCCTCTTCTTCTCTCCCTAGCTCGCTGGAAGCTGTGCTGCTGGTCTTGGCTTCAGGGGCCCTGCTTCACCCTGATAACACAGGCCAAAGCTGGGGGAAGAGCCAAGAGGTTCTTTGAGCTTAGGTCCCAGAGAGATCAAGGATATGGGCTGAGGACAGGAGGTGGTGAGAAAAGAATATCTAGTAAGAAGAAAGGGCAGCCTGAGGTAGCAGGGAGGTGAAGGACTGGGGCCAGAGACACAGGAGGCAAGGGGTACACTTAGAGCCCAGATCAGCAGAGTGAGCTTCAGAGGAGTGGAAAAAGGGATGCTGAAAAGAATCAAGGCAGGGCCCCTCCTTCACCCCTACCACCGTTGCCCTTCCTCTTCCCCCAACATACAAACTCTGTATTCTGGACTCAGGGGGTGGGGCATAGTCCTTCTTGTTGCTGGAGAGCAGGAGCCATGAGCCATCCTCATCGTCACTGAGGCAGAGGAGAGAGAAGAGAGATGTGAGGGTCATTTATCAAGGTCCTAAGGAGCAACAAGAGTTCAGCTTTGTTCAGCCTTCTGCAGCCCCCAGGAAGAGGAGGCAGGGGAGGCCAGATTAACAACAGGGCCCCCGAGCCTGGAGAGAAGGAGACAAGGAGACACTAGAGAGATGGAAGACATCTTGAGATTTTTGTTTTATATCCTGTGGATAGCAGGCCCCTGACAAGGCTGTGGCTAGTCTTTTTTGTTTTGTTTTGTTTTTACTTATTAGATTACTGATGTATTATAAAAGGATGTAACTCAGGAACAGCCAGATGGAAGAGATACATAGGGCAAGGTATGGGGAAAGGGCACAGAGCTTCTATGCCCTCTCCAGGACTGCCTTAGTTCCCCATCTCCATGTGTTCACCAACCCAGCAACTCTCCAGATTCAATCCTTTTGGCTTTCTATGGCATTCTCTGCAGCTACAGTTTTACCCCTCTGAGAACAAACAGATACAGTCAGGGCAGGGAACTGAAAAATGAATGTGGATAAACAGCATTAGCAGGTTTCTTCAGCAGGATGCATAGCAAACATGGCAAGTAGGAGCAGTGCAATCCAGAGAGAAGGGTGGCAGGCTCAGGACAGCAGGCTAAACAGCAGGCTCAAGGAGTGACCAGACTAGACCAGCAGGTTTAAGGGATAAAGGCAGAATGGCAGGCACAGCAGGGCAGGTTGGACGGTAGGTTGAAGGGTGACCAGATCAGAGGGACAGGTTCAGCAGGGCAGGCTGGACAGCAGGATCAGGGGGTGACCAGGATGGGGTGGCAGACTCTGCAGGGCAGGCTGGAAAATAGGCTCAGGGGATAACCAGTCTGAGTTAGGTTCAGGAGTGACTAACTAGGCTAGGGTGCTAGGCTCAAAGGGTGACTAGTCTAGGGGTGATAGGTTCAGTCTGAGACAAAAGACTCAAAAGATGACCAAGGTGGGTCAGCAATCTAAACAGGGTGATCAGAGTAGGTCAGCAGACTCAGGAGGTAGCTTGGCCAGGTTAGAGCTGGGTCATCAGGCTCAGCAGAATAAGGGAGGGAACGCTGACTCAGTGGGGATGAAGGCAGGGATATACCTGCTCTCTGCTTCCTCTGGGGTCCCTAACATCTTGGCCTTGATCTTCTTCCGCTGCTTCCTGACAGCCACCTTCATGGCTTCCAGCAGAAGCCCAGGGACCCTGTGGTCTGTGAGCAGCTCCCTACAGAGAAGGGGGAGGAGCAGGGAAAAAGTGGTGGGGTTGTCAACAGTCTCACCCCAAGGATGAACTTCCAAAAGGGCAGGAGCTGTTATTCATGTCCTCCCAGTGCCCAACGCAGTGCCTGCCTCATGTCATTGTTTATACATCAATGAGCCAAAGAATGAGGTGGGTAACCTGAGGCCTAGGAACAGTTGTAACTGGAGGCCCCTCCGCTTCCCAGCCTCTGCAGCGCCCTCACCGCTGGAAGTAGGCCAACTCCTCCTTCAGCAGGAACACGTTAGCTTTGAGCTCATTCCGCTCCTGAAGGATCTGCTCAAGCTCCTCTCGACTGAAGCCACACTGCCCTACATTGGAAGGCGCCCTGGCTGCTGTGGGGCATCTGCCTGTGGAAGGACAGGTTTGATCAGAGGGGTACCTTGGCTGGCACTCCCCTGCCCCTGGACTATCACTGGAATGCTAGAGGGCGTGATGGCAGGGAGACTTGGGAGGCAAGGGTTCTACAACAGATGACAGACCAGAGCTCTAGCTGAGAGTAGGATGAAGGCCGGCTGGGAGGATACACTTCCAACTTTCTGCTGGACTTGTTACGCTTCACAGCAAACCTTTCCCAATTGCCCACAATTTGCCAGACGCTGCGAGTACTAAAATGGGTCCCCGACC
Source organism: Eonycteris spelaea (assembly GCA_003508835.1). Classification (NCBI taxonomy): domain Eukaryota; kingdom Metazoa; phylum Chordata; class Mammalia; order Chiroptera; family Pteropodidae; genus Eonycteris; species Eonycteris spelaea. The sequence continues at coordinate 2,650,270 of PUFA01000181.1, forward strand.
TCAACGGGCACTCACCGGGCCCTCAGAGGTCCCCGGGGTTCCTGCTCCAGCAGTTGACCGCTCGGCCTCTGGCCTCTGTTCACACCCAGAACCCCCGGCCTGGTCCCACGCCCGCTCTTGAGCCAGCTCCACGGCCCCTGCGCACCGCTGCTCCCTCTCGCTCTCGCGGTCTCGTGCGACACGCAGCTGGGTTTGCACAGCGGCCAGCTTGTGTCGCAACTCCGTATTCACCAGTAGGAGGCGCTGCAGCTGCTCCTGCAACTGGGGGCGGAGCAAAGGGTGAGGCTGGTGGGCGGAGCGCCGAGGGCCAAGAGAGGTCTGCCCTGCGCAGTCGCCCCGCCCCACCCCACCCTCACCGCCTCGGTCTCCTGGCTGCGCTGCAGAATATCGCGGTTGTGCGCCCGGAGTTCCTCCCGCTGTCGGTCCGTCACTTCCTTGAGCTGCCGCAGCAGAGCACGCTCCTCTAAGGAAGGGATGTTACTTAGCGGTGGCCCGAAGGCGGCAGCCCCCGAGCCTGCTCCCTGGCTGGGCCCGCACTCACCCTGTGACCCAGAGAGCAACTCTCTGCGGAGGTGTTCGTTCTCCTCCCGCAGCTGCCGCAGCTCCAGTTCCGCCTGCTGCGCGGGCCTGCAGCTGGGGATTCCCGACTCTCGCGGTTAGGCCCCTTACGACCCCGCGATGGCGAGGGAAAGGGGCAGTGACTCACCGAGTCCGGGACGGGCCCCACGACAGCCTTTTCCAGGAGCTCCAGAGCCTGCACCACGAGCGGCACGAGTCCGGCTGCTGCCTCCGGCCCGAAGCGGCGAGCCAGCTCCTTCAGCTCAGTGCCCAGGGCTCCTGCTAGATGGTACACGAGCTCCGCGACTGTCGCTGATCCAGCGTCCACTCGAGGACCCCAGCCATGCTCCCCAGGCACCGCCCTCCTGGGCTCCATATCCCCCAAAGGCCAAGAGCTGTGACAGTGAACACCCCCCCCCCAACCCCGTGGCAGGAAAAAGCCAAACAGTTCTCGCCCAGGAAGCAGTTAAGGGAAGAAGAAGGCTGGGTAGAAATGACAGGGGAGGAGCGATGAAGGTAAACAGCGTGGATAAGGAATCAGTGCCAAGTGCCCCCTGGACCCTTCTCTGCTCAAGCCGAGGTCACAGGAAGCAGGACAGCCAACTTCCAGTCAGGCGTCCAAGAGCTGAAGTTCAGGGCTGTAAGTGGTCACTTTTGTCAAGCCCTCCCCACAGTGCCAGTCCAGGCCCCACCCCTGTGCCTGGAGTCATGGGGCCCTTACTTGACTGCCAACCATTCCAGGCCAGAGGTGAAAAGTAGGGTTGTCACTGGCCTCAGCCAGAGACGGCCAACTGTCCAGCCCGGTACCTATTTCCCTGACCAGGACTAACACAAAACTTAAGGGGCTAGGCTGGACACCACAGCTGCAGAGTACAAGGCAAAAGCTCCCAGATTCAAAAAATGGCAGCAACTGCTCCAAGGGATGTTGAAAAGGAGTGATAATTTGCAAGTATTTTGGAGCGAAATTGACAAATGTGTTCAAGGCAGGAGTGTGAAAGCCCAACCCCACATCAGTTCCAGGAGACTAAGGGATATTAAGCTGCATAGCCTCTGAGTAAGGGAACTTGTGAACCTCTCAAGGCTGAGCCCAGCACCATGCCTGCCATTAACAAGTTCAGCCTCTCGTCAATCCTATACCCAGAATTTTAGCTCAGAAAGGAAATAAACAAAAACAAAAACAACCCCCTCCAATTTATACAAAATTTATTATACTTTGTTCAGGATTACAAGCCACTGGGAGGTCAACACAAGCACAAAACAGAGAAAAAAGGGGCCAAGCTGCTGAATGTCACCAGCTTGTATGCAGGGTAAAGGCTCCACCCAGCCTTTCTAGAGTCTGAAGCAGGTGAAGAAACAACTAGGCATAGAGGTCCTCTCGGTCCGCAGAGTAGACCTCACCCTCCTGCAGGAGGGCAAAGTTGAGGAAGTGGGAGGGTCTATGCACCTCGTGGTAGAATTCTTTGGGGTTTGCCAGCTGTAGCTCATACTTCATGTTGGGATCATGCCGGACACCTTGGGGTAGATGAAAATGTACAACATTAACAAGGTTCACCTGTCCTCCACCTGTACCACCCAGCTGGAGCCCCTGGGCCATCTCCAAACCAGAGGCAGGCCCCAAGTGCTAAGAGCAATAGCCTAACCCCGTCCCCACTTACCCATAAAGTTGTAGTTCCATGAGGACTGGGCAGGGACCATAAAGAAGCCAAGAAAGCGGTCAGACAGTAGCATCTGGACCCTTTCGTAGTGAGAGGGTAGATACCCCTTGGGGTTGTTGCCCTTGTCTGTGTTCTGGCGGCCCCATTCATAGCCACTGGGGGTCAGCTTGTAGGCTGTCAGTGTGCAGGAACCTGGTGTAAAGCTAAAGAGGAATGAGGACAAAGTAAGAGTTCAGGCCACTATTCTGGTTCCTGGCCTGCAATGCCAGCCCCACCATACTTCCTCCCAAGGGGAGCTTCAAGTCCACCTGCAGGTGATGATGATGGTCTTCTCACCATCCCACGATGGGTTGTCAGCCATGATCTTGGCATGAGTGGTGACATCCTGGGGCGATAACTGTGGAGACTCATTGGGCTGAGTGTGGATCCAACCTAAGGGTTCCATCTCCTATAGGCAAAGAGCAGTGAAAAGCTACTTAGAGCCCTATCTACAGACAGGAATCCCGCCCCCAAGAGTAACATGCCTGCCTTCCCTCCCAACCCTGACAGCAGAAAGCCCCTGCTCTTCCACACTCCCACTGACCTTGAGGTACTCATGCTGGGGCAGCTGCCCAGGCAGGTGCACAGTCTGGTGGGTACCCCACTGTGGTACCATTACGATACAGCGGATTTCCTTTACCTGGGGATTATCTGGTGGGCTCACCCCATACAGGTATCCTGCAATCTGAATACAATGGGGTTAAGAGTCAAAATGATTCTTAGTACCAGACCAGACTTGAGGCTGTTAGCCCTTTGCTTCCTTTCCTTCAAGAATAAGGGCAGTTTCTAAAAAATGTGATCAGAATCTCCTACATCAGAATCACCTGGGGTACTTGTTCAGAACGTTAAAACATAGACCTCATTTCACAGTCACATCAAAATCTCTTGACTGGCACCCCAAGAATTGGCACTGTTCATGCACTCCCCAGTCGATTACTTAAGAATAGTATCCATAAGCAAATAAATACACAAGCATATAGCTCATGAAGAGGTATTTAAAATTTTACACTGCCATCAACAAAGAGGAACTGTGTTCCTATCAACTCACCTACACAGAATATTAAAAACTTTTCAAACCCACCAACCAGAGGCCACAAATGTTTTATAAAACATGAATTTCCCTGATAACTAGTAAAGATGAACATCTTCTCATATTATATTTGCCATCTGTGGTTCCTTTTCTACCTGCGTATTCTTTGCCCATTCCTCTACAGCTGTCTTTTAAAAAAATAAACTTCTGAGAATTCCCTATCTTTAGAGGCTGGTCCATTATATATTAGTCATGCAAATACTTTTAGCTTTGCTGTGGTACCCCTTTGCCAGACATAAGTTATTTGTTTTGACTGTAGTTTTCTCCTTAGTGTATTGTTTAAGAAGGCTAACCCAACACTAAGGTAATATTTTCTTCTAATACTCTACAGTTTATTAAGCATTTTACATTCAGATCTTTATTACACTTGCATTTTATTTTGAGGTAAGGATACTGCTTACTTTTTCTGATTGTTTCATCATGAAGCATCCTTAATCCTACAGACTTGATACACCACATTTACTATACATACATGAATGTTTCTAACTATATGGCAGTCTCTTCTAATAACTTCTAGATCAATAATACCTCATTCTCTTAATTAACATAACTTTATAATGTTTTGATATCTGGTGAGGACCAAGACCCTCCTTTCTGTTTTGGCTATCCTTATATATTTACTTATACATGAATCTTGAAACCAGCACCTCAAGTTCCAGGAAATCTCAGTTGAATTTTAAACAAATAAAATGTTGAGTACACACCGTACACACCGTGACCTGGTTGAGCACACTTACTCACTTGGGCCCGAAGGTCAGATATGCAGATGAACTTCTTAAGCACATTCTTGGGAAGGATATAGGTATAACCAGTCTCCTTGATGTCATCGGATGAAACATAGATATGATTGGTCCTTAAGTGCAGGTTGGCAGCAGAGATGGCCCTAAAAACAGGGAGGGATGTCAGCATTTCTCAACCCAAACATGAGCAGGCCTTTCCATACCTATCCCTCTGGCCCCTTACAGTACCTGACTCTCCATTCAGTCTTAGACGAGAAAGTCTGGGTCTCATAGTTGCTGGTGGTAGAGGTGATGATCTCATCACCATGCTTATTGACAGTACGAGTCTGTGTTGCAGTCAGCTGTGACTGTTCCTTGGTCTGCTTCTCAATTTCAGCTATTTGCTGCCGCTGCTGTGAAGGTGCTGAAATCTCCATACCCAGGATGATGTCTCGAATTTCTGACTGTGTCAGTGATGCCACATTCACACTGTGGGAACATGTGGGTCACATCACAAGGATCCCTTTCTCCTTAGTCACTTATGCCTCAATAACAAGAGTGTAACTTGGTGGGACAGGGCAGCCCATATTCTTATGCCAGACAACCTTCAAGTGACACTTGTAAAGGAGATGTGAAGTGGAGATGTACTAACGCTAATAAGATTCACCACATCCCAGAATGGCCTTACGAATGTGCACCTTTCAGCCATACTCAAACTTGCTCAGCATCCATCTTCTCACTTTTTCTTGATAAAAAGTGCGTTGGAATAGAACAATTCTCAGAAACGGAAACCCTAAAACATGTCAGAGCTGGTACAAACAGCCACCCTGGAAATCTGTGGACAGTTCTGCCTGCCACAATGACAGGTACCTGGGGGTCTGGGGTTTAAAATTTCCTGTAATGTATGGACAGTAAAAAAAATGCCTTGCTCAAAATAACAACAATGCCTCTGCTGAGAAACCCAAGATTCAGACTGAAGCCCCGAAACATGGACACTTCCTACACTATCTGAAAACACTGCTAACCTCTCTCTACAGGTATCTCCAGGACAATGTGAGAAACTTCTGAGCCTAATGTTTCAAAATCCCAAAAAACCATATCTTCCGTAAAGACCAGTTATTCACTTTCTTTTTTTTTTGGATCTTCCATCTGTCCCCACCATTTGTTGCCCACTTTTTTCTTGCCGTAGGTCAGCCCAGATCAGATCCTTGAGTTGCACCTCCACCTTGATCCATTCCTCATCAGTCAGAGTGGGCCAGATGTGTGTTGTTCTGTAATAGTTAGTCTTATCTGGCTTCAGGATCCACCTTTGCCCGGTCATTGGTTCACATGCAGGCACGCAGAATCAAGATGAGACGGAGAAAGCCTAGGGAAGAGATGTGGGCAGTGCAAGCGGAGTCAGAATGCTTTGATGTCCTTGCCCCATGTTGATCCTATTCTTCCAGGGAACCCAGGAAATTGATTTTAAAACTCTACAGTGCCACTGCCTCCCAACCCCATCCGCCCTTAGAGTCAATCTGATATGCAGAATACAGAGTCATTGTCCCATACCAGGCTGAGATGTAAAAATGGCCCCATAAGGGGCCTGTGGGAAAAATTTAGGCAAAGATTTTTTCATGGTCCCAAACCACTCCTCTTAAAGTGACCCTTCTCATGACATGGTTTCCTACCGTGTAAGATGAGATAGTCTTGAGCCAGTCATCATAAAGGGTTAAAGAGAACCATCTGGGGCCAGTGGCTTTAAAGGATGAGGTCCCCAAACTTTTCCACCTTGAGACAGGCCTGGGAAGGGGCTGAAGCTCTGATCCTTTGATCACAATATTGGGGAAGTCCAGCAAGTGTACCTGAGACAAGATAAATCTAAGATTAGACACAGAGCCTGCAGGTCTCAGCCCTCTTTTTTTCTTCTACCTCACCCCTCTCACCTCCAATGGATCGAGCATGCCTTTCCTAGTGGACAAATGATCTTGCTTGGGCTGCTCCTCCACAGGCAAGAACCGGATCAGGGCAGCCACCCTCCTCAGCTGTCTTCACTTAGCCAACTAAAAAGCAAGAGGGGAAAATGGAAATTGAGTCTCCACCATCTCAAGTAAATTAAAAGAGAAGATCCCAGATCCCAGTCTTGAAGTAATCAAACTGTTTTCTGTTGGCACTGCTTATTGAGTTAGATACTTTCAAAGTAAAGTAAAAGTGTTGAATGGACTTTCCCCTAAAAGGTTTTCAACCTAGCTGGCTATACAAAAACTCATAACAAGCCCAGTATGTGATTATACTACACAATGTCAGGGACAAAAGAAATCAAGGTTAAAAGTTCATAAAGAGCTGCACAGAGAAACAGATTTTAAGGAATAAGAAAGACTATGATAAACAGAAAAAAGAGAAGAGTTCATTCTAGAAAAAAATATATGAGCAAAGAAACAGAGATGGAAAGGAGCATCAGGGTTCGGGGATACTAGGATCCTGGACTAATATCACCTTGTGATCTTGAAGAGGAATGTGTTTAAAGTGAAGCTGGCTTGTGGGGGCTGGCTAAGTTATGACCCCAGGCAGATATCAAGTGTCTAGGAAAAGCCCAAAGAAGAGTTAATTCAGCAAGAAGTGGCCACCAAAAGGCTTTGAGGCAGAAGATGAAAGTGATGTTTTAAGAATGCCTGTTCGCTTTAAAAAGGTGATTTTTGGTAGCCCCTGTTCAAGATAGTTTTAAAAGATGGGAGATTCAGGAAGCAAGAGAACCAGCCGTAGATAATAAAGGACCTCAAATACCCTCTTGGCCTCCTATAGAATACTTCCCAATGTTAAGTAATTTCAGGGAAGGAGTTCAAATAAGATGCCCTCAAATCTTTCAAAGAGAGAAAAAGCAGGACATTCTCTCCCTCTCTCTCTCGACACAAGCAATACCCATACCCACATATCAAAGAATATAAGAGGCACAAGGTTTTTATAGCTTCTGTATCCTTTAGCCTGCTCACCTGCCCAAACGCTTCTGTTCCAGCCCATTACAGGACGTATGGATTTATTTGAGAAACAGCTGCCCTGTGCGTGGGTTGAAGATGAAGATGGCTCCATTGATGGGCTTGGTTGTCAAGTTCCCTTCAAAGGTCTAAAGAACAATTACAGCAGTTAGCACGGTGTACATACAACCATCCTTGCCTTCATTCCAATGTGCATGCGCTTGCCCTATTACCCTCCCATAGGCATCTATAGAGTCCCACAGCCCTACATTGCTTCTAACTCTTCTCACCTTGTGAATAGTCACTCTGTAGACATTAGTGTCATCCACAAACCAGATAATCTGGTTGGAGAAGAGCTCACCATAATTCTGAGAGGACAGATAGGGCTCAGTGGGCTCAGATGAATAGAGCTGCAGCCCCTTGCGAATCCGTTCACGTAACACATACAAGGCAGGGTTTGCCTTCATAATCTTGGCCATAGCCTGCTGTATAAGAGGCTTGCTACCTGGGAACCAGTTTCCGTAGGCACTGTGAAGGTGGAAAAGGCAAGAAAAGTTAGACCAGGCTAGTAGTTCCAGGAACAAGGCAAACTGCAACTCTACAGAGGACTAAAGGGCTATTGGCCAGGCTGACAATAAGGGTCTGCTCATGTACATAGAGGCAGGGAAAGTCAGTGACCCAGAGAAGGAAAGAGCCAAACCTCAGCTCCCCTGAGCAAACTAACCCACATGTATATTAAAGTACAGGACTGACAGAAAATGCATGCCTCTGAGCCCCAACTTACCTGTGCAGGTTATAGGCCAGGTCAATGGCAATGAGCACACCTGTGGGTGAAGGGTAAATACTCATGTTGTCTGTGGTATAGTCCAAGAACTTGGCCCGGGCATAGCGCTCAATGTCATGGGAATCATAGTCCCCCCAGCGCAACTGGATGTCAATCCAATACTTCTGAGTGGTGGTGCTGTCCATCACATCCCTGAGGGAAGAGAGGGGTAAGAGCACAGGTTTCCAGGAAGCCATTGATACAACCAATGTTCCCAAAACCACAAGAATACTCAATTACTACATCTAACTCTTAAAACCAATCCTTCTGCCTGTTCCAAATCAGTAAGACTCCCCACCCCCAAAGAACCAACAGACTTGGCTGAGGGTGTTGATAGGATCCAGCGGTAGCAATGGCTCCAAGTTAGAAAGAAAGGCAGGCAGGGACAATTCCAATAGTAGTACTGCTAGAAGAACAGTAAAATTAAGGTTCCTGGATGTCTAGAACTGGGTTATAAGGCACTTACTTGGAGTCTGCCAGCAATGAGGGTCGGGAAACATTCCACTTATAGGAGGCAAAGAGCAGGATATCTGCACAGGAAGAGTTCATCTTATAGGACTTTCGGGGGTGAATTGTCTCCTTTTGTACTGTCTCAATTTCTAGTGCATCTAGTTCCTGGTCAAACACCTATAGGCAAAGGTGGAAAGATTATGATTGGTTATGGATGCCATTTAAAATGAAGGCTTGTAAAACTTAAAATAGTATCACAATAGAAGTCTCACCCTCAGAGCTTCCAGGTGGATTTCCCATACCCAAAAGAGTGAGCTGACCTGACTTTTCCCCTCTCCTTAATTCTAGCTCACCTGACACAAATCCATAACAATACTCTCATGGATCTTCTGCCACAAGTGAGCTCGGAAAATCTGGATGAGAGAGATCTTCAGTGTGGGGATCTTGCCATGCATGAAGATACCCGTCAGATCCAGCTGCACCTGAAATCCTACGTATACCTGACAGGAAAAAAGGAGTGACAATAGAGATCAAGAAACTCTGGTTCTCAGGACATAATTAAAAAAGCAGAAACACTTTTTAGCTTCCAAGCTCCCATATCTACCAAACTCACATTGGCTCGGTTGATGGTTGGGGACCACCAGAGGGTGAATCTACGATTGGGAATCTGGTTCAATCCTGATCGCTGAGCATTAGTTAGCTTCTTCCACTTCATAGACTCCTCAAAACCACTGGCCTTTCCCTGAGAAGCAGAAGAGATCAGGTAAAGTAATGATCTGCTATCTGTTATCTTCCAGAGTGCTAATGACGTAATGGGGGTAGCTATCTGGGACACACCACAGAACACAAAAGCACACAAAGGATGAGCTCAAAAGAGTTGTAACAGGTCACTGTAAGGGGAGAAGAGAATTCTCACCAGAAAAGCCCCTCCCATGTAGGAAAGTAAGTGCCTTTGAAGAGTGTGTGCTCCAAGATGCCTTCCACACCACCCAGGGCCTGGATCATGTCTGTACGGTAATTGTTCAGGTTCCAGAGCTTCCCATCATGCCGCTGGTGTGTCCACCAGAAAGGGTTCTGCTTCAAAACCTAGATGGTGAGGAAAATATGGTCAAGCTTCTAGGTGCCTACTGCCCCAGGTTCCCACAGTGGCCATGGAGTCTCCTAATTCAGGGAAAATCTCTCCATTATTCCCTCCATGTACCTGGTACTGCTTAAAGTCAGTTCGAACACGCCAGCCCTTATCATAAGCCAGTGTGTGCCGGTCCTTCTGGAAGAGGGTGTTGATTCGAGGAATGCCACGATCCCATGAATCTTCTAGATCTTCTAAGGTCAGTCGTCTGCCAAAGAAAAAACATCAAGCACACGCTCATGTGAAGAGTTCGGCATACCTCTCTGACCAAGGTAAACAGAGTCAGATGTAGAATCTACTTCCACCTCTCCATAAAAATACGGCATGCTTCTGCTCCCAACCTCCATGCAGGACTCAAAGATTACTCCCCACAGGACTGCTTTGCATTCCTGGATGCCCACCTGTTCTGAGCAATGGCCTCTTGTCTCTTGAGTGCATACTCAGCCCAGACTCGCTGAGAATCAATGAATTCACTCTCCCATGGCTGTATGTAGCGGTACAAGTTGGGAATCAGCTGGTCTTCTTCATGGCTCATTCCTGAACGAAAGTGTGTGATACCTACATCTGTCTGCTTGGACCACCTGTTTTGGGATACAACAAGGATTAGAAAAAAATAAAGCCTAAAAATAAAAAAAAAAAATCCCCTTCCCACAGGGTCTAGCAAGATATTTTCAGCCAAATCCTACCTGAGGTCAGACTGAGGGATAAGCACATGGCCCATTGACAGCATGCCAAGTCCACCCAACTCCTTAGGGGTATAGAACACAACAGGCGGGAACCGACTTGGCATCTTGGAATTGAGGCCAATCTTGATACGTGTCTGGATCTTGTTCTCACACTTCACCAGCAAGTCCAGGAGCTCCTGGGTATTCACCACAGCCTCCCGAAAGTATGTCATAAGGCCAATAAGAGCTGTGTTCCACTTATTCACAATCTGAAGATAATGGGAAAGAAGTAAATTATAGATGAGCCACTGGAGTTGGGGGACTACTTAATCCAATTAGTTGTATGCTCCCCAGTTCTGAAGAAAGATTTGAACGCAAAGTCATTAAGGAAGTATGTATAAATAAAACCACTGTGAGATACTATTTAACACCTATTGGATGGCTATAAGGCAGTGACAAGTGCTAGCAAGAATGTGGAAAAATGGAAATCTCATATACTGCTAGTGGAATGTGAAATGGTGCAGACACTTTAAGAAACAGTATGGCAGTTCCTCCAAAGGTTAAACAGTTACCACATGACTTAGCAATTCTACTCCTAGGTATATACCCAAGAGAAATGAAAACATACAGCCACACAAAAAAGTATAAACAAATTTCACAGTAATGTTATTCCTAATAGTCCAAAAGTGGAAAAAACCCAAATGCACATCAACTAACAAATGGATAAACAAAATGTGGTATATCCATATAATGGAATATTATTCAGCCATGAAAAAGACTGAAGTACTGATGCATGCTAAAACATGGATGAATCTTAAAAACATTATGCTAAATAAAAGATGCCAGACAAAAAAGTCACATACTACAGATTGCATTTACATGAAAACTCCAGACAGGCAAATCCATATAGACAAAAAATAAATTAGTCGTTGCCAGGGGCTGGGAGTGGGAGGTGGGTGGGGTACAATAGGGAGTGAATGCCAACGGGTGTGGAGTTTCCTCTGGGGTGATGAAAATGTTCTGGAATTAGACAGCGGTAATGGTTGCAAATTTTATGAAAATACTGAAAAACCACTGAATTGTACACTTTAAAAGTATGAATTTCATCTCAACAAAAGAATGAACTGAGCTAACAGTGTTATTAAATAAGACCAAATATAATAAGTAATACCACAATGGGTAGGGGAGGGGGAAGGGATGAAAACACTATGGAAAAATTAATGGAGGAAATAAAAACTAATTGGGGCCACAAAAATTGCCTTTCCACTAAAACTAGAAAACTAGATATACAAAAAAGTATTTTTAGGAAACTGGCAAATTGCACAGACTATGACCCTGGAGAAAAGGGAAACAAAGTGAGCCCCCAAACTGTCCCAGCTTACTTACTGCCTAGTGGCAGTTTCCAAGCTGCAACACAAACATGGAAGAATAAGGGTTCAGGAGGCCAAAGCAGCTAGAATTTGAGGGTGGGTGGGCAGAAGTACTAGAGAGAAGGAAGGTACACAGAAAGATATCTTCAAGTTTTGGCTAAGTACCAATCTGTATGTGATGAAACTCCAAGGTCAGAGAACCATCGGAGAGCAGTAAGCTGAACAAGTCCCACAGCTTATATAAGACTGGTAACAGTTTGTATTCCCGCTAGCCAGAGTAGAGAGAACATGTACTACAAAGGGAACTGGGTAGAGTCCCCAGAAAATTATCAACTTGGTAGTGGAAGTAAATTAGTCTCAATAATGGGTGTTCTGGATTCACCATAACCAAGCTTAAAAGTAAGCCTCAAAAGGATCAAACTAATCCACAAATTACTGAATTGTACAACAAAACACAGCCTAATATCCTTTAAAGGAATGTAACAAAATCCAGAAATCAACTATATAAAATTCATAATTTCTAACATTCAATAAAAATTTACTAGGCATACAAAGAAGTAGAAATAAATTACCCTAACCCAAAGATAAATCAATAAACAGAAACAGACCTAGAAATAACAGATGATGGAATTAGAAGACAAGGACCTTTAAAACAGCCATTAAAAATCTTATAATTATGCTTGAGTATATAAAGAAAAACAGAAAAATGAGAAAAACAGAAAATGTTAGAGACCCAAATGGTACTTTCAGAGATAAAGATTACAATATATGAAATAAAAACATATACTGATGGGATTAAAAACATTCTAAAACTGCATTAAAATATAATGGTTTACATTAACAGAAATGAAGGCAAAATAAACACTTTTCTAAACAAAAGCAGTGTATATTTATTGCTGGCAGACATTTACTATAAAAAATGTTAAAGGAAATTCTTTAAGCAAAAGGAAAACAATGCCAGATGGAAATGTGGATCTATATAAATAACACCGGAAATAATAAGTATGTGGGTAAAACTTAAAAGACATTTTTTCTCATTTTGTAATTTCTATAAAAGACAAAGTCTGTTTAAAGCAAAAATAGTAACGAGTACTGTGTTTATAATACAGGCACAATTAAAACATATGATGAAAAAAAAATACTACAGAGCAAAAATGGAAGCATACCGTTATAAGGTTCTTGTACTATATGTAAAGTGGTATTAGTAGTAGACTAATGGTCACAGTAGACTGTAGTTAATCAGAGATGTATACTGTAAACCCTAGAGCAACCAATAAAAATTATAAAACAAAGAAGTGTAGCCAATAAGCAAAGTATGAAGATAAATTAAAATCATTAAAAAACCCCACTCAACCCCAAAGAAAGCAGGAAGAGGAGAAAATGTAGATAGAATAAAGAACAAAAATGGCAGATTTCAACCCAATTATATTGACAGTTATATTAAATTTAATCAGAATGTTTTTACTATTTATAAGAAAAACATTGTCAAATTGAATTTTTAAAGAAAGCAACATTCAACTATATGCTGAATCTATGCTATATAACAGGAAATGAACTATAATTATAAAGACACGGGTTAAAAGTAAAAAGATGAAAAAAGACATCCATGCAACAGAAAACAAAGCTAGAGTAGCACTACTGATATCAGAGTAGACTTCAGAACAGAGAACATTACCAGGAATAAAGGGGGACATTTCATAACAATGGAGTCAGTTCATTAAGACATAATTCTAAGCACATTACATACCTAATAACAGAGCTTCAAAATACATGAAGCAAAAAATAATGGACCTATTGTAAGACTAAAAAATAAATCATAATTATTATGCCCAAGTGTATGAACAATACATGTTGAGGGGTATGAACAGAGTTGCTTCTATCCATAGAAGTGTTCATGTGTGTGCCAACTGTAAAGTCCATTTATAACTCTAACTGTCTCTTCAAGTACAGCAATGATACAACATTCCACAGCTGGCACATTCCTTGGTAATCACCTATATGCAGGTTCAATGCTACCTGGACAAAATGTCGATTTTCATTTGGTGTCCCAAGTTCCCTAAGCCTGCTAGTATCCTGGATGACTCCTTGGTCTTCCATCTGCAAACCCAACTTTTAGTTGTGTTTAACAAAATGTCCTGATGGATTATTTGTCTTTTTTACATTCTTCCATGCTCAAAGACATATAATTTTCTTGAAAAATGTCACATGGCTTTATGCTGTTAAGTTTGGATGAATGTCTTTAATAAAGTGAAGAGTGTTTCTGAAGCCCCTCTCCCCCAACAAAGGACTTGAAAAGGAGAAATAAATAAATCCACAGTTGTAGCTAGAGATTTCCAACATTCCTCTCTCATTAACTGTTACAGATAAAAAAATCATTAAGTATATAGAAAGACTTGACCAACACAATCAATCAGTCGACTGGATCTAACTGACATTTCTAAACACTCTACCTAACAATAACAGAATATAGATTCTTTTCAAGTACGCATGAGAGTCACCAAGATAGACTATATATGCTAGACCATGAATCTTAATATGTTTGAAAAAATTAAGATTATACAGAGTAAGTTTTCTGACCATAATGGAATTAAACTAGAAATAATAGAAAATTACCTGGAAAACCCTCAAATATTTGAAAATTAAACAGTATACTTCTAAATACCCTATGGGTGAAATAAAAACGTGAAGGAAATTAAAAAATATTTTTGACTGAATGAAAATGAAAACATAACCTTTCAAAATCTGTTGGATGCAGCCAAAGTAGTGCTTACAGTAACGAATTTACAGTAATGAGTACATCTATTAAAAAGGACCAAAATTGATAATTTAACATTTTACCTTAACTAGAAAACTAAGAGCAAATTAAACCCAAAGTTAAGTAAAAAGAAAGATAACAGAAGAGCAGAAATCATAAATAGATTTCCTATTTTAATGAACAGAAATGATACAACTTTTTAAAAAAATCAATGAAACCAAAGCTGGTTCTTTGGAAAGATCAATTAAAAAAAGAGGGCAAACCACAATATACCAAGTGATATAATCAAGACTTTAGGATGAAGAATATGTTTTCTGAATAATTACTGAAGTAAAAGATCACGTTGGCTGGAGTTATCATAGAAATTAGCCTTGAGAGAATAACAGGGACAGGCAGGACAAAGGGACTGCAGAGTGAGGTAATAACATGAACCACATCACAAAAGCTGGACTGACCATCTAGCTTGAGCTCAGGATGAAACAACAAAGGCAAAGAACCTATATAGAAAGGAGGGCCAGGGACCAGAATGGACTAGATATGTGGGTAAAAACAAATGGACTCCAGCAGGGCAACTCTCAAGCTTAGTAAGTTCTCTAACAGTATTTGGTTCTTGGAATTACCAGCTGCATGGTTTGTAACACAGAGCATGCCAGCTCTGCTGCAGTTACCACTGCTTTATTCCTGAAGGGGAGTTAAGTATGGCCTCCCAGAGAGTACCGTATTCCTTTAAGAACAGAAGTTCCTGGGGATGAGAGGAGACAAACTAACATTGAGTGACTACAAATTTTAGGTACCATGGTAAGAGCTTTACACATATTATGCCTTTAAGTCTTCAAAAAAAATGTTTAATTTATATATCTTGTCCACGACACCACATGACCAATTTGGAAGGGAATGTAGCAAAAATAAAAAGTAATGTTAGGATGATGGGATTCTGGTGTGTCCTTGGTTTTGTTATATTTGATTTCTTTTTACTGTAAATGAAAAAATAACTGGTATAAAAATTAATGGGAACTTTTACTGTATCCTTTTGAACTATGGTACATTAGACAACAAGTTTTTTTCGTTTAAAAGTAAATGCATGCCTGAAATCTTTTCAAATGTAGATGGTAAACTTATCAATTATAACTTCATCACATTAAAATATATTTGTCTGTTAACTTCATCAATTATATTAAATAAAAATAAAGTTAATTAAAAAAGAAAGTAAATGTATGATGGGGGAAGAAATGAATTGGCAGAAAACAGGATTTCTGGGGCAATGAAAATACTCTGTATGATACTGTAATGATGGACATGTCACAAAACATTTACCCAAACCCATAGAATATACACCAAGAGCGAACAACATGGACTGGGTGATTATGATGTGTCAATGTAAAAAATATACCACTGTGGCGAGTGATGTTGCTAATGGGGGAGGCAATGCATGTATAGGGACAGGGAGTATGTGGGATATTTCTGCACCTTCCTCTCGATTTTATTATAAATCTAAAATTGCTCTGAAAAAAAGTCTTTAAAAAGAAATAATGTCAAAAAAAAACAAAAAAAAAAAAAAACAAAGACAGACATCTACTGCCAGGCAAAGATATTCTCTCAGTCTCTTCCTCTTGGCTTTAGACTTTAAGCAAGTTATCTAGACATGCTTAAAGAGATTCCCTGGAGAGGGGACAGAGAGATTGAGGTTTGCGGGAAGACAGGGAACTAAGCAGGAAGGTAGCCTCATAGCCCTTCATAAGCTAAAGCTAACTAAGTAGGCTGTGCCCTGTAAGTCAGATTATCTAACAAGGTACATCACTATTTTCCTTCTGTTATTTCTGGCTCTTAATCAAGTATCTGCTTAAACATCCCCAGCCTTATATCATAGCTACTACTAGGGCTAAAAAAAAGTGTCCTATCTCCAAGTCTGGGTAGTATACATATACCTAAAGCAGGAATGGAGTCAACACCTAAAGTGGTAGTGGCACCAATGATTACAAGAGTCCAAGGGGTAAATAAAATTTTAGAGGACAAGAATAGAGCCATAAAATCCGGCCACCTCTAGGACTACTGGATATTTCCCTTCTATTATCAACTCTGGAAGACCAAGAAATTTTATTGCAAAACCTGCTTTACCTTAACACACCACAGGAAACAAATCCTAATATTTTATCTGATCATATACTGTGATCCCTCTGATTAATGAGAACAAACATTAAGCGATTTACCATGTAATATAGCTTACTATATGCATCATTTCTCACGAAAGCCCTGAGCTAGGTAATGATCAGTATCCCCACACATGGGGAACTGAGGCCCAAAGTGGGTGACTTTTCCAGTGTTCCAACTAGTAATGCAATAGAGCTGTGATCTGAACTCAATCTGACTCCAAACTTGTCCTTCTAACCCATATAGTAAATCTTTCTCTAACCTCTCACATTCCTCAATTACTCAGGCTCTACTTTTTTTCCCTAAAACCACTGGTCTCTTCCTTCTTACCCTTCCCATAAGCCAGGATTCCAATAATGGCCTGCATCCTGATTCCCCCGTAGCCAATCCCTTACCACTCCACAATAGCCCTCTGGCAAATCTCCAAACTTAAATCACCATTATGATCTATCCACTTCCTCCATCCCATCACTGAGTAGCTAAGAGTCTCTGGGAAGAACTCACACAACCTTACAGATGTCTTCATTTTTCCAAAATCCACCTGGACCCTCGGTGTAGTTTCTTCGACAATCCTATCATATTCTCACCACTGAGCTTAAGTCCAGCATCCCATGGCTCAGATTCCAGCCCAGGTAAAGTTGAAAAACTCAAGACTTGTTATAATTCCCACTAAACTTATCCATATTCACTTTATCCAGACAACTTTTCTGTTAGGTTCAGAGGATGTTTCCCTATGCTTGCCCTTTACACTAACCCTATTCAATTCCTCTGGAACACTGCTCCATCACTTATCACACTTCTCTGTTGCATTCTGAACTATTGGCTCCTTAACTCATTCCCCGTTTGGAAAAAAAAGTGTAGCTTGCTGCCAGTGTTAATTTAATTTTACATAAGCATGCTCTTTGGGGCTGAAGAAAATCTGACTGGTTTCCAATATGAAAATAAAAACTGTTCTTGAGTTATTTCTAAACAGAACTTGTCTCTAACCCTAATGTAACAGAAATGTATACATAAATCGGGTTCATCAAATTAATCTTCAGCTAACAACTATTCAAGAATGTTACCATCACAAATAGGAATGCTACATTTTCTAGGATTTGATATTTTCAGCAATCAAGAATTACTGTATTCTGTAAAAGAAAATACCATTACTAAAAACAGAATGCTATAAAGTGATGTCATTTGTTTCCAAAGGCTATCAATACACTAGAATCATGCAAAAATAATAAAAGATATTTTGTGGCAAAATTTGGGGGTAAGGTTAGGACTGTAATCTGCGAGTTATCTCAGGGCAAATGCTGCAGCTGCAAGCACCACTGGCATACAGGAAATGGCTTTTTGAAAACACACCCAAGTCACAACCCTTTAAAAATACCTGCCTTGACTTATATCTTCCTCTAGGTGGCATCTAATGTCCTTCCTCCTCTTACTCCAGCTCTGACAAACCCACACTACTGTCTACACTCCCTCACTTCCCATAAAGCCTCACCCACTGCAATCTGGCTTCTATCCCAACTATTTCTGACATGGCTCTTGCTAAGGTCACCAATGACATCCTGACTGCCAAATCCAATGGATACTTTTCAGACTTATCTAACTGAAGCACTCTTAGGCAACTGCAACTGTTAAGTGGCCACCCCAGTCTTGACAGCCTTGGCTCCCATGACCCCACACTCTCCCAGTCTGGCCATTCTGCTACTCCGTGTTCCCAACTATTCCAAACTCGTTCCTTTGCTCTTCTCACTTTATACTTTCCCTGGGTAATCTTGTTCACTCTTGACCTTTCAACTATCTCCTTTGTGCTGACTGACGCCTAAATCTACATCTTCAATCCAGACATCTTCTCCAAGCTTCAGACTGTAAAGTATCTCCACTTGGAAATCCTACAGGAAAACTTTAAGTTACCCCTGACTGCTCTTACTTTCTTACCTGATTTCTCTCCCTGGAGCTTCAAACTCATAGTCATTTTCATCAAATCTAAGAGACCATCAATTTAAAAGGCACCCCCCTAAGGAGAAAAATACACATACACGTGTATATATATATATATTTATCTTGGAATTAAAGAAATATGATAAATAACTTCTGGACACCTCCATCTGGATGTCCTCAGTAACCTCAAACTTGTTACACATCCTCAACTAAATTCATTTATTTTCTCCCTAACCTGCTCATCTTTAGTCTTCCGGCTGGTGGCACCAATATCCACCTAGTCACCCATGCCAAAAAGTGAATGTTATTTTGACCTCTTCCTTTCCCTCTGGCATCCCACCAAAAAGATTTTACCTGCTTATCAAATTTGTTCTCCTCTCACCTCTACTTTCCCTGCTCTCATTTTTATCCAGACTTTAGCAGTTCTCATGTTCTATTCCTCTAAATGCATCTTCCCCACAGCTGCAAAAGCAAACTACCTAACACAGAAATCTCAAAAAGTCATTCCCACGTTTAAAAACCTCTTACAAGACTCTTAAGAAGGTATGCAATGCCCTCCATGATCTGGCTCTAGCTTATCCAGCCTCCATCTGCTAACAGTCCCAACTCCACGACTTCACTCTAGTAAACTCTCAACTTTTTATAGCACTACACACATTATGCTAGTTACCTCTCCATACTTCTGGCTCAAGGATTACTCTCCCTTACTGCCTCACCCATGTTACTTTTTTCAGGAAGACTCCTTTCCTTTTTCCTAACTGGACTGGTCATTAACTTGGGTGTTCTTACAGATTCCCAAATAATACAATAGCACTATAAACACCACGTCCTATAATAGAGATGCTGACTAGGCATCTGTGTCTCCAACTAGGTATGTGAGCTCAATGAAGGCAGAGACTGTATCTTATATGTAGTGTGTGCAGTAGTTATCGACAAACACCAATGAAATGAATAAGATAAATAATTCCTGTTATCTAATCCTCAGGGATCCAACCTAAAAAACAAACTTTATTTGTGCTATATTTCAAAAAAACTTATCATGAGGAATTTTAGGTAAGAAATATTAAGAAAATGTACCTCAAAGGAAGTATCACTAACAATATTTAAAGCATTCTCTATGTGCTACGTATTTAAAGGGAAATGAAGGGCAGAATGAAAGAAAAAGGTTATAGTTAAAAGTTATTCTAAGGGAAACCAGAATGAGGTGACTTTTTTTAATTCACTGAAGCACTTTATTTCTAGATACATATTACATTCCTAGAAAAAGAATCCCAGGATTTTCCCTCCTGTGTGTTTTTTTGTCTTGCTTCTTCATGGACCACAATGCTAGCTTAAGTAGTCAATGAAACCAAACTGATGGGTTGAGTAGAGATTATTCTGCCGTTTTTCTAGATATCTGAGTTGCACATCAAATCTGGGGGTGATTGGCCACACCTGTTTAACGTGCCTGTGACGTTCACAATTATTCCAGCTCTGTGACCATCAATGATTTCAAATTCACCAGGATAATCCTACTTCATCATCACAGTTTGAAACTGGACAATGACTTTGTAGCATAGCCAAATAATAACCTAGTATTTTCCTCTTTTTGTCATTATATGCCTTGAGAGCATCAGTCTAGATATTCACATACTCCATTATAATGGCATGGGAAGACTGTGGAATGTGAGTAAGTGACTTTTTGAACCTTGCAAAAACTTAAGCATACAGTTAATAATAATCTTCAGATTATAATTTTTCAACTCCAGTGCCTTGAACTGGGCCTCTGGAAGCAACTGAAAGGGAAATAAACACTGAGATAACATGCACACTAAGTTTAGTGGTTAAAAGATGAACTATAAGATTTGGATAACTAGCTCTTGGGAAGATGCAAAAACAGTGATTTTTGTTCAAATCTTAAAAATCCAGCTAACTGGACTTACTGTTGATCATATCACATTATATATGTCAAATCAAAACACTGCACACCTGAAACTAATATAATGTTAAATGTTAATTAGACCGCAAATAAATAAGTAGATAAATTTCTAAGATTAAAAAAATCCAACTTCTATTCTTGCCTTAATTTAGAGCCATCAACTACACAAAAGTAGGCTGCAAAACTCCTACAGGGAACTCTCAGAAAATAAACCGAGTTGATTTGACACTCTAAGCTGCTATAAAACAAAGCATGAAGGCTGGTACAGTAAATAATGCTGGGAAGAAAGGAGAGCAAACCCAGGGAAGAGCTGAAAGAGATGTGAGATGGGCAGAGGACATGAGGAAAGCTAGGGTTAACTGTCTGATATACCTTGGTGAAGGTGGTGGAACCAGAGGCCATCAGAATTTGACGCACGCGGTTATGGAAGCGCTGCATTGACTCATCATCCACACGTAGAAAACACTGGGCTGTCCGTTCCTTAGTAACCTAAACGAGGTTAAGGTTAACTTGTCTCTGGTACTTCCACAGGAGCAAAGACCAACTCTGACCACCACTAAGATCTGCCCACCCAACAAGGCTCAGCTGACTGAAAATGAAAAGCTGTACCAAAAATCCTCACCCCCATTTATCCCAGAGGTACAGGGGTAGCAGTGCTACTCCTGGCCCACTTCCCAGGCTGTACCTCATTCTGTAGGTTCCAGACCCCATCCTTGTGGGTGAACTCCTCATAGCTGGTGCGGCATTTAGGCAAGATACGACACTCAAAGCCACACATGTTGAACAGCAGATTAGGATTGTCCTTACTGTACACAGACACGAAGCTGTTCTCCCACTGAACTGTAGTCACTGACCGTGGCAGACGGTTCTTGATGTCCCAGAACACTGCCCGACCCCTGCCCACAGAGAACATATGATCACATAGGTATCCTGGAAGGAACATCCCCTCAAAGATCAGACTAATGATATGCAAACAGTACACTCCTACCCAGGACACCACCTCATAAATTCCCTCTAATTTTCTCTGACTCCCTCAGGCTTCCAGCTCCCACAGCCCCCACTTAGACTCACAAGTTGACATCATGCTTCATCAGGCGCATGCGGGCATCTCTGGGCCAGCACTTCTTGTTATTATAGCCAACGATGTTTTCATTGTTGGGGTCAGGGTGCTCTGTCAGGTAACGCTGGATCAGGTCCCGAGCTTCATCTGCTGTGAACCTACAATAGGTAAGGTGCGTGAGACAGATGGAGACCACCTCCGACCCCTACCCTACTTAAAGAACTTGATTCTATTTTAGTGCTCCAACATAGCAAACAGTCAACTAAGATACAAAAGCCGCTTCTAGAGACTGGGCATATGCCTCAGTATCCCTAAGGATAAGAATCAGGCTGTCCCTCACCTGAAGAAAATATGGATGCGATCAATGTATCTGCAGAAGAGACGAATGGGGTGGGCGGCCTCAGTGGCTATGTCCTGGAAACTGAGAAAGTCATTTGGCATCTGAGGCGGCCCAGCCATCTCACTGGCTCGGTGTAATCCCAACACAAGCAAATCCATCACCAGGCCATAGTATTGCACGATGAATGAGGCAAACTGCAGGCCTCTGATGATCCCATATGAATTTGTATGGTTCATGTCCTAGAAAAAAAACATAATTCCTAACAACTCTTAACCCATGACCACGTCCCAGGCTTCTCTCCAGGACCCATTCTCTTTTGTCCTCCCCTCAGCAGACCCTAACCCAGGAGCTAGATTCTCTCTCCCAATTCCTTGCTACCTACCCCCAAGACACACCTTATAGTTGATGACAACATTTCTTGGCTGTCATGTAATCAGCTATGTTATGGTCTACAATGAGTCGCAGCAGCCTATTAAGCAGGGTCAAGTCGATCTTTTCATACATCTTCTCAAAACGTGACTCCAGCATAACGTTGCATTCGCCCTCACTTGTCTCCCACACGTCCTGCAGGTTATTGATGCCTGAGGAATAAGCAAGACAGGACTCCGGCAGGTTAGAAATTCCTTTTCTGGACTACTGTCTACAGCAGCTATCATATTTCATAACCCAATCATGCTAATACCATTGTGTTCATTCATCTGGAATACTAGGAGTGTCAGCTTTGCTCAGTTTAAGATCAACACTATTTCCTTAGTACCAAGCAGTAAGTAAATGACTTATGCTGCCCAAAGGAGAATTCTGATGTAGAACTCAATTCGCCTCCCTTTCTCAGGGACGATCCCTGAAGTTTTACCTTGGCACCACTTGTATACAAGCAGAGGAGGTGGCTCTGTGTCCGCAGGCTTGATCCAGGGTGGGAAGAGGCGGCGCTTGTCAGCTTCATACCACAGGTACTGGTCCAGGTAGGCATCAGTTATCTTCTCTAGTGGCTCCACATCATACACTGGTACCAGGTGGCTGTAGAGATCCATGAACTCAATGCCTACCTGTGGGACAGGGAAGGTGGCTCATATCAATCCACCAATCACCTGAGGCGACCTTGGATTCCATGAATGAATAGTAGAGCAAAAAGAAAACATGAGGGACATCTCACTCACTTCTTTAAAGGCTCTCTGTGTGAGGAGGTGACGCTTGATGCGGGACAATGCCTCGTGGGGGTTGTCATAGGCTTGCTCAATCAGACCTAGCTCCTCTCTCTGGGACTGGTTTAACCGAGACTTCACACTGACAATACAACAGGAAAAGTGAATAAGAAAACCAAGAAGCAGCCAAATCCAGAAAGGACTGAGGCTAACTAAACCTTTGGATTCTAACAATGAGGCCATTTTCTTGTCACCTTCCCACAGGAACTTATCTACTCCGCTCCTCACCTGTAAGCTTCCTTGAGCCGCTCCAAGGCCAAGATAAGCAACTTGGTGTCATGCTTGTAGGAGAGTGGGGGGAATGGGATGGGTGAGAATCTACGGCTTTCCAACCAATGCACAGTGGTGGTATACACTGCCACTGCTTCCTCTGCTGTGATGTAAGGCCCATCCTACAAGGTAGACATAATAATTAGCCCTCCACTGTAGCCAATCCCTCCAGCACAAGGCATGGCCCCAACTCTGCAGTCTACTCCCTGCCCAACCTCACAACCATCCCAGCCTACTGTGCCCAACCTTCAGGTAGTTGTGCTGCCGCTCCTGTTCTGCCTTCAGATAGAGCCGGGTGAGGCGGCCCAGGTTCTTTTTGCAAACAGTCTTGTCCACAGTGGCCCCACGGCGGATCCGTTCTCGGTTGTAGTGGGCAGTGTTGGTCCACCAGTCAGCCTTCGCCTTTACGTATCGAAGGATCATATTCTCTATGGGCGTTGGCAGCCCAGGGACCTGAAGTGCAAAAGGCAAAATGAGAAAGTGACGGGAGCCACAAGGCCCCCTATGGACATCTGGGAGTGGTAATCCTAACCCCAGGAAGATGATATCCGTGCCTCCCCATTTGGGGAGACACTCACCTTCCAGGGAATGTTGGCCTTCCAGCAGCGCCAGGCTTCACTGAGGTGCTGCAGGATTGTCCGGGCCTTGTTCTGTTTAATCCCCTCAGGCATCATGTCCAGAATGTCATGCATCACAGCAGCCCGAAGCTCAAGGTCAAAATGTGACTCTACTCGTTGCTTTGTTACGGTCTTCGCCACCCCCTTCGAGTGTCGGCCTGGAAGTCAAAGTGATTAAAAGCAAGATCCACTGCTAATAAGAAGATCTACCTTCATGCCCCCCTCACTGACCACAATTACAACGACAACAAAAAAAAATGGAATACTAGATCACACCCATTAGAGAATGGATTTGGAGACAATCCAGCATCTTGTTTCAAACAAGGGCAGGGGACAGAAGAGAACACATATGGTCTACCCTTAAAAAGATAACAGAAGTTGGACATAGAGACAACAACTCACCTTCAAACTGCCGGGCCAAGAGGTTGCCCAGCCATCGCTCCAGCAAAGGGGTGATGCCACGCATAAAAAACAGCCATACTCTCCAGCCAGCAGCCCAGAAGCCACAGCCAGGGCCCTTCCCTACAGGGCCCTATGAACCCAAGTAGAAGTCAAGAATACAAGTAAGCAATTCATTTAGACAACAACAGAAAAGTGGGCAGAGATGGGAAAGGGGAAACACATGTACAGCAGTGAAGGGAAAAAAAAGGAACTCTGGGACCTTAATATCTAAAATAGGGTAAATGAGAAATTTTAAGGCAGAAACCAATAACTGAGATTCCCATTTAGATCCAAAGGTGGGCTTTGTGGGAAGTGTTGAGATTCATAAGAGGAGAGCAATAATGACACATTTAAAGCCTCTCTCCAAATAGGTCCCTGGAAAGCGCTCTAACTAGATGTAAAAATTAAAATGGATCTGAGAGTGAGTGTATGGGCAGGCCCTACCGTGTTGAAGCGGTAATAGATGAGATGCTTCAGGTCCTTGCACATGCGAATCTGCCGCATTAGTTTGTATTTGTACCGGTACATGCCTGTCAGCTGCCCCACATGGGCAAAGATATATTGCAATCCATCTGCCAGCTGCAACACAAATGCCCCATTAGGCTTTAAGCTAGATCCAGTTCCACAATCATCCAGGCTTTACCCAGCTTCCCTACCTGGGGCAGAGATTGGGGCTACCTAGCCTTACCTGGAAGGCATCCACATTGCCCAATCGGTACTGCACATGACTGTCCACCACCAGCTTCGTTAAACGCAGAACTTCTCGACACAGATGGAAAGCATTTCCAAAACGAGATTTCTTTCTTTCCTGGAGAAGATGCCAAGAACAGAAAAAAACAATGAGCAATGGTCCCGATTGAATGTGTGCCTTCTTTGGGAACCAGAGCAAAACCAGTCCATCCCTCAAGCCTAAGAGACCCTTAAGATTCAAAGCAGGCACCTTGGTGGTAAGCGTCTTGACAGGCTTGAGGTTGAAGTTATAATCCAGGTGCAGATAGTTGAGGTTTTTACGGTGAATGAGAAGGTTAAGCATGTTGTAGCCCTGGCGGCAAACCTGTAATCCCACCTCCACCCAGTCCAGCTTTGTGGACTGAAAGAATTTGGTGGCTTTGAAGGAGCGGAACAGATACCTGGGGTGGGAATGAGGAGGACAGTGAGAGTTAGCCTACTGATTATCTTGGGAACAAAAGAAGTCTGAGCAGTGGCCCTTAGGCACCTTACCTCTTCTTTTGGGCTTTAGGGGGCCGGTGCTTCAGGGCATTAAGCACATAGTACTTAAGCAGCTTCTGGTAGGAGACCCTCACTTTCACAGGTTGCCCAGCAGGACAGTGCTCCCGATACCTGGGAAAAACAAACCCACGATGGCTTAGCCCATGTCTCCTTCCAGCTGCTCTGGTAAAGACTGCCACCCAATTGGAGTCTTAGACATCCACTACCATCCCCCACAGTAAAAGCCTTACCAGTTCTTGACAAGGGGGATGTCCAGGGCCCGGCGGGTGCGACCAGAGCGTAAGTTGAAGGGCCGTGGGGCCCAGAGCAGGGCAATGCCATTTGCTGTATTATCTGTGTAAAGGGGTGTGTCCTTCAGGAAGGGCTCCACAAACTCTGGGAGCTCAAACTCTTCATCATCATCTGGCAATGGTTCCTGGCTCTGAAAGAAGAACCCCCAAGGTTTCAGCTCTTACTGAATTGGACAGAGACATCGGATGAGAAGGAAACTTTCTGGGGCCAAGAAGAATAGCTACATCTACCATGGAAACTAGGCCACCTGACATGAGAAACCCTAAAGGACCAGGGCAAAGGGGGCTAAGAGAGCAGAGAACAAGTAAGGGCCAATAGGAAAGGAAGCATTACTCCTCACTCCCCAACTGGCTCATCACCAAAGGCCTACCCAAGGAGCCCCAATAAGAAATACTTTAATCATCTCCTGCCCAAGCTCCAAAAACTGGACTTGGGGAGCACATCTGTTCATGTTAAGAACATAATGGAACATAGATTAACAGGGATAAACACTTAAAAATATATATTATTCTTTCTATAAAAAGCCAGTCACAAAAGACTACATACTGTATAATTCTATTTATGTGAAATGTCCAGAATAAGCAAATCCATAGAAACAGCAGTAGATTAACAGTTGCCTAGGCAAGGGAGGTTCAGTGGAAATGGAGAGTGACTATTAATTGATATAGGGCTTCTTTAGGGGAAGATGAAAATGTTCTAAAATTGCCTGTGCTGATGGCTGCACAACTCTGCAAGTAAACTAAAAAAACACTGAATTGTATATTTTAAACAGGTGAATTGTATGGTATGTGAATTGTACTTCAATAAAAGGAAAAAAAAACACAATGGAAAACAAACCAAAATAAACTGTATACATATAGACGGAGTGAGAGGAAAAGGGAGGGGAGAGAGGAGGGAGAGAGGGGGAGACAGAGGGAGAGGGGGAGAGGGGGAGAGAGAGAGAGAGAGAGGAGAGAGAGAGAGAGAGAGACAAACAGACCGACCGACAGTCCAACCCAGAGGAGTAACAATAAAACCCTGATGGATAATCATAGAAACCAAGATTATACTGATAACTTGGTTTGAGCCAAGTCCCAAACTCTCAAGTTAGCTTATAACTCAAGGGGAACCACTTAAGAGGATGGAAAACATATCTCCCTCTTGATGAATTTTTGTCTAGTAACACCTCAGCCATGGTCAGGAATCTCTCTTGGAATAACTAAGGTCAAATGTCCCTTCTTCTCACCTTGACAGAGTGCCTATGGGAAATTGGGTTGATCAAAGGATCAAAGTAGAAAGCTGGCAAATCAGGATCCTCAGTTTTGATGAATACAACATTAGGAGTGTGGTACCTAAAATGAAAGAAAAGTCAGCCAGGGGTCTCCTGCCCTGGCTCAACCTAAACACCAGCTTTCTCCTTTCCCCCAGCTGTGTTCCAGCTCTCACCAGGTAAGGTGGACGTGGTGTGGAAGGTTGTTATACAAGTAAGGAAAAGCAATCTTGTATTCAGTGCGGATAGGCTGCCGAATGATGATCTTGTTAATATCATTGAATTCATTCCAGTCTTCATCTCTAGGGTACAAAAACAAAGGATGAGTAGACTAGTTGGAAAGTTTGGAAGCTACAATTTGATCTTAAAGATCAAAATTTGATTTTATTCAACTCGAGGTGCCTAAATCCCTATGCTCTCCAACTTACTGTAGGTTGATATCTCGAACAAGAGGTTCAAATTTGGGGCCTCCAGGAATGGCCATATTGAGCGCCTTAGAGGTAAAGAAGGCCTTCAGATCAAACAGATAGAAGTAGTTGTCATCCACCAAGTCTGTCAGGAGCTGATTGGCTAGGCGGTAGAGTGTGGACATCATGGGCAATGTGAACTGCCAGCGCTGGTAAGTGGAGCCATTCACATACCTAGGAAAAAGTGAGGTCCATGTCAGGTAGATCTAACAGCTAGCCAAGCCACACTACCAACTGCTCTTCTGGGACCCCTAGATTTCCAATTCTCACAGGAGTGGTAACTCCAACCACACTCACTTTCTGCTGTCCCTCAATGGCTGGTGGTCATAGAACCAGTCCAACACAGGAGCATCCTCCTCGGGGTCCAGCTCTAGCTGAATGGCCTCCAGTGGCTCAACATCGAGGATGTTATCAGCATAGTCCAAAGGCGGCTCCTCATCATCAAAAGGGGGGAAACGCATCCTCTTGAAATGCCTCCTATCTCTTTTTTCTCGCCGCATCATAATCCACATTGATCTGGAAGCCAACAATGTCACACAACAGTTTGCACCCACTGCCTTCCAACCACCACCACCACATACCATATTCCAGCCCTTCTCACCCCCACTGGGAGATGTAGACAGGCTCAATGACCCAGGGAATCTCATTGACAAAGGAAATAGCTCCGGTGATGTGGTACAGCACAGGTACATCCCGAATCTGCTCCCAAGGCATAGGCATGTTCTCCAGGAGTTTGAGGACTGCATGGGGCATATACTTTAGGGCTCTGCAACATTGGAAAGAGATATGGTTAGGAATCACAGGGATTCTGCTCCTTGTCCCTTGCAAAGAAACCACATTCGGTATCATAGTATCACATTACACAAAAAATCCTGCCTTATAGTCCAAACTCATGAACTTAGCACATAGGCTCTCCATGACCAGGAACTCTGCTTCCCCATCTCAAATGTGCCACTCTTCTTAACTTCATAGTCCCATAATACTAGTTTCAGTCACTTTAAATCAACAGCTGTCCCTCTAAAAACAGCTTTTAAGCTGTCTCACATTCTATTCTCTCTGTATTTTTCCATAAATAAAACAATATTCACCATACTTTATTGTAAACATTTGTCTCATGTCTGTCATGCCACTACACTACATACACAGCCACTTCTCCTATTCACTGCTATTTTCTTAGCACCTAGCACAGTCCTCAAGAAATAGTTTTGAAATAAAAAAAATTTCCATGGGTGTCTTAGACCAGTTCATTAAGTGGCTAATGTTTTTGTGTACAAATGGAAAAGGGATTTGCTAGGGCTTGGGCCACAGGAAAACAATAGAAGAGACCTCAGGAGTTAACTACTCCCAAACCTGAGACTTCTGGTCACTGAGGAATTACAGACAAGAATGCACAGGTGTCTTGCTCTGGGCTTCAACCCATTCAAAGACAGGGACATCTTACAGTACCAACAGCACAAATTAAAGTTCCAGTCTCAGATTAGGAAGTAAAATAAGGACAATAAAGAACATAACTGGAAAATCTGGACATTATCACAGGATCCTAGCTGTTTCCTCCCTTCTCTTATACCCACCAAGATAAGCTGTCTAAAGATTGTCACAGCAGCTATCCAGCCAGAACTCAACTTATGGACAGGGAGAAGGAAAAGGAGCCAAACTCTAAATAAAATAATTCCAAGATGTTCTTTACCCCAAGTAGACCCTTTTGTCATGGCGAAACTTCCTGTTGGTCATGTCTCCATGGTCTCGAATGATCTTCCTAACATGTTCTGGGGGCATGTCTTCCTTCTGAGCATCCACAAATCCAAACTTCCGCTTTTCCGCATAGCGCTTGGCCTGCAATTGCTGCCATTTTCGGGCTACAAAAACACCTCAGTTTAAAGGACTGCACATCCTTAGCCAAACTGTCTTCACCCTTGCCCTAGGGTAAGCTCCTGTCTGGACGTATAAAATAAGGGCCGGCACCCAGCAGGAGCACTCTCTACCAATTTTCATCATCTCGCTCTGCCTTTTTTTTTTTTTTCATCATTTATGACTGCCTGACATCTTTCTTACAGATTTTTACAACATTTTACCGTCTATCTCCTCATTTAAACCCTATAGGAGCAGAGGTTCTATCTGCATCGCTATTGTATTCCGATTGTTTGGATCAGTACTTGCAAACAAACGCTTTTTTAAAAAACAGATGCTTTTAAAGGCCTGATTAGGTGAAAAAATAAATGAGGGGCTAATAAGGGCTAACACCTAATATTTTGACACTGGGGGAAAGGGTTCAAACCCCATGTGCGCGCATGCACGAGCACCCGTCCCCACATCTCCAGACCCGCAGCACCGCTCCCCCACGCGTTCTTCACCTTTCTCCTGCAGCTTCTCCTCCGACATGTAGTCCGGCAGCGGGGCTAGAGGGCCGGGTACCGGGTTACCCGGCCCTCGTAAGGAAATACTCCGGCCATGCCGGGAGAATCTGGGGGCGGTGGGAGAAAAAAAATTAATGAGAAACAGGGCCCGGGCCCACAAGAGGCGCAGCAGAAACGCGTCAATAGCCCCGGCTTGCAGTCCCGTTTCGCTCAGAGTGGGCGCAGCCCAGTCCGACCTAACCCCTCCGGCCGCTCAGCCCGACGCCACCATGCCTCACGCAGCCAACCCTTAAAACCCACCACGTACCCCTACAGCCCCTCGCACAGACTGCAGCTTTCTCTCTGCACAATGGCGGCAACCCTACGTCCGCTCCGCGTTCCAACGCCGGGAAGTGCGCAACTCGGCTTCCGCAGTTGACCCAATAGGCGCCGATATGTTCAGACAGATTAGAGAGCTCACCAATTAGAGTTGCAAATCAGGCCTGAGGAGGCGGGTCCACAGGCGGAATTATTTGAGCGCAAGGTGGGTGTGGTCGGAGTGGATACAAGCCCCGCCTACTGTTTTGCTGAGGCTGCTTCTGGGGCCTCCTCTAACCTGTCTTAGCGTTTTATTGACGACTGGAAGCCGATCGCGACGGACCCAAGCTTCCAGAGTTTTAATAAATTTGTCAAAATTTGCACATTATTCTGTGTCTAGTTATGTAAGTGTAAACTTGAGATGCAATACTAGGTCTGAGTCAGCCATTCATTCATTTATTCATTCAACCATCATATATTGAGTACCGCCTATGTATTACTGGGAATACAACAGGGAAAAAGCCAATCTCACTGAGCTCACAGGGTAGCGGGGAGGCAGACAAGAACCCAGATTCCTACGATGCGGTGTGATAGGAGTTTGGGAGGGTAGCATTTAATCCTCACCTGCCAAGTCAAGGAAGAGTTAGTCAATGAACCTAGAAAAATTAAAGGCCTTGGGGAACAACATTGCTAGGTACCTTTTCCCCCTCCCTCTCCATTCCTCTTTTCTCTCTTCAAATGATTACACTATGTAGTGTATATTGGACACTTTATAAATGGTTCCTGACTTCCTCAGGCTCTGCCTATGTCTTGCTGAATTGCTCTCCATCTCCTGCCATCCTTGTTTCACTTTCCATCCCTCTTGTTCATCATTTGGTAACAGCTTTCAATCTGACTTAACAGATAAGTTTGTTTGAATTCACATCAAGTTTACTGCGGAGGAACTGTAATTAATACAGCCTCTCAATCTAGTTGGGATTTGGGAGTCAATGGTAAAATTGAGAAATATGCAAAGGAAAGTCCAGGAAAGTGCTGGCTGGTAGAGATTCATATAGTTCAAAAAAGGGAGAGGAGCATTGTTAAAGATTTGACCGTGATGGGTAGATTTGAAAGATTTGATGGAGTCAAGAAAGAGGAAGAAAAAAGGAATCTCAGGCAATGGAAACTGCTAAAATTAGAGTTTACAAAAGAGAAAAACATGGACTGTTCTGAAAAGAGGCAGCTCATCAACCTGGCTCTAGTAGAAAATCCAGCATCATATTATTATGTCATCATCAATATTGCAGTGAAGTTTTACCACCTGTTTAAGATTCACTATGTGCCAGTTATTGCTTTAAACCATGGTAGAATCCTAATATTGTCTATAGTTTAATTAATAGTATTGTACTATTAATGTCAATTTGTAATAATGTCAAAGTGATGTCAATCTCCTGGTTTTGATTGTCCTAGTATTGTTACGTAAGAACTTCTCAAGTAGAGAAAGGGTTCACAAGAACTCTGTACTATTTTCTTTTTTTTAAGGCAAGGCAACCCTTGGTTGACCTCACAGATTGCACGGGCCTTGTCAGCTTTTTATTTTTTATGCCTACAGCACCTGGTCTTCCTAAGTGGTTTCCCATCCAAGTACTAACCAGGCCTGACCCTGCTTAGCTTCTGAGAACAGACAGGATCGGGCTTGTTCAGGGTGGCATGGCTGTAGACACTATTTTCTGAATAGCATTACCGAAATATAATTTGCATTCTGTAAGTTCAGCTGTGTAAAGTATACAGTCCAATGATTTTTAGTATATTTACAGAGTTGTACAATTATCAACATTATCTAGTTCCAGAATATTCTCATCATCCCTAAAAGAAACTGTGCACCCATTAGCACTCACCCCATATATCCTTCCACCTCCTACTCCGCAGCCCTTGGCAACCACTAATCTACTTTGTCTCTATCTAGATCAGCCTGATCTGGACATTCCATGTAAATGGCATCGTAGAATAGTGGTCTTTTGCGATTGACTACTTTTACTTACCATAATGTTCTTGAGGTTCATCCTTGTTGTAGCATATATGGATAACTTCTTTGGAGGAATATCTTTTTAGATTTTTTGCTCATTTTAAAATTGGATTATCTTTTTTATTATTGAGTTGTAGGAGTTCTTTATATATTCTAGAAACAAGTCTCCTTATCATATATGTGATATGGAAAACTTTTCTCTCATTCTTTTTACTTTTTTGATGGTCTTCTTTGAAGCATAAAAGTTTTTAATTTGAATGAAGCCCAGCTTTTCAAATTTTATCTTCTATTGCTTATGATTTTAGTGTCAAATCTTAGAAATCATTGCCTAACTGAATTCACAAAGATGTTTTCTTCTGAAAGTTTTATAGTATTAGTCCTTACTTTTTATAGTTTTATGTTTCACATCAAGTTAATTTTTGTATGTTGTGTATGTGTGATAGGGGACCAAATTCTTCCTTTTGCATGTGGATATCCAGTGGTCTTTTATTTAAAAGGTGACTTTTTCCTCCTTTGAATTGTCTTGGTCCCTTGATCAAAATTCAACTGAAGTTTATTTGTTTCTGGACTCTCAGTTCTATCCCATTCATCTATAGGTTTACCTTTATGCTCTCTGTGCTATTTTATAACTTCCATGTGAGCCTAAAATTATTTCTAAGTCAAAAGTTAATAAATAAATAAATAAATAAATAAGCTAATTTAATTGTCAAAACAACACAAATAAACAAATGGACTACATCAAACTAAAAAGTTTTGTACAGCAAAGGAAATTATCAACAAAACAAAAAGACAACCAACTGTTTGGGAGAAGATATTTGTTAATGATACATCTGATAAGGGGTTAATATCCAAAATAAATAAAGAACTTATACAATTCAACAGTAAAAAAAAAAAAAAAAAAACGATCCTATTTAAAAATGGGCAGAAGACCTGAACAGATACTTCTTCTCCAAAGAGGAAATACAGATGGCTAATAGACATATGAAAAGATGATCAAGGTCACTAACCATCAAATAAATGTAAATTAAAACCACAATGAGATATCACCTCTTACCTGTCAGAATAGCTATCACCAATAAATTAAAAAACAACAAGTGTTGGCGAGGATGTGGAGAAAAGAGATTGTTGGTGGGATTGCAAATTGGTACAGCCGCTATGGAAAACTGTATGGAGGTTTCTCAAAAAATTAAAAATGGGTATACCTTTTGAAACAGCAATTGTGCTTCTGAGTATTTATCCAAAGAAAACCAAAACAATAATTCATAGAGATCTATGCACTCCAATATTCATGGCAGCACAATTTACAATAGCCAAGATATGGAAGCAACCTAAATGCCCATCAACAGATGATTGGATAAAGAAATTATGATTCATATATACAATGGAATATTACTCAGCCATTTAAAAAATGAAATCCTACCATTTGCAAAGACATGGATAGACCTCGAGGTTATTATGCTGAGTGAACTAAGTCAGACAGAGAAAGATAAATACCATATGAGTTCACTTACATGCAGAGTCTAAGGAACAAAAAGAACAAACTAATCAAAAACAGACTCACAAATATAGTGGACAATTTGGTGATGGACAGAGGGGAGGGGAGTTAGGGGACTGGAGAATGAGGTGAAGTGTTAAAGAAGTACAAATTAGTAGCTGCTATTTGGTCACGGGGATGGGGAGCATGGCAAAGGGAATGCAGTTAGCATTAATATGATGACTAGGTGAAGGGCCAGGGGAGGGAGAAAACAATTGGGGGGATTGTTTTGTGAACGATTTAGATGTCTAACCAATATACTGTATACTTGAAATTAATTTAAATAAATAAAAATTTAAAAAGATTAGTAAAAAACAACAACAATAACAACAACCTAACAAGATATTATTATTATTATCCCCATTTTACTGACGAGAAACCCAGGTTTAGAAAGGTGGAGTAATCTGATCTGGGTCAGATTAAATACATGAAATGATTAGTTACATGGAATATGTGTCAGATTCTCTCTAGCAACTTTATATGCTTTAGTTCATTTAATTGTTACAATAATTCAATGATGTAGGTGCTATTATTAGCTTCATTTTATAGGTAAAGAAACTGAAGCTCAGAGAAGCTGAGTTACTTGCTCAAGGCCCCACAGACAATAAACAATGGAAACAGTAAATATGTCTCTGGAGCTTATGTTTTTAACCATACTGTGACATCATCTATATTCATGCTAAGAAGCATAGACGATGTTGGATGGGAACATTTGAGCCAAATTAAAGTTGGATCATATGCTTAAATCTGCTTGAATTCCAAGCAGTTTTGACAAGTTGCCAATGATTTGAACTATTTGAGATGACTTACGAGTTTTTTCTTTTAAATCTGGAAAATACATGTGCAAATGAAATAATTTACTAATCAAAAAACTAAAACTTAAAAAATTAAAAACTTCTCTTAAGGTCTCTTAACTGGTCAAACACAGTTTGCTGAGTTAGTCTGATGAAGCTCAATTAAAAGTGACCAAGCCAGGAACAGATCTGAACAGAAAATATGAGTTGTCATTATTTTGGACCATCACTACACAGTCAAACCAGTCTCCTCATTGTTTAAGGAATTTAAAACTGAACTTGGAGGTGACTGCAGGTCATACAAAAGAAGGAGTCCTCTGGCTAGAAACACACAAGTGGCACTCTTGGAGCTGTGGTGAGAAGTTGAATCATCAGACCAAAGTTGATACTAAATTTCTGAGAAAGAGTCAGTTCACAGAGGAAGAATAACAGAAAAGCAGATGAAGAAGGCTTGAGATACACACAGTCCAGAATAAGAGGAGGCCAGAGAAAGCCAGGGAAAGAACAGCTGGAATGGTCAGGAGAGGCCCACAGAAGGAAGCACTTCAAGAAAATGAAGCCCTCTTATCTGGATAACGGGAAGGAGCCAAGAGTAAAGATTGAGAAAGAAAAAAAAGAAAGAAAGAAAGGAAAAGAAGCCCTCTGCTATGTTGGGATACAACAGGTAAGGAAGACTGAGAAAGGCTGCAAGCTTGACAAGAAAGAATTCTCTGACCCATGAGAGCAGTTTCAGAAAGATAATGGGAGAGAAAGTTTGCCAGGGAAGTTCATGAGACAATGGAGGCAATGGAAATTGACCAATCCCTTGAAAATTTAGGCATGAAAGAAAGATAAGAATTTGTACTGGAGCAAGAGGGGTAAGAGAAATTGAGATGAGTAGGAAAGTAGATAAAAATCATAGAACTGGCAGGTACATCCTAGATTGTCTTGTCCAAACTCCTGTTGAATGCAGAAAGTCTTTTCAAAGCAAATATGCTCTTAAAAATCTCCTTCTACAAAAGTTTAAGGCACATCTCCAAGTGCAGTCCTCGCCAGGGTAGCAGGATACAGAGGGGAGCAGAGTAGACCTAGGCTATGCCTGGTGGGAGCTTGCATTCTAGAGGTACAGATGGATCATAAATAGCTAGCTATACAATTAGAGTAGTCCCTCATTATCTGAGGAGGATTAATTCCAAGATCTCCTGCAGCTACTGAAAGGCAAAGATGCTCAACAAGTCTCTTATTTAAAATGATGTAGTATTCACATAGAACCTATGTATATCCTCCCATACACTTTAAATCAACTATAGATTACTTATAATACCTAATACAATGTGAATGCTATATAAATGGTCATTATACTGTACTGCTCAGGGAATAATAACAAGAAAAAAATCTGTACATGTTCAGTACCAACGACTGACACAACCATCATAGGCCTAACTACATAGTATATGCCAGCAATAATGTAACACTTTTTCTAACATTTTTGATTCAGATTGGTTGAATCCCTGATGAAGAACCCAGGGATACAGAGGGGGCAAGGGGTGACTGAGGGCCACTGTAATGTTTTTAGTTTTAACAAAGTTATACAGTCTTGCAGAATTTGTTACAAGGAACAGCTATCTATGCTCCCTCTGACCATTCCTCTTTTTCACCAATTTTAGCTGATTATTTCAGCATTTTTTGCTATATCTCCAAGTAATAGGCTTGTATTGCTATTTCTTGACTTTTAACTTTTGGACATTATCTGCTCATTTCCCACTGTAGAGAATGGAGATCCAACTCTCCCCCTAGCCTCCCTTATACATACATGAATATGAATTTTTTAAATTCAATATATGTCAAGGAAATGCTGCTGCAGTTGCCCTGAGCTGTGCCCCCTATTTCCCTCTCCCATCTCCTACATCTCCCTAGCCCCACCCTCCACTGCCGACAGTGGAAATGTTTGGATTCTATGAAGAGCTGGGGTTAGGGAAGCAAGGGCAGGAACTTGAAGAAAATGATGTTTGGATGAGCTGCTAAGGGAAGTGAGTGAATAGCTGAGTAGCAATGTTATTCTAGGCCAGTGCAGCAGCAGGAATTTGTGGCCCCCAGTTCTTCAGGTTTCTTCATCCTCCTCTAATGGTGCCCTGAATTGGGATCTGGGGCAGAGAGCCACTGTGCCAATCTCAGCTCCTGGGATTAGTAATGCCAACCAGAGAAGTTCGAGGAGGTGAAGGAGCACTTTCAAGGGCACAGGCAGGGAGGCCAGAGTGAGAGGACAAAGCTTAACCCAAAGAGATAATTTACTATCCCTAGAATGTCAGATACTATCCCAGAGTCTATTTTTTGGGTTCGGTGGTGGTAGACAGAAAGTCCCTTACAGGGACCCTTGTACCTACCATACCACAGGATCAAATTCCCATTCTTCTGAAGCCACATGGCTTGCATCCTTATCTCAGTTGAAAGAGCTCATTCAGTCTGAGAATCACTTTTCTGTCCAGTTCCTGTAGAAGATGTGGCAAGTAAGGGTCTGTCTCCCAGCAGGTTAAAGGCAGGAAAAGAATGGACTTGTAACACTAAGTTAAGTGGTGCTCATGACTGCAGGGGAAAGCTGAAATGGGCCTCTGCCTAGCAAAGTTCCTGCATTCCTAAAAAGTACATAAATCAATATTGAAGAAAAGTCTTGGTTTCAAACTGAAGCATCCTGACTTGTAAATACCACTTCAGAGCAATTTATCTGACTTGATTGCTTTTCAGTTGTCAGTAGGCTTCTATCTTTCTACCTTAAAGTTTATCTACTACTCAGCCTTTCTATAAAGAAAGAGGCAAAATAGCATATAAGAAGGGTCCCTGAACCAAATCAAAGAACTAGATTAATTTTGTCTGTGCCACAAAATAGTTAGGTATGCTTGGATAAATCACTTAACTTTTCTAGGCTTCAATTTCTTACAAAATGAAATGATAAGACTGGATAATCTTGAAGGTGGTATATTAATAAAGACTCATTGCTAAAAGGGAAAAAAACTTGATTCATATTCACTTAAGCAAATCCAGAAGATTTTGGTTTTTTTGTCTTGTTTTATTTTTGGCTCATGGTTCAGGAGAAGTCCAGGCAGAGCTTGATCCAGATATTCAAATGATGCTAGAAATCTCTCTTTTTTTTTTCTTCTATCTTTTGAGTCCTCTTTTCCCGTGTTGGCTCCATGCTCAGGGAAGCTTCTTACATCCGACTGGCTTAACGATGTTAGCACACATAGTGCATCTTAGCCAAAAGTTCTAGCAGAAGTCAAGGTGCTGAGGCTCATAGGTTCTGCTTATATCATGAGCTCATTTCAGGGAAAGAGAATGTGTTGTTCTAATTGGCTAGACCTGGGTCACATGCCCATTTAGCGGGGAGCGAGAGAGGAGTGTTTTTTCAAAGGAAAATCCCTATACTACCAGGCAGGCAAAAATAGCAGACGTTGACCACAGGTGGTATAATAGAAAAAAATATACATATGGGTTTGAGTCCAGGCCCTGTCACTAACTAGCTAGGTAACCCTGAGTAAATTGCCTTTGTTACTCATTTTAAAAATGAGATGAGTTTTTACTGTGTAAGATTAAATGGGATAAAGTATAAAAGTGCCTGATGTGGTAGCAACAAATGTTCAGCTTGAAATGTTATGACTTTACATTAATGGTTTAAAATAAACGCTTCATTTCAATACAGGAGCAACTTTTTAAAGAATAACTTCCTTTATGTAATCTCTTGCGAAGTGAGAGCTCCTACTTTCCAGCCTGACAAAGCCAGACTTTATATACAATATAGTTTTGACAACCCACTTATGGAGATTTATGTTTAATTAATTTTCTTGTTAACTCAAGATTAATTTGGCTAAAAGATTCTTCGGTTTCAACCCTTGGCATTGAGGATCACTCTGAATTGTCTGAATCCATTCTCTTGCTCTAAGTCCATTCTACTGAATAAACTGGGTTTGCTTTCTGCTGCTAGAGGATCTTAGAACATTTTGGGGCTTCGTAGGTCAAAACTTAGTGCCGAGATCTTCCCACAGCAAAGCTTTCACAATCCAGCATTGCATTATAAATCAGGACACCTCCAGAGCCTAGAATAGTGACTCAACGTAAACACACTCACGAAAGACCAACACAATTATTTGCATAGAAATTTATTAAAATATTATCAGAATAGTGTTCTGAGACCATAAAATATCAATGTTTCCCCATCTAGGAAAGCCCCACCTCTCTGCCAGAAGACAAATAATTCATGAGCCAGAAGCTTGGTAGGCACGGAGTCAATTTTGAGTACCACTTTACTGGGTGGTAAGGTCTGACAGAGCACTGCCATGGTACTCATTGACCCAACTCATTAAACCAAATGTAGTATGTGTCAATCTCTGCATTTTTTAGCCTCTCTTTTCTAGGGTCCCAATTGACCGTGCCTCTCTGATTCCCATCATCCATATCTGATCCACACTATAATTAGTCTAGTTGATAAGATATCACAACCAATTATAATCACAATCCAGTCCTGCCTTCTTGAAGTTTCACTGGTCCACCACAATGGAAATTTGTGTGTGATCCCAAAATACTCAGGTATTAACTATGTCCTACCCCCACCAGTAGTTAATCTCACCATTCCCATATAGGTTTTAATAGTTAACCCATAGCAACAACCAGATTTCCCTAACAGTCAAGTTCTTGGGCATATTTCATAAATACTATCAAGTATTACTGAAAAGCATACTTACCTGAAACATGAATTTAAGACAGTGACAAAAGAAAAGGTATAGAGTGTGGAATGAATCAAT
Source organism: Eonycteris spelaea (assembly GCA_003508835.1). Lineage (NCBI taxonomy): Eukaryota > Metazoa > Chordata > Mammalia > Chiroptera > Pteropodidae > Eonycteris > Eonycteris spelaea. The sequence continues at coordinate 2,689,395 of PUFA01000181.1, forward strand.
ATTGACATCAAAACATATTTAGGGAACAAATTTCCCCCATGGGTATGTCATATTTTGTTTCCCTTGAAAACTCAAGATAATGTTTTTGTTCATCAAGGCATTAAGAATTTTGAAGCTATTACTTTTATTAAAGGACAAACTATGATAGCATTCTATTTCATCTTTCTATCTCAAGTTCTATATCTTCGACTCTCTGGTTTTTGTCTGATTACATTTAAACTCTGCTCTTATTTTCTGCTTGTGCTTACTTCCAACTGTGACTGGGATCTCTCACAATCTCTCTCTCTCATTTTTTCCCTACCTCTATAATTTTTTTCTCTCTCTTCACCTCTGTGTTCCCTTCTTTTTCTTGTTCCTTCTTTTAGATGTTTATTTAATCATTCTGCCCCCCACCCCTTTCCTCTGATTCTCCACAGTCCCTTTGCCTATTCTTTCATTTCAATGTACATCCCTGATTCTGACTTTTCCTCACCTTCCTACCAGTCTGTGCCTATCCATTCCCATCAGTCTCTATTTTTGTGTTTTGCACTGTAGCTGCTTGGTACTTTGTCTGCCTGTCTCCAACTCCACTTATTTCCTGCTTTCTTTTTCTGTCAATAAATCTTTCCATTTACTGCTCCTCCACCTCTGCTCTTCCGCTTCTCAACTCCCCTGATGAATCTCCTCTCCTCTCTTTCTACCTCTCTCTTATTCTGCTAACCTGTCTGCCACTATTACCTCCATCTCTCTTGAGTCTGGTTGTTCCTCCTTGTCATTTGCTCTCACTAAATCACTGTGTAGACTATCTGTATCTTACATCCTTGGGGTCTCTTTCCATCAGCTTTAATTATTTTCTTGTCCTCTTTGTTTATGGTCATTTTACCAATTTTATGATTTTGTTTTCTCTCAGCTTCTGTAACAGTTTTTCTCAATATTTCTGCCAAAGATTCTGTCTTGCACTCCATTTCTTTGCCTGTCACTTCTAGGCAACTAATCCTCTTTCTTTCTATCTGTCCCTCAATCTATGTACGTCTATCTCCAACATCCTCTTTGTCTTTCTCTAGCTCAGCTTTTAGGCAGATTTATTTTTAATTTAATCTTCCTGTCTCTTGCTTTTGGTCATATATCTTTTCTGTGGATGATTAAGGGTTATCTCTGTCTATTGTTTAATAGAGTAGCAACCTTAATAACCCTTCCCATAACATCCAGGTTATGAACAAGGGAGGATCTTGTGCATTAGAGGGAAAAAAAATGTAGAAGCTGCAGGGTAGAAAGAAGAGCTTTTGAATGACTCCCAGGAGAGATTCAGATATTCCTTAATCCCTCTACAGTCAAACAGAAGTCTTCCCTCTGGTGCTATGCCTCTGCCTCAATTTTCATGAAAACCTGGGCCTGGGAAGATCCTACACTGCACACCCAGAGTGGGTATTTGAGCCCATTACGGCTCTGAACTTCAGTACTGTCCTAAGAAAATGCATTTTTGTCTATGACCATGCTACCCTGAACAAGCCTGATCCAGTTTGATCTTGAAAGATAAGCAGGGTTGGGCCTGGTTAGTACTTGGATGGGAAACCACCTAGGAAGATCAGGTGCTATAGGCATAAAAAGTAAAAAAATAAAAAAAAATAAGGGATTGTAAATTGACAAGGTTCTTGCAATCTGTGAAGTCAACCAAGGATTGCCTTGCCTAAAAAAAAAAAAATGCATTTTCTTTAAAAAGGTCAGAAGATATTAAAGAAATTAAAAAGGCAGATGCTGGATACAGTAGGACTAGAGTTAAATACAAACACAATAGTGGGGCTGTGCGAATCAGAATGATCAGTAGCAATTGCTATAGCCCAGGTTCTTTGGTCTCTTGGCAACTACCAGCTACAGATAGCATCAGTTGAGTTGTCCTCCCACTGCCAGAATTTGGTCATAGGTTAGGATTTTTTCCCTTATCTCATCCCCTTCATACCAGATCTCTCTGATCCTAGTAGATCCTCATCTTTCCTCATCTAACCCTGTGCTGAAGCAAAGGAATATACATTGGCAGTTTTGTCCAGTTTCATGCTTTCCACCACCCTTTATTGGTAGTCCTGGCTGTACCCCTTGAGTTAATTTGTTGGGAAGGATGACCATCTGTTGATGAGATTCAGTGAACAATAGCCCAGGTTTCCATCCACCCATGAACATTAACATTTCTTCTCAGATCCTAGGAATGGGGGAGGGGTGTCAGTTAGCTGGAAGAACTGACATGTTAAAAATCCAGTCCAGTCCTTACCCCGACAGGGGGCTGTGCACTGAAGACCATCATCTTTTTTTGTCCTGGTCCTACCTCCTCCAAGACTGGCAGAAGAGGAAACTCAGGCTTCGCTTTACTCTTTCAGGCTGAGAATGGAATCATCCCTGGTGACAGACTCACTATCACATGTCCTGGTGCCCCTGGTTTCCTTGCACCCAGGGATAAGTGAGCAGGGCTGAGACTGCAGCACATCACTGACCAAAATTCAACACCATGCTTATGCTCATAGTACTCACAGTGACCAGCCCAGTTCCACCAAGGACAACCAAAGCAGGAGGCACCTGGTGGTACTGCTGGATCTACCATAGACTCATCCACCCTAGTGGTACCAGGCAGCAGAGGGCCAGGGTGGCCAGGGTGGCCCAACTGGCCACACTGAAGGCCAAGGATGAGGCCTGTAGAGAAAGTAACTTTCTTAGGCTCAAGCAGGCAGAGTTCAGCTCCAGAAGTAGAGACATCATAGAGAAGCCCACATAGTGGTCGGACAGATTGATGATGCCGAGGAAGTTCACTACCTGGGAAGCCAGGGTAAAAGGTCAAAGGACTTCTGTGACCTACCACCCATCATATTCCAATATCCCTATCCTTAAGAAAGGGGCTCCCATGTATTTTCTAATACCCCTCCCCCCAAAACACCCTAATTTTACACGTACCCTTCTGTCAGGGACCTAAATGGCTTTGAAACAATCTTTCCCTAGAATGGAAGCAGCAGTGGCCCAGAGGATGTCTCCCCTCAGGCTGCAGCATATGCACAGTCTGGCCTTTTATGCCCCATCCCCATTCCCAATATTGAAGATTCCCATTCTCAGAAAAGCTCCATATTCAATGTTCCTGCAATCGACTGGACATCTGTAGAAATCCAAGCTGCTGAGGTAATGCTGACTCCCAGCTGTGGCCAGCAGTCAATCCCCTCCCCACTTTCAGCCCAAGGTTGGGAGGATCGAGTGCCAGGGGGTCAGGGACTCGCCAGGAAGTCATAGGACAGAAAGCTGATGAGAGATAGGAGGTTTCGGTCTGGGCACACCTCCCTTCCTGTCTAGCCTCTGAGTCTCACCACCAAATAATGACAGAGAAGGTGCCAGGCCTGGCCCAAGGTCTGGTTCTAGAGCAAGTCAACTCCATCAGTCAGGAAATAACCTGCGGACAAGGGTGTGTAATTGTGTTAGGCTTCCCCCAGGATGGTGTACAGCCTGGGGAGGAACCTCTATCCCCTTCTTTTTTCCAGTTCCTTGGTTTCCCTCAGTAAAGCTGCCAGAAGGGGACCTGGAATTATGGTTGGAAGGTTGCCCCCAAACCCCAAACTGGCCCAGGCTTTCCTACAGACTTACCCACAAATACACTCACCAACAGTAGGGCCCAGGGTACGTGGCCATGAACAGGGTCCAGGGCCATATGAGGGTACAGCAACAGCCTGGAGGAGAGCCACGGTCAACGTCACGCTGACCGGGATTCCATTCTCCTGCTGTGCACGCCCGCCCACGCCCACTCATCCCGCCCACTCTTCCGTTTTCTTACTCTAGTCTCTCAGACTCTCAAGGTCTCGCATTAATTTTAAAGGGGCCTGCCAGGTCTTCAAATGTTAACCTTTCACCCCTCACCCTCACCCAGGTGCCTCCCAAACCTCTAAGCCTCGCACCAGAGCAGCACCCGGATCCCCGAGAACAGGCTGTGCACCAGGGAGACACAGGCGCTCCACCACTTTCAACGGTCCCGAGCAGCAGATCCTGGTGTGGGTAGCAGCTGCATTTCCCAGTGTATCCCCCAAAAGGCGGCAGAGGAGATGCCGGTCACTAGGATCCCCAAGGGCGGCCATGACCAGACCAGTCCAGATCAGTCCGCTGGGTTCCTGTGCTAGCCCCCTGAGGAGACAGTGAACCACTTCCCGGCAAGACAAAGTCTTTTGGATCCCTCGCCCGCCCGGCCTTTGATATCTGCAGTAACTTTTTTAGGGTTCGTCCACGCCCCCCGTCTTTCGGCTGGGCGGTGATTGGAGCGGGCTTTGTGGCCACCGCCCCTGGAGCCACGGTAACCCATCGCATCCCGCCCTCGCTACAGACAGCGGGGTGGAGTTCCCGGGAACCAGGCAACAGAGCTGGGGCTGGGGGGGGGGGCGGCGGAGAGGGGTAGGGGGAAGAGCGCTTCCGTAATGCGATAGGGGTCTTCCCTGTGCCCTGAACCTCTTGGAGCGCCAGATATAGGGTCACTAATCTTACCCGACAATCTCAGAGGCCCCGCCCCACTAACTTTCACCTCCTTTCCTTACTCTAACCTCTCACCTGCGCGTCATCCCTCCCACATCACCCTTACAGATCTGAAGTTACAGACCACGGCAGACCCACTCCCAGTTGCTTAAACCATGCTACCGAACGGCTCTGCGCCCATCTCCCGTCTGTTGTGGAGGAGAGGGCACTTCACTTCCTTGGAGCCACCCCTTCTACCTCTCGAGGTTTCCAGACCCTTGACACATCCCAGCAACCCTAATTCCTGGAGTCCTGCCCCCTCGTATAGTTCCTCTCAAACATAACAACGGCTTCCATTTTGGAGAAGCGTCTCCCTGGGGACTCCTCCCTCAACTTTTTGGGTGCCCTACAGAGGAGCCTCATTATTAGGAAGGGGAGGCAAAGGGAACCCCTCAGCACTAGTCTTGGGTGTGGACCTGTTGGGTGGACAGAGTCTCTCTTCCAATCTGAGGAGACAAGGAGAGGTCACACGGGGTCACCAAGATGGGGCCAAAATGAAAGAGCAGCATGTTAGGATTCTAGAACCCTTCAGCCTGGAGAGAAAAATCTTCCCCCCCCTATTTCCTGAAGAGTGATAGGTTTTTACTGTTTTCCTTGTCTTACTCCACACTTCTTTAGCTGGCTGACAGCCAGCAATTCAGAGAGCCATTTCCTGTGCATGGAGAGGGTGGATTCCTGCTACTCCCAAAGAATAAACTTCATAAATCAATAGGTACTCCCCCAAACAAACCCCTTTCTCCACCAAAAATCCACTAAGTCGAAGGAACTCAGAGTATTCTTTCATTATTCCACATCCACCTCTCAACACCTGTTTTTTTTAAATTACAAATTCTTTTAAATTTTATTTGTGATATGAAAGCCATATATAATTAATGTAGAAAATTTGTAAATTACAGAAAAAACTGAAGAGGAAAATTACAGTTACCTTAATCCACCCTCCAAAGATACCCACTATTAATATTTTGGAGTGTGTTCTCAGTCTTTATCTGTTTTATGTATATCCCTATGTCTTAAAAAACAAAATTAGGATCACATAATACACATTTTTGCCACCTTTTTAATATTCAATGACTTTTTATTTCCAGTCAAATGTTCTACATGATTTTTAATGGCTGCACAGTATTCCACCATCTGGAGGTATATACAATAATTTGAACAGTCCCCTACTGCAAATTTTCATTACAGCAGAAATGAATTCCCAATTAGAGATGCTTCCCGTGTTTCCCTATTGCAATGTTGGCATGAGCATCTTATAACTAAATCTTTCATTATTTTCTTGGGATAAATCTCCAAATTTAGAATTACTAGGTCAAAGGCCATGGTAATATGTTTGATATATATTTCCAAACACAGGCTGTATCAATTTGTCCTATCATATGCAACATATGGGAGCATTATTTTAGTACTCCTTTGCCAATAACTGGGTCTTATTTTTTCCGTTATAGTTTGCTATGGGAAAAATGCTTACAGCTATATTTGGCTCTCTTTAATTAATAATGAAATACATTTTTCATGCTTTTATTAATTTGAATTTCTCTTATGAATTTTCTGTGTATGTCCTTTCACAGCTAGCTCTTCCTCTTTTAAGCTCCCTATATAAAAATTACAGGGTAGAGGAAAGGTGGAAGAGGATGAAGCCACAGAACACTTTAATATGGTCCCACATCTCTGAGGGAGGCAGTAAGGCTGGAGAAAAATGGGGAAATGAAGAAGGTAGCTGGAAGCTTGTCCTTTATGAAGGCTGGCTGTCCTCCCTCTTCCTGGGGTGCTCCTGGCCTTTATTGGTCCCCTCTGCAGGGTGCCCAGACAGGACCCTGTGCTCTCCCAGTCTTGTCCTTCACTGGTCTTCTGCCTGTCTCTGTGTTCCCAGGCTGCTCTTCCTCATCTCTGCTCCATGAAAGGTGAGGATGACTGAATCACATACCCAGGGCTGGAGGGGGAGACACTGTGGCCAGTAAGACGAGGAGGGAAAAAAGGATAGAAGCAATGTCCAGGGACAGAGCAATCTGTGTTGTGGACTCAGTCTACTCTTCTTCTTCTACCACAGTCCTATCATTCAGCTTGGGCTACAGAAGTGCTGGGTTCAATGGTCTACTCTACCCTCAATCTTTCAGGTTCTCATAAATGGGGAATAGAACACAGCTCTCTACATACCTCCTCCCCCAAAATGGAACAGTTTCCTACAGTCCCTGAACGTGCCCACCTTCGGGCAGGGGAGACTGGGCCAAAGTTGAATCACCTTAAAGCCTGAGCCCAAGAGTGACACTGGATCAGGAGCCGGGGATGGCAGGTTTATACTACCTGATGCCCCAATGGGGGTCATGTCCCACAACTCATTTCTCCTGGATGCTGGAGGGGAGAATATCCTGCCTGCATAGGCCTGAGATGAGTCTCATACACTATCTTGGAAAGTGAGGAAAGAAAGAGAGCAGTGGTAGCTGGAACCCCATCAGAGGCTGCAGGCCTATTTTGGGTGGCAGAGGAAGCCTGGGGGTACCTTTGCATGGTGAGAAGTCAGACTGAGCTCCTGCTAGCCCCTCCCTTCACTACTCCCCCTCCAGATCCTGGAGTTATGGTCAGGAGGGGCAATAGCTTATGTGAAAAGCTGGGTTTTTTCCGCAAGCTCTGAGTCTGCACAAATGGGTTTCTGATTCCTCATGTACACCCAAGTAGGTGATTTGCCATCTCACAGGTAGGTGGAGAAGCTGAGACATAAAGTCTAAGGATCCCACATTTAGGTGAGAATCCCCGAATCTACAGTCTGGGCCAGTCTAAGGAAAGGTAAGAGCAGAGGGACGACTACTCAGACGAGAGTTTCAGTAGGACTTTTTCTCTGAGAAGAAACTTACTTCTAGACCTCACCTGGGAAGGTCAGTGGAAAGAATGGGGGACAAGGAAGGAGGGCTAAGACAGACACGTGGGTAAAGGGGTGTACAGGGTTTTCTTTGCTTCTCCCATTATCACATGACAACTAACTAAGCCTAGGTAGTCAGAGCCATCTATTCCCTAATTCAGCCAAGATCTCTAATCTAAAATTGTTCCCTCTTGCTGGGCCAACTGGGGTGAAGGCTCTCTTATTGAACAGGATTTCCTTTCCCAAAAGGTATCATCACTCTCACTGTTCAGACCTTCCCATCCCCAGTTCTGTCACCTTCCAGATGAAGAGAAAAGCAGCTCCTTCTCCTCTTCCTCCTCCTCCTTGAAGCCAGGGGCAGAGGGCAACAGTTCTTCAACTGGCAGCTTTAGCTGGGTCAGGACATAAAGCTTGCCACTGAAGAACTACTGCGGCTCAGCCAGGTGAGAGTGTGGGAGGTACAGGATCCTATAGGGAAAGGGAAGAGAAATGGGAAAGATCTGAGCAGGGCCACGTCACAGGGACACTTTTCCACTGACCATCAAAGTCCAGCCCTAGCAGATACTCGGCTTTCTAATGAGGGGTTCCTGATTCTAACCGGAGCCTGCAGGAGCTGTTAAAACTTCTGCGAGAAGCAAGAGGCAGCTCTAAATATACTTCCCTTGCTCCTCTTTCCAGAACTGAACACTGCTGAAACCCAGGCCTGCTCTCACCCACCCCTTCCCCCAGCTACCCATGAGGGAACCCAGCCTACTCAACATTCAGAGAAGGCAGGACCTAGGGACCCTGGGCACATCCCACCTGTCACCCAGGTTACAAGGTGTGAAGTTGTATCTCAAGTCCAGAAATGTGAATTCAGTGATCAGTCCAACTGACTTGTTCCCAGGGAGTTTAGCTGAAAGAAGAGTTTTGGGGAGCCCGCATTTGGGGAAGAGTGAGGAAAGGAGGAGATCTAGAGTTTGGAAGGTCAGCAGAGGCTCCTGGGACTGTGAGGAGAGGATGGGACCAAAGGCTGGAAGGAAGAAAGATTGGGCAGCCTCCCCAGGACTTTCAAATGCCAGGCATTCCGCTTGCGCATTCCGGGTACATCTGGTATGAATTCCAGGCTGTCTGCCGGCCCCTCCATGTCTGAACTTTGTTCCAAGTTCCAAGCCCCGCCCCCACAGTTCCAACGCATGAATCAGCAGGAAAAGCCGGGCCCTGCAGCATGGCCCAGGGAGGGGGCTGGGGGCGTGGCAGGCTTGGGGGCTAAGAGCTGGGGAGAGCGGGTGTGCGGTGTGCGCTGACACTCTGCCCAAGGGCATGGCCCATGACAACGGGAGGGGTCAAGGTGGTCTTGCCAAGAGATTTCTATACTCAGAGGGTAAGAAAGATTAGGGTGGGGTGGGAGGTGTTCAAATTACAAAACCCTCTTGGGAGGCATAAACTTTGTGGTACCTTTATCCCAGGTGACCAGTCTCAATTCCTTCCCATTCCCCTCTGTCTGAGCCGGTTCTGGTCAGTCCATAGGACTCAGCGGCTGCTGAAAGTCTGTGCCAAGCAGGTGCCCTTGGCTGCAGGGCGGGGTGGGTCCAGGGCACTGACCCTCTGACCAGCTGCTCCATCAACCCTTTGGCACCCTGACAGCTTCCAGCCCAGTCTGACAGCCAGGGTGACAGGCCAAATGAGTTGGAGGCTGGAACTAGGGCCGAAGGGAGGTGGGGGCGAGAGCTTAGCCGGAGGCCACGGGGAGGGGCCAAGAGTTGGCCGAGAGGTGGGGAGAGAGGGAGCCCAGTGATGACTAACCCAGGCGCCCCACCCAGCCAGCCGGCTTCCCAGGCGGTCAGGGCCAGGCCTGGGCTAGGGGCCCCACAACTGGACAGGCTTGGGGGAGGTGCAGAGGTGACCTTCTCTCTGCTCAAGAAGGCAAGTTAGGCTGGGGAGGGGGGTAGAGTTTCCAGGCCCTCCTCCTGCCCGCTCTCCCCACCAACCGCGGTGAAACCCTAACCTTAGGGTTGCATAAGGCCCACGGCACCGCCGCCCCCTACTCCTCTCCCCTCCCCCCTTACATAACATCTCCTGGACGGAATGAGAGGAGGGGCTGGCCCGCCCAGAGACCCCTTCCCTGCCAGGGCGCTCTGCTGGCTCTGATCTACTGAGTGCCAGTAGAGGCAAAGCACCCTACCCCCTACACGCCGCATCCAAATCCTGCCCTGCCTGGGTGGCGGGTTCCTGTATCCTCTAACCAGAGGACGCCGAGGTTAGCCGCCCCCAGCCCGCCAGCCCCTCACCTTCCTCCCAGATACTCCGTAAGACTTTCCGCCAGTACTTCTGTCCCAGACTCTTTTTAAAAACCTCCTGACACACTGCTCCAGCCTGTCCAGGCCACTCTCCCCTGGAGCGCCCCTGCCCCCGCTGCCCCCTCTCCACTCGCCCGGAAGGGCAGGGTGTGGCCGCCGGGACCCTACTTGCCCCTATTACTCCGTTAGCACGGTTCCCTCCTGTGCTGCCAGGACCCCAGTTCACACCCACCTGGTGCTGGGTGTGTGTGTGGGGGGGCCTGAGGGTAAGGGAGCAAATCAGTGCGTCCGTTCCCCGCGGCCGGCGGCGCTCTCTTCCCAGCGCCCAGCACACACCGGCTCCAGTCTCCGATCAGCTGGCGGCGTCGTGACGCACAAGTTGCGATTGCACCGCCCAGGGCCAATCACCGCCAACTCGCGGCAGCGTGACCACACCCACTCGGGGGCGCCAGCCCTTCGCCTTTGTCCCGCCTCTCCGGCTGTCTTAGTTCTGATTGGCAAGGAGGTCACCCCTTCGCTTAGTGGAGTTGCATTGAAGCCACGCCCACCAACTCACGAGCTGGCCAATAGGTGAAAAGGTGTGGCTCAGCCCTCCGCCTAGGATTCTTGCTTTGAAGAGCGCTACGTCAAACCAGAGTCCTAAAGAGCAGAAGGAAGTAAGGGCGTGTGTGTTTGCAGTGCATATTGGTCAATGTAGTTCTCGGTGTGACACCTCGTTCCCAGAATCCAGCGCGCTCTGTGAGTTGGCATTTTTAAACTCTTCTCTGAATCCATCCCGGCTAAGTCCTTAAAGGGCTATAGTCCCTCCTTTTTATAGCCATGAGTGCTTCTTCTAGACAAATCTAAAATGGATTCGCTGACCTCTGCAGGAGGCGATAGCTCTCAGAGAAAAGGTGGAGCAGACGAAGCAGCAGGAGTGGGCAGAACTGAAGGTGGAAATCAGCCCTCAGGGCAGCAGACTCTTCCACTAGCTAAGAACCACTGAGGGCTTTGAGGGAGAGGGAGGACTGCTCACTTCCCCTAGCCCCAGCTTTCCCTGGAGAGATCTAGCCCACCCCTCCTGGAGGTGGGGGCTTCCCGATCAGGAGATTTTTCTTGCGGAAGATGGGTCTCGTCCCAGTCGCAGACAGAACCAATTCCTAACAAAATTTCATAGCACAGTCTTCACTTGAGGGTAGAAGGAAGCCTTGTGGTCAGACCCATAGGCCATGTCAAAGTACAACTGGTCAGCAACCCCATCATCTATCTCTGCCTAATACCCCTATTCTGTCCCGCCCTCCAGAAGATTTTCACTGACTCAGGCCTACTTAGGGAGAGATTTCAAAGGTAGAGACCAATGAGGAGGCTGCTCCTTCTCCAGGGCCCAATCAGAGTCTAGAGGGGCGGGGGATGGGCAAAAACTGAAAGGAACCCAATGACTTGGCAAAAGCTGCTGGACGGCTTATTTAAAGGGCCCAGTCTTAGACCCGTCCCACTTCATCACTGCCCCCACTCCAACGAAGAGAAACGTGTACACAGGGATCCATGACTTTTCCATAAGCTCAAAATTAGAGGTGAGGGTAATTGAGCCAGAAGGATTAGCCTGGAGTGTGAGATAGTTCCTTCTGTATTAAATACAGGCTCTGCCAAGTGATTGCTATAGTTCCTAGGAACTCCAGAATCCTGAGCTTTGTTCAGAACATTGTGCCTTTAAGGAAACTTCCTGCCTTCCACCCCAGTAACAGCTGATTGTTGGAAAGTATGACTTCAGGGGACGAATCAGCTGTTACCACATCTTCCTCCTGGCCTGCCCTACTCCATCCCCTTATCCACTCCCCCGTGGATGGGGAGGGAAAGAAGATTGAACCCCAAATATGGGGGACCTGCTTGTATATTCTTTCCTCTTTTCTCTAGACTGTCTCTGCCTGCCTCCTCCCTCCCACACACACCTCCATGCCCCAGTCTGCTGTTTCTTCAGAGGTTCTGAGCTTGGAACGAGAGGTATTTCCTGTCAGCACAGTCAGCTCTACCCGCCCGCCCTAGTCTAGTAAGGGAGGCCAGTATTGGGGAGGCCCAGAATGGAGACTGGATAAGTGTGTGGGGGTTCCAGGAATGGGCACTGGGGAAAGTTCAGTGAAGCTACAGACCAAGCCTAGAGGAGAAGAATGGCTGTGGAAAACAAACCTCAGGATCAGAATCCTGCTGCTCAAGCCAGCTACCTACTACTTTCTGCTCAAGCTGCCCTATTTCTCCCCAGACAGGAGCCTGCTAAAGGGATCTTCCTGGCTATGCCCATTCACTCCACTTCTAACTGTTCTAGATGCCACCTGGCCCTTGGCTGCTCTAGTTTTATATGCTCTCACCCTCCACAGCAAGGGAGCTAAGGCGGAGTTTCCCAGGGGCTGCAGGTGGAAAGCACTGGCCCCTGGAGCCAGGGCTTTGGCTGGGAAGTTCTGCAGGAAGACCTAGGTAAATATTTTGCCCCTGCCCTAAGCTGGGAGTCAGGGTCACTCTAGGACAAGCTTAGTGTGAAGTCCCAGGACTGACTTGGCGAGTTGGGAGAAATGAGCAGGGCCTTGGCCAAGCTTGGAAGGAAGAGAAATCTCACCAGCTGTTCCATTTCCATTATCCTTAGCACAGATGTCCCATCCCTTCCCACCCAAGGCCCTTGGGTAGGCCCTTCTCCATTTTGTTCTGCTAAGTCTCCCTCCCCTCACTATCCTACTCCATAGGGCAAAAAGTACAAGCTTTGAGTCCAGGGTTTCTCAACCTCAGCACTATTGACATTCTGGGTTTGATAATTTCTTGTTGTGAGGGCTGTCCTGTGGGGCCAGCATCCCTGGCCCACTAGATACCATTAGCAAAATACCCTGCCTCACCACCCAACGACAAAAGTGTCTTTAGACATCCTAAACGGTCCCTGGGGGCCAAAATCGCCCCCAGTTGAGAATAACTGAGTTGGACAAACTTGGATTTAAATTCCAGCTCTTACCAGTTGTGAGCTTGATGAATATACTTAACATCTCTGAGCTTCAATTTACTCATCTACAAAATAGAGAATAATAAGTTCATGGTTTTTATAGGGATTAAAAAAAATTGTTTAAAAACACCCAGCACTGTACCTGGCCCACTGACCCACAGTTGGTGTACTAAATGTTAGCTTCCTTTACTTTTCTCCCTGTTAGATCAGCAAAGGCTAGCCTCACCCAGCATGGGCTGACTGTCAGCAGGGAAAGCTGCAGCCTGTCTCTCTGACTATCTGAGCAATGACCTCCTGGCAACTCAATATTGAAGTTGGCAAAGGGGAGCAGCTAATTTGGTCCCAGATTCCCAAAAGCCCAAGGGTGCTTGGGTTGGGATTTGGGGGAATTTGGGAATAGAGCTGCTACAGAGCATTATTTATCTTAATATGTGGCCTGCAGACTGCCTGCATTAGAATTACCTGGGGTGCTTGTTAAAAATTCAGATTCCTGCGTCTTGCCCCAGACTACTCAATGAGAAGTACATCATAAAATTTGAAAACCATAGTTTTAGGGCTGGGATTGGGGAAGGTGTCATTGCCCCAGAAATCTTAGTACACCAGTGCCCAGCATTGCAAGGACTTTCCTCAAGAGGGGTAAGTATTCAAAGAGGTAAGGTTAGTTACACCCAAGGTCATTGTTGCATTGCAAACCAAAACCACTAGAGGGCAGGGTACACACAGACTTGATGAAAGAAAAAGTGCCTGATCAATCTAGGTAAACTGAGACCACAGCAAAGACCAGGCACTACCTCTAGATGATCAAAACCCATCCTCTGGTGTCAGATACTCAGACCAAAGTTGGGGATGCGAGATTGTCAAGGAACACCTAATTTCCCAGGTGAAAACACCAATAGTGCATGGCCAAGGAGTACAGAGAACATTGGTTTTAGGATGAGATAGGCCTAGGTTTGAATCCTGGCTCTACCACTTCTTATCTATGTGACCTTGGGCAAGTTACCTAAGGTAATCAGCTTTCTCATCCTAAAATGGGTATAAAAATTTCTTCTTGAAAGGGTAGCGGTGAGAATTAAACAAAACAAGGTATGCAAAGTGCTTAGCATGGTGCCTGGATTGCTAATCAGTCAGTGCTCCATAAAAGGTGGTTTTAAGTTATTACTGCCCAAGGTCCTGTGATCAAGCGCATCAGGAGCTCTGGTTGCCTCATCAAGGAAGAGAATACAGTTGAAATCAGATCATGGCAGAGCCATTCCTGTCTCCTAATTTGGACTTCAGATTTTCTTAAAGGTCTTTATGGAACCCCATACCTCTACACCAAACTTCTACATGAGGCAAACTCTCCTAGGAGTGAGACAAAAAAAAGAGCCAGTGGTTTCACAGAAAACAATGGCCTATCTGTTTTGTAAATGAGTCAGAACTGAGACCCCTTGAAGGAGTCATGTAGTTCTGGTGCCAGCTCTCTGGTTTCCGCTCCTTAACCCATGCTGCACCCTCCCCCCAGCCACGGTGGCATCTGCAAGGCTCTGACCACAGCAGGCAGGCTCTGTGACACGGCAGAAGCTGATCTTCAACAGGAAGTCTTGGGGGAACATTTCCTCTCAAGAACTCAAGGCCTCTGGGAACTTGGCCACTTCCATTCCTCAGATCGCCCAGAATTTAAAAAAAAAAAAAAAAGAAGAAAAAGAAAGAAAGAAAGAAAGAAAAGAAAGAAAGAAAGAAAGAAGAAAGAAAGAAAGAAAAGGAAAGAAAGAAAAAAATATATATATATATATATATATTTTTTTTTTAAGAGAGAAGAGGGCTGTTCAGTGGGGAGGACTCCAAGGCAGAAAGTCTCCATTCTGTCACTTGGATAAGCCTCTTTTGGTGGCTCTTGGTTATCAACTGAAAATATAAACAGTAATAATCGTACTCCCTACCTCACAGTGTGTTGTGAAGACCAAATGGAATGTTACTGATGGAATGTTTTGTAAAATTAAAAGCTTCCTTTTGGAAGGCAGCACGGAGGCGCTGAAGGCACTCGATGTCAAAAGTCCCAGCTCTGCCTTGGGTTTCTAATCTGTAAAGGCGGTGGCGGGTGGTGGGGAATCAGCCCGGTAAATGCTGGGATCTCTGGGAAAAGCCTCCCTAGATCAGCGTTCTGGAGCGTGCAGGAGGAAGCAGGGAGAGGAGTGTAAATCTCGTGGGTGGTTCAGCATCCCCCTTGCCCGCACTGGCGGGCCGCCTGGAGTCCCCTTCAGCCGCAGAAGAGACGAAGCTGCCACCAGCCCCGAGCAGAGTGCTAGGAGGGAGGGCGCCGAAGCCCCCCGCGCGCCCGCGCGGGCGAGAGGCGGGGTCCCGTCCCCCGCCCCCCTTGAGCCACGTGCGGTTGTTTCCGTACCGGGGCGATCACGTGAACCACGTCAGCTGACCCGTCACGGTGGAGCAGGGCGCTGGCACCCCGCAGCGCCCGCCCTGCAGCGCCAGGAGGGCAGGACCCTGCAGAAGGGTAAGAGCGCCCCGCTCTCCGATCTTATGTCCCTGGCCCACCCCTGCCGCCTCCGCCCCAGCTCCTGTCCCTCGCCCATTCCTACCCAGCCAGTCTGGCACCCAGAAGCCGTTGCGAGGAGGGCCGTGGCCCAGCTCAACCCCGCGCTGCCCCCAGGTGGCCAGGAGGGGATGGCACTGGGGAGTAGGGGGCGGGAAGTCGCTCTTACCACCAGGGTCAAGGACTGGTCCCCGCCCCCAAGTCCCAACATGGAGGAGCTGCTCCAGAGCGTGGAGAGAGACCTGAACATCGATGCCCGGCAGCTTGCTCCGGCCCCGGGGGGCACTCACGTGGTAGCCCTAGTCCCTGTGCGCTGGCTGGCCAGTCTCCGCGAGCGCCGACTGCCCTCGGGACCCTGCCCTAGGGCAGAGGGCGTGGGCGAAGCGGAAGTCAAGACTCTCCTGCAACGCTCGGTGCAGAGGCTGCCCCCAGGCTGGACGCGCATAGAGGTGCATGGACTGCGGAAACGCAGGCTGTCCTACCCGCTGGGCGGCGGCATGCCCTTTGAGGAGGGGTCCTGCAGCTCTGAAACCCTCAATAGCTTCATGCAGGATGTGGCTGCCCAGAATTATCGCAACCTGTGGCGCCATGCATATCATACTTATGGGCAGCCCTATAGTCATAGCCCTGCCCCCTCAGCTGTCCCTGCCCTGGACTCAGTTCGACAAGCTCTCAGAGGGTCTATGGTTACTCCTTCCTGCCAGTGGGCGAAGCTACCCAATGCCCAGCATATACCAGAGATGACCCTTGTCCCCCTCAGGGCAGCCAGGCTTGTCCCAGTCTTTTGAGAGCTGAGGCCCTGCTGGAGTCCCCAGAGATGCTGTATGTGGTGCACCCTTATGTACAGTTCTCCTTGCATGATGTGGTCACCTTCAGTCCTGCCAAGCTGACCAACAGCCAAGCTAAGGTGCTCTTCATTCTTTTCCGGGTGCTGAGGGCTATGGATGCCTGTCACCAGCAGGGACTGGCCTGTGGGGCCCTATCTTTGCACCACATTGCTGTGGATGAGAAGCTTTGTAGCGAGCTCCGGCTGGACCTGAGTGCTTATGAGAGGCCCGAGGAGGATGACAATGAGGAGACTCCTGTAGCAAGGGATGGGGTAGGCCCTGAGCCTGGAGAAAAGGAAGGAAGAGGACCTGGGTGTTCCACCTGCCAAGAAGAACTTAGGGGCCTTGTGCTAGACTGGGTCCATGGTCGCATCAGCAACTTCCACTACCTCATGCAGCTGAATCGGTTGGCAGGTCGGCGGCAGGGGGATCCCAACTACCACCCAGTGTTGCCCTGGGTGGTGGACTTTACCCACCCCACGGGCGCTTCCGAGATCTGCGCAAGTCCAAGTTTCGCCTCAACAAGGGAGATAAGCAGCTGGACTTTACGTATGAGATGACACGGCAGGCGTTTGTGGCAGGTGGTGCAGGTGGTGGAGAGCCACCTCATGTTCCTCACCATATCTCAGATGTGCTCTCTGACATCACATACTACGTGTACAAGGCTCGGCGCACACCCCGGTCAGTGCTGTGTGGACATGTGCGGGCACAATGGGAGCCCCATGAGTACCCTGCCAGCATGGAACGTATGCAGAACTGGACACCTGACGAGTGTATCCCTGAATTTTACACTGATCCCTCCATCTTCTGTTCCATCCACCCTGATATGCCTGACCTGGATGTGCCAGCCTGGTGTAGCTCCAGCCAAGAGTTTGTGGCTGCCCACCGGGCACTGCTGGAGAGCCGTGAGGTATCCCAGGACCTACACCACTGGATTGACCTCACCTTCGGCTACAAACTCCAGGGGAAGGAGGCTGTGAAGGAGAAGAATGTGTGTGCATTTGGTGGACGCCCACACGCACCTGACCAGCTATGGTGTGGTGCAGCTCTTTGACCAGCCACACCCCCAGCGCATGGCTGGGGCTGCTACCCTTGCCCCTGAACCTCCACTCATCCCTAGGCTGTTATTCCAGACCATCCAAGAGAGCACAGGCCGGGAGGACTTCCCAGGGCAATTTACAAATGGAGCGGGCAGGCTGGTTTTGGAGGCTACTCCCTGTGAGGCTGGCTGGGCCAGAGACAGGCCAGTGACAGGGGAAGATGACTTGGAGCAGGCCACAGAAGCACTGGATTCCATTTCCCTTGCTGGGAAAACAGGTGACCAGCTGGGCCCCTCCTCTTCCTCCTCCAGTCAAGCCCCCCAGGTCTCCTGTCTTTCTCGGTGGCCTCAGCCTCTCGAATGGGTCGCAGGAATAAAGCTGCTGGAGCAGACCCTGGGGAAGGTGAGGAGGGGAAGATTCTTCTTCCTGAGGGCTTCAATCCCATGCAGGCTCTGGAAGAACTGGAGAAACTAGGCAACTTCCTGACCAAAGGCCTAGGGGGCCGCTTGGAGGTGCCTGAGCAGCCCCAGGTCCAGCCACCTGTGCAGCTGTGGGACCTCTTCCATCGGGACATGCAGGCACTGGGTATCCTATTGGCTGAGATGGTGTTTGCCACCAAAGTCCGAACACTACAGCCTGATGCACCTTTGTGGGTACGCTTTGAGGCTGTTCGGAGGCTCTGCACACGCCATCCCAAGGAGATCCCTGTGTCTCTGCAGCCTGTGCTGGACATGCTTCTGCAGCTGAGTGGACCTGAAGGCCCTGTGGTAGCAAGGAAGGGCAAGCTGGGCCCACTGTTTCAGTACAGGCCTGTGTCCCAGGGATTGCCCCCACCCTGCCCAGCCCAGCTCCTCAGCCCCTTCAGCTCTGTGGTTCCCTTCCCTTCATACTTCCCCGCACTACATAAGTTCATCCTCCTGTACCAGGCAAAGCGCGTGGAGGATGAGGCTCAAGGGCGGGAGCTGGTCTTTACGTTGTGGCAGCAACTGGGTGCAGTGCTGAGTGACATCACCCCAGAGGGGCTGGAGATCCTGCTGCCCTTTGTGCTGTCACTCATGTCTGAGGAGCACACGGCCGTGTATACAGCCTGGTACCTATTTGAACCTATTGCCAAGGCACTGGGCCCAAAAATGCTAACAAGTACCTACTGAAGCCTCTCATTGGTGCCTACGAGAGCCCCTGCTTGCTTCATGGCCGCTTCTACCTATACACTGACTGCTTTGTGGCTCAGCTGATGGTGCGGCTGGGCCTGCAGGCCTTTCTCGTCCACCTGCTGCCCCATGTCCTGCAGGTGTTGGCTGGTGTGGAGGCCTCCCAGGAGGAAAGCAAGGGCCTGACAGGAGCTGCCGAGGATGAAGAAAGCGGGCTTCCGGGGGCAAGGCCCAGCTCCTGTGCCTTTGGGGAGGAGATTCAGATGGATGGGGAGCCTGCTGCCTCCTCAGGCCTTGGGCTCCCAGACTATACATCTGGTGTCAGCTTCCATGATCAGGCCGACCTCTCTGAAACAGAGGACTTTCAAGCTGGGCTCTATGTGGCTGAGTCCCCACAGCCCCAGGAGGCTGAGGCTCTGAGCCTGGGCCGGCTGAGTGACAAGAGCAGCACAAGCGAGAACTCTCTGGGCGAGGGCGAGGAGCGGGCTGCAGATGAGGGGGGCACCCCTGTGGACAAGAGCAGCCTTAGGTCGGGTGACAGCAGCCAAGACCTGAAGCAAAGTGAAGACTCAGAGGAGGAAGAGGAGGCAGAGGAAGGCAGTGTAGTATTGGAGGAGGAGGATGGGGAGGGGGAGCAAGACGAAGTCACTGGGGCATCTGAGCTCACTCTCTCTGACACGGTGCTGTCCATGGATACGGTTGTGGCCAGTAGCAGCGGGGCAGATGGGGAGGTGGAAGAGGAGCCGCTGACCGAGCAGTTGGAGGGCAAAGAACAGAAGATCCTTCTTGGTGAGTTCTCTGGCCCAGAGGTGTTGGTCAAACAGTCACCTGGGTTTCATTCAACATTTGCTGCACCAAGCAGTGGATCACATCCACACGCAGTATAGTTGTGGACCTGCCCTCCTAGAGCTCACATCTAGCAGAGGAGGTGCCACGTTGTAGATAGTCCTATGTGAGCACAAGGTATGGTAGTGCTGTAATAAACATGGCTGGGTGTTACGAGGGAATATAAAATGGGGCTTTGGACTTAGTTTTCAGGGGTCAGAGAAGCCTTCCTTGAAAGTAGGGCCATTTGAGGTTCAATGAGTAGGAGGTAGCTAGGCAAAAATGGCAGAGTCTTCAGTGGGAAGAGCATTCCATACAGAGGGCATGGCATGTGCAAGACTGAGGCTGTCATGGTTTCATTAAAGAATCGGTAAAAGGCCAGCATAGTTAGACTAAAAGAGGAGGGGCAGAGGAGGGAGTAGAGGCCAGAGTGGGTGGTAGCTAGAGCACAGCTAGGGCCTCATTTATTAGCTGAAGATTTACTGAAAGGATAAGCTGGAACAACCCCAAAGCCAGAGTCCCACAGGCCACCTCTGCCACTGCTCAATGGAGGGTGGTGGT
Source organism: Eonycteris spelaea (assembly GCA_003508835.1). Taxonomy (NCBI): domain Eukaryota; kingdom Metazoa; phylum Chordata; class Mammalia; order Chiroptera; family Pteropodidae; genus Eonycteris; species Eonycteris spelaea. The sequence continues at coordinate 2,708,921 of PUFA01000181.1, forward strand.
ATGGGGTGACCAGGCTCAGGCTGAGCTCCTTGGCAGAGTGGTAGGCAGAGTTGGCTGGGTGGGGTGCCAAGGAGTGGGGAGGGAGGAGTAGTGAGCCAGCATTATCTGATGCGCTCAGGGCCTGCTCCCGTCCTGCAGATACGGCCTGCAAGATGGTCCGCTGGCTGTCCGCCAAACTCGGCCCCACAGTGGCTTCTCGCCACGTGGCCCGGAACCTGCTCCGCCTGCTGACGTCGTGCTATGTTGGTAAGGTCTCTCTCTGGTCAGTGCTGGAGATGAAGCTTCTTCCAGGCCATCTGCCCATCCTCAGTCCCCTCTAGGGAATCCTTCCCACTCCCACCACAGACTACGTCCTGGCCAGGTCCTGGGTCCAGTCTGTAAGCACTTTCCTTCCTTAGGTAGGGCATAGGGCAGACCCCAGCCTAGAATGAGTGGGAGTGGCTACCACTCTGGTCCCTGGAAGGCCGACTGCCCTCCTGGTCTCCACTAGCACTCAAGGCTGCTGGCCCTTCCTTGGCAGGTTCTACTCGGCAGCAGTTCACTGTGAGCAGTGGCGAGAGTCCCCCGCTGAGTGCCGGCAACATCTACCAGAAGAGACCGGTCTTGGGTGATATAGTGTCAGGGCCTGTGCTCAGTTGCCTCCTCCACATTGCCCATCTGTATGGGGAGCCTGTCCTCACCTACCAGTACCTGCCCTACATCAGCTACCTGGTTAGTCCCCAATTTGGCAGGCTGGGGGATGGAGGTCTGAGGAGCCTGAGAGTGGACCTGGGATCTCTGGGGGTTCCAGGCAGTCTGTGGGGCAGCCTGGCCCTCAATGACTCTGTGGCCCTAGGTTGCCCCAGGTAGCACCTCAAGCCCCAGTCGGTTGAACAGCCGTAAGGAGGCAGGGCTGCTGGCAGCAGTGACTCTGACCCAGAAGATCATCGTGTACCTCTCAGACACCACTCTCATGGACATCCTGCCCCGTATCAGCCATGAGGTCTTGCTGCCTGTTCTCAGCTTCCTCACTTCCCTCATCACAGGGTAAGCCCCCGCCCTATCTCCTGGGGGAAGCAGCCCAGCTATGGGGGCTAAGTGGGTCGGGGACTGGGAAGCTTGAGGGGAAGTCCAGTGACACTGCACTGGGTACCAGGAGTCCTGGTTCTGATCCCAGCTGCATAACCCTGAGCAAGCCACATGTTCTTTCTGTGCCTTAGTTTCCTTATCCTCTTTGGACCAATAGATCTATAGCTCCTTTCACTTAAAACTTTTGGTGGGTTCTGGGCAAGTCCCACAGAATGAGCTTTGTTTCCAGGTTCCCAAGTGGAGCCCAGGCCCGGACTGTCCTGTGTATGAAAACCATCAGCCTCATCGCCCTCATCTGCCTGCGCATTGGACAGGAGATGGTCCAGCAGCACCTGAGTGAGCCAGTGGCTACCTTCTTTCAAGTCTTCTCTCAGCTGCATGAGCTTCAGCAACAGGTGGGCAGACCTACCTGGCTAGCGTGGGCTGGGTAGGGGCCGGAGACTCAACTGACTCCTGGGCTTCCTACCCCAGGATCTGAAGCTGGATCCTGTGGGCCGCAGTGAGGGCCAGCTGCCAGAGGTGGTCTTCTCCGATGGGCAGCAGCGGCTGGTGGACCCCGCCCTGCTGGATGAGCTGCGGAAGGTGTTCACCTTGGAGATGGCATACATGATCTACGTGCCCTTCTCCTGCCTGTTGGGTACTGTCCCCTCATGTTTCCTTACACAGACTCTGTGGCCGTCTCTTCCCCTGGGAGGGTCCCATGCTCCCCCTACACTCAAGAGTTAGTAGTGGGTGTTAAGCATAGTTTTCTGGGTTAGAGCAAAGGGATTTGTCTTCAGACTTCGAGTCCCAAAGTGACATAATAACAGGGACGGAGCGTTAGCCAGCAAGGAGACACAGGAATGGCCTAGTGTGTTGCTGAGGAAGGCAGGGGAGTCATACTAAAGTACTGACATCTCTAGGAGCTGTCTGAGAGAAACGGGCAGCCCACTTTTATGTCGCTTCTCGTATGGGCCAGACACTGTTCTGAGCATTGACATACGTCATCTCCCAGAATAGGATGAGCAGCCAGCCCTGTGATCAGATAAGTTGTCATCCCTCCACTGAAAATCTAAGCTCAGGGAGGGAGAGTATGACCTGTCTTGTTCATTGTTATATTTCTGATGCCTAGTATGGCGCCAAGCACCTGAAGAAGGTGCTCATATGTATAGTGAATGAAGGAGTCTATGTTTTACTGGGGAGGAAACTGAGGCTCAGAGATGTAGGGTCACTTGCTCATAGTTTCAGAGCCCGTACCTATCATGTCTTCTGTAGTTCCCAAGCCCTTGGGTGGGAGGTAGCAGCCACCTGCCATCTTCCCTAATCTTAGGGACCTCTTCCATTCCCATCCAGGTGACATCATCCAGAAAATCATCCCTAACCACGAGCTGGTAGGGGAGCTGGCAGGGCTGTATTTGGAGAGCATCAGCCCGAGCAGTCGCAGCCCTGCTAGCGTGGAGCCCACTGTGCCAAGCACTGGCCCTGAGTCAGACCCCCAGGGTGGGGGCTGCCCCCAGGATGACAGCCACTCGGGGACCTTTGGGAGTGTCCTGGTTGGGAACCGCATCCAGATCCCTGACAACTCTCAGCCTGAGAACTCTGGCCCCCTGGGCCCCATCTCTGGGGTGGGCAGTGGGGGCCTTGGCAGCGAGAGCGAGGACAATGCCTTGAAGCGGGAGCTGCCACGGAGTGCCCATGGGCTGAGCGGGAACTGGCTGGCATACTGGCAGTACGAGATTGGTGTGAGCCAGCAGGACGCCCACTTTCACTTCCACCAGATCCGCCTGCAGAGCTTCCCAGGCCACTCAGGGGCCGTCAAGTGTGTGGCACCCCTGAGCAGTGAGGACTTCTTCCTGAGTGGCAGCAAAGACCGCACGGTGCGCCTCTGGCCACTCTACAACTCTGGGGATGGCACCAGCGAGATGGCCGCGCGCCTTACCTATGCCCAGCACCGCACAAGAGTGTCTTCTTCGTGGGCCAGCTTGAGGCCCCGCAGTGTGTGGTGAGCTGTGACGGGGCTGTGCACGTCTGGGACCCCTTTACAGGTGAGTGGGCCCAGGTGGGACCTGTCCTGTTGCTGCTATCCTGCACCCCACCAGGCCTCTGGGAGTAGGGTCCACAGGTGGGGGATAATGGTGTGTGGTTTGAAGTGACCCAGTGAGGCCACACAGAGGAGCAGTTAAGACTTGGAATCTATTAGATCTTGAATTTGAATCGGCTCTGGCAACTCAACTTGCCAAGTGGCAACTCAACAACAAGTCACTTTGCTGTTGGAAGCAAATGTGTATAATGAGAATCAAAACAACTGGTCTAGAAGATAATGCATATGGGGGCTTGGCTTAACATGTGGCATGTAGTACACATTTGGTAAATCATTGCCTCATTGCTTTGTGGCATCATTGTAAAGAGAAATTAGGCTAGAAGCGGGTATAGGATGGGGTAATGTTGAGGTAGACAGAGGTAACATTCGGTTAGGAGGTGCTATGTTAAGAGAGGAGGTTGCTTTGGGGACAGGAGCCTGGTTGGATCATGAAAGCAGGAAGGTGGGAGGTCAAGAAACATCTAGCATTTTCTGAGATTCCCTGGAATATTAGAGGCAGATATGGAATAGGTCGGAGTATAGGAAGAGTTGGAGCTCTTCCATCAGCTTCTGGGACTCTAGGTCCAATGTGCCCTTTTTATTTTTTATTTTTTTGCCAGGGAAGACCCTTCGCACGGTAGAGCCGTCGGACAGCCGGGTGCCACTGACTGCTGTAGCTGTAATGCCTGCCCCTCACACCAGCATCACCATGGCCAGCTCTGACTCAACCCTGCGTTTTGTGGATTGCAGGAAGCCTGGACTGCAGGTCAGGGGCGTCCAGCTCCCTGAGCCCTGGCCAGAGTGCCTGGAAGCGGGGAGAGACCCCAAAGAGAAAAGGGCATGGGCATACCTTCTGTTTGGAGACAGATCACCCACAGTAGCAAACCCTGGGGGTGGGGAGGGGAGGGGAGGACTCTGGCCTGTGATAGGAGGAGCTCTCTCTTGATGGGGACAGAGGCTCAGACCTTCCAGCTGTGTGGGTGTGGGGGTAAGCAGGACCTCAGGGAGAAGCGGGTTGGAGCAGCAGCGGCATCTCAGCTCATCTCCCTCTGCTTGCAGCATGAGTTCCGCCTGGGTGGCGGGCTGAACCCTGGGCTTGTCCGCTCCCTGGCTGTTAGTCCCAGTGGCCGCAGTGTCGTGGCCGGCTTCTCCTCAGGCTTCATGGTGCTCCTGGACACTCGTACGGGCCTGGTTCTGCGTGGCTGGCCTGCCCATGAGGGGGACATCCTGCAGATCAAGGTGATAGACCAGATCCCCTTCCCCTCCTCACCTTCTGGACCCCACCTCCGTTTAGGGTCCACTCAAGACAGGCTCAAGCTGATCTCCTTGATATCTGCCCAAGGACAAGTATAAGGGAGGGTCAGGAGCCAGGTGCACTTCGAGGCCATGGCAGGAGACAGGCCACAGGGGCAGGCACTAGGGGGCTGAGCTGACCCTGCTGCTCCCTGGAGATGTTCTAATGAGTAACCCTTGTCCATATTTGTCTTGCTAGGAGGATCAGGGGTCAGGTCCTGTCCGTGACCCAATTCAGGTTAAATAAAGCTCAGCTGGGGATGTTTACTACCCCTAGACCGCTGAGCAGAGTCCATGCTCCCTGCTGGGCTGCCCTGATGGGGGCAGGGGCAGAGGAGTATGGGAACCCTGCCACCACCTCTGCCCCTGCCCGACTCTCAATCACAGCCCTCAGGGAACTGCTCAGGGAGGCACAGGAGGGGAGGCAGAGGGCTACTCTGTGAGGGTTTCTCCAGGCAACTGGGATTCCCTCCTCATCCTAAGTGGAGGTCAAGGGATATGCACTGCTGCTGCTGAGGGCACGCTGCCCGGGCCCCCTTCGGGATTCCCCCAGGAGACCTGGGTCCGGGTGCCTCTAAATTCTGATTTTCCAATCTAGACTTTTCTGGAGGGCTCTGGAGCCAGCCTGGGTGTTAATCCTGACTCTAGCACTTACTGGCTCTGTGACTTCAGTATGATTACTTAACTTCTCTGAGCCTTAGTTTTCCTCCATAAAATGGGAGCAATGACAGCGTCTACTCTGTGGGGTTGTTACAAAGATTAAATATGGTAATATGGCAATGTGGCATGCCTGCACAGTTCCTGAACACAGTAAGTGCTCAAACTATAGTGATGACTAGGTTAATTATGCTTGAATATATTTATGTTAATTAACCTTAACATGATATGGGAGGGTGGCAGCCTATTTACTGGTCAGGATACACTGTCTTCCTGGGAGGTACTGTGGGAGGAAATGGGAAGACCCTGGGGCTTGGTGGGCACACAGGAGGCTCCAAGCTCTGCTGAGGCTGTCCTGTCCCCGAGCAGGCAGTGGAAGGCAGCGTCCTGGTCAGCTCTTCCTCCGACCACTCTTTGACCGTCTGGAAGGAGCTGGAGCAGAAGCCCACGCACCACTACAAGTCAGCATCAGACCCTATCCACACCTTCGACCTGTATGGCAGTGAGGTGGTCACTGGCACCGTGGCAAATAAGATTGGTGTCTGCTCCCTGCTTGAGCCACCCTCCCAGGCTACCACCAAGCTCAGCTCTGAGAACTTCCGTGGGACACTCACCAGCCTGGCCTTACTGCCCACCAAACGCCACCTCCTGCTGGGATCAGACAATGGGGTCATCCGCCTCCTGGCATAGGCTGAGACAGGAGCTGGCTAGACCCGAGTGGGCAGACATTTTCCAAGAATCCACTCCTCACCCTTGTTTCCCCACAAGCTCCCTCCATGCAAACCTTGGGCCCCATACCCTCTGTACCCACATGGCCTGCCAGTTAGGGCAAGGTGTGGATCTGGGCTTCTGAACCCCCAGAACCACCAGTGCTGCCAGTAAGGATCTCATTCACAGTTTGGGGAGACACTGCTCCTAGCTAGCAGGAAGCAAGAGGAGGAGCTGAGAAAGCATCACTGCCTTCTCTTCTCCCAGGTCTACCCTCTGGATCCACATGGGGACAGGCAAGCTCGGGAAGGGAAAGGGAGACTGGCCCTGCCCACCCAGTTTCCAGCTAAGCTCCCCGTCCCCCCCCCCCCCACTGCCCCTTCTTGCTGGGCTCTCTTTGCCTCTGTCTCCCAAGGACAGGGCAGCTTCCCTAGTCCAGGACCCCATGGTGCTTGGGCTCTAGCCTCTAAGGAGGGCTGGCCATGGTTCTTAAGGGCCTTGAGCTGGTGTTTAAGTGTCCAGCCAACCAGGACCTGCCCAGTAGGGGACAAGTAGGACAAGAATGAGGTTAGGATCAGGGAGGGACGATGGACTTGGCTAGCTGGTGCCTGCCAGGAGTGACCCCATACCTTGCCTGCCATCCCTAACCACAGTGTTTGTGCCTTGAGTTGAGGAGGCAGCCCCTGGGCCTGGAACCCTTGCAGGGATTGGGCAGGGGGGTGGTGGTCCAAGACCCTGAGAGAAGGGGCAAGAAGGATTCAATCTCTGCATTCAGATCTCTCCCAGGGGACAGGTAGACCCTCATGTTTCCGAGTTCTCACATTCTGGAGCAGAAATGAGGTCTGGCACTTGGCCCCTGCTGCCTCTTTACTATTTGTGATAAATGTAAATATGACCAATAAATCCTTTGGAAGAGCCATGGAACTGAGTGAGGCTTTTCTTGATGGTGGTTAGATGGGGAAAAGTTGTGATCCCACAGCTTAGAGGGACGTGAGAGGGTGAGGAGTGAGGCAGGAGGTGGGGAGGCAGCCTGATCATTGCTCTTCAGTCAGCACGGGGGACAGCACTTTGGGTTTGTGCAGCCCCAGGCCAGTTTCCAGAACCCTCACCCTTGGGGAGGGTAAAGAGGCATTGCTCCCGGTGAGGTAGGATGCCGAGAGAATCTTGTCTCTGAGCATCTCTCCCCAGCCCCAGACTGAAGGTAGCCAACTGGGCTCCTGGGGATGTAAGGGTTGGTACATAGGCTCCTGCAGCTTCCTCTTCCCTCTCCTTGGGATGGGAGGCAGTTATGGGGGAGAGGAAAGGGCATTGGAAGTTGAGATCTGGATGTAGCTCTGAGCCCAGCTATGACCTTGGGCAGGTCACATAGCGTCTCTGAGCCTTACTAAAGTAGGGATAACCCCCCACCTCATGGGGTCACTGGAAGGCTCCTGCCCTTTCTTGATCTGCTCTCCAGGTGAGGTCGGCCTCTTCTGTTGTCTTCTGAACCACCTTTCTCTAGGCTCAGATGGGACTCAAATCCATGTGGCTCCAGGTGGCCGTCTCAGGATTAGGTGCTCTGGTGGGAAGGGGGCTTCCGGCCCCAATATCAATGTTTAACCGGATATGCAGGTCAATATTTACCAGAGGAGAAAGCAATCTGAACAGGGGTTGGCTGTTCAGAGCAAAGGTCCTGGTGGGGGGGAGGGCTCGTCTGGGCTGGCTGGAGCCGGGGCAGAGCGTGGGAGCACCCAAGTGGGGCCAGAGGGACATCGTGTGCAACAGAGAGGAGCTTGAAGAGGTATGAGGTGAAGGGTGGCTTGGCCTGCTCCTCAGGCAGGAGAGGAGGTGGAAGTTGCTCACCTGGCTAAGGGGGTCTGGGCTGAATTTATTCAGGAGGCCTGTCATTTCCTGGCCTCTTCGGTGATGAAGGGCCAAAGTGGGAGTCCAGGGAGAGTCTCTCTGGGACTTGAAAAACGAAGTCTTTTCTTGCCAGGAAGATTCAAAAGCCCAGGTTAGGGATCTGGGCCCTGGCCAAAGGCCCTTGTGTGGTGGTGGGGGTGAGGCCAGGGGTGATAGAAGGATCCTCCAGAAAGACTGGTCCTGAGATGGGGGTGGGGTGTGTGAGACGTGCTCAGAGGCTAGACCTAGACCTGCCCATCCCCTCCTGCCAGTCTGGCTTCCTGGAACCAGCCTGGGGCAAAGTGATTTCCATAAGTCCAAAGGTGGTTCTGGCCAGAGTCATTCATTGGGTTCTGCTGTGGGGTCAACAAGGTGGCTCTCTGGGCCACCCCACCTCCCCTGCTGAGACCACAGGGTCTTAAAGGCCTGTCCACCCTTGTTGGCAAGACCAGACCAGACCAGCCAGAAAAGGTGGGCCAGATGGATAGCAGGTTAGATAGGAGAGCTGGGGGAGCTCCAGTACAGAGCAGGGTTCTCAGAAGAGAGCCTTGGCTAGACTAACAACAGCCATGATTGGGTGCTCGGCATTGTACCCAGGGCTCACAAAGACTGTCTTTTTTGGTCCTCATAATACCTGTGGGAAGAGGTAGGGACTTGTGCCACCATTTTACAATATAAGGAGGAACCCAGAGGGATTAAGGTTGATTCCCAATGTCCTCTGTTAAGAGTCAGAGACTGGATTCAAACCCAGGTCTGATTCACGATGCCAGGCCTTGAAGAATGAGGACTTTTTTTGTTTCGATAATATCTTCCCCTTATGAACTAAAACATTCTCAGTGCATGAAATGTGAAAAACCAGAAAACACAAAGGGAAAAAACAATTCAGGGAAAAAACCCTCAAAGCTGAGAGCTATTGCTAATATGTTTTGGGGTGTGTGCTATTCCTGTCATTATCCTCTCAGCAGTGATGGCTCAGGACTTTGCCAGCCAGTGATCATGTGGGTGGGATTCCATGTTGGTGTGGGGCTTCACCTCAGGTAGCAAGTCAGATAATTGGTGACAGTGTGTGTGGGATGAGGTGGGAACTCAGGCTTCCTATCCCGCACAGGAACATGGCACTGCTTTGGGGGCTCCTGGTGCTCAGCTTGTCCTACCTGCAAGTCCCCTGCTTGGTGATGAGCCTGGGCCGTGACCTGCGTGGGGAAGGGAGGCAGGTATGGAAGAGGCCAGAGGTCTGAGGTGGAAGAGGAGAAGGACTGGGTGGAGGGAGGATTTGCCTCTGAGGGGGTTCTTCATGCCTTTCTTAACAGTTCTCTCCAGCTAGTGCCATGGAGCTCTTTGGCCAGCAGGTACTAGGGAGTGAGGGTATATGATGGGGAAGAAGGCCCTGAGGGGCCTCACCTATGGTTTGTACAAGGTAGGGAGCCTGTGGGACAGGTCCCTCTCCATCTGTTTCCTGCTTTCTTCAGGTAGTGAGCGGGCCGACCCAGGAGAAGCTAGCCCCACTTAGCTTCCTCATGTTGGGCAACCAGGTACAACCAGGTGGGGCTGGGGAAGAGTGGGCGGGGTCTGAGGGAGGAGGGCCAATCAGTAGGATTGAGGGAACTTGGGGTTGTGGCTGTGAGGCTAAGGCTTGAAGGGAGAGGGTGAGAGGGACCAGAAAAAGGGATCCAGTCTCCAGCATACCATTGCCTGTGTGATTTGGTATCAGGACTAACAAGGCCCTGCTGCCCCCAAGCACAGGGCCTATGAAAGGTATCTTCAACACAGAAGCCACAGCTGACCCCTGGACCCCACTGACCCCTGATATACCCCTGCAGGACTCTCGTGGCCGCACTGCCCTGAAGAAGGCCCCAGGAGACTGCAAAGAGGCCCTAACTCCGGAGCAGAACCGCAGGCTGGCCCAGGCCATGATGGCCTTCACCACAGACCTATTCTCCCTGGTGGCCCAAAGATCTACCAGCCCCAACCTCATCCTATCACCTCTGAGTGTGGCCCTGGCACTCTCTCACCTGGCATTAGGTACCGTGGCAGCACCTGTCCAGACCAGCAGAGCTGGGGGGCCAGTAGGAACTCACCTCTCTAGAGTTACTCCTCCACTGGAGTCCCTTGGATGCTTGGTAAAATGCAGGCCCACCTTCAGTCTCTGTGAAACAGATTCCCCGGGATTGGGTCTGGAGATCTGCTTCTGGTGACGTTTATGTAAGAGTTTGTTAGCTACAACGTCTCCATTGGACTGGAGGGTATCATCATGGGAAACTGAAGTCCAGAAAGGGATGCTAATTTTTGTGAGGGAAGGTTTCCCAGACTGTCAGCAGCAGAGATAAAAGTAGCACTTGGGAGTCTTGTCACTCCGACCATTTCAGTGGATGTGAGAGGAGAGTGTGGTTCTACGGGCATGCTCACCATGGGTACCCAAGAGGGACGGGGTGAACAGTGGGAGTAGGAAAGAACTCCAGCCTGGGCCACAGCCAATGCGGTACCCTCCAGGTGCTCAGAACCAAACGCTGCAGAGGTTACAGCAGGTGCTGCATGCAGACTCAGGGCCCTGCCTACCCCGCCTGCTGAGCCGCCTCTGCCAGGACCTGGGTCCTGGGGCATTCCGATTGGCTGCCAGAATGTACTTGCAGAAAGGTAGGTACTGGTGGCTGGGAGCTCCCTAGGCAGCGCCTGAGGTGGACAGGGTGAGGGAGATGGACTTGGCCTTAGGTAGCCAGTTGAATCACTGGTGGCTATGGAGCTTGAGCCTTGGGAACAGCTTGTGGTCCCTTCTGTGTAGGATTTCCCATCAAAGAAGACTTTCTGAAACAATCAGAACAGCTCTTTGGTGCAAAGCCCATGAACCTGATGGGAAGGAAGGGGGATGACCTGGCGAACATCAACCAATGGGTGAAGGAGGCCACGGAGGGGAAGATTGAGGATTTCCTGTCAGAGCTGTCAGATGACACAGTGCTGCTTCTCCTCAATGCCATCCACTTCCAGGGTATGCTCCTTCTCTTCTCAGGTCCCCCACCCTGGCAGATCCTGCCCCTGCCCTGTAGGCTGAGCTGCTGACCAGCCTGTGTTCTCAGGGCCTCTACCTCTTCATGGCTGGGCCAGGAGGCAGGGGGCTCTCTGGGTTATGGCTTGGGGGAGGATAGGAGAAAGGTAATGGTGTGGCAGGGAGGAGGCCCAGGAACTGGATGGGGATGTTGTGGAGAAAGTATCCTAGGAGGAGGTTCCTGAGAGCATGGCATGGCATGGCATGGGGAGAATGCAAGCCCAGATTTCAAAAATTCTACAGAAAGACCTCAGATCAACTGGGCGTCAACTGGCACAGCGTCCCCTGGGGTCCTGGCCTCTACCTTTCTTCCCTGAAATGGGTTCTGGGAGGGCTGTGGAAGAGGCTGGTGGAATAGAACCCACCTTGGTCCCCGTCTATGTAGCCCCTGCCCTCTGCTGGATGCAGGTTTCTGGAGGAGCAAGTTTGACCCAAGCCTCACCCAAAGAGAAACCTTCCACCTGGACGAGCAGTTCACGGTGCCGGTGGACATGATGCAAGCCCGCACGTACCCTCTGCGTTGGTTCTTGCTGGAGCAGCCTGAGATACAGGTCACCCTTGATTGCTCATGCTGGGCCTGGGTGCTGGGAGGTGGGGGAGGGAGTAGTAGGCAGGCTGTGGAGCAGGACAGGGTTGGGGAGATGTGCCTCTACCTTCCCTGCAGTCATGTCCCTGGGGCATATGGCTCTGAAAGGTCTCATTATGCCCTCACCCAGGGGGACTGAGGCTCCAGGCCTTTTGAGATTCATTGGTTCAATGAAACTATATTGGGCATTTACTATGTGTCAGATACTGTTCTAGGCACTAGAGATTTAGTGGAACACAGGGGAGCCCAGATCTCTATTCTCAGGAGGGAAGACGCATAGTAGTATGTGAGCACACACATACCAACAGAATAATTTCAGATAGTGATAAGTGGCTATGAAGGAAAATATTTCAAAAGTGACGTATTAGTGACTGGGGAAGGTATTTCGATAGAGTAGTCAGGGAAAATTCTTTGAGGAGAGGATATCAAGTTAAGACCCAGGTGATCTCTGGTTATGAGGGTTTATTATAACGACCCATAGGTTGTGAGACAGCACAGGGACCACCCCAGCAGCGATGGAGCCACTCTGGGCTCCACTCAGCACCCCCAAGCCCAGGAGATGTGATCTGAGTTCTCACACAGTGCTCCTTAGAAGGAAGGATCTGATTGGGATGGATTTGTCAGCATCCTGATAAAACATTCTGATTGGATAGGGCGCTAGCCACTCAGGTGCGACTTCCCTTACTTCTAGCCTAAATGTGGTCTCGTGGCTTGGGTACTGGTCCCTAGGCCAGTCAGCTGTGGCTGAGATAGCAGAATTGGGTAGTTTCACAAGGCCAGCGTGACACAGACCACAGCCGCTTCTGCAGCCCTTCTGAGAGGAACAACATCTTGGCTTCTCTTCAGTTCACCCTGGAAGGAGGACCATCTGGTTTACCTCCCCACCGTTTTTCTTCCTGCTGTTCCTTCCCTCCAGGCTTTTTCCTGCCCACTCTTCCTTCACCCTTTTGTCTCCCTTCCTTGTGCTCTTTACCCTTCCTCTCCTCGGCCACTCTGCAAGCAGGCTCAGGCAGCCAGATGCTGGCACTCCTCCTCCCGCCCACAGGGGTCCTGCCACCTGGGCGCTTTGCCTAGGGCCTGAGGACTTACAGTTGCAAGGGACCAATGAGCTCAGTGTTTTCCATGCTTCTTTAGTTTCAGAAACCCCATTCACATGAAATCTTGTCCCGAATCACAGTAACTACACATGGCTGGGCAAAGTCACTGTTGAAGGTGAAGGATGAAGAAAGTACCACCCTTTGTAGCGGTTGCTCTGCAGAACCCAGGGCAGTTTAAAATCCAACAACCCTAGTCTATTGTACATATGGAGAAACTGAGAGAGGAACACAGGAGATTCTTCACCCCAAGCCACAGGGCTAGCTGCTAGTAGATGAAGAGAGAGAGAGAAAAACACCATTCATTGAGCACAATCTGTGTGTAGACATTCTGTTAGAAGCTTTAAAAGCATGATCTCTTTTGGCTACATGTCAACCTTCAATATAGGCAGGTAGTGTTACTCCACTTCACAGGTGATGAATTGGACGCTCAGGGAGGCTGAGCTCATACCTAAGAAGGATGGACTAAAAACCTGGTCCGTTGGCCTCAGAAGTGCATGCTGGCTCAGACCCTGCTTAGGTCTGGGTGCTTTCCAGTATTCATGCTGTCTCCTTCCCTTGTCTGTAGGTGGCTCATTTCCCCTTTAGGAACAATATGAGCTTTGTGGTCATTGTGCCTACCTACTTTGAGTGGAATGTGTCCCAGGTGCTGGCCAACCTGAGCTGGGACATCCTGCACCAGCCCTTGCTGCGAGAGAGGCCTACCAAGGTCCAGCTGCCTAAGCTGAATCTCAAATATCAGCTGGACCTGGCGGCTACCCTCAGCCAACTGGGTAAGGAGGCTGGGCGTGGGATGGCCCCCTAAGTCAGGCTAAGCAGGGTGGTGAGGAAGCCCCCAGCTGTTAGAGAGTCTGAGACAAAGCTAGCCTGTGTCCTGACCTTTTCTGAGGCTTAGGGGGGTGAGAGGGTTTGAAATGAGCCCCTGGACCCTCTGTCCTGGGGTGGGCTGGATGGTCCAAAGAATAAGGATTTGCTCTGCCCAAACAGCATTGCAAAGAATCCTGAGTGAAAAGCCTGGGGTGGCACATGAGCCTTGCTGGCTCTCCGACAAGGGGCACTATACGAGCCACTGGGAACCCACTGTGTACAAAGGGCTCAGTCCAATGGAGTAGGCAGATAAGGCATAAGTGAGAAGACAGGAGGCTTCTCTCCAATTCACCCGGGAGAACATTGCAAAGGCATGTGTCTGGATTTTGGAGCAGAGGATCAGGAAAGGATTCCTGGAGAAAGTGATCATTAAGCCCATACTTGAAGGTTAAGTAGAAGTTAACCAGGGATCTGTGGGTTCAAGGTGTACCCTGGTGGGAAGCCAGACATCCTTCCAGGCAGGTCCAGGCATCCTGTGAGGCAGAAGGCAGCTCTGACCAACCATCTCCTGCCTGAGGCAGGTCTGCAGGAGTTGTTTCAGGCTCCAGACCTGCGTGGGATCTCTGACCAGAGCTTGGTGGTGTCCAGCGTACAGCATCAGTCCACTTTGGAGCTCAGCGAGGCTGGCGTGGAGGCGGCTGCGGCAACCAGCTCGGCCATGTCCCGCATGTCCCTCTCCTCCTTCAGTGTGAACCGCCCCTTCCTCTTCTTCATCCTGGAGGATACCACGAGCCTGCCCCTCTTTGTGGGCAGTGTGAGGAACCCCAACCCTGGTGCGCAGCGGGAGCGCAAGGAACAGCAGGATTCACCTGACAACAGGGACTCCTTCCAAAACCAGAAAGCCTTCCCCCGTGGAGACAAGCCCTTCGGCCCTGACTTGAAACTGACACCCCCTCAGAGGAGGATTACCCCAACCTAACAGCCCCAAGTGAGGGGCTGTGGGCTCCAGCATCCTGAGTCCCTGCCTGGACCAGCCTCTCAACTCATGTGACTCTTTCCAAACAGCTTTGTGGGATTAGGGGCGGGGGTCTGGGTGGGCAGTCTGGGAGAAGAGAGGAGCCATTCTCTCTGTCTCCTCTTGGGGACTTTGGGGGTGAGTGGGCCTGGGAGGAGGGGCAGCTGCAGACCCACTTTTGTCAGGAAGGTAGGTGGGTTATTCCTTAAATTGTCTGGGGGTACCTCCATGTTTGTTTACCAGAGAGGGTGGGACAGGAGGGACTGAATACTCTGGCTGGGGAGAGGAGAGACTGGTCCTGGGGGTGGCCCTGGAGCAGAGCGCTGCCCTAGTTAGACGCTGTGGGTCAGCCTTGTCCTGCTCTGTGGGTGGAGGTTGAGCATCCCACATAAACTGCCTTTGCCATCGCTCGCCAAGGCCCACCAGCCTCTAGCCCACCTTCATGCCCTGTCACCTCAGTCTCCTTCCTTAGAGATGCCGACACTGCCAGGACTCCCTTTCCTTCCTCTCCCCTCTTCCCCCTCTGCCTGGGGTCTCAGGGCCTGAGGTGGGTGGCATTAGCTCCTCAAGGCTCTTTTGTAAAGTTTTTGTAGTGATTTTTATGCCACCTAAATAAAGAATGAACAGGCTGCTTTGATGTCACTGTTCTGGGCATGGGTGGGAGCAGGGGTGCTGGAGGGAGACAGGGAGGAGGCCCCAGAGCAGACTGCACTCAGAAAGAGGCTGGGCCCCAAGGAATAGCAGCCCTCTCTGTGACACATTTGGTCTCTGGCCACTCACCAGCCCTTCTCCACCGTGCAGTCCCCTGACCTCTCCAGCCCTTTCTAGGACCACCTCCATGTCAGCCTGGCTCTGCTCTCAGCCTGTTCTTCTCTACAGGCCTCAGGCAGTCGGCAGTGAGGGCAGCTCAGAATAGCGCCAGACTCCTGGTTTGGGAGAAGAACTGGCAATTAGGGAGCTTGAGGAGTTTCTAATTACATGCCAGCCCCTCTGCCAGGAGCTGGCGCCCGCCAGCCGGGGGGCTGGCTCCAGCTGGAGGCTGTCAGTGCCTGAGGATTTGGGGGAAGTGGCTGTGGGCATAGGGCTGGGGGCAGCATGGATGTCCACGTGGGTGGGCCCTTGTCTGTCAGTGCAGGATGGCCATTGTCCATGCGGCAGTGACCACTTGCAGCCCTGAAGTGCAGTAATTGAAAGCAAGTACCTGGGATAGAATCTTGCTTTTCACAAACTAGCAGCGTGAGGAGATAGGTAGTAAATAAACAAGTGAAATATATGGTACGTCAGAGAGCGGTAAGACCTACGATGAGAAATAAAGCAGGAAGGGCCTCCCGGAGAAGGTGACATTGGAGCAGAAACGTGAAGGTGAGGGTGCGCACCAGGAAAATCTGGGGGTGCATCAGGGACAGAGGACTAGAGAGTGCAGAGTTTCTGATGTGGGAACCTAGTTGGAAGGTTCGGGATGAGCAGGAGATCCATGGGGCTAGAGGAGGGTGAGTGGGGAGGAGTAGGAAGGGGTCAGAGAGGAAGTGGGGACAGATCATATAGTGCTTTAGGGTCACTGTAAAGACTGTGATTTTAATCTCAGGAGAGGTAAGAAGTCATTGGAAAGTTAAATCAACAAGCCCGCCACCTTAACCTTACCTCCTGTCTTTTTGCTCTTTCTCAGCAATCTCCTCCTCTCCATTCCAGCTCTAGTCATGGTTTGGATCTAGTTATCACTCCAACGGTCACTGACATTGTCTCCTAGGTTCTTCCCACTGCCAGTCCGGCTGCCTTAAGTGCCTCGCCTCCCTGCTGCCTCCCAGCAGCCCACCCAGCTCTGGGGATGTAGCAAGCAGGCAAGATCCCTACCCTCAGAGCCTAGATCTGATGGTGGAGGGGTATAGACAATAAACAAGTTAACATTTTGTGTTGAAATATAGTATGCAAATTACACAAGTCATAACTGCATAAGCTAAATGAATTTTTTTCATGAACCGGCAACTCCTGTTGCAACCAGCACCCATATCGAGAAACAGTACTCACTCTCCTGACTTCTAATAACAGATTTGTTTTTCCTGGTTTCGAACTTTATATAAAGGAATCACACAGTTCATGCTCTCTTGTGTCTTGTCAACTTCCTGTTTGTGAGGTTCGTCTGTGTTGTTGTGGATGGCAATAATTCATTCCCTGTGGAAAGCTTTTAATTGAGGAGTACCATAGTCTGATTTAAGCTCTAAGAGGCTCACTTGGCTGCTGTGTGAAGAATAGACCCTAGAGGGATTAGAAGGGGTGGGGAGACTGATTAGCAGGCAAGAAATGTAGGTGGCTTTGCCCAGGGTGCTGGCTGTGGCAATGGAGGAAAGTGATCGAAACTCAGATATATTTTGCAGGTAGACATAATAGAATCTGTGGACAGATAGTAAGGGAGATGAGGGAAAAGAAAGGCTCTAAGAAGGTGTGGTTCATCATTCAAGTTTCTGGAATTTGTCTTACGAAAATGGGTTTTACCAAGATAGGAATCAGAGTGAGGGACAGATTTTAGGATTGATTGGAGATTTCCATTTTAAATGTATTATGATCAAATTGCCACACTAATAAAGGGTGACCATATGCTCCAGCCTGCCTGGGACAGCTCGAGTTATGTCTGTGGTTTCACCTTAACTAATAGCATCTGCTTCTGCTCTTAGAAGTGTTTGGATGATACATTGACATGTGGATATGTCAAATAGGTAATTGGATATCTTGGTCAGGGCGAGAAGGGTATATTTGGGAACATAAAGATGCACTTAAAGTCATGCAACTGGCAGAAATCACCTAAGAGGAGATGTAGATGAAGGATGGAAGGGGTCCCTGGATGAAGCCAGCAATGAGACTGAAAGATGCAACAGTGTGAGACAGGAGAAAAACAAGAGGGTATGGAGAGTCAAGGTTTCAAAGAGGAACAGTCTGTTCTGCTGCCTGCTGCCAACGGCAGAGATGTCCATTTGGTGGTCAACACAGAAGTCACTGTGAACTTGGCGACAGTAGTTTCAAAGGTGGGCACAGAAGCACGCGTGAGGTTGGGAGGAAATGAAGCGAAGACAATGTAGACACACGAGTGAATAGCTCTTTCTTGCTTGGCTGTGAGGGAGAACAGAGAAATGAGGGATGTGACATAAAGGAAGTGTTTTTGAAGAGGGGAGTGATAGAAGATGTTTGAAGGCTGTTGAATGACCCTTCAGGAGAGGAGCCACCTGCAGGAGCAAAGTCCTTGAAGAGCACCAGAGGGAGCCCACCCTTTCAGCAGGAGTGGGACACATTCCTTTCCCCGTATTTGGAGGAACCGTGGTGTTTCTTTTCAAGTTATTATAAATAATTAGGATGTGAAAAAAGGTAAAATAAATTGCATAACGCCATTGCCAGCTTAAAAAATATTCTCAGTATATTGACGGCCCTACATTCCCTTCCCTAATCCTTCCCCTCCCCCATAGCCATCATCCTGAATTTGGTTATTGTTTTCATGCATTTCTTTTACTTTCTCCATATGAGTTTTTACCTGTAAGTGTAATCTAGTATCATTTTGTGTGTTTTTAAGCCTTACTTAAATGTATTATCCTGTTTGTATTCTTCTGCACTTTGTATCACTCCACGTAGTGAGATAAATCTGTGTTGATTTAAGTGGCTTCCCTTCATTATTTCTCACGGTTGTAGACATGTCCATCCTTTACCTAGTCTCCTATTGATAGACATGCAGGGAGCTCCCCCCCCTCTTTTTTTCCCATTACATACAGTGCTTCTAAATTATTCTTGCATACTTCTTTGTGCTCATATGTGGTCTTTTCAACCACATGCTTAGAAGTGAAATTGCTGAGTTGTGGGTTTGGGCTTATGCATCTTTAACACACGGGGCTGCCACATACAGTTGTGTATAGCTACCATTTGTTGCCAGATTGTTCTTCAAAGTGGTTGTATCAGTTTACAGTCTCACCAGCAGGGCATAACAGATCCCAGTGGTCCATACCCTCACCAACACTTATATTGTTCAATGTTTAAATGTTGCCCACCTGATGAGTTTGAAATATACTCATCCATTATGGTTTAAATTTGCATTCCCCTGCTTAACTGGTGAGGATAAAACATCTTTTCGTAAGTTTATTGGCCATTTAGGATTCTTCTGTGAATTACCTGGGACTATCTTTCTGTTGATTTTTTTCTTATTGATTTGTAGTTCTTTATATATTACAGTTAGTAATTGTTTTTGTCAGTTATCTGTGTTACAGATATTTTCTCCCGGGGAGTCTTGTCTTTTCATTTTGTTTTTCAGCATCTTTTCATGTAACAAAATTTTAATTGTAGTGTCAAGTTTGTAAGTCTTTTATAATTTGTGCTTCTTCTGGTGTATTATCTTAAAAAAAAAACTTCTAACAAGAGATCATAAAGGGATCCACCTATACTTTTCTAAAACATTTACAATTTTTCCTGTTGTGTATGTGTGTTTGTGTTTGCTTTTGGAAGCATTAAAAATCTCTGAAAGGATACACAGGAAAGAGATTAACAATCAACTGTCTTCGGGAGTGGACTCTAGTGAATGGAGGTCAGAGCAGAGGAAGACTTTTCTCTATATACCTTTTGTTGCTTTTGAGTTTTGAACCATGTGAACATAATACCTTTTTGAAAACAAGTAAATAGTTTAAATAAAATATCATTTTAAAAGCTTCTAAAAAACAGAAATTACTTTTCACATTTAAATCTTGAATGTACCTAGAGTTAATTTTTGTGTATGGGGTGAGATACGGAACCAATTTTAACTTATCCACATGGATAGTCATGCCCTTCCCACCTTTCTATACTTAGCTCACTCTTATTCACTCTTTAAGACTCAGCTAGATTCATATATCTAACTGTGCTGCCACAATATCTTATAGAGAGAGCAGTGCTGTCCAATAGAAATACAGTGCAAACCACGATGTAATTTAAGATTTTTAGGTAGCCACATCGAAAAAGAAGTGAAGTTAATTTTAATAATATATTTTCTTTAATCCAATATATGTAATCAGCATAAAAATTATTGAGCTAGTTTATGTTATTTTTCATAGTAAATGCCAAAATCTGGTGTGCATTTTACACTCACAGCAGCCATCACAGCTCAGGCTAGCACATTTCAAGTGCCCCATGGCCACAGTCAGGTAGTGGCTATTATGTTGGCCAGCGCAGCTATAGAGAATGCTATCACAAAATGTGTTGCATTATATTGAAATGATCTGTTTTCATACCAGCCTCTGTTATCAGCCAGTAAGTATCTGGAGGGTGGGCACTGAATCTTATTCATCTATGCATGCCTTCTCCTTGGTGTACCTAGCTAGTGCCTTGTGTTGAGGTACTCAACTTTTTGTTGAAAAGATTGAACTCTGACTGTTGACACGCTCTTCCTTACATAGAGCTGAACTTTGCCCACTGGAAAGTTTTACCCAGGGGCCCTAGCTCTGGTCCCTGGAACTTCACAGGAGTGAGGTTCTCCTAAATGTTCTCTTTCTCAGGTTAAATATCCAAAAGTGCTCTCCTTTCCTCCTCTGGCCAGGAAATGTTTTGTTACATTGTCTAATTACCGCTCATGTCAGTATTTTAGTTTCACAACTGCATTGCAAGTTCTGAAACATCAAAAGGTGGGCAGGGCCTGGGTGTTCTCCTCTCCAGGTGACCTTGATCGTGCCTAGGTGGGTGCCAGTCACACACTCGGTTCCTCTCAGGACTAATATTTATAGTATGTCTCATTTCTTCCTCTGGTCAGATAATTTTCCCACTGCCCTTTCTGATCATCAGAAACCATCGAATTTCGGGGCTGAAAAACAAATCCCGGTTCAATAACCTTTGTTCTTCAGTCAAGGAAAGGAGATGCCATGAGTTGTCTTGCCCCAAACCCCAGTTAGTGCCACAGGCAAAGACCAGGAAAAAACCAGAATCCCAGTATTGGCCAATGTTTTCTCCACTCCATCAGCCTGCCTCCAGGCCTCCTCCTGTAAGACTCTTCCTCAGTCCTGTCTCCCACCCATGTTGGCCAGGGTGCCCTCTGGGGATGGGACCACAGGCAACAAGGAAGGCCAGGGCCTGAAGGAAGGTCTAGTAGAGGAGTGGGGTGTGTGAATGTGTGTGCGCTAGGGGTGCGTGGCAGAAGGGCAACAGTGGGTTAAAGTTAACACCAGACAATGATGCAATCCCAGAATCTGAATTGAGTGCAGGTCTCTTTAAGAAAGGAGTAGCTGTAATCTGAAGCCTGTTGGACGCTGGATTGGGAGGCAGCAGAAAAAGCTCTTGTGCTTGCAGGAGCCCCCTCAGTGTGCAGACCTAGGCTGGGCGTGGAGCTGCAGCGCACCCACAGGTAAAGCAACTCGCTGTCTGGTCTGTGTGTCAGGGAAAGACAGGAGAGGCTACCCTGGGCAGGGAGGACTGGAGAGAGGCAGGGTGCCCAAGAAGTGAAAAAGAGGAGTGCCAGGGAGAGGAGGTGACGAAACAGTAGCCCCCATAGCTTGTGTACCAGGGTGAGTGGATGCGAAAGGGCAGTGAGTTGGGGGTCAGAAGGCTGTGTCCCAATTATCTCCAACCCCCCCTGTACCACTAGGAGATGCTGGGAAGACTTGAATGAAGTGGGTGGAAGCAATGGAGGGGTGGCGGTGGGGGAGAAGCAGAGACCTCAGCTGCTGGGTCAGGTGTGAGCAGCACCTCAAAGGGGCTCTGCAGCCCCGAGAGTAGGAGGCTGGAAGGGGGCTGTGCTTCCGTGGGGGGCAGCTGGGGAAGCAGCCCGTCCTGCAGCCCAGCTTTGGCTTCGGCTCAGCTCCCTGCTGCTTTTTCATAGTCAACAAGTGCTGATTTCAAAGGTAGCTTCCCAACCCCACCAAGCAACTGGCCTGTTGAGCCCTACTTGAGGGTTGGGTTGGAGGACAGCTAGGCTCTTTTATTTAGTGCCCACTGTTTTTCGTTGGCCAAATTAGCTGCCAGCAAAAGCTGGGAGGTCAATGGGGTTTTGGCCTCTTGCAAATAGTGACCACTATTTATCCCAGCCAATGTTTGAGGTTTGGGGGCTTGGCTGCCAGTACTGGAGAGAATGGCTGTCCACACCCTTTCTGCTCCTTGGGGCAAGCCACAGCAAGAAGTGGGTCTGAGCCAGGGAAAAGCTACGAGCTTCCCGGAAACCCAATTACTATCTGGCTAAGGGTGGGAGAGGAAGGGGGCCAGGGAGTTCTATTCCTAGAGTGGCCCTTTGGGAGTTTGGGGAGGTGACACTCATGGGCACACTGGTCCAACGCAATCAGGTTCCAAGACTTCAGAAGGAACTTGCCTGGAGACTAGTGAGGTTACTGTGAGTGGGATGGACCTGGAGGGGACCCTTCAGAATCTTCATCCCAGAGCCAAGGGAGAGGGGTGGTGCCCTTACTTGCACTGCCCATGAAGTCCACAGCCATGTGGCTTGAAGGCTGTGTGGTTCTGGGAGGAGGAGGGATGGTGTTTGTCTCATAACTAGGTTTAATCTGAAACACATGTATTGGCCCAAATTTATCCTCCCAGCTTAAAAGCAAGACCACAAAATCCCAGTTCCTTGTGTCTCTTGATTTGGGCAATGTGGCAGACAGTGAGGCCTGACCTCGGCCCAACAGGAAGGCTATCTATCTTCTTCCCATGCCCTCCCCCACTTGGTAGGACAGGAGTCTGGCTTGGATACTGCCCTTTGGACAGGATGGCATCGTTGTCCCTGTGTCCCCGGCCAGGCAATCGTTGCCTGCTCCAGCCCATGGAATAATCAGCTTGGATGAGGCATGGAATTATGCTCAGAGGAGACTCCCCCCATGCAGACACCTACTGTCTGCCCTCTTGCTGCTCTTGTTGGAGGCTTTCAATAATCTCTCCACTTCCCTCATCCCCAGGACTTCAGGTGGAGGATTCAAAGAGGTGCCATTAATACTATGTGTCCTGGAGACCGGCTTTGGATCAGCTGTGGAGCTATGTGCCTTTTCCCGCCAGGGTCCCTCACCTCATCTTCGGTCCTCAGCTCACCCACGTGGTGACAGTGATCACAGGACCTGGGGCTTGAGCTCAAACTCTGTAGGGATTTCTACAGAGAAGGTCCCACCTTTGAGGGCGTTGGAATTGTGAACTTGGTTTGCTTAAACACCATGCCAGAATGACCTCCACCTCCTACTGTAACTCCCTGCCCTGGCCTGGGTGACTAGAGTAAACAACTTTTCCTCTAGCCTTGTTGCCTATGCATCTCACTAAATTTTCAGTCTCTAATAAACCAGCCTCTTAAGGCTCAGGCAAGGAAGGCTCCAGCTAGCTTTGGGTGGGGCTGGCTGGGTGGAGAGAGCAGCTGTAAGCCTGGATGGTGTTAAGGTCTCTATCTTGCACTGCAGCAAAAGCTTCGAGACAACGGAAAATTTCTCCCTGAGGGGCAGGGGCAGCCATGTGGAAGAGCAGCTGCCTGAGAACAAGGGGCTCCATGGAGCTCACTCTGAGACACAGCTCGAGATCAGGGTTTAGAAGGAAAGCCAGGCTAGTCCCCACTGGCAGTCCAGCCATAAGCTGAGCAAATAAGGAGGTGATCTTTTCTTTTGTTCCTTTCATGCTCTACAATCTTGTCTGGTGTATTATTAGGCTTAATTTTTAAGGACTTTGGCCAAAAATCACATACCGTACTCCCAACTTTCCTATTTGTTCAGAGAAGTCAGAAAAGCATGTATGGTGTGTGTGTGTGTGTGTGTGTGTGTGTGTGTGTGTGTGTGTGTAACAGAATGGAGCAGAACCTACTATAAATTCTTGACTTTGCAGTATGGATGGAAGGAAAACTTGGACTAGCTAAAGGTCCTGGTTGCTGAGACATTGTCCCACTTTTTAACCAGGAGGCCTCTTGGAGGATCTTATCTGTGAATGTCCCCAGCTGCCCTCCCACCCCCATATCCTCACTCCAGGGCCCAGAAGCCAGACCAGAGCTGGGTCAAAAGAGACCATGGCTGGGGAGGTGAAGGAGCTTGGGTGGTCTTACTAAATGGCAGGGTTGTTTAACCTGAAGGAAAGAAGGCCCTTGGGGTGTAAGAGCTATTTTTGAACTGGTAGGGGAAGAAGACCTGGCTCTGCAGGTGAGAAGGGGACCCTGGTGTTCCAGTTGTAGTGACATGTTTTGGCTCAGGGACCACTGGAGAAGAGCTCACCTGTCTCTAGCACTGGTGAGTGCTATTAAGGCATTATCTAATTTAATCCTCATCACAATAGTTAAGAACTACTTGATTTCCATTTTACAAGAGAAGATATTGTGATTTAGAAAGCTGTTAAGACACAGAATTGAGATTTGAAACCAGGCGGTCTGACCCTATACCCAGAACTCCTAATCATGAAAGTAAGAGCTCTTAACACAAAGCTGTCTGAGAGGGAAATGAGTCCTTTATGAGGCCACGGGTTCCAGGCCAGAGGAATTCAAGGAGTCTGAGAACTTCTTGGGGATAGCAAGCGCTGGCCCGTATGCCTCTGTTCTCTGTGATTCTACGTGAGACATAGGTTCTGCTCCATTCTGTTACTAGACATTGCCCCAAATCCTATGTAATGGGCTGGTCTGGTGCCTGCAGGGAAAAGCCTTAGTGTGCACTTGTGCTAGATCATATCTACACGAAGGAGCCCACTGCTGGGTCTTCACTGACCTGGAGCTTTAGGTTGGAAGGTGGGTCTCCTGACGCAGACTATGGGGTGGAAGCACAGTTCACCATAGGACTGTGGGCCATGAGGCAGGTGGAGAGGTGGGGAGTTGATGAGAGAGAGCGATCATCAAGCTGAGGGTCCACTTCTAGCCTGGAGAGGCTGGAGGGAAGGTGCCTAATCCTGCCAATCTCCTGTTCCCTGCCCAGGGTGGCCTGGGTGGTGCAAGGTGGTGGGCGAGGGAAGTGGGCTGCCACCTCTCCCTTTCTTGCAGGCCCCAGGATGCAGGTCCTCATGCTACTCCTTTGGACCGGAGCCCTCCTCGGGCATGGCAGCTGCCAGAACGCTGGCAGCCCAGAGGAGGTTAGTGGAGAGTGGGATGAGGTGGGGGCATGGGGCCTTGAGCAAGCTCAGTCTCTGCTCAGCAGATACCCAGGTTCCAGGTCAGGCTCTGGCCTTTACACCTAGATGGGACCTTGGTTTCTCCATCAGCAAAACAGAGAAAATGTCTTGCCCTGCCTTTCAGGGAACATAGTGAGGACAAAAATAAGATTCAAAAAAAAAGTGAAAAGCACAGCGCTCTCACAAACCAGGGTTGTCTCTTCAGTGAAGACCTGTTCTCATTACCTTGCATTACTGTGGGTCTCACTGAATGGGTGATATTCTTGGATATTGGTTCCAATGTAAGAGCATGAAAAGGCCTCCTTCCTGTGCAGAGCTTCAGCACAGCGGGGTTGCAAAGGCAGATGCTGAGAAGCCTAACCTGTGACTGTAGGGGGGGAGGAGGTGACTGTCACAGGAAGGGCCAGGGCAGCCAGGGCATCTTGGCTAGAGCCCTGGACTTTATTGTGAGTTCTGAGTCTGAATTCTGGCTCTATCTCGCACCAGTTTTGTGGCCTTATACAAGTCCCTTTTACCTGAGTCTCTGTGTCCTTATCTATAAAATGAGATTTAAAGTATCCATTCTTACATGGCCATTGTGGCCAGTCACTTATATTTTATGTACTGAATTCTTAATCTGTAGGTGCTGGAGATGGGTGGAAATGTAAAAGACTTAATTCTTGCCTTAAAGCAACTCAGTCTTCTGATATATTAGTCTTTGGGGTATCGAATACATCAACAAGTATGAAATGAAGTAACTCAAATGAAAAGAACTAGCACAGAGCCTGGCACGTACGTGGTGCAGAGTTAATAATATGTAAGTGGTAGTTGACTCTCCCTTCAGATTAGGGTGATCAGGGAAAGTCTGTGGTGGAGGCAGTGATATCTGATCAGGGCATGATAGAGAAGTTAACAGGAGGGTCCAGGAAGAGACCTGGGAGCAGTAAGCGAGCCTGGTCTGGCCTGAGAACAGGGTTTCTCGGAAGGGGAGAAGGCTCCTTGTTTTTGTTTTGTTTTGTTTTGTTTTATTTTGTTTTGTTTTGTTTTTTGTTTTTAAGTGTGTCACAGGCCTGGAGCTCACTAGTATTTAACCCTGGTCAGATAATCTCTCTTCTGGACTGCCCTTCCCTAGCAGAGAGCTCTGTGTGATCAGGGAGTACAATGTCATTCCAACATTAGGCTAAACCTACCATACCCAGGTAGGGAGCCTGAAAAACACCCCACTCCAAGCCTCGAGTCCGGTCATCCACCACACTCATTTCCACTGGTTCTTGTACACAAATACAGGGCTCCCCGGCCCCTGACACCACAGGGGTGTCAGTGGAGGAGGAGGACCCCTTCTTCAAGGTCCCTGTGAACAAGCTCGCAGCAGCCGTCTCCAACTTCGGCTATGATCTGTACCGCGTGAGATCCGGCATGAGTCCCACTGCCAATGTGCTCTTGTCTCCGCTCAGCATAGCCACTGCCCTCTCTGCCCTCTCCCTGGGTGAGTCCTACTAAGGCAGAAAGCCCTAGAATCCTAGAGTTGCCCTCTGGCCTCTCCACATCTACGGCTCTCTAAGTCCCGAGGCACTGCAATGAGAGGGGGCGGTGAAGGGGTGGGGAGGGCCAAGAGCTAGTGAGACTGGCCAGAGTGGGAGGGAGCTGAGCACTGCTGATGCAGATGTGTGGCTTCAGGACCACTTACTGACATGGTGACTTTGACACTCATTTATTCCTTAAATGAGTTTCTATTACGTGCCAGCCATTCTGCTAGGTTCTGGGGGTATGCACATAAGCAGGCATGGTTTTTGCCCTCACTTGGGCCACAGCTTAGTTCACAGGGGAAATTAATAAACAGGTAACTGCAAAGCAGTCCGGTAAATGCTGTGATGGGAGAAGCACAGGGATTTGTACCCCTCACTCCCACCCTCCTCTCTCTAGGCCTGATGCCCTTAGCCTACTTTAGGAAAATCTCTATTTCTTCTGTTGCCTTCAAATTCCTTGCTCACCTAGAATGTCTCCAGTATCAAAAGACAAAAAGACTGAGGGTACAGTGTCCCTGTCCTATAGTGAGAACTGGCCTGATTTGGGGCCTGGTAGATAGTTATAGAGGCCCATATCTTTGTCTCTTTGGCAGGAGCTGAACAGCGGACAGAATCCAGCATTCACCGGCTCTCTATTATGACCTGATCACCAACCCAGACATCCACGGCACCTACAAGGAACTCCTTGCCTCCATCACAGCCCCCGAGAAGAACCTCAAGAGTGCTTCCCGAATCATCTTTGAGAAGAGTGAGTGTGCTAGCCTGGGCTGCCTGAGGAGCATGGGGCTCTATGCTCCATGGGACAGTAGTGGGAGAAGGTCTTTCTAAACAGTGGGCCATGTATATCCAGGCCAGGCCTGACACTGGTGGGCAGGAAAGCGCTCCATGAGCCCAAAGAGGATCAGAAAGAGGAAGTGGGCTGAGGGAGACAGTGGGAAGGGAAGGCTGGGGGAGGGCAGTAACATGAAGAGAAACAGCAGTGAGCAAAATGTGTAGTTCCCTGTCCAGTGCTGCTGGGGGAAGCTGGCGCAAAGTCCTGGCAAGTCATTGGAAGTTGCCAGGCAGAAAGTCAGGGCCTGCTGAGTGATAAACCAAAACTTCGGCCTGGCATGCTCTCAAAGAGAGGATGCTTGTTTAGCTCTCAGAGCATACTAACCCTGATCCATTTCTTCCCAGAACTGCGGATAAAATCCAGCTTTGTCGCACCACTGGAAAAGTCATATGGGATCAGGCCCAGAGTCCTGACCGGGAACTCTCGCTTGGACCTCCAGGAGATTAACAATTGGGTGCAGGCCCAGATGAAAGGGAAAATCGCTAAGTCCACAAGGGAAATGTCCAGTGAAATCAGCATTCTCCTTCTTGGGGTGGCTTACTTCAAGGGTGAGGGCTTCTCTACTTCTCTTTTGGCTAAGGGTGGATGGTGAGTGTCAGATAGGGTGAGAAAAGGGGAAGTTAAAGACCTAATTCAACAAGTCCCAGAGGTAAAGCAGAGCAGGAGCTGAGAAATACACTTGCCTGAGGGCTATCTGCTGTCATCCAATCCAAGGCAAATGTCTGATAAGTGCCTAAGAAGTACAAAAGGCTTGTGGAGAGAAGAAAGCACCACCACTCTTGTGCCTGTTTGGGGCCAGGGTGGGTGGGGGGCACTGTTAGATTTCTGGCTGGAGTCAGACAAGGGACAAAGCCCAGTTCCACCTTTATTGGCTGTAGAGCCCTGTACAAGCTTCATAGCCTTTTTGGGCCTATTTTCTCATCTCTAACACAGGGACAATACACTTATTTCAGAGGCACCCTTTCTACATCTTCTCCCATCATACAACAAGCTCAGCACTGTTCCCAGGGCATAGCAGGTACTCAATAAAACACTGTTCTCTAATAACATTCTTCTAGCCTGTGGTGATGTGCCTAAGACTATTCCACGGGTCCAGTATGAGGCCAATCCCAATCAGATAAATCTTGGGTAGGATTTCAGTCAACCTCCCCTTAAAATGTTTTATAACCACCTATCAGGCAATAGCAAGAACAGACCCCTAAACTCCTGGAGAAAAGCCCTACTTGAAGCACTGATCTCCAGGAAGTGAAAGAAGCAGTTACAAACCAGCATGTTTAAAGGCCACATTAAACTAAGGGAGCTTGGTCATCACCTTGCTGTGTGAGCATTGGCAAGTCACTTCACTTCTCTGGGCTTCAGTGCTTTTTCAGTTATGAGAGGGGTGATGAGATGTCAGGTTCCCTTCCAGCTCTGACCTCCTTTGATTCTGTTTCCCAGATACACCACTACAGAAGCGTACATGTTAACTTTTCTCCCAGGCATCACAGAATTTGTAAAATCCAGACCGTCAAATCAATAATATCAGAATATTTCCTTCTGAGTTTACCTATTCCCTGGTGTGTCAGGGCCTCTAACAATTAAGAGTCCTTTAGCCAGGCAATTTTCAACACTATACTTTGGTCTCACCAGGTCCCAATCCCTTCCTGGTCTCCTGGGGCTCAGGGCACTCCATTTGTTTCATTCCAGGGCAGTGGGTAACAAAGTTTGACTCCAAAAAGACTTCCCTCCAGGACTTCCACTTGGATGAGGAGAGGACTGTGAGAGTCCCCATGATGTCAGACCCCACGGCCGTTTTACGCTATGGCTTGGATTCTGATCTCAGCTGCAAGGTCTGTAGGAGAGGGATGAGTCGTGGGTGGTGGAGAGGACAGATGGTGTGGAAACACCTTTGAGATCTGATAGCTGTCTAAATTTCGCCTGCTGTGTTACTTTAAGCAAGTGAACAACTTCTCTGAGTCTGTTTTTCTTAAAGGTGGGTAGTTGTCCAAACTTACCCTTTCAGGGTTTGTTGTGAGAATTAATAAGGTAATGGGAGATGGGCCTTCCAGATTGGGCACTCAAATGGTGTTTTGTTGTCTTTCTTTCTTTCCTTCCTTCTCTCTCTCTCTCTTTTTTTTTCCCCTTTATGCGTGTGTGTGTGTCGGGGGAGGGGAGGGATTTTATTTTAGAATTCAAAGCCAAACTTTCAAAAACTGTCACAAACTCCAAACTGCTTACATTCTAAAATTTTTTAATTTTAAAAGAAGTCAGTAGTTGTTAACTTTTTTCTTTGCGATTCTGCCAAAGCACCTGAAAACACTCAAAAAGAATGCCATGTAGGCACACATATGCATTTCTGTATATAATTTCAGGGGCCCCTACCACCATTTTTCCCACGGACCTTAAGGTAAGAACCTCTGCTCGAAGGATCCATTTTATTGTGGCTTCTTTTTCATTGTGCCCAACACCCCCATTTCTAGTCCAGGGCTCCATATGTAACTGATGATCAGTGACTGTTGGCAGACAAACCTTGGGAGAAAACAGACCACGAATTCAATTCTAGCTCCTTAGAACCACAGGAAAAAATTCTTTCATCAGATAACTTCACTTGGTATTAGGCCAAGACAAGAAAGGGTATCGGTCAACTTTTTAAAGGAACATCAGTAGAGGTCTTGCTTCCAGAACGCAATAGCCTAGAAGGACAACTGTTAAATACATTAGGGGCTGGAGAAAGCAAGGCCAGGGCCCCACCATAGGAGAGAAGGCAGCTGGGGTGTGTGTGTGCATGTGTGTGCGTGTGTGCGCGTGTGTGCGTGCGTATGCACCTATCCCCTAGGCTCCTGGCCCCAAAGGACTAACCCATGTGGTTTCTCTTTCCTCTGTTGTTACAGATTGCCCAGCTGCCCTTGACCGGAAGCATGAGTATCATCTTCTTCCTGCCTCTGAAAGTGACCCAGAATTTGACCTTGATCGAAGAGAGCCTCACCTCTGAGTTTATTCATGACATAGACAGAGAACTGAAGACTGTTCAAGCAGTTCTGACTGTCCCTAAGCTGAAGCTGAGTTATGAAGACGAAGTGACTAAGTCCCTACAGGAGATGAGTATGTCTGCAAGACCCCTTTGCTCTTGGGGTGGGTGGGGTTGAGTCTTTGAGCCTTCTACCTTGCTAAGCAGAACTCAAAGACTACATGACTTTGTAGGGAAACTATAGCTGATTCTTTAATTCTAATACATAGTGTTGGAGGGGAAGATTGAACTTACCTTCCTTATCAGACTCGTTCCTTAGCCCAATGAGCATACATCCTATAACAGGAACTTAGAACACTGCCTCTCAAGACAGGTTTGTTGACCTGGTTTCTAATATTAACCTCGCTTGCTGTGTGCTCTTGAACAAGTCACTTAACCCTTAACCAGCCCAGAGACCTACATACCTCACAGCTTACTTACCTCCTTGAATCAGGATTTAAGATTTAGGATTGTATTCTTCCTTGAAGTATTGGATAAGGCAAGGTTTTAATGGAAATCTCTTTCAATCTCTGCAGAATTGCAATCCTTGTTTGATTCACCAGACTTTAGCAAGATCACGGGCAAACCTATTAAACTTACTCAAGTGGAACATCGAGCTGGCTTTGAGTGGAATGAGGATGGGGCAGGCACCACCCCAAGCCCAGGGATCCAACCTGCGCGCCTCACCTTCCCCCTGGATTATCACCTTAACCAACCTTTCATCTTTGTACTGAGGGACACAGACACAGGGGCCCTTCTCTTCATAGGCAAAATTCTGGATCCCAGGGGCACTTAATGCTCCATTTTAATGTTCAAATACCCTAGAAGAAAACCCTAGAGGGATAGCAGATTATACATTACATGAAGTCTGCCCCTATAATGTTTCAATGTATACTTTGCAATAAAAGTGCTTTATCCTTAACTTTTGTTACCCTGTTCCTCCTCCTATTCTGAGCTATATTAAGTTTAATATGAAGATAAATAGCCTTTTAGGAATTTGCTGGTCCTGTACTTATAGCCTGGGCCTATCTAAACTCTGAAAAAAGTAACTATTTATAAGGACTTTTAGTTATCTGCATTGTATAAGGCAGGGACTGATTCTCTGCCCTGGGGTGTTTACACACTAGGACCACTAATCCCCCTCGGAGGGCATTTTGTGCCTCCACAATCTTAAATAAACCAGACTTTAGGTTTTAATGAAAGCACAGATATCCCCCTAGTCAAGCTAATGTCACCTGACAAGGATAACACATGGACAGATAAGAGAGGTAATTTATAACTTCAGAATATAATTATTTTATAAAGCATGTAAAGCAAGCTCTCAAGTACACATAAAATGAGACTTGACATGTAAAAATTCTAAACATATTCCTTTTAAGGAAGTATGCCTATTTTACAAAGTACAACAGGACCTTTTTCAGGAACATGAAACATGACAAGCGTTTGGAACAGAATAACTAACTACAGAATTGTCCACAGGACTAAATTTTTCTTTCTGAAAAAGTTAGCTCTACCAAAAAAGTCTCACTGGCCACTACTTACCAGCGTGACTTAGCAGAAAGGAAAACAAATGAGATTCTGCCTGCCCTTCATTCAAATGTTTGAGTACAAACTGTGTTCCAAATACTCAACTTCCTGAAAAGCTTCTGCCAGGAATCTTCAGGGCTATTCATTTCCTGATTATAATGCCGTGGCAACCAATGGGCACTTCTCATGCACACTCAGGGTCAGCTACCTCTCAAAGCATGTGGACCTGGCATTCTTTTCCACTAGCTCATCTGAACCACCTGGCCACCAGGATTCAGACCCAGAGAGTCTCCCAGCCTTCTGAACAGAATGGGGCCTAAACCGTTGCTACACATCTAGGTAGAAGAGCACTATACCCCCTACTACCTCTGTCTCTTAAGTTTGAAACTACAAGCAGTAATGCCCTACCCTCAGCATCTTCTGAAGTTTTTTCCCTCCTACTTGGTACTTATGCAATCTGTATTTTATTTGCCAGCTTGGGGAGGTCTAGTAGAAAAAAAAAAATCACCTCTTTTCAGGCTTGCTGATAAACAGAACTCAGACAGGAGGCACATGTGATAATAAAGTCATTGTTATAAGCTTGATTTTATTAGTATTTGGTCAGTGAGTCTCCCACAAGTACAGAATGAAAGCCAGATAATAAGGACTGGAAAACTGGAAGAAAACAAATTTAGAGTTGCCATCCAAGGAAAAAATTTCCCGACAACAGAATGGCCCCACATTTATTTTTCTACTCACATTTTATACTCCACCAGTTTTAACAAAGGATTTGAGGAAGCTAGATACCATAAACGAAACT
Source organism: Eonycteris spelaea (assembly GCA_003508835.1). NCBI lineage: Eukaryota > Metazoa > Chordata > Mammalia > Chiroptera > Pteropodidae > Eonycteris > Eonycteris spelaea. Next base: position 2,740,816 of record PUFA01000181.1, read on the forward strand.
GCGTCTCTAGAGGTAAGGAGCCTCACTGATCTTGCTTTATAATTATTTTTCAATTACAATACGACTACTAAGAGTTTAAGCTCCCATTGGGGTGGCACACAACATTTCATTACTACTAGAAACCATAGGAATGTTCCAGGGAAAGCGACTATCATCATTTAGTGAGGTGGCGTCTAGCCAAAACCCCAGGCTAACATCCAGATGCCTGCAGATGAGCTAAAATTCCTTTTAAAGGGCCTAGGCTCTCCAGATACTAGTTTTAAGTCGTTTCTGGGAACTGGGAGTTTTTACTAGAGGACAGTTAACTATTTCAAGAAACATTCATCAAAATAATAGGCGAACATTATCTCCAACTGCAATGCTTTCCAAGTCCTCCCCACCCCTCATATACTAGGCATGTGACTGTCAGGCAAGTCCTGTATTTCCTGGTGACAGCTCAATTGCAACAGAATTCCTCTAATTCATCTTCTACTGGCTCCTTTCCTGTGGTTCAAAGTCTCCTTGGGACCCTATACTGAAGGCCCCACAGGGATAGGCGGCAAGTCCAATAAACAGGATTTCATCTTTTGTAGCTCCTGGATCTCATCATTCCCAGGGCCATAGTGCATCAACAGAATCTTTTCTGCCTTTTGTATTGTGTTCAGAGCTTCGGGTATTGCAAACCTGAACCAAAGGAGATGAGGGAAGCATATTCACTCATTCAATCAAGCAAACCTTAGCTGAATGAGGGCCTACTCACACCCTGTGAAGAATATGAAGTAGAACATTTTTGTCTTCAAGGATCTTACAATCTAGAAGGGCAAATAAGACAACTTTCACAAACACAATGCAAGGCAGAGTTTGAGAACAAAGTTATGAAAAAAAGTATAAATTTTCCAGGATCCTGAGAAATAGGAAAATCTCAAAGCATTACTCATATATTTTCCCCAAGGTTTACTCAGGAGTCATCATCTTAGGGTGACCAAGTCAACCCCTGATCTAACCCTTTTGTCTCTTTCTCTGATCAAATGGACTGTCTCTATGTCTCAGGTACCAGGTCCACCCATCATTCATAATTTTAGGATCAAGCTTCAAACACTTACTCACACAAATATACACTAATGGCAGCTTTATCAAGGCTAGAGTTATTCCATCCAGAAATACTGAAATTAGGGCCTCCCAATGATTTCAGCTGCAAAAGTGGATGAGACATCAACTCATTCATTACTTTTAACCTTTCCTTTCTACCTTCCTTTTTACCTTTAAAGCATGGTCCTTTCCTTTTAGCCCTTAAAGCAGGGTTTCTCAGCCTTGATACCATTGACCTTTGGGGCTGGACAATTCCTAGCTGTGAGGGCTGTCCTGTGCATTGTAGGATGTTTAGCAGCAACTCTGGCTTCCACTGAGTCATGATAATAAAAAATGTCACCAGACATTGCCAAGTGCCCCCTAGGGGGCAAAATTACTCTTGGTTGAAAGCAACTGCTTTAAAAGGAATAGGACTAGGGAGAAGGGACAGTCCCTGGAGCTGAGGGTGCTGAGAATGAGAGTGCCAAGGGAGGTGTGAGTAACCAAGGAGGACTGAGAAGAACTGCCATGATGTGGGTGGTGGGGCTGCTTGGCAGTTCTCCCTGGGAAACTCCCTTCAGAGCTAAGAGCTTTACTCATATCCCTCAGGAGGAAATTCTAAAGCTTCAAGTTTGTCAGCAAAACAGAAGGAAAGGATCCTAAAGGGGAAATAAAGAAGTTTCAACATGCTTGAAAGCACCATAGAAAAAAAGTAATATATAGAAGAGCCTAATAAAAGATAGAACAGTATGTAGCCTGGTGAAGTGCTAGGAAACAAGAGAAAGACTTACCCATTGAAAAAGATTTGGGCCAGTTTGAAGAGCTCATGGCCCATTTCAACACTGGATGGCCCATGGCGAACCTCAACCGCTTGGAGGCTCTTCTGGAGATGGGCAGCTGACTTTTGCCAGTCCTCTGTAAAGAAAGAAAAATTTGGTTCCAGAAAAGAACCGCAATCAACTGTGGATGAACATTTTCAGGGTGAAAAAGGGAGAGTTGCTTAAGTTGAAAGACTAAGAGACAACCAACCAGATGAGGCCAGAGTCATAACCATCACACAAGGCAAAATTGTTCTCCTGAGCCGAAAATGAAGACACATGCCATACCTAAGGCAGCGTAGGCCTGGGCCAGGTCATCCTCGATTTCTCCCACCACACGGTGTTCCACTGGCAGGAAGCTCTCAGCATCATACCGGCACCCCAACAGCAGCTGAATGGCTTGCTCTATCAATTCAAAGGAAAGTGGCCTCATTATAGACACAAACCCAGCCCTAGAAATGAGAACACAGCTCTTAAATTCTATATTAGTCGGGCTGAATGTGCAAACTTCACTTTGTCTCCTTGGGTTGTAACCAACCTACAATGGTTGTTCCAATAAAGCTTTTGTGCCCTTTATTTTCTTTTTCAATACAAAGAGGTGCTGGGTGAGGGCTCTCACATTTACTGAGTTTCCATTTGCAGTCATTATTTCTCTTGACTTAGAAAACTAAGCTAAAGGTCAACTTTCATAAAGTAGGGTAAATAAATTCCCATGACATCCAGCTCTAAGGCAGACTTTTCAAGGGTAATGAGGGATTCTAAAACTCCTTCTCTGAAAAAAGCAGGATACTTATATCCATTGGGCACAGGCTCCATTGCTCTCTAGAAGAGAGATGAGGCTCTAATGAGGGCAGAACAATCTCTCTAGGAAATTAGGTCATTTGGCCTTGGAATTAAAATAAATGACACTGAATTTCTTGATATCCACAAAGATCATGGATCGCAAGGATAACACTTTAGTTACATGGGATACTCTAATTTAGCTATCTGATGCATGAAAACTGTGGCTTAAGTCATCTGCCCTGGTTTCAAGGACACCACAGAAATTGAGCTGGTTGGGTTTGGTCTCCTTGGCCTACACAGCCATCTTGTGGCTGTCATGGGGATAATTAAATTTAATTCTTACATCAATTCTTAGTATCCTTGAGTCCAAGGTGATATTGGAATGAATAAAAGAGAAGGGGCTAAAGGACCAAACCAAGGAGCCAGTCTCACCTAGTTTACCATTTCTGAGAAGATTCTGGGCCGTCTTAACCTGCTGCTGAAGGTCCTGTAACTGAGAGACTAGGTGATCCCTGCTGATTGCTTCTGCACAAGATGTGTTGCCACAGCTCAGCATGTCATCTCCCTGTGGAAGTCAGTTTTATCTTTATTTCTATACCAGAGTTGGTTAGCAATGCTGACACATGCTTATATCATAGGATCACTCCATAGCTTCTAACTTTATAAGGGGAAAGAGACTCCTGTGATAATATACCCTGACCAAAGCCTGATTGAATCTGGTTTGATAGCAGCAATTCTAATGAAAGCAGCAGCCAATCTCCCAGAGATTTAATTTTTACAACCAAAATTAAACTGTTACAGTCCACGACTTTTTTCCAGCTCTAAATCCCTCTTGCATCTCTCGTTGGGGCTAGGACTTTGACAGACACATTTCTAGTGGTTCTAAAAAAGCCATAAGAAAACTAATAGGAAAAGATGCTAGTGAGGCCTCCCCCCATTTAACTTTGGGTTTGTAACTTTAGCTTTCCAACAAACCAGCTCTACATTCCACTTACAATTCCCCTAAGAATATTGTATCCCCTGGCAGAAGAGAAAATCACTGAGATAGATACTTGCTGTTTATTAGATGCCAGTATCTATGCCCTCATTTGCCAATAGCAGCCTGATTTCTGCTGAGGATCCTCTCCCACCCTCCCATAGTCAAGTGCTGGTAGCTGAGGGGGTGAACATGTGGCTCAGATCTGGCCGATTCCTCTGGCCCAAATGGCTGGAAGAAAACTATTTGCTCTCTCATTTCCCTCTAGCCACAGGTATCTGGTCATTGAAACTCAAGAACAGTTTTGCCCAGACCGCTGTTAGACCAGAGCATGTTTTTGGTCATCTTGCCATCACAAGAGGGAAGTCTGTCTGAGGATGGGGCTAACAGAGAAAATGGAGCTAGAGAGAAAAGTAGGGTCTTGGTGATATTACGAGCCCTTGCATCAAATTGTAACTGAAGTACACCTATCTTAGAACCTTTTAGTGATTTACTTGAGCAAATAAATTCCCAGTCTTCCCCCGCCCCCTTAAGCCAGTTTATGTGGGAATTTCTGTTATTTGCTCTTGCAAATCTTTCTCTTGAAAATTAAGTCCAATCTTTCCCTGCAGTTCCTGCAGAGGGTAAATCAATGAGTGGGGAAGGTGGGATGAAAGGGAAGAGAGAGTACAGCTCTCAGCACCTATAAGCCCAGATGGCTTCCATCTAAAGATTTATGGCCTTTGCCTGGGTAACCGAACTCCAGGAGAAGTCAGGAAGAGAAGGGAGAGGAGAGATTCACCTGCATGAGTGTTCTGCAACGGTTACAACAGAATGCTTCCCACCTGGACCCTGCGGTGGTTCTGTGCTTCTCATTTTGACAAGCTGGACAACTGCAGTCAAAGAAATACTGAGACCTCAGCTTCTGTTGCCTTTCAGCAGCACCCATCCTGCTCTCGTGAGGCCCTGCAGTGAGATCACACTTGGCCAATATTTAAAGCAAGAGAGAGTCAAGCATTACTTTAAAAAATTCAGCTTAGGACAGGGTCTGGTCAGTTATTCATCATGTTACAGGTACCCTTTACTCAAACATTTGTGGAACTAGATATAGAAATAAGCTTCCAAGTTGTAGGAACAGGCAGAAAAAGAAGCTGAAAAGTTGTTCCTAACCCATTTTCAGAATACAAAGTTTGTGGAAATTAAGCAGTGGTATACATGATAGTTTAGACGACAGGGCCCAGTAAGGTTTTTTTCCCCTCCTAAGTGTGCACTGCCTCTTCTAAGAAACAAACACTGGACGGGTGAAGGCACCTGCCCAGTTGTTTGCTCATTCTAATTCACCCTGTCCTTTCTGCTGGACAAGAGTAGGCAGTAGTGAGGAAGGATGGCTCACCATAGCAGTGGAGAATCTCTTGCCCTTTTCCAATTTGCTCTGATGCCCGAACGGTGGCAACAGTGCTAATGAAAGACACGCTGGTGTTGGGGCTGCAGGAATGGTTCAGGAGGCTGACGACAGGAAAGATGCCTGTGGCAAGGCGAACCTGCTTGCTGTTGGTAATGATGTTCTCTTTAGAGCCTGAAAGTGCAAGAAGAAAAAAGAAAAATGTGTCAGGACATTAGTCCTGGTTTCACCATCCATTCCTCAGTAGAGGAGCTGGGCAATTGGGCCTGCAGCCCATCTGAGTCACAGCCCCACAGCCGGATCCATTATAATCAGATGGAACATGACTCACAGCAAACTCTGGTCCCCAGGAAGCAAAGCAAATGAACACACAAAAAGTCCACCAGAATCCTAGACCCTAACAATTGTGTCTCGATACCACAGAAAACCAAAGATTAAAATTTATAAAAGATAATAATAAAGGAATTATCAGTAGAGAGCTTTCTAGGCAGACAGTTCATAATGTTCATAAGAACATGGAAACCAGAGTACCTGCTGAGGTTATTTCCCAAAGATTTTTATAGTTTAAGTTCTTTTATTTAACTGGTCTTTGGTTGGTTAACAGTACAAGTAATCTAATTACTACCCCAAACTAAACAGGATTATATATTTAACAAAATCAATAGTTCTTGTGCTTACCTGCTCATTCTGCCCTTTGTCCTAACTTTATGGAAAATCAGTAAGCAGTATTTCTTATTGGGGAAAAAAACCCCACAACTCTGGGCTGCTTTATTTAAGATAGTCTCATATCCCAAACGATCTCTTATTTGAAACACAATTAACCAGCAATTTAACTATGTGATTGAATATTAGGAAGGAAGGGAAAAAAAGGCCTCTAAGCAACGAGGCTATTTCTGCACCACAGCTCATTCACTTATCTTCATATGTGAGTTCTTTTACTCTTTTGCAGGCTTACTTGCTCTTATTTTAGCCACAGTTCTAACTGGCTTGGTTTATTCAGTTTCTCAGCCCGCAACAGTCCAGAAACAGAATAAGAAACAGGTGCTAGGCTGGAGAAGGAAGCAAAAAACTTACACAAGAATAACAGCCTCAGAGTAAACAAAAACACTGTACTACTCAAATTGTACTACAACTACAACATTTCACTTAACCAGAGGTTCCTAAGACTGACAGTATACCTGCATGGATTTTTGTAATAGCTATACATATATCTCAGCAACGTGCACAACAGAGATGACCTGGAGCATCCAGAAAGGCTTAAATTGTGTTCAGTGGCCTTGTTTTATAAGAGAAAATTATATTTCCAGCAAAACTGGATAAATATGAAAGATATTGGTACTTAAAACTTTCAGTTCTCTGGAAAACTGAAAAACCATCAGATAATCGTGGTATTGCCGTATATGCCAAGCATCTCAATACACTAATCTGTAAAGAAATAACATAGTCTAGGTACAAAGGGAATGAATAGAGAAAATATCATGAACTATCACGTGAAAATGTTCTAGAAAGGAAAACATGAAATATATGAATAATGTTGTCTCTCTGAAGACCATTCTATTATCTGTTGCTATGGAGAACAGAATATATAAAATTCACAGAGAATCCAAATGACTCAATTTTAGCCAACAATTCTACAAATTGTATTGAAATCTTTCATCAGAGCTTCCCCTAAGTGCTTAACAGATTTTAGTTTCCTCCCCCTCTTTGTCTAATGCCTCCCTTCTGGTATACGTGCTAATGAGCAGTGAAAATGCTAAAAGGTAGGCAGCAGGAAGGAGGAGTACAGGGCACGAACAGTTTGTGGTCTGAATAATCAGCCTCTGCATAATTAAAAGTTGACTTGCATTCCCAACTACTGATAACTGGCAATTTATATTAGAACAGCTGCTAAGATTTTCCCAGAAAAAATCATCACAATACAGTGAGTAATGTCAGCTTCGTGAATTATTTATAGGTTATCTTCCAACAGAAGTAGCCCTAGGAACTGAATGGAGTATGTCAGAGTTAAGTCTTTAATTATTTCTAAAAAATTAAGTATTGATCTAAAAAAATTATTCAATATTTTGCATTAGTCATCTAGCAGTAGAGATAACAGAAAGTGAGAGTATGTATGTATGCACCTTATCAATCAAATTTAGTATGTGACATTTCATGCATAAAAAAGAGGGAATGGTTTTTTGTTTTTACCAAAAGTGTACCTTGTTAATATCCTAAGTGCATTTAAGATGGGATTCAAGTAAAGAAAAAAAGATTTATTCACAATAATTCCAGAATATACCTATTCTGGTAGATATTTTAAAACAAGAAATCTGTGTGTATATCAAATGATCAAAGACCCAAACTGAAGGTAGATGTCTTGGTTGTTGAAGAGCAAAAGCAAAGGGTAGCGAATTGATCTGAACCTACACAGAACCTCACTAAGCCTTGTTACGACATGAATCCAGATACATAATGTGCATTCCCACTGAGATAGAACCACACATACTAAGGTCTAGAATATTATCAGTGGCTTATTCTGTCCCTTAAGTACCAAAGACAGATTTCTGAGGAACTTTGATTAAATAGGATTTATTCAAAGATAATAATATACGTTTTTACAAGTTTTTGTCAAAGTCTATCCTAGTTAACACTTTAATCCTTCTTCTGTGCTACTAATGAAACAGCTGCTAATGAAATTCAATGAGAATACTAAATTGGGAGTTGTTGGAACCCCAAAGAAATATTAAAAAGGGATATGACAAGATTAGAAATATGAGCAGACTAAAACAAAATTAGATTAAAAAAAAAATGAAAGTGAACATTGCTGGCGGGCGTGCAACTGGTAGAACTTTCCTGGAGGGAAATTTTGCAATATGGATCAAGTGCCTTAAAAATATTCATATAAAAAATGTTCGAATCATTTGAATTATTTTTATTATTTAAAAAAAACAAATTAAAACTGCAAAAGGAATATATGGTAGTCAGAAAAAATTTTGAACTGAAAATTATAGAGAAAATAATAGTCAAGTATAAGCCTATCAGCCAGATATATCATATTGGTACATTTTCCTGCAGTCTTCTTTCTAGCCTACCTATGGAAATTTTGACATAATTGGCAATATAGAGCACAGAGTGATTTGTAAGTTACTTCTTTTCAGTTAATCTACCTTGGCCATTTACTTACATCCTAACTTAAAATGCATATAATCACAACCACCACCACCAAACCAACAAAGCAACTTTGCAATTCTGATAGGCAAAAATGGTTATCTTGTTTTTATTCTCAAGGAGGCCAGCCAGGCTTGTTCAGATGCCCACATCATCATTTTAAGGTGACAACAGAAGCTGCTAGGTCTCTTACAGTTTAGATTCAGAAATCACGTAAGGTCACTTATACTGCATTTCATTGGTCAAAGTAAGTTGCAGGGCTAGCCCAGATTCAAGGGTAGGGGAAAGAGTACCCCACCTCTTGATGGGAGAAAAAGCAATGTCAAGTTGCAAAGGGACAAACATACAGGGATGGGAGAAATCGTTGGGTCATTTTTGTACCTGATCTTCTCCAGAAGCCTGGAGGTTCATCCAGCCCTCTCTTTTATCCTTATGAGAATACTGAGCCACACAGACGTTAAGCAACCTGACCAAGTTCATACTGAGAGTGGTACATCCGGAATGGCAACTCAGTCCAATGTTATCATTTCTTCAAGCATCTTTCACCTACCTCCTCTATATTCTTTACTGATTATAGTGTTTTGAAACTTGGTGTTCAGGTTAAATGTAGCTATCTTTTAAGTTCCTAAATTTGGTATTATATACTTTAGAAAGCTTCTCTCACCCTAAGACTATATAATTGTTCACTTATCTTTTTCTAGATATTTTGTGGTTTTAATTTAAAAATATTTAAGAAAGAATCTAATACTTTTGAGGGTTATCATATCAGTACCACACTGTTTTTAATTATTATAATTCAAAGCTGATATGAAATCTGGTAGTACCAAGCCCCTCAATACTCTTTAAAACAAAATGGCTATTTTCATCCCTTTATTCAAGATGAACTTTAGAATCACTGTCAAATTCCAAGAAAAATCTAATTGTGATTCTGTCTGAAACTGCATTAGACTGATTAGGTTAAAGTGTAGAAACTGCCATTTTTACAGTTTTCAGTCTTTCTATCTAAGAATACGGCACATCCCCACATTTATCCAAGCCTTCTTTCATATCCCTCCAAATTAAAATACTCTTGCACTTCTGGGGGAAAAAAGTCTACTTGGTCATATTATTATTCCTTTAATCAACTGCTAGATGTGATATGGCAGGGATTTACTCAGGGTTTATACATCTATAGTTACAAGTGAGATTGAGCTATAGCTTTTATTCTTGGCTTTGCAAAAAAAAAATGAAAGGAAGAGAGTTTTCTAGGTTCCCCCCTGCCTCAGGCACCGTTTTTATCGTATCAAATGGATCTGCCTTTGAAAGATTTTTTCTTTTCTTCTTTATTTTTTAAAAATGTGACTAAATATGCCCCTTAAAAGTTTCAAAGAACAAGCATGGAAAAGAGTAAATCTGGCTTGTTTTTCTGGAAATATTTTGGTAATTTAAAACATTTCTTCTACAATTAGTAGATTTTTGAAGTTATTGTCTCCTTCTGGAAAAATTTAGGCAATCTATATTTTTCTGTAAAGTTGTTTACTTAATATTTTCAAATTCAATAGTTTAAAATTATGGTTTTCTTAAAATTTAAAAATGAATTTATATGGTTGGTTCAATCTCCTTTACTGTTCCTAATTTTGTGGAGTTTTTTCCCTTAGATTATTTTTTTTTTTACTTTTTTTTTTTAGTTTAAAAGATTTCAGTTTATTTATTTTTATTATGGTGACAATAGTTAATGAAATCCAGTAAGTTTCAGGAGTACAATTTAACAGTAAGGCATATATATATATATATACTGCATTGTGTATTCACTGCCCATAGATTTCTTTCTGTCACCACATATTTGAACTTTTTTACTTCCCATTCCCTCTCCCCTCTACCCTCTGGTAACTACTATTCTATTGTCCATGTCCATTAGTCTCTGTTTGTCCTGCTTGTTTATTGCTTTTAGGTTTATATCCCAGTATAAGTGGTATCATGTGGTTTTCAACTTTTTCTGTCTGGCTTATTTCACTTAGCATGATTATCTCAAGGTCCATCCATGTTGTCTCAAACGGTAGTATTTCATCTTTCTTATGGCTGAGTAATAAAATATTCCATTGTATATATGTACCACAGCTTCTTTATCCAATCATCTATTTTAGGACACTTTGGTTGCTTCCCTAGATTTTTTCATTAGATTTGCCAAATTTTTGTATTTAGCAGACTCTAAACTGTAGCCTGTGGACCAGATCCCGACTGCTGCCTGTTTTTGTACAGATGTGGTCTAATAATGATTCTTACATTTTTAAGTGGCTGGAAAAAAAATGAAAATAATTCTTATGACATGATAAATTATAAGAAATTCAAATTTCAATGTCCATAATAAAGTTTTATTGGAACCCCGCCGTGCTCATTTGTTTGTGTATTATCTATGGTTGCTTTCACGCTACAGTAGCAATTGCGTAGTTGCAAAAGAGATTATATGGCCTGCTAAGCCCAACATATTTACTATCTGGCCCTTTACAGAAAAAATTTGCCATCCCTGGTCTATAGGACACAAGTTTTGATAGATATATCTCCAGAATTGCCTCGTTTATTATGTTATCTTTGCTTCTAGATTCTTATTTTTAATAAAGTTTGATCAAAGTCAGAGTGGTATATTAAAGTTTTCTACAACTATAGAGTTTTTGCCAATTTTTTCTTGTATACTAAATCACTTTTGTTTTGTAGACACAATCTCTATGTTTCTGAGAGCTAAGTTTGATATATTTCAGTGTGGAGAATTTCTTTTACAAAAATAAAATGCCTTCTTTATTTTACTAGATAATAAAGTTCTACTGTTTGATATTCAAGGGGAGCACCCTTCAGAGTTTGCCATCCCAAAACATGATTTTGGGATACTGATGATTTTAAGCTGCTTTTTAATTTAATTTTATTTTTTTAGGCGAGGCAACCTTTGGTTGACCTCATAGATTGCAAGGATCTTGTCCGCTTACAATACCTTATTTTTTTTATTTTTTATTTTTTTATACCTACAGCACCTGGTCTTCCTAGGTGGTCTCCCATCTAAGTACTAACCAGGCCTGACCCTGCTTAGCTTCTTCCCAGATCAGATGGGATCGGGCTTGCTCAGGGTAGCATAGCCATAGACAAGCTGCTTATTTTTAAGAAACAGGAAACTCAGGGAAAACCTTTGACCGTCCCCCTTAACTGCCTAAAGGGAATTTAGAGAGCAGACCTGCTCCAGGAGAGAAGATATCATCACAAAAAAACTATAATTTAATATGGACTAGTATGTGATAGATAGAGAGGAACCTAGCAAGGCCCATTTGTTCAGAGTCCCTTGTTAAAGATGACCCAGCAAACATTTATTTACCAAACATTTGCTTTTCCATCTCTACATGAATTGCCTTCCTGCCTCAAAGTCCCAAACCACAAACCCCTCTTCTCCTTAGCTCCAGAATGGCAAACAAGCTTCAACTGCCCCATGGGTCACACAGGGGGCTATATTCTTATGGCAGCCCCATATGTACATCCACAATAAATTTCAGACATTTTCTCTTGTTAATCTGTCTTACGTGACTTTGATTATTAACCTAGTCAGAAGAACTTAGAAAGTGGGAGGGAAGTTATACTAATGACCCCGACAATATTAATACTAACACTCTGATTAGCTTGTAATTCCTGACATGTCTTGCCCAAACACTTTGTTATAGGTGTCCATTTGGTAAATAGAATATAGTTGGGTTTCAAATTTTTTGGCCCAATCTGAAAGATGCGCTTAATAGAGTTTAGCCAATTTATATTTACTAATATAGACTCATTTTTATCATCTTCCTATTTTTTGCTCTGTGAACTGTTTTTTTTTTTTTTTTAATGTTTTTACCCCTCTAGAACAGGGGAGGGTATATAATCCATTTTAAATTTACTAGAATAATGTCACCACAGTGTGTTTTCAATTTTAAAAGTTCTAAGAAGAAGGTAGTAATCACCCATATTTCCATTTTCAGAATTAGTCACTGTTTCTTAAGATTTTGGTAATTTTGCTTCTAGTGTGTGTGTGTGTTTCTATTTAAAACACCATATAAATAAGAAATTATGCATTAGATGCATAATTCACATAATTCACTTATAGATGAAGCCAGTGTCTCCAATTCTCTTTCCATCATGTATCTATTTCTCTAGTCCGTTTTAGCCACAGAAAATACAGGTATCCCTGGTTATATATTCGTTATAATCCAAAAATTCACTCTTAACAACTTAGGAAAAATTTTACCCAAAATTTGTTATGGAGATAAAAAAATTGAGTGTAATGAAATGTCAGGCACATGGAGCAAAAACATTTCTTTGATGTAAAGGGTAGGCCAATAAAGGAAGTTAGATAGAAAAATACCTTCTTTTGTCCATTTGGTTCTGCCATTCTGCCTCAGGGATTCAGTGTAAGTTAGTGGTCATGGTATTGTTTACCTGGACAATAGTTTACATAGTTTTCAGGCCTTTTGACATTTGCATCTTTTTTTTTTTTATGTTCTAATAAGTACCTTCCAAGCAAGACACAATAGAATCAAGAGTTAGTAATTTTCTGCCATTATAATCTGGAAGCCCATATACTATTTTTTATATTCAGAAAAACAAAACAAAATGAAAAAGATATTTTTAAAAATGCTAGTGAATGTACCCAAGGGAAACATAATTCTGGAAAAACACTCAATAGATTTATTTCAGAAGATAGCAATGGCTCAAAGAAGCAAGAAAAGGCAGAGAAGAAAGTGGAGACTGGTTTGCAATGTGCTTTTGTAGTAGGATGGGCTAAAGCCAGTGCTATTACTGGATGTTCCATGTGTTTCAATGGGGAAGAGCATCTTGCCTAAAAACACCTCTAGTGAAATACCTATATACCACATAACTTGGCAGCTGAATTAAAATTAAAGATCAAAATCTATATGTATACACACACACACACACACACACACATAAATGGTTGATAGGAAGACCAGGTGCTGTAGGCGAAATATTAAAAATATAATAATAAGGGATTGTAAACTGACAAGGTCCTTGCAATCTGTGAGGTCAACCAAGGGTTGTCTCGCCTAAAAAAAATAAAAAAAAAAGGTTGACAAAATTCTACATTACTTAACATGAGAAGATCAAGAGCTAAGCATGCATAGTTTAGTTAAGCCATATTTACTATCAATCTGTCTATAAACCCTAGGTTTGGTTAACACCTAATTGCTCTCTCAATAGTTAATCAGACAATTGAGAAAAATACAATGAACTGATTAAATCAAAAGATTTTATCTGCTAAAATGGAGATCTTATGATAGAAATACTAGAAACACTATTTCTTTTCTAATAATAGATCTGTTATTAGTATATTCATATTAGAGATGTCACTCGTGATGCTAGGCACATCTAGCCTCCCCATCTACCTGACCTCCCCATCTACCTGAATAGCCTTATATATAGGATCTGGTTCAGGAAAGCAGGACTAGGCTACTTTGAGTCTAGTGGCGGCCCCTAGTTGCTGGCCACCTGACCAGTGGACAGCCCAAACACAGGATGGTAAACAGCTTATGGTGGTACTGTGTGCAAAGCTGTGCTTGGCCAGATTCCTCTCTTAGAAATTTAAAACAGAAGAATGAGAAAAAATTTGTCAATTGTAAAAAGAAGAGACAAAGTACCTGAGTCACATGAGTGAGCTAAGATTCAGATTCCTTAACTACAGACCCTGTTCTTTCTGCAGTCTTTAACTATTTTTTCAGTTTTCCTTCACAATAAAAAATTAGGAGACTAACAGGTTTTTTAACTTATAAATATTTTTAGAAACAAATACACCATCTTTGCAACTCCATTAAGAATTTTTAGAAACAAACACATGATCTTCACAACTACTCACTTTACAGATGAGAAAACTGAGGCACAGTGAGATCAAATAATTGGTTAAGGGCACATAGCTTCTCAGTGGCATAATCGTGATAATATAAGACAGCTGTGTTTTCCCATGAGCCCATCCAATCTGTGTCCCTTACAGGTCTTTGTTTCCAAACATTAGCTACATCAAGAACAATACTATAAGGCAGAAAAAGTTTTCTTCTTACCTGTTTGCTGTATGGTAGTTATCGCCTGAGCATTACACTGCAGCTGTAACATGTGTCTCAGCATGGCCACTCCCCAAAGATGCAACTCTTGACACAATGCAGGAGCCACCGCTGCTTCCGGCTGAGAGGGTTTCGAACCTGTTGTGAGGGTCTGTAAACTGGCGCTTCCAGCTGCCTGCACAGTGCAGAAACACTTAGAGCACAGAGGAATTTGTGCTCGGGGCTATGGTTTTCAGTATGGGGCAAAAGGTTGAAGACAGCATTATAATTATTTTCATACTTCCCATTAATATCACATCCAGGAATTGGGGTTTCAACTGTTTTGTCATTTTTCTCACTCTTCCCTCTCGGGTCATCACTGACTGTTTGCACCAGATTCTTGCTTTCAGGTAAACAGATGTCCCTGTTACTAATATCACCACAAAGCTTCCTTATGACTTCGCCACCATCCTCAAATCTAGCTAAAAGAGTTGACCTCAGGGCAATGTGGCAAAAGACCCCCAGTGTGAGAAGCAGCCCACCTAGAGAGCACTCTATGCTATGGTAGAGGTCCCAGGCCTGCTGCATACACTCTTGGCTACAATATTTGGCATAGCTGCATCCATCACAGGGAACTGTGGCCAAAGTACGCTTCAAACACCGGTGACAATAGAGGTCCCCATTGGTAACTCTGGTATTCCACTTGCTATCCAGGCCATAATGTAGCGGTGGCATCTCTCCAGGGTTAAGGACACTCACAAAAGCATCTTCCCTCACAAGGAGCTCTCCTGGGAGAATATCTTTTGTGGCAATCAGATAGCGGCCTTTTAAAGGGTCTGAGCACAAGCTGACAGAAGATGTTGCACTGGAAATTTGTTCATTCTTTTCCCTTAGGTCCATATTCTCAAAGGCTTTGGTTGGAGCTGCTGGGGAGGTTTCTGTGAGATTCTCCTTTTCTTTTACCTTCATCTTTAGGCAACAGAGGGTTTTCTGTATAATTTTAAACTGGGAAGCTGCTAGGGTTGGTTTGGCAGCTAAGTTACTTTCAAGATCATTGATGGTCTTGCTTGCTTCCTGAAGTCTCCCAGAGTCACTAGACACTCTGCTTTACGTAACATCATCTTGGGTTGCAGTCTTTCTGGATACCCATGCATCTGTGCCTGATGATGTCCTGAAGACATGTCTGAAAACAGAAAGGAAATCCCCAAATGATCTGTGGTCCCTACTCTTCAGTATCTACTAAGGTCTTAACAAAAATCTACAGGAAAGTTAAGGATTATTAAAAATGGAACAACTACAACCATGTGCTTATTTCTTTAAATCTTATTCTACCTGCTCTTTTGAGTGATTAGAAATCCATGCTACAGAGATTATCAAATATTTGTTTTTAAGGAGAAAAGTCTTAGAGAGAGAAGAACTGTAGTATGGTGAATAAGAGGGCAGTCTTTGAAGCCAAACAGACCTGCATTCCAATACTGACTTTGCCTCTTACTAGCTGTATGAGCTTGTGCGAGCAACTTAATTTCTCAGTGTCTTAGTTTTCTCACCTGAAAACAGGGATAATAATACTTCACAGCATTGAAATAAGGATGAAAATAAGGTAATTTATCTAAAAAGATGAAAAATGTGCCTGGAACATTATATGTGCTCAATATACGGCAACATTATTATAAGAAGGGAAATAGAAATAACCAATGCAGGGAAGTTATAAAGGGTTAAATATTCACAAGTTCTTCCAATCATTGTCTTCAGAAGTCCAGGACTTTCTTGCTTAGAGTTAGATTCCTGCTCTTCTTTTTAGTCCAAAGGGCAACTTAAGTGTGAACTTGTGACTATTCAAATAGTTCTTAATTCTAGGGCATAATTCAAATTTCTGTGGAATTCTGAAATGGATGTATCAAAATGGCATTTTAGAGCTTGTTCTTAGACCTCAATTAGGGAATAAGAAGAAAGCCACTCATCCAAAGCTCACCCCCTTGTAGGCACACACAGACATTTCAGAACAGCTTTTACTTATCCACTCAAAATGAATATTGAGGGTGATCTATATTATTGTAGGGATAATCTTGAACATGCTCTACTTATTAAAACAAAAAACTCAAACCAGTAAACAGTTTGCAAACACTTGGAACCTGAAGTATTATTAGCAACTTATCTCACAGCTGATCTCAACACTGAGAACTACTAACCCATTAGATACAATCCATGGCCCTATGGAATGTGCCATGTCTCTCTTGTCAACCAACACTACCCACCCCCACCCCCCACACACATAACCACCTCTGATAGGTAACATGAATCAGGAGAAAGGACAAGTTTGAGAGGATGCAATTTGTTTCCAATTCAATCAACTGCAGCATGGCCCAATTTTACTGTTCTAAGGTAGAAGCAGAGATGAAGGTCTGGTCCTCCAGTGGACCTCCTACAGATCCTCTTCAATCACATCAGGCATCCTGATACTCACTTCATACTGACCCAGGTGGAAGAGGGCTGCAGAGCGATTGGCGTAACACAATGAAATGTCCTCAGTGTTAGGCCCTGAATGCGATACTCCCTACAAAACAACAAACCAGTTAAAGGTATAAATGGAAACTAGCGTCTTTAAAGTATTTTTTTTAGATAATAGGAGCCCTACTACTAAAGACTGCATAAACTTGGTAATGTTACTGGATCTATTTCTGCTTCATCTGTTTCAGTTTCATTTTTAACTACCATAAAGCAAAGCTGCAAAGATCAAGTGAGGAAATAAATATTCGAAGCACTTTGAAGATAGCATCAGACACAGCTTCAGCCACAACAATACTAAAGGCAAATGAAAACTGAGGAACACAATTCTGCACATAACAAAAGGTGAGTGGCACAAAGAGAAACTCACACACACACAAAAATACTAATGATACCTGGAAAACAAATGGTTAATGCTTATACAGATAGCCAGATATATGAAAATGAAAGCTTTTTCTACCACAAAATTGGCAAAAATTAATAATGTATAGGTGGTATCTCACATCACTGGAGAAAACATGAAGATTATTAATAAAAATATTGGGACAAGTAGGTAGCTACTGAGGAAAAATAAAGTTGGCTCTCTATATATATGATAAAACTTTCATTAGGATGAATTCTAAATGGATCAGAATCTGAATGTAAAATAAACTATAAGAGCCCTAGAAGAAACTATAGGAATAGTCTAAAGTGATGCTGGAGTGAGGAATAACTTCCTAGTTATGATACAAAACCCAGAAGTCATAAAAGGTTAATAAATTTGAGCACATAAAAATAAAAAATTTCTTTACAGCAAAAACTAATAAAAGACAAACATTGTATTGGAAAAAATATTTGTAACTCATATTACAGGCAAAGGGCTCATTTCTTTACTTTATGAATAGTTCCTACAGATCAATGACAACGAATAATTCAACAGGAAAATAAGCAAATAATATAAACAGTTCTAATGGGAAATAGAGATGGCTCTTAAACATATGAAAAAATGTTCAATCTCATTCATAATCAGCAAAATGCAAACTAAAACTCTACTGCCATTTTTTACCTGTCAGTTTGGCAAAGAAAAATAAAACTGATACCACACTGAGGTGGCAAAGGAGTAGAATACTGGGTATTCTCATATGTTGCTGGTTGGAGTGTAAATTGGTCTCATAATTATGGAGAGCAATTTAGCAATATGTGTATTTCTTTTAACATATATGTATATATCTATATCTCCATTGACCCAGCAATACCTCTTCTAGGAATTTATCCTACAGATATAATCATTTATGCTATAGATATGTACAAAATAACATGCGTGCAGTTTCTCATCACAGAATTGTTTGAAATAAAAGATAGGAAACAACTTAAATCCTGGTCTATAGGACACTAATTAAATAAATTACTATTATATACATATAACAGAAAACCATGTAGTGATAAAAAAAAAAAGAATGAGGAAGAACTTTATGTACTCATGTAAAAATAATTTAAAGATATTAAGTGAAAAACGTGCAGTGCTAGAATGTACACAGAATGTTATTTATATAAAAAGAGTGTATGTGTACAGGAGTGGGAGATTATTTGTATTTATTTATAGATGGTGAAGTACCTCTGGAAAGATACATTTAATAGTGCTAGCTTCTGGGAATGGGAAAGTGGCTTGGGGACTGAGGGAGTAGAACACACTGTATACTCTTGCACCTTTTGAATTCTAACTATATAAACATATTTCTTATTCAAAAATAAACAGGTAAAATAACAATAATAAAACCATAATAACCAGTATCGCTTAGGATATAGAGGAATGAACATGCCTATATTCTGCTAGAAGGGATGTTAACTAGTTCTTTCCTGGAGTACCGAAGGTTTTAAAAAAGTACATTCAATTGATCCAGCAATTGCTCTTCTAGGAATTTAATCCTAAGGAAATAAGCAGATGTGTACAAATATTTACATAGAAAAATGTTCCTTGCAGCTTTATGATACAAAATAATCTGCCAACGTTAGATGTTAAATCAAGTATAGGTTTCCGTAATGGAACACTAAGCCAGCCGTAAAAAATCATGTTCTAGTGGAAAATTTAATAACATGAGAAAATGGTCACAATAAATTGTTGAGGGAAAAAAGCAGGTTACAAAACAGTAAGTACACCATTATCCCAATTTTGTAAAAGAAAAACATATTTTCAGAGGAAAAAGTGGCTGGATGGATATGAGCAAAAATGTTAACAGTACCTACCGTTGGTGGAGATTTTTTTAACTCTATGCCTCTCTATATTTTCCAAGTAACCATATATTACATTTGCAATCAGACAAAACCAACAAATATTATTTTTAAAAAGAAAGAAAATAGTAGATTTATAGAAAATTGCAAAGTACCATAATCATCAAAATAGCAGCTTCATGAAATGGGCTCATCTCTCTTTACATCTAGAGCAAACCTTAATTTTTTTTGTCGGATTTCACTTTTTATTTTACATGTTTCCTTGAGCAACTCCTCATGTGATTACATTTATGATGCACATGCATAAAGTGGAAGAGATTAGCTCTGAAAAAGAACTATTAAGCCATTTATCAGTGGATCATTACATCTAATGGATTTTAATTCTTCAGCACTCCCTAATGCTTACATTATTCAACTAAATACTTTGTTAGAACATTACAAAGCAGGGCTTTTATCAATTACAGAAGCCGCTGATAGTTTTTGGAAAACTAATTCCAAACTTTCAGCATAGGCCTGTTAAAGATTCAGAGTAGGGGCACACTTTCAAATTTATACTTATTCTTTCAGTATACAAGATCATAGACTCAGGGTAGGGGAGCAATGAGCCCATATTTATCTTGCTTTAAGCCCATATTTATCTCTAAAAAGTTATAGAAAGAAGGCTCTCAGGGATCTTGTTTCAGTTCCTACTATGGAAGCAAGACAACAGGAGCAATAGCCACTATTCCTCAAAATCTAGCTCATTGATGGTTAGTGTAGTTGTAAATATTTGTTGATAACCTTCAAAATGGAGTTCAACTGGGCTGTGGCAACTGACCTAACTTTCCTTTCTAACTTAATCTAAGTCATACTGGTTGTAGCTATCATCGTGACTAACCCCAAACCTAGCTGCTCTCTAAATTGGGACTATCAAACTAATAGCCTCATCAGTCATTCAGACAAAAATGGCATACAATTCAATGAGAACTGACTGACATAAGCAAGGCAGAGCAAGGGGCCCAACAAGCCTATTGCTACAGGTGGCCGAAGGAATACTGGAATAGAAGTTTTTTGATGGAATTCAGGACACATAATACAAACTTTTTTTCAAAACACAGCAGAAGAATTCTGCCAAGTTTTCTTTTTCAAATTCAATCCATACATTATAGACATAGCTATCATTGGCTACACAATTCAGCAATAAGCTCTATCTTTTAAAGAAATACGCATTGTTAAATTGTTGAAATAGCCCCTCCTGCTGAGCTGGGGGTGACTTACCTTAGAATACAGCACTATGGCTCCCATATAATCCTTCTCCTGAAATTTTTTGTTTCCTTCTTCTCTGTAGAAAAGGGGAGCATCGGGGTCCTTTGCCACAAGGTAACCCCTAGAAAGCCTTTTTAAAAACATCTCATCCTCAGATCTTCATGAAGAAACAAAAAAAAGCACAAATTTGTTATTTCAAGGAAAGCTCCTAACCGTTGCACTTGCAACAGGAGTGGCTGCCTGCAAAACACTGGGACACATGAGGTTCTGTGTATTATGTAATATGACTGGCGGCGGCAGGGGCAGGGGGGAATCTTGTGGTCTCAGAGACATAGGGACTAGAATTTCTAATTAGAGAACAGAATGTTAATTTTTTATTTTTTACCTCATAATTACTGGGCAATGACCCATTTCTTGGGTAACACATCATATATAGAAGCTTGTGAAGAATGACATGGAGTCTTTGCGCCAGGGCATCTTCTCCACTTAAATTGTGTTGAAAATACCTGAGCTGAATGTCTGCCAGAGGAGTGGGAGATGGGGGGTGAATCATAAAGTCAATGTAGTGAAATGTTAACATTTAGGGAATCTGAAAGGATGTTACACAGCTATTTTTTGTGCTGTTTTTGCAAGTAAATCTGAAATTATTTCAGCCTGAAAATTTTGAAAAAGTACTGTATGCAAATGCTCTATATAATTAATAAAGTTGATCTAATATATAAATACACAAACATACACAAACTGGCAATAGAGAACACATCTTTTTTCCAGTGAGGAGAAATTGTATAGAATAACCTAGACTATACTCTTTAACTATAATACAATGAAGCAAAATATAAATAACATGGAAACTAAAAATTCTTTTAAGCAATTCTTGAGTCAAAGAGGAATGAAAATCAAAACTGCAGAATGTTTAGAAATCATTTTTAAAATTTTTGTTTACAAAGACCCACAATAAGAAGTACCTTTTACATTGTGATTCAGTATGATGTACCTGTGTATGTATACACTGGAATTTCATCATAAAACATTATATTTGTTATGTATAATAAGTTAATATCAAATATGATTTTATTGATGTTTAAATACAATATAGAAAAAAATCTCAAAATAATCCAAAAAAAATTAGGAAAGCTTTTATCCAATTCAAAGGGTGTGAATGCCTGTCTCAAATTTGTCCCAGTCCAGAAAATATGATATACATATATTCTCATGCATATATGGTTTACTACAGAACCTGTTTGTTGTTGCTTGTTTTTGTGTTGTTTTAAATTAAATTAAACCTAAAATCCCATTCAAACAAAAAGGTTAGGGTGAATAGTAATAACAGCAAAACTCTTGCCTGACAATGGGTACTCTTAATCCAAAATGATGATAAACACAATGTTTTGTAATTGTTGTAATTACTATGTAATTAAGACCTAAGCTGTAATAATTCATTCTTTTCTTTGGGTACCAAATTTAAGTCAGTAATTAATTTTAAGTTTTGAAATGCAAAAAGATGTTCCTTTTTTTTAAATTTCAAATTTTCTTCTTGAATGTTATGATAAAAAATTTGAGAAAGGGAGATGAAACAATTTTATTGTGGTAAAATATACAAAATTTATCATTTTAACCATTTTTAAGCATACAGTTCAGTGGCATTAACTACATATACAATATTGTGCAATCATTACCACATCTATTTCTGGAACTTTTTCACCATCCCAAACTAGTATAAGCTCATTAAATGATAACTCTCCATTCTTTACTCTCTGCAGCCCCTGGTGTGGTGGCTGAAAAATGACTGCTAGAAATTTATTGCTTGCAGGAAATTATTGCTTGGCTATAGCCCATAGGAACATGGCTATTGCCATGGGAACATAGGCTATCACCTATAGGAACATAACATTCTAACAATAAGCTTTCTGCTTCTGTACCTTGCTTGCACACCCAACCTGTGAGTTGACAGTAGTGAATAGAAGAAAAATAGACCTTTGTGTTCAGACAAAAACGAAGAATGGAGTTTTGCGCTAAAAAACCCTGTACCTCTACATTTCGGGGCTGCTTGATTTGGTGTTTGCGTACCCCTGGCAGACCCAGCTGGCTGAATAAAGAGTGTGTTTCCTATAACTCACTGAGTTCTGGTGGTCCGTGTGTCTTTTGGGGGCTGGCGGCTACAACACTGGTGATCTCTATTCTACTTTCTGTGCCCATGAATTTGTTTATTCTGGGTACTTCAAATAAATGAGATCATACAATGTATGTCCTTTTATGTCTGGCTTATATCACTTAGCATAATGTCCTCAAGGTTCATCCATATTGTAGCAAGTACCAGAATTTCATTCCTTTTTATAGCTGAAATATATTCTATGTATAGACATTTTGTTTACCCATTTATCTGTCAATGGACATTTAGGTTGTTTTCATTTTGCCTGCTGTGAATAATACTGCCATGAATATTGGTGTGCAAATACTGTTCAAGTCCTGTTTTCAATTCTTTTGGGTATAAACCTAAAAATGGGACTGCTGGATCACATACTAATTCTATTTTTAATTTTTTGAGGAACAGTCACATTGTTTTCAATAATGACTGTATCATTTTACATCCCAAACAACAGTGCACAAGGGCTCCAAATTCCCCACACTCACCAACACTTGTTAAAGTGTTGGGGGTTTGTTTATAGTAGCCACCCTAATGAATGTGAGGTGGTATCTTACTATCATTTTGATTTGTATTTCCCTAATGATTAGTGATGTTAAGGACGTCTTTTCATGTATTTGCCATTTATATCCCTTCTTTGGAGAAATGTCTACTTAAGTCCTTTGCTCATTTTTTAATTGTGTTTTTGTTGTGTTGACTCTTAGGTGTTCTCTGTATAGTCTGGATATTAATCCCTTATCAGGTATGATTTGCTAATATTTTTCCCATTCTATGGATTGCTTTTCACTCTGTTAATATTTGATGTTAATCATTTGATGCTTAAAATGTTTTATTTTCATGAAGTCCAATTTGTCTATTTTATCTTTTGTTGCCTGTGCCCTTGGTAGCATATCCAAGAAATTGCTGCCAAAGCCAATGTTAAAAGCTTTTGCCTTATGTTTTCTTCTAAGACTTTTATAGTTTTATAGTTTTAACTCTTAAGTCTCTGAGCCATTTTGAGTTAATTTTTGTATATGGTGTAAGATAAAGGCCCAAATTTATTCTTTGGCATGTAGATTCTAATTAGGAAGCAGCCAGAAAAGAACAAGTTCCTTCTTCATCAGGCTTGCCTTCTCTCTCTAGAGCCGTAGAGAAGCAAAAAGCCTCTCATGGAGTTAATTGGCAAAGCAGAAAGTCCCAGTCCCAGCAAAGAGTACAGAAGATTGGAGCTGAGAAACAACAGCTTAATAACTCACATACGTTCATTTGAAAGTAAGTGCAGACATCACAGAAGTTCACCTGCTAAAAATAAGAACATTCCCCTATATCCTGATATCATAATATCATCATGACACTTTAAAAAAATTGATGCTAAATCAAATACCGCTTAAATTTTTCCATTATTCCTAAAATGTCTTTTACATGTTTTCTTTTTTAACCTGAATTTGTTATTTCTCTTTAGTCTCTTTTGAGATAGTCCCATACCTTTTTTGTTTTTCATGACTAATTTTTTTCTGAAGACTCAAGGCCAGGAAAATGTTCCACATTCTGGTTTTATCTCATTGTTTCCTCATGATTAGATTCAAATTAAACAATTTTTGTCAAGATTATAAGTACATAGTTAAACCTGTATACATCTTGTTTCAAATCAGGAGATTATATGTTAAGTAGTTTTCACTATATGTGATGCTAAATCTGATCACTTGGTTTAAGTAGTGATTATTGGATCTCTGCAATATAAAGATACATTTCCCATTGTATTCAATAAGTAATCTATGGGGCCATACTTTGAGACCACGTGAATAACCTGATTCTCAATGATCTTGCATTCATTGACAATCATTGCCAGAATCAGTTATTATACTGAGGGTTATAACATAGTGATTTCCTAATTCTATCATTATTATAAATTTATTAATTGACATTTCTTCTATAAAGATGTTTCCTCCTTTCCTTCTTTTACTTATTTATGTATTTATTTGAGTATCACCATGGACTTTTAAAAAACTCACTGTTATAAACCATTACATCATTACATTTTTTGATGCTCAAATTGTCCAGTAGGAACCTCTTCAGACTATTTCCTATGTTCTTTTTTATATAAATCTATTAGTATTTGAGCACTTCCTTTCTTTCTGGCACCATAAGATATTCCAGTTGAATCAGTACAAAATCAAAGCAAACTGTAAGGCAATGAGTGTGGATAATGAGGCTGTTAAGGATTCCCTACCACACTGTAGATTATCAATTGGGGTGAAGTCATCTGTCTCAAAAGGTCTTTAATATTGATGAAAGGCATCGAATTTGGTAAAACATTCCTCAAAGACTATAAATGGTAAGAAAGAAAAGTATATGCCTGCCTTTAAGTTTTAAAGGCCCAATTCATATTTTTATTTAATGGGCATGCACATGGAGATTAGAAGTTTGAATCTTTTTTGGTCACTTTAGATTATGATTGAATAGCCTTAAAAACAGCTCTTAAGAGCAAATTATTTTTGCCATCCCTCTAACTTGTTCTTAAGTAGTCTGAAGATACACGGAACAAATAAGATGAAGGCGGTTATTAACTCCAGAGGAAATAAGAGTTGTACAAGAAAGGAAATGTAATTCAAAGTATACTTCATGGATCACATAATATTTACATAGACATATGATGTATGTATTGATATTAGTTTAACCCATATCATATTCTATTGGTTATGCTATATTATAAATTATAATACAGTTATAATGGGAGAATGAGAGGAAAACCAAGTATATACATACATGTGAGTTCAGGGTAAGAGAGCCAAATTTGACATCTAAAACTAAAAATTCAAGAAACAATAGTATTAGCATACTATTTAGTACTATGAAACTAAATGCCTGAAGAAACAGTTAAAATAATTTAAAATAGCAGTCTCTGGAAACAGAAATGAAAGAGTGAGAAGAGGGTTGCTGTTTTTCTTTATAGGCTTTGAAGTACTATTTGACTTCTTACATTATATGCATATTAGTCTGATAAAAATATTCTGATAGAAAAGGAAAATATTTCTACTTAATAAGGCGCCAGGTCTACATAGGTTTACAGGATTTTTCTACCAGCTTTCAGGAACTAAATAATCCCTACATTATATAAACTATTCAGAGCAGAGAAAAAGATGGGATGCTCTCAAATTCATGCTATGAGGCTACCATAACTGTGATACCAAGAGCTGACAAAAAGAGCACAAAAAAGAACATGTAGGCTAATATCATTTATGAACATAGATGTAAAAATTCTAAAAATAACATTAGCAAATTGAATCTGGCTATGTGTTAAAAGAATGATAGATGATAACCAAATAGCGTTTATCTCTAAAATAGTTCAACTTCAGTAAATCTACTGATGTAAACCCTACATTAACAGATTAAAGGAGAAAAAGAAAATGATCGTTCCTCCCAAAATATCTCAAAAGACTGTTGATAAAATTGAACATCTATTTATGATAGGATATAGGACAATTTCCTTAAACTGAAAAAGGTATGTACTATTAAACCCATGGCAAATGTTCTAAATGGCTGTTACTAGTCAACATTGCACTGGAGGTCTAACTAATGCTATGATAATTAAAAAGTAAAATAAGAAGTACAACTATTGGAAAGGAGGATTACTATTTGCATACATAGCCATTTACCTAAATATTCTAAGTAGACTGGCCTAAAAATGAAGAAATAATGTGAATGTACAATTAGATGACCCAAATGATAAGATGATTTAAAATTCCTGGCCTTTATTTACACCACCAATCATCAGAGATTGTAACTGGGGGTGGGGGGGAGTCTTATTTACAATAATAACAAAAATCTTAGATAAGTAAGAATAAATCTAAGAGGAAATGTTCAAGATCTATATAAAGAAAACAATAAAACTTTACTTAAGTGCATAAAAAAACCCCTAAACAAATAGCAAGACATACTATTTACTTGGATGAGGAAATTTAATATTTTGTAAACATGTCATGTCTCCTTAAATGAATCTATAAATCCAACACAATCCCAATAAAAATCCCAGCAACATTTTTTATGGAACCTTGACAGTCAATTCTCAAATTCACACGGGGAAAATGTATACAAAATAGCCAAGACAGTCTTGAAAATCTTGAAAAAGAATAATAAACTTGAAAATCTTGATAAAGTGTGTGTGTGTGTGTGTGTGTGTGGGAACCTGGTTTACCAGATATCAAAGCCACATTTGTACTAGACTTTCTTGCTTTTGACTGCTCCTTCTCACTATGTCTGGTAATGAAATCTCAGAGGAGAAATCATTCCTTGTGGTTGAAGTAGGGTTGACCTCAGTTTCGTAAAAGGACTGGGTATGTGCAATCAGAGGAGCCTTACTCCACCCCTTTAATTGAAGGGATGCTCAGGTAATCAAAGTTAGACTGATCAGGATCCGACTCAGACCTTTTCAGCCAAAGGTCTCAAGAAAGATGCCCTCTTTTCTTGTGGTTACTAAGTTATCAGGACATACCCAGGGTTACCAATAGTTATAGTGCACATTGGGTGGAAAGAGTCTGTCTGACCCATGAAGAGATAACAAAGAATCTGATGACATCATCTGAGCCCCTGGATACAACCCTGCTTGAAAACAGATCTGCCTTTGGATATTCTAGTTTCAGAGCCTATAAATTTCCCAATTTGAGCCAGGTTTCTGTTGCTTGAAAGTGACATAATTCTAATATACTAGAAAGTCACTAATTAAAACCCTTTGGTTTTGGCATAGAAATAGAGTCTAGAAACAAATTTATGGATAAGTAGGAACTTAATTTTTATAAATGTAGCATTTTGAAGCACTGGGGAAAGGATGAACTATTCGATAAATGCCACGGAAAAATTATCTGAAAAAAAACTTAGAATACTCCCTCACATCATACACAAAAGGAAGTTCCAGGTGGATGAGAGAGCTAAAATGAAATTGTAAAAGTACAAAAAAATATTAGAAGAAAATAAAGAATATTTTTATAATCTTGGAGTAGACTATCCTAAGTAAGACACGTAATCCAGAAGCCATAAAACAAAATGATAGACATGGCTATATAAAAGTTAAAACATATACACACAATTTATATACAATGCAAGACAGCATAAGTCAAGTAAAAAAAGATAATAATAGACTAAGAGAAAAATTAGTAACTTATATATCAAAGAATTACACAGCCAAATTAAGATCACCTATAAATTAATAAAAGACAGACAACCCACTAGAAAAATGGGCAAATGATACAAATGAACAATTCACAGAAAAAATATAAATGGGCTATAACATCAGAAATAGTGCATTACTTCACTAGTAATCAGAAAATGCAAATTAAATGAGATTATTTTGTCTTATGGTTGGCAAAATTAAAGACAGTTGCTTTCTAATGTTGGTGAGGATATAAGAAAGTAATTTTCATATACTGTTTCTGATAAACTGGTAAAGCCTTTTTGGAATACAAATTTATTCAATTTAAAATGCTCGTAACCATTGATGCAACAATCTCTCTTGTAAGAACCTATCTTAAGTTCTAAATATATGTACAAAAACAGGAAAATTGTCACTGCAGCATTGTTTGTAACAGTAAAAAAAGAAAAAATCCAAACTAGAAATAGTGTAATTGCTCATTAATAGGGAAAAGAATAACTAAATTATGGCATATTACACTGGCAATATCATGTGGTTGCTAAAAAAATTAAGGTGTGATGTTGGAAAACACTTCACAGAACAAAAAGTGAGAATAAAAAAAGGTGTGCATATTTAACTACAAATGAATGAGAATACATAAAAAGAACTAGAAAGACACCGTGGTAGTTTCTGGTATGCAGATAAAATGTCAACTTGAACCTGAAACATACGTGTTTATGTATTTGCATATAGATGAGGCCCTCATTTGTGTTATATTGAACATTAATATGTGCCAGTCACTGAACTAAGAGCTTTATACAAGTTACCAAACTGTCATTCAATAAGTATTTACCGAGTACCTGTTTTTTAACACTGCACTGCTCTTGTCTACAGAAAGACGAATTCAGACAAAGTCATGGAGCCTTAGACTAGTAGTGAAGACTGACATTAATCAAATGATTACACAAATATAAAAAAGGAAGGTATGCAGTGTTATATAAGAAAATGAAGATGACCTAGTTAGGATTCTGGAAAGTCTTTCCTGAGGAAAGGTTTCTGTAATCCTGAAGAATGAGCAGAATTAGTTCTCAGGGTATGGTGGAGTAGAGAGGAGCTAAGAAAAGCATTTCAGGGAATAGAAATACAATAAGTGAAGGCCATGTGGCACAAAAAAGCATAGTGCATATCAAGAACTGAAAGAAGGCAACTTGTCTGAAAGGGAAGTGTGGTGAAAGAGGAGGCCAGAGAAATAGGCAGCAAGAATTTTAGTCTTTATATTAAGAGCAAAAGAAATTCCTGAAAGGTTTCAAGTGAGATCAATAAATCTTATTTGTGTTTTAAAAAATGATTCCTGTTGTGGTATAGAAAACAGTTTGAAAGTAGGCAAGGTTGGATATAGGAAACCCGTCAAGAAGCTATTTTAATTGTCTAGTTACTTATAGTACTTTAGATTAGGAAAGTAAAGGGGGTGCATTCATTTTTTTGTTGCTGCTGTAACAAATTACCACAAAATTAGTGGCTTAAAATAAACAAAGATTTATCTTACAGTTTGAAGGGCAGAAATCTGATATGGGTCTAACTGTGCTAAAATCAAGGTATTAGTTGGGATACATTCAGGTTCTAGAGTAGAATGTTTCCTTGCCTTTTCCCGTTTCTAGAGGCTGCCTACATTCTTTGGCTTGTGGATTCCTTTCTCTACCTTCAAAGCCAGCAATGTTGCGTCTCTCTGACTATCTTCCATAGTCACATCTCCCTCTGACTTGTCTCTTTTTTTTTCTGCTTTTAAGGATTCTTGTGATTACAATGGGCTCACCTGGATATCCAGGCTACCCTACCTTAAAATTGGCTGGTCAGCAACCTTAATTTCCCTAACCTAACATATTCACAAATTCCAGAGATTAGGACATGGACATCTTGGGATGCCTGTCTAATTTATGTCTAATTTATGATGAACAGGAGAGAACTGACTTATTATAAATTTATATGTATTTTTTGTGGTTATCCTAGAGGTTACAAAATGAATCCCTGATTTATTACTATCTTCGGTTAGTACTTTTACCATTTCCCAAACAATACAAGAACCTTACAACCATTTACCTATCTTCCCCTTTATAGTACTGTTGGCATATCTTCTGAATGTTTTAGTTTGCATTCACTTTTGCAAGGTATTTTCATTAGGCTTAGAATTCTAGGTTGGCAAGTTTTGTTTGCTTTGTTTTCCTTTCAGTGCTTCAAATGTGTAATTTAATTGTTTCCTGGCTTCCATAGTTTCATTGAAGAAATCAGTCATTAATCTCATTTTTACTCCCATAAAAATAACATGTCTTTTTTCATTGGTTGTTTCTTAGATTTCCTTTTTTTTTTTTTTCCTTTAGTTTTTGGCTGTTCGAGTCTGCTGTGCCTAGATGTGACTGTATTTATGTTTATACAGTTTGGGACTGTTGAGCTACTGGAATTTTGGGGTTGATATCTTTTCACAGTTTTAGAGACTGTAGCACATAATAGGTGATCAATAAAAATTCACTGAATGAAGTTCTAGGAAACACTTGTTTCAGGTATATACATATATGTGTGTGTGTGAGTGTATGTACCAGGTTGTGATATAAAATATTTCTTACTGAAGAGTGTAGTCAAGAGAGTTTGAAAAATACTGGGTTATACTATATGACCTTTAAAGTCCTTTTCAAATTTGAGTGGTTATGAATTTCTACGTGCAGCTAACAAATCTCATCTACTACCTTTGGGTGATGGCAAAGTTCACAGTCTAGTTGACTATAGCAAGCCATAATATTGAAACATAATATTGACACTGAAAAAGCAAATAACATCCCTATCTTTCCCATCATAGTAGGTTAGAAAACACTGGAAACAGCAAAAACTGCTGAATGCCCTAAAATATAAAAATCCCAATTTAATCTTTCCATCAAAAAGAGATATAATTTGAGAGCAAATGAGAAAAGGGAACATTTTCCAAATAAAAATTTCTCTGCTAAAGCTTTCATTCACTTACTGAAGAAGCGAAGAGGAGTGAAGAAAGATATCGCTCAAAGTCTCTGCTGTAGAAATTGAAACTTGAATGGACTTCGGGAGCAAAGACCACTTCTGAAGTAGGTATGATTTCCACTCATCCACAGGCAGATCCATACCACTTTAAATCTATAAAATGAATAAGCAAATAAGGAATTCAGATCTCTATAAATACACAGTTTTAGAAAATCAAGATTTCATTCCAGCAAGTATGAAGCAACAATCAATTCTTATGGTCTTTTGCTATAGTTGTTTACATGTTGAGGAAGGATCTATTTTCTCTCACACCAATTCACTCACCATTCTTTCATTCAGAAATATTTATTGTAAGCCTACTTTGTTCCAGGCACCATGCTGGAGGATTTGACAGCAACCATCTGGGTCCTCTTAGACCTCTATCTACCCTAGTTGCTCAAGTCAGAAACTGAGAGACATCTCAGATTTTTCTTTCTCTCTCCAGCAACTATCAACAAATATTTCGATCCCTTACATAATTCAGTTTTTTCTTTCAATCTCCAGGTAATTTTAGTTCAAGCCCTCACCATGCCTTGTCTGGTATTCTTTCCAGTGTCATAACTATTCTCCATGCTTTCAGTCTCCCCACAATTTAATCCATCCCCCACATTGAGACAGATGTCAGTTCTCTGACTCATATTTATCGATGCTTCTCCTAGCATTTAGGAAAGCCCAGTACAAACTCTTCATTATTTGACCTTTGGCTATTTTCTAATGCTCAAGTCTCGCTTCTTCCTGTTACTATCGTGAGCTATGCAAAGCTATCCCTGGCTTGCCGGGCTATTCATCACTTTAGTTTTTGTATAGGCTATTCATTTTGAGGGGAGCATCCCTGCTCTCACTTGGCGTCCACCACGTAAATTTCCACACATCTTTCAAGACTCAGTTCAAATGGCACTTCCTCCGGGAAGTCTCCCCTGATTTGTCATTTGTGATTCCAGCACACCTGTCTCTCTCCTGGGGCCCATACCGTGTGTACCTTGAGTGAGGGCTACTTACAGCGGAAACTCCCTGGACTATGTTCTCCTCTGAGGGCAGGAACTGGGTCTTATTTTCCTCCAGAAACCCCCACTGTGCTAAGCTCAGGATCAAGTCACTGCTTCGACTACATTTAGCAACAGAGTTATCAGGGAGTAGCTCTAACTCTCCTCTGGGTTACCGGTCCATCTGCCCGCCAAAAGCCGAGCGGGATATGTTTCCGAGAGCCCGCTAGCAAAGCACCCGGAACTGCTCCATTCGCGCCCTTTAGCTGCGTTCGCGTCACCCTTGACGCGCCCCGCAACTTGGCTCTCAGCACTCAGGCCCCACCATCCCGCGATCAGGCCCTGAAATTAGGCTGGTCACGTGCGCATCCGCCAATGCAGTGGCTGCTCAGGCCTAGTCCGCCCCTGTGCCGTGCGCACGTCGAGAGGCGGAAGTGGCGTAGGCAGCTCTTACGACCAATTGCTTTAGAGCGCGGCGGATCCCGGGAGGAAAGGCTGGGCAGCAGAGGAGCCGAAGCGCGGGAGTTGGAGCAGCGTAGTCATGGTGGGACAGCTGAGCGAAGGGGCCATTGCGGTGAGGAGATGCCTGCGAGCCGGGCTGGAGGGCCGGAGTGGCTGTCGGCCCTGGTGCTGTGCGGAGTGGAGAATGGGGAGGAGCTGGGGGCTCTGAGAACGCGAGAGGAGGTTGTAGCAGGGACAGAGGAACCGCTGGGTGACTCTGCTAACATCACCCTTTCTTGAAAGGATTTTTCCCATATTTTAAACATGCTTAACGTTTTCCTGCTTAAGAATACGAAGCAAAATAAACTGTTGACACCACCCCCCGCCAATCTCTCTCCCGAGGCCACTCTCTGTCTCCACCCTTCCCCCATCCTCATCCAAACTTCTCAAGTTGTTTTCAGCTGTTTAATTCCCTTACCTCCCATCAATCCTCCTTGATCTCTGTACAAATAACTTTGGATGAAATTTGCGGAGCCTCCAAGTCGCTAAATCTAACCGACACATTTCGGTTTTCAATTTACCAGTTCTCAGCAGCGTTTGAGTCTTCGAGCTTTTCTGACGACAATCTCTGCTTGTGGTTTCTGTGGCTTAGCTTGGCTGGTTCTTTCTCATCTTATTTGCAGGTTCCTTTTAGTAAATTTTGTTGACACAAGGCTGTCTTCTCGAGACCAAGCCAATTCCATTACCATCTATATGTTAATTGCTCACAAATTTCTTTGTCTAGAGCCACCTTTACTCTGAAAGCCAAACCTCTATAATCTGCCTCTTTAATATCTCAAAGGCATTTAAAACTCAGCATGTCCCAAAGCAGATATGTTATCTTCCTGAATCTGGGCCTTTTGATGTTCCCTATCTGGATGAATTGTACCATTATTTATCAAGTTATGATAGCCAGAAATTGAGGAATTATTATTCTTACATCACCCCGAATGTTCAGTCCATCACCATGTCTAATGTAATTTACTTCTACATATATTTCTTAACTCCCATCTACTCTCCATCCACACTGGCACTATCACCTTTTGCCTGGATCAGTCTCTTCCACTCTGCATATCCTCCTCCTGCCATTTCCATTATAGCATATTCCCAACTTGTTTTCTCCTTTCCAGCCTCTTTTTTTTTTTTTTTTTTAATTTCCTGGTATGTTCCATACTCTTGCCTTCCACAGGGCCTTTGATAACTCTTTCTTTGATAATTCTCTCCCCACTCCCCACTGCCTATTGCCTAGGAGGTTTTTCAATCTGCTCTTACAGCTAACAATCTTCAACTCTCAGCTCAGTTGTTAATTCCTCAGAGGAGCTTTCCTTGACTTCCCTTACTAGGCTAAATTCCTTTTATTTTGAGACCCTGACTTCTGTTCATTCACTTATTAGTTGTTTTGGGCAAGATACTGAACTCTGCCTTTCTTCTCTAGAACTTACTACCTAAGGTTAGTGTGAGGATTGAGTTAATACCTTTAAGTGCTTAGCCCATGTCTGATACATAGTAAATGCTCAGCATGTTACCTATTATTGATAATCACAGATGTAATTTTACATTTATTTATTGATTTCATTAATATCAGTTATTTTCTGTCTCTCCTACTGAACTGTACATTCTTTTAGGAGTGAAATTATGTCTGTTTTTTTGCTCAGCATAATATTTCCAATACCTGGGACCGTGCTGGCAAGTTTTAGGTGCCCAATCAATGTTTGCTAGTTGCATATGTGACAGTGAAAAGAAAGGGACAAGGATGAGTGGGGAAGAAAGGGCGCTTGGGGGAAACAGGAAAGGGAAGAACAGTGTTAATAAATAGGAATATTTAGACCTGGGAAGTGATTGCAAATTCTTGTCCTCATTTACTTTATAGCTGCTACCTTATGTCTTTAAGACAAATTAGGGGGTAGGAAAAAAATTAAGAACAGCCCTTCACTTTTAAAAAAATGATCACAGGCTTTTAAAAATAAATGTTTAAATGTTTTGCTTAGTGTTTGCTCTATTCAGAATTTTAGAAACATTTCCAATGTCAGGTAAAGTATCACTTAGGTTTTATTCATAAATGACAAAATTTTTGCATGTGTTTCTGGTGACAGTATGGAGAACCTTGGTCATCTTCAACTATTAGCTAAAGCAAATAGTGCTGTTTTAGTTTAAAAGACAGGCCTAAAAGGATAAGCAACTAATACACAAATAGTAGAGGCATTTTGGGGAAAAGCTAACATCACAGAGTAAGAGATAATTAATGGAACTATTGTGGTAAGTAGAATAGATAGCATTTATATCTTAAGTAATTAGGTAATATAAAGAATGGGGAAGGGAACTAATGTTTTTGACCATTTCCAATGTGCCAGATACTTTATTTATTTATGATAGTCAATACTTACTACAGTAACCCTCTAAGGTAGATTTTCATTACCTCCATTTTACAGTTGAAATTAAAGTGCAAAGAAGTTAAATAATTTGTTAATGGAGTGAGGATTCAAATGCATGTCCCCTTGACCATTGCATTCTGTTACCTTGTATTTTTATTAGCAATGTTAATTTGGAAAATTTAAGGCAGTTTTATCTTAAGTGTACATGTTTTACTGTATGTCTCAGAAAAGAGTAAATGCTATATTTGGTGTTTATGATGACACATTTTAAATTAAAAAGCATAATGAAGTAGTACATGCGTGTGGTTTTAAAATAGAATAGAAAGATGTTTAATGAAATTATGGACTTTCTGCCCTACTTTACCCCAGTTTGTTCCCTAGAAACAATTATTTAAAAAAATCACCTTATTTAAGTTTAATTTACATATAATAAAATATACCTATTTTAAGCATACAGTTTGATGAGTTTTGATGTGTATACACCCCAGTAATCACACACTACCTCAGTCTCCTGTGCCTTCCCCATTTCCTGTCCTCACCCCAGGCAATACTATAGGTTAGTTTTGACTGTTCTAAAACGTCATGTAATCGTAACCAAAAAATATGTACCCTTTGGTTTATTTATTTATTTATTCAGCAAAATGGCTTTTGAGGTTTATTCATATTGTTTTAGCATTTATATCTTTTTATTGCTGAGTAGTATTGTATGAATAAACACGATTTGTTCTTGGACATTTGGGTTATTTTCATTTGGGGGCTATTATGAAAGAAGATACATTGAACATTTATGTATAGTCTTTTGTGGAAATGTTTTCATTCCTCTTGAATAAATACCTAGAAGTGTACTTGCTAGGTTGTGTGGTTGAATATTTAATTTTATAAGAAATTGCCACACCGTTTTCCAAAGTCGTCATGAGAATTCTAGTTGCTCCATATCTTTGCCAACACTTAGTTTTGTCAGTCTTTTTAACTATTCTAATAAATGTGTAGTGGTATACCATGGTGGTTTTAATTTCTGTTTTCCTCATAAATAATGATGTTGAACATCTTTTTATGTGATTATTGGTCATTTGTATGTTTTTTTGTGGAATGTCTGTTCAAATCTTTTGCCTACTTTATTTTTATTTATTTAAAAATCTTTCGCCCATTTTAAAAATCAGGTTGCATTTTTATTAATTAGTTGTAAGAATTTTTTATTCTAGATATCTTTTGCTAAATATAAGCATCACATATGTTTCCTCCCAATCTGAGATTTGCCTTTTTGTTCTTTTATGGTGTTTTTGAAGAGCAGTTTTAAATTTTGAGGAAGTCTCATTTATCATTTTTTCCCCTTTTCTGAATTGTATTTTTATGTCCTAAGAAATCTTTGCCTATCCCAGGGTCTTTTGTCTTGTGTTTTCTTCTAGAAGTGTTATAGCTTCAGTTTTGATTTCAGATCTATAGTCCTTTTCAAGTTTACTTTTTGTATGGTATATACATCCTTTTTTTTTCCATACAAATATTCAGTTATGCCGGCACCATTTGCTGAAAAGACTATAATGTTCCACCAAATTATGTTGTCACCTTTGATAAAATTTGTGTATGTGTGGTTCTGTTTTTGGAATGTCTCCAAAAATTATATGTTGATACTTACATGAATACCACATTGTCTTAATAACTCGTTTACAGTAAGTTCTGAAAGTGGGTAATGTAAACTTCATAGCTTCATTCTTTTTCAAAATTGTTTTACTGACTCTAGGTACTCCATATTTTTATATACATTTTAGAAAGCTTGTCAATTTCTAATACAGCCTGATGGTATTTTGATTGATATTATATTGCATTTATAATTCATTTTTGGGTCCATCGACATTTGCAAATATTGAGTCTTTCAAACCAATCTTTTATTTAGGTTTTCTTTAATTTCTCTGTGTTTTGTAGTTTTCAGTGTGCAGGTCTTGCGTATGTTTTATTAAATTTATTCCTAGGTATTTTATTTTTCATGATATTAAAATGTTTTTAAAGTTTTCATTTTCCAGTTTATTAGCAGTATATAAAAATACAATTGATTTTGCCATATTGATCTTATGTCTTACAAACTTACTAAATTCACTTACTAGTTTTTTGTAATGTAGATACCTTAGGAATTTTTATGTACATGATCATATCTACAAATACAGCTTTATTTCTTCCTTTTCAGTCTTTTTGCCATTTTTTTTCTTGCCTTATTGCATTCATTAAGACCTCTGAAACCTTTATAAAGGTGATGAGAGCTATATCTTTATCTTCTTCCTGATCTTAAAGGGAAATTAGTCTTTTGCTGTTAAATATGGTGGCAACTGTAGATTTTTTGGTAGATGGTTGCTATCAGTTTAAACCTTTCTTCTATTTCTAGTTTGCCGAGGCTTTTTTAAAATAATGAGTAGGTGTTAAATTTTTCAAATGCATCCATTGAGATGATTGTGGTTTTTCTTTATGCTATTAATGTGGCATATTATGCTGATTGATTTTGGATGTTGAGTAAACCTTGCCTTCTTGAGATTTAGGTCATGACATGTTATATCCTTTTATATGGTGCTGGATTTTATTTGTTAATATTTTGTTGAGGATTTTTATATCTACATTTATTAGTGATATGTAGATCTGTAGTTTCTTAGCATGTTTTTGGTTTTTTTCTGTCAATAAATCTAACATCATAAAATGAAGGTGTTCTCCATTTCCTGAAATAACTTACGCAAAATTGGTATTTTTTTTATCCCTAAATATTAGATAGAATTTTACAGTAAATCAATTCGGACCTAGAGTTTTCTCTGTTGTTTCATAAAGTTGTTCCTAATATTCCCTTATTATCTACATAGGATTTATAGTGATGCCTTTTTCATTACTCATATTGAGAATATATGTCTTAGTTTTCTTGACCATAATAGCTAGAGATTTATCAATTTTATTGATCTTTTAAAGAGTCAGCTTTTGGTTCAATGTGTTTTCCCAGTGTTTGTTTATTTTCTATTTTATTGATTTTTTGCTCTTGTTATTTCCCTTCTATATACTTGGGTTTAGTTTATTCTTTTTCTGGCTTTTTATGGTAGAAGTTTAGATAATTCATTTTGGACTTTTTCTCTAATGTAAGCATATAAAGTTAGCATATAAAGCTATAATTGTCCCTGTAAACATTGCTCTAACTACATACCACACACATTTAGATAGATTGTATTTTTATTTTCATTTAATACTTTTTAATTTTTCTTGTAATTTCTTCAACAAATGGGTTATTTAGAAGTTTGTTGTTTAAATTCCAAGTATTTAGAGGATTTTTAGATACATTTTGTTGATTTCTAGTTTAATTCCATGTCATTAGATAAGATACTATACTCTGTACAAATTCAATTTTTAACAGTTATTAAGACTTATTTTATTGTCTTGCATATACTGTCTTGATGAAAATGTTCCCATGTAAAAAGAATGTATATTCTCAAGCTATGGTGTCAACTGGTGAGCCCCTCGGCCTACAGTGGGCCTGGGGTCTGGCCAGGAAAGCCAATTTTGGTGAGAAAATGTATGCCAACAATGATTGGTTTCAGAGCTTCTGGGCCCCTAGTTTTGCTCAGATGCTGAAAAAGAACTTGCCAGTTAAGCCTTCAGCCCAGTTGGTAACTATACCCATAGCATATTCCTCAGAGTTACAGCCTGTCAGGTATCAAGTGACACAAATGACGGGTAATTTTCCAGAACCATTGCTTTCCAAAGGTCTTTCATCTATTTCGTATCCTGTCCTTCCTCAAAAAAATAAATAAAAATTAAAACAACAACAACAAAAAAACCCACTAAGGACTTTAAATGAATTACAAACGTTGTGAGATAAATCCTGTGTCAAGCCTTTTACTGGTTTGCATAAGTGAAGCGGGTTCAGCTTGACCTTAAGGAAACGGTAATAACAGGTGATGTTATAGGACCATTTTTGCTTTTTGTGCCGTGATGGATGATGGTATTTAATACAAGACTGGATTGGGACAAAATGAAAAGGTGTTTAGATCCAATGCAGCACAATTAGCTCTTGATAAGCTTTTACAGTTGTATGAACCTGAACCAAGAAATTTGGAATCGTCAGGTCCTTCTCTTATCCCTGCCGAACCTATTGCTTCACCAGAACCAGCATATGTTTTAAAAGTACATTATGCAGGGATTAATTTCTAGTCATTCGGAATATCTGAAATGTAACAATTCATTGGCTGCTTGTATAATTGAAAGAGCTGGATGGCAGGAAGCTGTAGGCACAGGTGAATATAATTACAGCCAGTGCATTAAGCCAAATGAAAGAGTGTTGCCCAATACTTCAGCTGTTACAGCAAGGTTTTTCCATAGGTACTTTTAGATACAGCTCCTACTCTTTTATAGCAAAAGTCCTGCTATGATGGAAAAAAAAAATCAATATTTTGTACAAAATCATCTTCTAATTTATTCACTCTATTGTCAAATAGAATATCAACATTTACCTCTATATGAACCAGTTGCCTAAAGGATCAGCCCAGATTAAGTCACAGTTGTATCTTAATCCATATTCTATATCTGCATATGAAGCCAATGGAGAAGTGAAACTCCATGTGGCCATTGAAGGCAAAATTTATCTGACTGCGCCCTGCAGATGTTGTTAGTAAACAGTATGTCCTCAAGTAACAGACATACTGACAAAATGGGAAGTGTTTGGTGTACCTGGAGCGTTACTGAGTCACTTTATACAGCCAGTTTATGTCAGCAGTATACTTGGTGATGGGAATTGCTGTGATACTAGAGGTTTAGAAATGTTATAAAGTAACATGTTGATGATGTACTCACTTCAAAATTGATATTTTATTTGGTTAAGAGACCTCAGATTAGTACCTTCTGCATATCTACTTCATACAAACTTGGAATATAGATTCTTGAGTCTGAATTGGGTGCCAAGAGGACATTTCTTTGGAGATTGTGGATGGCCTAAGTGGGAAAAACAATGAAAATCCCCCCACTTAAAAGTAATGTGTCAATGGCAAGTTGGCTTTATAAGGCTGCAATATTGAGTCGATTTAACCTGCTTGCCGGTGAAGATAAGAAAGACAATGGCACTTGAAGCTAGTTCATATCATGCAGCTGAGCATATGTCTGGATCCTATCAAGAAGCTAAAACTGTCGAAAGCCTACTTAGAGCAACATGGCTATGGCTCCTTGATTGTGAAATCTCCCTTTATAGAGCAGTTTAGTGTGTGAATTGGGCAATCCATTGTCACATTAAAAATCTTTGATTTTTTGGTGTGTAAAAAAATTATTTTAAAGAATTTGTTTCTTCAATTGTGAGATGCTCTAATTAGGTCATGTTGGTTGATCGTTAAGTTGGGGCAGTGAGTCTTAAATTGGATTGCTGTTTGCTATAACAAAATATCATAGACTGGATAGTGTAAATGACAAATTTCTTACAATTTTAGAAGCTGGGAAATCGAAAATGATGGTGCCAGCACATTCACTTCCTGTGAGGGCCCTCTTCTTGGCTTTCAGCTGCCATTTCGTTGCGTGCTCTCATGACCACTTCTTTGTGTGGGGAATAGAGGAGAGAGCTCTGGTATCTCTTTTTCTTATAAGGGCACTAATCCCATTATGGGGGCTCTATCCTCAGGACCTCTTAAAAACCTATTACCTCCAAAGGTCCGACCTCCTAATCCCATCACACTCAGGGTTAGGACTTCGACATATGAATGGAGGTCCTAACAAACAAAGTAGTACTCAAATGTTTTGATCTTAAAATGCCTTTACACTCAAAAAATTATTGAGCGCCCCCAACCCCCAAGAGCTTTTATTTTTTGTAGGTTATATGTACCTTACCATCTCTGAAATTATAACAGATCTTTTTTTTAAATATTCGTTAAAAATAATAAACTCATCTGTTAACATACATAACATGTTTTGTGAAAAAAACAGCTTTGTATTTCAAGGCAAATAGAAAAGTAACATTGTTTTACATTTTTTTTCCACAGTGCTTTAGTGTCTGGCTTACAAGGATAAATGACAGCCAGATTTTAATATCTTCTGCATTCAATATATATATACTTCTTGTTTTTGGTTCAGATATACGAAGGGAATCTGGCCTCACTCATATATGTAGTTGGAAAAAGGAACTGTATTTTAATAGCATTTTCAGGCTTTTTTCCTTGTTTTTTTTCTGATACTATGATACAAGGAATTTATATTGTGTCTGGTTCCTGGCACAGAGCTCCTAAAACCCTTGGAATTTCCTGAGCGATATGGCTGGAGGAACATCTTTTGTTATTCACAATAAGCCTTCTCAACCTTACTGAATGTATGTTAATGAGGTGACTCTTGGTGGACCTCAAGACTGCTTCCTATGGGGGTGGTTGGCAGGGGAACCAAGCCTGTAATTAGAGGTTGGAACTTTAAGCTCTATACCCTCCAAGCCCCCCCTGCACACCCCCCCCGAATTAATCAGCAGCAGCCAATGAATAATCAGTCATGCATTTATAATGAAGCCTTCTTAAAAATCCTAAGCAGCTGGGTTTAGAGAGTGTCCAAGGTTGTGGACTCATTCACATGTCAGGGGGTGGTATGGTACCCCACAAACTCCACAGGGACAATCTATGCTTGAGACTTTCCAGACCTCGCTTGATGTACCTCTTCAGCTGTTCATTTATGTCTTTTATAATGAATCAGTAGAGTAAGTAAAATGTGTCCCTGAGTTCTAGGACCTTGAGGAAGGGGTTGTAGGAATCCCCAGTTTGTAACTAAATTGAACAGAAGTGTGGATAACCTGGGGACCCACTATTTGAGATTAGTGCCTGAAGTGGTTTAGGAACAGTCTTGTGGGACTGAGCCCTTAACCTGTGGGGTCTCTACTAACTGAGTAGTTAGTGTCAAAATTGAATTGACTTGTAGGACACCCAGTTGGGGACTATAGAGAATCGCTTCATGTAGAAAACCCATACATTTGATGTCATAAATGTTTAGAATGGAAAAACAGCATTCCTTTAATACTGCATCAAAACCTAAAGGGTAGTTTCTTCAAAGTTAGTTGGAATGTAGAATTGGACTATCTTGCCTTTTGAATGGACCTTGTAGTTTGCATGATTTTGTAACGTTATGTATTGATCATTTGGAAAATATTGGTTTATTCCATTATTCAGATTCCAAATGTTGATATGTTTCATTCACAACAAAAATTCATGCTTATTAATATCACTGCTAATTTAATCAGAAAATGTCTGAGTATTGGGAAATTGTAAAGCTTATAGTGGTGAATACAAGTTTTCAAAACTTGGTTTTTACTAGAAAACTTCTTGGCAACAAATACTATTAATTATTTTCCTCGAAAGCAGGCACACTGTTTATTTTTGAGAAAACATCTAAATTCCCAAGTCTAAATAACTATAGTTTGTCATTTGCCCTTTCAAGTAAAAATGATGTTCCGAGAAAAAAATGGTACTTCATCTTACTCAAACAATTGCACAAGGGCTTTTCCTCAAGATAACAGCCATGCTTTAGTTTGTAGCAGAAGTACTTTTTGCATACTTCTGTTTTGTTACATAGAATATTACTTTTTTACTCAAGTTCAGATTTAATGTAATAGGTAATTTTCACTGCTTCATCAAGGGCATTCTTTAGTGAACCTCCCTACTCCCCCATGAGTTCAAGGCAGAAGAGTACGATGACGACTGGAATAGTAACTGTGCTAAAGCACTGGCAGTTTAGTGTTACCTACCACTGCTTTGCACCATCAGTACAAATGTCAACACGGCCGTTCCAGAATAAACCATGAGTTTCAGAAAGTAATTCAGAACTCTGAGTAGTTCATTACTATTTGTGTTTGCTGTCATGCATTCACATGAAAGATCTTAATAGACGATGAGTGGGTGATTAGTTAGTGCTGATACCAGATGAATACAAGCAAAAGGACCAGTCAAGCCATATCTATAGATTCATCCATTTGTAAGGCAAACTTAGAATTCTGCAGAAGAGATATAATGTATCTTGTTCTTTAATTCAACAAGTTGCTCTATCATTTGAAAGTGGCGCTGCAGTGATTTCTTTTACTGACTTTTCACCCAGCCCAAATTCATCAGCTGTTAATAGTAAAAGATTTTCAGTGTTAATTAATATAAGATTTTATTAGTCTTTCAGTCAACTTTTCATTGTATTGAATGAATGAAAATCAGAAGGGCAGTGTCTCATTTATTGTGAAGAAAACTAGTTTTGAATTTATGGACCCCTGAAAAGGTCTTGGGGTTCCCGTGTTATAATTTGAGAACTGCTTCAAGGTTGTAGCATACATCTTTAACTTATTATGTCTACTTTAATATAATATGTTATCTAGTAATTTTTGACTAGTTGCTAAACATTGTGATATTACATTATTCAGTGTCTGTGTTTATTTTTTTTAAAGAATATTGAGTTGTTCTGGTAGACTTTATTTACTTGCAGATTAGCTGATACCTTTAAGACTTGAGTGGGACTAGAGTAGATTTTACTTTGGGCCTAGTTCTAAATCATGGCCTTTTCTGGGGTTTCTAATGAATGCACCATGTGTTTATTGAGTTCTCTTCACGCTGACTAGTTGGAACGCAAATGTAATTATAGCTTGTGTGAGCTCCAGTGATTTTTTAGCTTATAGCTTTCTTACTCTTTGTCTGGCCTAGTGCAGTCTCATTCTGTATGTGCACAACTCAGAATTCAGCCAGAGACTCAGGGAAACCCCTATGTAGGTTATTGAAGCTTCTCTGTGTTGCTCCCTCCTCTCTGGTACTCTGCATCCATGAAATCCAGCTAAGTCATCTCCCTGATTCCTGATCTGTGCTCAGCAGGACTGTGGTATTCTTGGATTCCTTTGCCTATGCTATGGCCCAGAAAGTGCAGAAAGCCACAACTGTTGTAGGGCTCACCTCATTCGTCTCCTTTCTTTCAGGGATCACAGTCTTTCTATTCCTGTTATCTGGTATTCAAAAAGTTTATATATTTTTGTCCAGTTTTTTAGTTATGGTTGGAAGAGCTAGTCTGGTATTATTTATTTCAGCATGAGCAGAAGCAGATGGCAGACATTCAATTTTGATTAGTCTTAGTTTTTCTCATGGTTACCTTTAAGGGATGACTTTTTAAAAACAAACAAAACCTGATTGATAGTTATTCAGTTTTTCTTTAGAAACTATTTTTATAATTGCTAATAGTCATAAGATTTAAAATTCTAAAGGTAGAGGAGGATGTAGTGCAAAGTCTGTCTCTCACATGTTTCCCCCACTCAACCAGTTTCTCTCACAATAGGCAACCAGTAGTATATAAATAACATCTTCTGAAGTCTTCATAATATTCTGTTTTAAGGATTTGCCATACTTATTTATCTAATTCCCTATTAATGGGTACTATAAGGGAATTATTGTGCTATTATGTATATGAGTACATATGTGATGTCCTTGTTGGTAAACATGAATCTCACTTTTATGATTTTATAACTTACACAGAGTGATAAAACAAACTACGTTTTAAAATGATAAAGTCCAAAAAGATTCTTTTTAACAAAGTTATCTATAGTTTATTTCAAATGCTAAACTGTAAAAAATATGTCATGTTAATCATGATTTGAGTACATATTGCACAATAATCTATTTTTACTCTTTTAGGCCATAATGCAACAGGGAGATGTATCCATAAAACCCATCCTCCAAGTTATTGTAAGTATCTCATATATTTTATATTAAGCAGTTTTTAAACCTATATGTAATTATAAATTAATTTGATGAAGGACATAAAGATTTGTTCACTTTAGGAAATTATCTCTGTCATCACAAAAAAATAATCTAGTCCATGATGTAACCCTGAGAAAGGAACCAGACTTTTAAAAAATATATTGGGTTAGCCAGAGCTGTAGACCTTTGGAGGTTCAGACTTAAGGCTTTGCCTCTCTGTTGTTTCTACAATTAATGAATGCTGTAGTGCTACACATCATTACAACTGTTTTCTTACTTGTCTTCCTGCCCTGAGGTTTGTCTTGCTCAAATCTGCCTTACAGATGGTCTCCGGAGAGACCTACCCTAAAATGAACTTGTCTGCTTAAA
This sequence comes from Eonycteris spelaea, assembly GCA_003508835.1. Taxonomy (NCBI): domain Eukaryota; kingdom Metazoa; phylum Chordata; class Mammalia; order Chiroptera; family Pteropodidae; genus Eonycteris; species Eonycteris spelaea. The sequence goes on from PUFA01000181.1 coordinate 2,785,149, forward strand.
ATTCTTCATTAACTCTATTATTTAAGGGGTTCTTTAGCTGCCAGTCATCTTAAGGCTTGTTTCACCCTAAGGCTCTGTTTACATATTCAACTTAAAGCTGCCTGTGATTTCCTTTGAGCCGGGATACATTTCTCAGCTCTGCCCCCATGTCATTATGTGCATACTTCTCTAACATCTCTGCCTCCATCTCTACCCTAATTGTAAGCCCTTCAGGGCAAGGATTTTTTTTTTTTTTTTTTGTAGTTTTAGCATGTTTCCTACATAATACCTTGCATGTATTAGGTACTTTGTTATATATTTTTTAAGAATTGATTTTCAACCAAATTCAAGTTAGGGGAGAGAGAACACAAGAGTACTGGCAACTCATGTTATTCTCATCTATATTGTGTTTTATAATGTTAGTGGAGAAAGGTTGGTGGGAGAGTCATCAAATCTAATTTTCTGTTATTTGGATTTAGGTGTCAAGAGAGAGAATGGGCACGTAGTTCAGTTTGTGAACTAAATGGCAAGCCCACTCTTCTGCCACTTAGGTTTACTTATCCCTGGGGACTGGGCAGACCATCTGGCTAATGAATCAAGTTTTCTATTCTAGAACATCCGTCCCATTACTACAGGGAATAGTCCACCCCGTTACCGACTGCTTATGAGTGATGGGTTGAACACCCTATCCTGTAAGTATGATGTCTAAATCTAAGAATTTGTATTTAAAAAATAAAGGCACACAACATTTTGATTGCAGTAATTTAGGGCATTCTGAAAGTCTGCATTTGCCTGGCTGTGCAGTTCATTTAGACAGAATTGCAACTGGCAGAGAGCATTCTAACAATAGACTGGCTGTCGTGGAATGCTTCCACTTGGCTTAATTAATTTTCTCTAACTAGTGTTCTATGTTTTCTTTGATTAATTTTGCCTCAGGATGTTATTGACATTTAGTGAATATGATGGGTTAGCTGTGCTGTACTTGCCTTTATGGGGTTTTATTTCTGTGTCGGAAGTTTTACAAGGGAGAAAGGAGAGAATTTGCAGAATATGTGCTTGTTATCTCTTGTCACAATGTGAAGGACCTAGAAAAGATTTTTTAGTCTTTTTCGTGAAACCTGAATGACAGAAAAAATAATCTTGGGCACTTTAAGAAATACATACATTTTAGAGTAGCAGCAGATGTTTAATTAATGCACAGCAAATTATACTATTTTTCACTATGCAGTCTGGCTAGTTTTAATTTCAGGAACGTATTTAAGGCATTATTTTTCTTTGCTAGTACAGGTGTGATCAGCTTTTAGGTAGTTATTACTGAAATGTTTCGGAGACTGAAATAATCCCTGCTTTTCAGCTTTCATGTTGGCAACACAGTTGAACCCTCTTGTTGAAGAAGAGCGATTGTCTAGCAACTGTATTTGCCAGATTAACCGATTTATTGTTAACACACTGAAAGATGGAAGGTATGTAGTGGTTTTTGTTTGTTTGTTTTAGTGTGTTGTGGAATGGGAGCTAATTTTTGAACAGTTCATGGATGCCAGAATTCAATTGGGAATCTAAAAGGCAATGATGAGCTCTCAGCTAAGAATTTACATCTGTCGAGTTCTGAACTCAGGTGACTAGAACATGGCACCAATGGGAGAGAAGTATAGAAATAAATTGGAAATTACAGAGCAAGGGATTAAAGCAGAATGCAGAATTCTTATTTCTAATCTCTTCAGAAGCACTGTTTTTAGGATCCTCTCTCAAAGTATCTTAATAAAAAGGGGTTACTTATTAGGAAAGGTATAATTAATTATGTAATACTGCTCCTATTTAGCATTCTTGAATCTTTCATAGTAAATACTTTTTCCAGCCAATATAAAGATTGTTGAATAACTACAGATGCTACATGCTAGAGATAAAATGGTGTACAGAACTGTTATTCACTCATGGGTAACCATTGGTAAAATACAGTTCTTTTGTTGGGGGAACAGTCTCAAGTTTTAAATTTTCAGTTACAAAATACAATCAAAACATGAGAAACCAATCTGGCAAGCATTCCCATATTAATAAGGGTATATCGATGTATGTTACATTATTATCTTACATTTCCAAATAACTTTTTTGACTTATATTTGTTTGATATCTTTATTCTTCTTCCAACCTTTATGTTATTAATTTAGATGTCTTTTATAAATAAACAGCATATAGTTTTAAAATTCAATTTGATATTTAATTAATGATTTTATTCTGCTTAATTTATTTTTGATACTCACCCCCCACACACCCCCCAAATTTTGTGTTTATACTGTGTTCTTGCTTTACTTTTTTTCTATTTTCCTGCCTTGGCTTGATTTTCTTATATCTCTTTTATTTTCTTCTACTGGTTTGGTAATTTTGCATTCTATTTGTGTTTTCTTTGTGATTACTCTTACCTTAAAAAAAAAAATCCATATTTGACTTAACAAATAATCCAAAATACGTCAGTATTTTTACCATCCTCCCATAAAATGAAGGTCTTAAAATGATCTAACTAATGTTCAGTGTTTTAGTTCAGCTTTGTTTTTAGTCCCTCCAATTGGTATATTCTCTTACATTATCAGTGCTATTTAAATTCACCCATAGTTTATTAGCTCACCTTTACCTCTTTTATCACATTCCTTCCTTTTTAGTTCAGTTTTCATTTTTCTGAAGAACATCTTGAGCAGCTCATACAGGAAGAGCTTGAGAATGGTGAAAATTTCTATCACCCAAAAATATTTATACTTGACTCTCAGTTAAAGTAGTTTAACTAGATATAGAAGTCTAGGTTAACAGTTACTTTTTTCTCTGTATCATGTAGTAGTGTCTTCATCCTGATAGAATTTTGTGTTTTGTAAAACAACTACATTTTGTAAAACTACATTTTGTAAAACAACTTTTATTATATAAGTAATATATACATAAGTTACAAAACTCACATAAACAGAGAAATAGTGTAACCTCACTGCCTAGAAACAACTGTTATTAACATTTCGTTGTCTGTACTTCCAGGTTTTTCTGTGAATGTAAATACTTACGAATATGTTTTTTTAAAAACTATAATAAATATGGTTTTTAATACCCTTTTTAACTTTACAGTGATCACTTTTACATGTCCCTACATATGCTTCTGTCATATATTACATACAAATTTACCATAATTTAGTTAACATTTAAATTGTATACAGCATTTACCTATTGAAAAAATTTTCAACACTGTTTCTTTGAATATATCTGTATCTCTGTCTTTTTATGTGTTCAAATATTTTTGAGAAAATATGATTTTAATAAAATGTAGATTGTATTCAAGCAATACAGGAAAAGGTACAAAGAAGGAAAAAATTGTTCAAAATTCATACAACCCAGAAATAACCATATTATCATTTACTGAACATCATTCTAGATATCTCTCAGTGCTTACTTATCAATGATTGGTAGATAGCTGGAAATAATTTTGAGAGTAGAATGATAACATAAATACAGTCATGTACCACATAACGATATTTCAATCAGTAATAGACCTCCAACAGTGGCCCCATAAGGTTATAATAGAGCGGAAAAATTTCTGTCGCCTAGAGACATCATAGCCATTGTAACGTCATAGCGCAACGCATTACTTCTTTGTGGTGGTGCTGGTGTAAACAAACCTGCGCTTCCAGTTGTATAAATGCATAGCACATACAGTTATGTACAGTACGTACTACTTGATAATAAATGACTATATTAGTGGTTTATTATACTAATAATTTAGAGTGTACTCTTTCTACTTATTAAAAAAAGTTTGCTGTAGAACAGTATGCCGTGGTACACCATGAGCAGCCTCATACACCTTATACATCATGCATCTCTTGATTGCATCATTTTCTCTTATGCTTGACATGTATCTTGTGTTGTTTATTCATCGTGGCCCCTAAATGTACAAAATCCACTGCTCACATTGCCAGGAAGAGGCACCTCGAATGATTGACCTGAAAATGAAATTAAAAGTGATTAAGCACTACGAAGGTAGAAAATCAGTGATGGTTAATGGTCGCCAGTCATGCAAATCCCATTCCACCATAGCTACAATCTTGAGGAAAAGAACAAAGCAATGGAAGCTGTTAAAGGATCTGCTTCATTAAAGGCAATGAAACTACCACAAATTTCAGAAGGGCCTATATGGAGAAACTTCTCTTGACCTGGATTAAAGACCAGACACAGAAGCGTATCCTTCTCAGCACCATGACAGTCAGCCAAAGCAAAAAGTTTGTGATGTTGAAAGAAAAGACTAGGTATTGAATTTACTGTCACCTCTGCGTAGTTTAAGTAATTCAAGAATCATTATTCATTACATAGCGTAAATGTGAGTAATGAGTCTACAAGTGCTGATGTGAAGGCAGCTGAAGGATTTTTGGAAACTCAATAAGCTGATTGTGGATGTAAATTACTTAACAGAGCAAATATTCAGTACGGATAAAACCTTATTCTGGAAACATGCTTGAAAGGACACTCGGCCATAAGGAGGCCAAGCCAATACCAGCTAGATTTCAAGGTTTTTTAGGGTGGGGTAACAATCTTGCTTATAGGCAGTATTGCAGGCTATAGATTGAAACCCTTTGTCATCTGGGGCAATGAGAACCCCAGGGCTTTTGAGCATGTCAGTAAGCACACACTGCCAGTATACTACAGAAGCAACAAGTCATGGATGACCCAGCCTCTCTTCTAAGATGCCCTAATGAATTGCTTCCCGGCAAAATCAGAAGAATTATTTGGATAATAATATACCTTTTAAGATTTTGCTTTTTGTTGACAATGCTTCCAAGTATCCTCCTTTTATTGGTGGTCTTTATCCCAATATCAAAGTGGTGTTTTTACCTCGAAATTCTATCTTTTTAATCCATCCAGCGGATCAAGGAGTTATAGCAGCTTTTAAGCCCTACTACCTGAGGTCCTTCGCCCAGGCTGTTGCTGCAACTTAGGAAATCCCTGAGAAAACACTAATGCAGTTCTGGAAGGAAGGATTACAACATCTTATGACTACATCAAAAACTTGGGATGATGTCACCAAGGAGTGTATGAATGACATCAGGAAGAAGACACTGAAGAGGTTCGTCCATGACTTCAAAGAATTTGCCAAGGATGAAGAGTTTGCAAGAATTAACAAGACTGTGGTTAAGATGGCAAACAGCTTTAACCGGGGTATGGGTGAGAATGACATTGAGGAGCTCCTAGAGGTGGTTCCTGAGGAATCAGCTAATGAAGAGTTGTTGGATCTGGAACAGAAACGCTTAGCTGAAGAAGAGGCAAGGGAAGGAAATTTCAGGAGAAGGAAAAAAAGAAGACCCTTCAAGAAGATTCACAGTGAAAGGTTAGCAGAAGCTTTTGCAGACCTCAACGAGCTCTTTAAAAAGTTAGAAAACATGGACTCCAACACCAAAGGTTTTCATTAATAGAGAGGAATGTTCATGGTGCATTATCTGCTTATAGGCAAATAATCTATGATGAAAAAAGCAAATCGAGCAAACCACCGTGGGCATATTTCTAGAGGAGTGACACCTCCTCTAGAGGAGCCTCAGGCAAGTCCTTGAGGAGCTATTCCAGAAGAAGGCATTTTTCCTAGGAGATGACAGCGCCATACATGTCATTGCCCCTGAAGACCTCCCAGTGGGACAAAATGTGGAAGTGGAAAACAGTGATACTGGTGACCCTGACCTTGTGTAGGCCTAGGCTAATGTATGTGTTTGTGTCTTAGTTTTTTAACAAAAAGTTTAAAAGTAAAAAAATAAATAACTTTTAAAATAGAAAACTTACAGAATCAGGGTATAAAGAAAGAAGATATTTTTAGACAGCTATTTATATGCAAAGTATTACTATAAAATTGAGTTGAAGAGTTAAAAAAAATTAAAATGTTTATAAACTAAAGTTATAGTAAGCTAAGATTAATTTCTGCTTGGAGAAAATAAAGGTTTTTTAATACATGTAGTGTAGCCTAAGTGTATGGTAGTTGTAGTCTGCAGTAGTGCACAGTAATGTCCTGAGCTTTCACATTCACTGACCACTCGCTTACTAACTCAGCAAGCACCCTCCTCTCCCCGACTCTCCTCAGCAGAGCAGCTTCCAGCCCTGCAAGCTTCATTCATGTAAGTGCCCTATATAAGTGTGCCGTTTTTATTTTTTAAACTGTATTTTTACTGTACCTTTTCTATGTTCAGCTACACAGATACTTGCTATTGTGTTAAAATTGCCTACTGTATTCAGTACAGTAACATGCTATAGATAGGTTCATAGCCTGGGAGCAATAGGCTATACCATATAGCCTAAGTGCGTAGTAGGCTATATACTATCTAGGTTTATGTAAGTGCACTTTGATGTTTGGACAACAATGAAATCACCTAACAACGCATTTCTCAAAATGTACCCCATAGATAAGTGACATATACTGTACTATTCTTGCTCTCTTCCTTCCTGAATAATTCAACGCAAAAGCCATTAGGTAGGGCCAAGCAAGGTCGATATCTACAGGGGAGGGGTGGTGGCAGGCGGCGGCAACCAGGTGTCAGAGCCTAAACAAATGAGGAGGCTACCTTTGTGGGCCGGCACTGGGTATTGGAGCACAAGTAGGCAAGGAGAACATGCATGGAGAGAAGATGGCGGTAGCCCAGTACGGTTGTCAGAGTCTGAGTACGGTGAAGCAAGAGTCTGAATGGCTGTGGGATCCTGAGCAAGCGAAGAGGGCATCTGTGGGGGTGGGGGTGGAGAGACAGCAACAGATTGATGGAGACCGAACTGAGTGAGGAGGGAGTCCAAGCAGGATAAAGAAGATGTCTATGCAGGGAGTGGCAACGGCCCAGCATGAGATGTTAGAACCAGAGTTGGGGAGAAGAGGGTGCTTGTTTGTCATTGGGTGGTAGTGGCCTACAGCTAGGTATTAGAACATGAGCATGGTGAGGAAATGTCCATGGGTACAGCATTGGGGGTAGCAACAGGAGATTGGTGACATATAGGGGAATAGGTAGGTGGTAGGTAGGTAAGAAAGAGATGTAAATGTATATGTGTATACATATATTATGTGTATGCGTGTTCCCAAATCTGTCTTTGGAGGGCTTTGGAGCAGCAATACTCCCATAGCTAAGAGCCCACTTAGCAACCAGATCATGATTTCTGAATGCTGTTTTTTACTAAAAGGGACCAAAGCTTCTTGGAAGGTGGTTTATTACAGGGTTGGAAATTACAGGATAAACCTGAGATATGGGATATATTATTGTGCCAGAAAATAATGAAGTATTCAAGGGGAAATGGGACCATGACAGAAGGACAGAGAAACTGGCTCACAGGGACTTAGACTGTGCATGTCCCTGTGCAAATCTAGTACAATTTAAAAATCAAAATAAGTATTAACACATTGCAGCCTGTTAAATAGGAATTCGTAAGTCCACATTGAATAAATGAATGGGGGAAACAAAAAGCTTTTCTAACAATAAAATACCATCTAACAAATGTAGAAGGAATAACAGAATTAGAATATCACCATTTGGCAAACATAGGAAGAATTCATGCAAGAAACAATAAATGCTGTATAAGCTTCCTGTGGCTGCTGTGACATATTACCACCAACTTGACAGCTTAAAACAACAGAAATTTATTCTCAAGGTCAGAAGTTGAAATTAGTCTCACTGGGTTGGAATCAGTGTTGGTGGGTCTATGCACTCTCTGGAAGCTCTGTCAGAGAATCCATTCTTCTCTTCCAGCTTCTGGTGGTTGCTGGCATTCCTTGGTTTATGGCTGCTGCATCACCCCAATCGCAGCTTCTTCAGTGGTCACATTACCTCCTCTTTTGTCTGTCAAGTCTGCTTCTGCTTCCCTCATAAGGATACGTGTGATTGCTTTTAGCATCCATTGGATAATCCAGGATCATCTCGCCATGCCAGTCATTAACTTAATCATATCCATAAAGTTCCCTTTTGCCATATAAGTAACATCACAAGTTCCAGAGATTAGGAGATGGCTGTCTTTTAGGTGGTCATTCAGCCTACCACAGATGCTGAAACGATGGGTGAAAGTTTGATGAGGAACAAGTTATGTATAAGGTCACAGCACCTCTCCACAACATAATTATGAATTGGAAAAGGAAAAGAGGCAACTTTACAGTGGAGAAACCTGGCAAGATGTCACTTTATTCCAATGATTAACATTAACCTTACCAGTAGTGGGGCATATAGGAATTGCATATTACCTGATAGGAGGCAATGAGAAAAACACAGCATCACTATTATATTCTTGCCAAAGATGCATAATCTATATCCAATCGAGGAAGCCACAGGTAATTCAAGGGACATGCTACAGAATAACTGGCCTCTGATCTTCAAAACCTCAAGCATGAAAATAAAGGATGAAGAAACTTCCATATTGAAGGAGTCTGAAGAGATGGTAATTAAATATAACAAGTGACCCTGGACTTGATCCTTTTGCTTTTAAGGACGTCATTGAGACAATAGATGAAACTTGAATAGATGAAAGGATTCTTTATGTTTCAAGTTTGACAAATTAATCACTGTGCCTCGGTGTCAGTTTTTTCTTCCTCTGGTACATGATGATAATGCCCTTTCAGTCTACAGATTCGTTTCTTTCATTTTGATGAAATTTGTGTTATTCCTTAATGCTGTTTTCTGTTTCATTTACATTCTAGTTTTTATTTATGTCATGGATAACTTCGTCCTCCATGAATGTTTTAAGTTTGCTTTAGTTTTTTTCCCTACAGCATGCATTGGATAATCTCAAGATTTTCCAACATAGTAATTCATTCTTAGCTTTCTCTATTCAGTTCCTTGATATTTATACTTTAAATATTAGGCGTATAATGCTATTACTTTTGTTCTGTGTTTTTTCTTTAACTTTTCAAGCTCCCCTTTTCCCCCAATATCTTATCTTAATTTTTGACTTTTATTCACCTTATTTTATAAACTTCTCGGGACTTATTATCCCCTTTCTTGGCATTCTAGACTGAATTTTTTAATTGTCTCTGCCTCCTCTGTTCTTTTCGTTTTTATATACTGTGGTAGTTGCATTGTTGCTGTGTCATTTCTTTTTATGCTATTCACGGTTAATGTGGCCGCTTCTCTCTGGACTTCATACTTGCTCTGACATGGTCTAGGCTAGGTACATCTTGCCAACCTTCCCACTTGGGACCTGTTATCTCCCACTCCAGGCTACCTTCAGTCATGGATAGAATTCCACTCCCATGGGCATACCTTATTCTACCACTTCAACATGTATTCTTTCCTACCTCTCCTGGAAACCTGTGTGCATACATCCAAGTTTATTTACTCCTTACCTTTGATAGTCATTTAGGTTTATTCTAGGTGGGGCTTTAGCAGTCATCCTTGCGCATTACATGCTCATGCTATTATTCCTGAGTACATTACTAGAATTAGTATTATGGGCCAAAGAACATCTATTGTAGAAAGTATACCATTTAGTATACTTGTGAATGTTGTGTAAGAGTACTGATTTCTTAATAGGAAAATCCATAGACACAGAAGTTACATTAGTGTTTCTCAGGGGCAGGGAATGGAGAGTGACTGCCATTGGGCACAGAGTTTCTTTTCGGATGATAAAATGTTCTGAAGTTAGGTAGTGGTGATGCTTGTACAATTGAATATACTAAAAACCACTGAATTATATTTTTAAAAGGTGAATTTATTGTGAATATCTTAAAAACTTATTAAAAATACCATTTCTCCGTAACCTCAACATACTGTATTACTAATTTTTAAAAATAATTGCTGATCATTTTTTAAATTTAAATTTCCCTATTAATGAGATCGAGCATCTTTTCATATATTTATTGCCTATTTGTAGTTCCTCTCTGGATAGGTTTTTTGTTTTTTTGTTTTTTTGTTTTTTTTTTTAAGGCAAGTCTACCCTTGGTTGACCTTACAGATTGCAAGGACCTTGTCAGCTTACAGTCCCTTATTTTTTTTATTTGTTATACCTACAGCATCTGGTCTTCCTAGGTGGTCTCCCATCCAAGTACTAACCATGCCCAACCCTTCTTAGCTTCCAAGTTCAGACAGGATTGGGCTTTTTCAAGGTAGCATGGCCATAGACTGGATAGCTTTTTATTATATGCTTTGTCTATATTTTTTGTTTTTGTCTTGTGTGTTGGGGGGAAAGAGCTCTTTTTAAACCTGGGATACTGGTTAACTCTTTGTTAGCTGTTTCAAATATTTTGTCCCACTTTATGATTGTCTGTTTATGGTGTCTTGTGATGGAATTAAATAATTTTTAAAATTCCATCACATTTTTCAATTTTTTTTTTTTCTTTATGGCTTCTGAATTTTGTATTAGGGAAAGTTCCTGACCAGGGTTATAAAAAAAATTATTTTACGTTCTTCAGACACTTCTGCTGGGTTTTTAAAGTAGACTTTAGCTCATCTGAGACTTATTTTTTACCTAGGAATGGTGGAAGAATTTAGCTCACTTTATTCCACATGGATAACCCATATCATGGAGGGTTATTATGAGTGTGATAGGAAGCCATGGGGTTTTGAGCAGGGGAGTAGTGGCATGATCTGATTTAAGTTTTAAAAAGTTTCCAAAGGATTTTTCTGATAGCTGTGTGGAGAATTTGTGGTTGGTGGCTAAACTAGATACAGAGAGCTTGGCTTTTCGTTTATCTACTTTATTCTGAGTTTGTTGTCTTTTCCATTGATCTCTTTGTGTATTCCTTTGTCAGTGCCATAGAGGTCCCCCTCCCTCCCTTTGGTGATAGCTTTATTGAGACAGCATTCACAAAGCATACAGTTCGTCCATTTAAAGTGTAATTGGTTTTTAGTATATTCATTTGTTCAGTCATTACCACAGTTAACTTTAGACATATTATCCTTTCCCCCAAATAAACCCTGAACCTTTTAACTATCATCTTCAAACTCCTCATCCTCCCTAGCCCTCAACATCCACTAATCTTCTTTCTATCTCTGTAGATTTGTTTATTTTGGATATTTCATATAAATGAAATCATATAATATGTGGTCCCTTGTGACTGGCTTCTGCTTATGCAGTATAATGTTTTCAAGTTTCATCCATGTTGTATGTATCAGTACTTCATTCCAAGTAATATTCCATTTTATGGATATACCACATTTTCTTTATACATTTGTTTGGAGATTGGGTTGTTTCCACCTTTTTCTATCATAAATAATGTCATGGACATTTGCATACAAGTTTTTGTGTGGCCCTGTTTTTCATTTTTTTAATATACATTTTACTTAGGAGTAGAATGTACATCAAGTGGGAACTTTATGACTAAATTTTGAGGAACTACCAGACTGTTTTCCAGAGTGGCTGTATCAGTTTACATTCCTACTAGTGATGTATGAAGGTTCCAGTTTCTCCATGTCCTCACCAACAGATAATTTCATCTGCCCTAGTATTTTCAGTTAAAGTGTCATCTAGAATATTTTATTAACTTACAGGTACTATCTTCCTTTATCTTCCCGCTCCAGATTTTCTTAGCAATTCTATGCTTATTCTTCCATATGAATTTTAGAATTATATAGTCAAGTTCAAAAAAGACAAAAATCTTGGTGGAATACAAATAATTGTCTTAAATTTATATAGTATTTGATAGCAAATGTTTTTATTCAAGAATATGATATGTGTGAATACCCATATGTTCTATCAGTTTCAGATTATTATCTAATATCTTGTTTTATCTATATCCCTGTAATCATCATCTGTAATCTTGAAACAAATCTCAGACATCATTTTTCATTCATAAATATCTTAGTATATATCTTCAAAAGATAACTCTTTTTAAAATCTCCTTTTACAACTGAAATATCAAATATCCTTTCAGTCTTTGGTTTCCAACTACTCATGTGTGTGTGTTTGTGTGTGTAAACAATTTATTTGAATCAGGATCCAAAGTAAAATTCACACTACAGTAGGTTAATAGGTTTTTTAGTCTCTTTGAATCTATGGGTTCCTCCTTTATAACTTTTTTCCTCCCTTACTGTTTATTTGTTGAAGAAACCAGGTTATTTTCTTTTCCTCATGCAATTTCCCACTGTCTGGATGTTGCCGAGTGTATCTCTATAAAGTCATAGTGTGTTCTTGTCACCTTTGTTTTCTGTAAGTTGGGATAGATGTATTCTTTTGATATGCTGTGGATTCATCTTGCCGTGTTTTATTTAGGCTATATGTATATTATTTTTTTGAGTGTGTTTTCTCTTAGGTTTTGGTATTAGGATACTAAATGATTGATAAGCCTTCCATTTTTCTATGTTCTAGAGTGTTTGGATAATTTTAGAAGGTAGTTAAATAGCTACCACTAAATAGTGATGAGATGTTATAGTGTTTACCTAATTTTCAGGAACAGATAGTTTCAAACTTGTTATATTGAAGTAATAACCTTGACATGAAACCTGATAAAAGTTCACAAACTGATCAGTTACATGTAAAATTCAAAGTATAGCCATCAGATCATTTAAAGAATGCACCATGATGAAGTTGGGTTTATTATTCCTTAAATATGCTTTCACTCACTTTTTAAAAAATCTCTAGTGACATTACCCTAATTCAGGCCACCATCAGTTTCTTCTTTTGGTCTCCCTGCCTCTAGTTGTGTTCCTCTAAAATTTTTCTTCGTGTCATAGTTCTCTTTAAATACAGACATGATCGTGACATTCTTAATTCAAGTTTATATTGAGCAACAACTGTGGACCAGTTGTTGCATTAAGCGGTGGAAGATACTTGCCCTCATTGAAAGTATAGTCTAGTCTACGACCAGGCCACCCTGAACAAGCCTGATCCTGTCTGATCTCAGAAGCTAAGCAGGGTCAGGCCTGGTTAGTACTTGGATGGGAGACCACCTAGGAAGAACAGGTGCTGTAGGCATAAAAAATAAAAATAAGGGTTCGTTAGCTGACAAAGTCCTTGCAATCTGTGAAGTAGCCAGGGTTGCCTCACCTAGAAAAAAAAAAAAAAAAAAGAAAGTACAGTCTAATAGGAGAAGTAAATAATCAATAATGACGTACAATTAAAATATATGTGAATGGATAAATAATGAACATATAAACTATATAAATACTTATATGTTAATATACGTTAATTAAACCTGAGAGAAGTGATCTGAAGGAAAGAAGTCATGCTATAGAAAAGAGTATAACAAAAATCTGACCTAAACTAAAGATTGGGGAAGTCTCGAAAAAGTGACATTTGAGATGAGAGCCAAAAAAAATGAGTATTAGATGAGGCAGACCCAGAGAAGACATCCTAATCAGGAAGTGGCTTACACAGAGGCCTTCTGGCAGGAAGAATATAGCATACCCCAGAACAGAAAGAAAACAGTGTGGCTAGAGTGCAGAGAGCCTTGGGAAACTGGTGTGAGATGAATTAGAGAGAGATTAGCAAGACTAGACTATACAGAGCCTTCTGGGCCAAGTGAAAGGTTTTCATTTTTAGTCTAAGGTCCTTGGGAAATTATTGCAAGGTTTTAATCAGTGTTTAAATGGGTCAAAGAACCAAATTCTTAGATAATATGTTTTAAAAATCTATAGTCATACTGGTTTTCATCTGGAAAAGGTAATTGTTTAGATAAGTGTTACATTTCGGAAAAGAGATCACCTTTTGTGCCATGTATTCTTGTGTTTAATAATCTAAATTCTTATCATGTCATTTGCTCCTTGAGGCTATGGTATGTAGTAAGGACACTGCATTTTAATTAAATGACTAGATGGGAAATGAAAACCCTGTGATTATAAAAAGCCTTGATAATGATGCAGTGAAAGATTAAGGGAAATATTTATGTAGGAATTGCTATCATATATTTCTCAAGTTATTCAGTAATGAAAACCAGCTGACAAAGGGAAATAGTTTTATCAAAATGATTACTGGGGAAAAGCTTTTTAAGTAGCTTGTCATTTGAAGGGCTTCTGAGTTTATTTTTTCTAACTTATTTCTTTTCTGTTGTAGGAGAGTAATTATTTTGATGGAGTTAGCCGTTTTGAAATCAGCTGAAGCAGTTGGATTAAAGATTGGCAATCCAGTGCCCTATAATGAAGGTAAAATGCTTTTTATAGGTTATAGCACTCAAATAAATACCTCTTTATAGAGCTGGAATTCTACCTTGTGGATTCAGTTCGATTTGTTATTAATGAAACTAGTGATTTGGAAGTCTAGGAACCAGGTTCTTCTTTCAGTTTTCAGTACTGGAGAAAGGATTGTACGAGTCCATAAAGGAAAAACCTCTATTGTGTTTTCACTCAACACACACTTCTGGCACTTCTGTGACTAGATGTATAGGTTTTTTTTTTCCCTGATGCTAAGCAATTCTTGAATTCTCTGTGGACACCAGCTGGGAGTCCTACACTTCAGTTCAGTTCTGATACTGCCTACCTAGAGTTAACGGCTCAGTCCCACAGGACTGCCTCCCCCCAAAATAGTTACAGCAGACAGATTCTGCCAGTGCAGTTCTAATCTAGTTGGGAGATAGATTCCTGGTGCTTTCTATTCTGCCATTTTCCCAAAATTCTCTCTACAGTGATTATCTCTTGATAATGATTTTGATTTTCTTGTGAAAATACATAGAAAAGCACAATGAAATTAGAAAAAAATCGATTGCTTTAAACAAGAGACAGTAATCTAGAAAAAGGCAAAGTGTTTTCAGTCACAGGCCCCATAAAAGGAAAGGGCTTGTCTTCTCCTCCAAGTCAAAGAAAATAGAGCCTCACTGTCACCAAAATAAATTCCAATTTATTCAAAAAGAAAATGAAACCATCAAAAATAATTTTTAAAAAGAGGATGGGGCTGCATAAATTGATTGGACTAATTCACAACGAATATTTGATTACATTGAAAAAATTTTATATTAAATAAAATTTATGTTAAATAAAAATAGGAAGTAGGTAAACTTTGTCTAGGATAGAACAGTTTAAAAGGCAGGACTGACGCAGGGTTCATGCAGGCATACCTCTGAAGTAGTGCAGGCTTGGTTCTGGACTACTGCAATAAAGTAATAACTGCGGTAAAATGAGTCACAGATTTGGTTTCCTAGTACATGTAACAGTTATGTTCACACTTTAATGTGGTCTATTAAATGCAGTAGCATTATGTCTAAAAAATGTACATACCTTAATTAAAAAATATTTTGTTGCTAAAAAATGCTAACCTCATCCGAATCCTCAACAAGTCATCATCTTCTTGCCAGTGGAACATCTTATCTTGCCTTATTTTGATGATAACGCTTTATCTGCGAAGTACAATAAAGTGAAGTGCAATAGAATGAGGTATGCCTGTATCTTTAATATTTACTAAATTTTTTACAAGAAAAAGTTATTACATATATAGCTTATATTGGCTATTTTACTTATAAATGTGACATTTAAAAAATTAAAAATGACTTTCATCTGGTCAGTGTAAAGATGCCCAGGGTTTTATATGTGACTTGACTTATTTGAAGTCTTCCACTATGTATTTTCTTCTCTTTCCCAAATTATTTCCCAGTAGGAAATTGAGTAGGTTTCGTTTTTTAAACTCAGAGAAAATTAAATTCTCACTGTTGTTCCTAATAGAAAAAGGTGCTTAGGTGGTTTCCACTGAAGTACACTAAACACAGCCTTAAACTTATCAAATGTAGTTCTTCAATTTATTGTTAATTTTTGGTGTTAGTTGGGCTTTTGCCTAAGGGTAACTTGAGTTGATCCCAATAATTCTTGTGCCAGAGGTAAACTGCATCCTGGTTTTTTTTCCTATCTGGAGCTCAGGTCTAGCCTTTGCATAAGTGGAGTAATGGAAAGGAAAATTTGAGAGGCTCAGGCCTGAACCCTAGGAGGGTATTCAGCACAATAACAAAATATTAGAAATACAAGGAACTATTTTAGAAATCAATTGCTTTAACCATGAAAAAAATGAAGGTAAAGAAGATGATGAAGTAACCCAAGGTCTCACAGCAGATGAGCTGATTCAAGAAATGAGACATTTCTGATTTCTAGTCATTATCCCACTTTCTACTGTACCCAGACCTTCAGAGATTAGCCTTCATATAAAATTCTTGTCTATTACGCTAATTGTGTGAATGAATCTATTGCAGGAATGTTATATATGTACATTTGTAGTTACGTGCCAATTAATGACAGGATACATTCTGAGAAATTCTGAAAATATGAGGTGATTTCGTTGTTGTGTGAACATCATAGTTACACAAACCTAGAGGTACAACTTATTATACACCTAGGCTTTATTGTACAGCCTATTGCTCTAGGCCTAAGCCTGGACAGCATGTCACTACAAAACAACCAAGATTAAGTCAGGCACAGAGAAAATAATGCAATCAAGAGATGCAGTAAACAAGATGTTTAGGCTACTGCCAGTGTAACATGGCATACTGTTTTACAGCAAACTTTTCATAAGTAGAAGGAATATATTCTAAAATAACAATAAAAATTATAGTATGGTAAATACATAAACTAGTAACAGTCATTTTTAGCATTACGAAGTATTACGTACTATATATAAGTATGTGCTATACTTTTAAATGAACTGGCAGCACAGTAGATTTATACCAGCATCACCACAGACACATGAGTAATCCTGTTCTCTATGATGTTATCACGTCACTAGGAGATAGGAATTTTTCAACTCCATTGTAATCTTATGGGACCATTGTTATATATGTGGATGTTGAGTGCAATGTTATTCAGCCATAATGGTAAATAGAAATTATTTCTGTTTCCTAGTATATTTGTCCTGTAAAACTTGTATAATTTTTTTTCTCGTGGAAAAAAGTTTATTCTCGTCTCTCCTTACCTTCTAACATGCATAGACTTTCAGACTTTGTCATCACATTCAACAAACTATCGAATATAAATCCAGACCAAAATCAAGGGCCTACTATGTGCCAGTGTGTTACACGAACAGAAATGTTTAAGGGGAAAAACCAAGTTTCTCCTTTTAACTCCCAGATGGGCAATCCATAATAACTTGTGATGGCATGTACATAAATCACTTTAGATAGATTGCAACTGTTATTGCACTGTCAGCTCATGATCACTACTTAACATGGGCTTTGTCCCTCACTACATATTTTTATACCGTATGTTCCCTAGAAGGTGCCAATATCCCCAGGTAGTCGAGGTCTTGAAAACATGACTTGATATTTATACATATACATGATGGATTCCAAGACAGTTTGACAAATTCTTAGATTATTCACTATTTATGCCTAATCTGACAATAGAAGTAAGACTTCCTTAGCATACTTTATAAATTATAAAGTCACATTTTAATCATTGGCTTTGTTTAATCCACAAAATCAAGTTCACAGCTTTTTCTAGTCTGTTTTTCCTAACCATGTGATCCTCATGTATTATCTGAAACCTTTTGTGTTTTAAGAAATACACCACCTTTCATTTTGCAACAGAGTCAACTTCCCTTACATTCCTATGAATGGCTAATGCATTCACCTCAAAGAGACACTGATCATGATAAACTATCATCTCAAGACCCTTCCAAATTGTAAAAAGGAAGGGGAAAAAAAGGTCACCAAGTAAGACAGTCTTCCAAAGTTGCCTGGAATGGCTCTTCCTGAATGCTCCAATCACTGAAAACTTCCCTCCCGTGATCACCCTGGCCTGGCACTTTGAGCCCTTACATTTTAAAAATTGAATATAATTAAGATAATTAGACAGTTTTTAAATAAACATTAATTGTTGAATAGATAACAGTTACTTGTTTCAGAAGTCAAAACTACAGAATTATGTATTTAGTGGTTTCTTTTTATCTTTCATGTATTTTTATGCAAATTTTACCAGTACAAATATTACATATTCTTATTCTATACTCCACTTTGTTTACTATGAATAAAAAGCAGGATACTCTGTGTTGCCTCTTTTTTATTCTGCTTTTTAAAAAAATTAGCCTAGAGAGATTTCCATATATGTACTTAGAGATCTTCCTTTTTTTTTTTTTTTTTTTTTAATGATTATAGAGTGCTTTATTGTGACTGCACCGTAGTCTAACCAGCCCTTTATTGATGGACACTTGGGTTGTTTCCATGCTATTAAAACATTAGTGGAGTGAACAGCTTTATATATATGTAGGTGTATGGGCAGAGGGGGTTTGACCGCCAAAAGGGAGATTGTTGGATCTATGGATAAATACACCTGTGGTAGGTAGTATGGTTGGCTTTCCCTCCATAGGATGGTATCATTTTTGCATTCCCACCAGCAATGCATGAAAATACTGGTTTCTTCACAGCTGTGTGAACCTATATGAACACTAACAACATACTCTGAATTTTTACCAATCCGTAGATAAAAGCCTCTCTGTATGTTTTAATTTGTATTCTGAGCAAGATGAGCATCTCTTTAAATGTTTAAGGGCCTTTTCTCTGTGAACTGACTGTTAGAGTTTGTTTGTCTTTTGGGTTGTTTGTCTTTTTTTCCTCAATTTCTAAGAGTTCTTTAAAAAGTAGGGGTATCAATCCTTTTTCTCTGATATGACTCACAAAGTCTTTTTGACTTTGCTTATGCTGTTTTTGCTATGCAGTAGTGTTTCTGTTTTTATGAAGTTGAATTTTCCAATAATTTTTTTATGATTTGGGGTTTTGAGCCATACTTAGGTCTTCCTTACACCAGAGTTACTAAGGCATTCACCCATGTTTTATTCTATTACTTGCGTGATTTTATATTTTACATTTAAATCATACATGCTACTTTTGTCTTACCATTGTGGTTTCTTGATTTATGGTGTTTGGGGCTTCACTTTCACATAATTTGGAATTTGTGGGTTTTATCTGTCCTCTAGTTTCACTAAAGATATAGTCTATATGTGGAATGTTTGTATATGGTGTGGGTATTCTCTTTGTAGCTCTTCTAAAAATAGAACCTTCTAGATTTTAATTTGTACCTACACAAAACAGGAATTTGGTGCTTTAAATTGGAGAGGGAATACTGGAACTTATTCAGGTAAAGTTCTAAAATATTAAATTGGAACATCACATTGTATTATAATAGTGAAGTTTTGTTAAAATGAGCTCATTAGTTTATCTTATTCCCAGTTTTTGGGAAGGAGGGAGCTAAGAAAGCAATACTTATCATCTCTGATTTCTTCGGATGTCTTAGAGGTGAGGGAGACATGATAGTGCCCAACTTTCTCACCGTTAGCTAGATTCTTAATGTTTTTTATATGTGTTTAATTGGGTTGTTTGGGATTTTGTGTTTCAGGGGCAAAAGTATTTCAGATAAAGGTAGAGATAAAAGGGTTAAAAGGTAATTACCGCTTGGGGTCAGATTACAGAATTATGGGAAAAACTCCTTTGTCTCACTCTCCAGTTCCATTGGCTCTTCCCTGCAGGATATGTTAAAGTGCAGGGGATGAGAGAAGATTTTGCTGTTCAAGGTTATTTGCTATTGAATTTCATTGTAACCAGATCAACAACATGTTGTTACTTGGACAACCATGTCGTTGTTACAATGACTAGTACTTTACAGGTGTATTTCACAGAAATGATTTCTAATTAGCTATTGCCATAGCAAGGAAACTGTTATTAGTGAGAAGAGAAATAAAGTTAGGTTTGTATCCGCTAGCACCTAACCCAGAACCTGTTACATATCAGGTGACCAGTAAAATTAATTGACTAAATCTAGCCCAGATACAGGCAGAGGAATTCTAAAATGTGCATTGAAATTGTCTTATGGTATTAGTACGACCTTAAATAAAGATACTTAAAGAATTTTCAAAATGTGAGAAATAAAACTCCAAACATAATTCATGTTTCATAAAATATTGGATTGGATGATTTTAAGACTCCTATATTAACCACTACATGTTTTTGTTAATATGTGTGTATGTTCTATGTACTTACACTATTTCTAACCGTAAATTTCATACATAATACCTAGTAGTAGTTCTCATTATTAGTTAGATTTTTTTCTGTCTTACTCTTTATTTTCCGCCAACAGGAAATTATAACTATTCAATTGACTCATCTTTATATTATTTGTAGTTGTTGTTAAGAAAGCATTTGCTAGTAGAAATTGAGTTTTTGTCATTTTGTGTACTCCGTCATCTGCTGGGGGCTCATTTGCCATTATAATGATGATAATAAAAATGTTATGTGTGTGTGCAAGTAACTTGAGGAGCTAGAGTCTTTTTAAATATCCTATTTCCCTCCTAGGTCAGAGCCAGTGATATGAAGCTAGCATAGAACAAGAGTCTTAAGTATTATGACCTTGATTCCTGATTTGCAGTTGGCACAAAACATTATCGGAAGTTGAGTCTCTGCATTTCTGCTTTGGGTTATAATTTTAAATTTTAGAAAGATTTTTATTTAGCTGTGGACTAATTTCTTCCATGTCTGGTGGTCAGCAACTGTGTTGCAGTGCATTAAATTGAAGGGCAATTGCTGCTATCCAGAATGCACCAGGATTCTTTCCATTCATTTGCTTTGAGACTGTCTCTTGAGTCTTGTGCCAGATTTGCAAATACGGTCCAAAGCAGGAATTGAAGATTGCGCTGATAAATGGATTATTAGCTTTACCTAGCTACCAGATATTAAGGTTATTAGTTATATTCTATATAAATAAAGTTTTGGCTGCCAGAATTGGTTTATAATTGAAAATTAACTACATGGTGTAGTAGATAGATCTAGGCAGACAAACTTGTGTTCAAGACAAAGTTTTGCCTCTTCCTAGCTGTGTAACTCTTGGCAAGTTACTTAACTTCTTTAATCCAGTTTTCTCATCTGTTAAATGGGTATAATAACACTGTATCATAGGGTGGAATTAATGCACTGAGCCAGGTACCTGGTGCATATAGTAAGCACTCAAAAAGTGGTAGCTAGTAGTAATGTCAATTATAGGGCCTAATTGGAATCTTGTTAAATACTGTACTTCATTGAATCTAAGCATCCAGTGAGTATAAGACTGTACCGTTATATTATGAACTACTAAAAAGAAATTATAACACATTAATTTTAATTTATGTTAAAATGTCAAAAAATGTTCATCTTAGATAAATAAGTTGCATTTTTTAAAACCGTAAAATATACATAATAAAATTTTACCATTTTTAAGTGTACAGTTTAGTGGCATTAAGTACATTCACATTATTGTGCAGCCATCACCACTTGAAACTCTGTACCCATGAAACAATAACTCCCCATTTCCCACTCCCCACAGCCCCTGGTAACCACTGCTTTCTGTCTCTGTGAATTTGACTGCTCTAGGTACCTCATAAAGGTACCTAGATGGAAATTAAATGTAAGAGATCAGCAGGATATACCATCACCATGTCCTGTCCAGCAAGATACTTAAAGAAGCAGGCATGGTAATGAGGAAGGGACTTGAGAATTTGGACATGTCTGA
This sequence comes from Eonycteris spelaea, assembly GCA_003508835.1. NCBI lineage: Eukaryota > Metazoa > Chordata > Mammalia > Chiroptera > Pteropodidae > Eonycteris > Eonycteris spelaea. Next base: position 2,806,475 of record PUFA01000181.1, read on the forward strand.
GACAGCGGCAGAGAACAAGAAATGGGAGGAGTAGAGCAGGGAGTTGCGTATTTTTACGGTACCGTCTTTGATGTTTAAATCTTTTCAGTTCTTTTGAATGTTTCATGAAGCAGGTCAAAAATATTTTTCCCAGCCATTTAGCCCCTAATATTGTTTACTGAGCAACTCTTCTTTTCCCTGTTTTTAAAAAAAGATTCACTGTAGAATTTCAAAATGTTCCTTCACAAGACACACTATCAGAGAAAAAGCAGTTCTCCCATTCAATTTCTTATGATACTTTGTAAATTCAGAGATAGTAGAAAAGCTAAAAAGTAAACAGAAATTCATTGTCAAGAATCTAGGCTCTTTTTTTCTATGTAAATAAGGTCTCTCAGTTTTCCTCTCCATAGGAAGAACTAAAGAATAAACAATTCTGTTTAACCTTTCGAATTTTATGCTAAGTTAATTTTACTCTAATGACACAGTTAACTCTCAGTTAGTTGTACCAGTTAAGAGCAATATGCCCATTTGAGTTATGGCCTTGGAAAACCCAGCAGGAATAAATCCAGTGATTGGAGAAGGCAGAGACAGGGTGGTAGGTGAGCTTTTTCAGCAGTGCTCACTATTTTTGTTCTTAGGGCACTCTAGGAAATGTTTTTGAGCTGCACTTGTGTGCTAGCTACACACACTCTTGGTGAGCTGCCCAGATTAGGTCGACTTCTACTCTTAGTGCCGTTGCAAAGGCAAAATCAAATTCTGTAACTCTTTTTTTCAATTAGGCGTAGTTTGCTATCTTAACATTTTTCACCTTCATAAACAGTTGTAGAAAGGATGGGGGCAAATAAATACTCTAATGGTGTGGCATTTCTTATTTTCTGCTTGAGAGACATGTTCATTTCTCCTCTTTTCCTTTTAATCTTCCTGTTTCCTTGACACACCTGCTTCCGAGCTCCATTCTCATCTCTTCCTGCTGTGACAGTTCACTAGCACTTCAGGGTATCTAAGGCTCTTTCAACTCTTATTTTCCACCAACTGTCAGTTGCAAAATAAGGTTGCTTTGTTTGGGAAGGAAAGGGTAGAATCCTTTCTGAATGTCTCCTTTCCTTTGAAGCCCGGGCACTTCAGAGACAATTGAACTTCTTTTTAGGTTTTTCTTACCACCCAGCTTTTTCTTCTAATAGATCCTGCCGTGAACACACAGTTCTGTTGATGACATCGATTTGTTGCTATGGAAAAAGTGGTATTGTCACAGATTCAGCCCAGTGACTTTACTTCAGGTTCATGCAAGAGAAATGGACAAGGCTTTAGGGGAGAACCTCATTAAAACTGAAAGCTGTCATTTATAAGTAGGTGAAAGGTAAATGGAGCCAACCTTTTATGTAATGAAAACAAAAGCGAACCCCTAGCAAATTCACTGCATGCAGTTGACTGCCCCAGCAAGAATTCTGACCCATGCGAGTCTTTGAGAAAATCAAAAATTCATGCTTTCTCATGTATTTCTTCTACTTAAGTTTAAATCTTTTAACCCACATTATTCGTACCTTTCTCTTTGATCCTCAGGACATGGGCAACAGCAGGTAGTTTTCTCCAGTCTCAGCAGCCAGTCCACCAACCAGCAGGCCCCAGCAACAGAATGGGAGCTCAGGAGTGGGTAAGACTGTCACATGAGGACTTGTGCTGATTATATGTGTCAGGCTTTTGAATAATATTTTGAAATTTAATCAGCCTAAAGGGAGTTTTCAGAATGCCATTCATGACAGTTGCTTCTTGCAAAGCATAATACCAGTTCTTACTGCAAAGTATGTGATTGAAAAAAGTATATTAAAGATAGTCTTTTAAAGATGCTTAATATGCCTTTTTTTAAATCAGAATGATGTACTGTTCTCTGGCAATAGTTTTTCCGATAGTTTCTCGCATCTTAGGTATTACACCCTCTTGAATGTGTGAATTTACATCCTTTTAAATTCTAGCCTTTTAACTAAGATCTACTTATTAAATTTGGCTTGCCTCTCCAAATTTCCCATTTGGGCCTCTCATGGGTATTCATCTTTGCTTAAAGACGGTATCATTTATATTGGTCATAGGTTTGCTTCTCAGTCTCATGGATGAGAAATAGTTTCTTTTTTTAACTTTTATCTGCAGCAGGTCCTGAGAAGCTGTCATGGAATCATTTTGGTTTTTTTCCTGGCTTTTACTTTAGAACCACCATTAAAAATTATGATTTGTAGAATTTGGTTGGATTAACTTTAGAGGTCCTTTTTTTTCTATTATAGCTTCATATATACCACCTCCTCTCCTCCCCTCAGCTATTAGTTCTATTTCTTAATGCTAAGATTCCCCCAAAAAAAGCAAGGTTAAGGCATCACTAATGTTTCTGTGAAACTTTCAAGGCATATGACTTTTCTCCATTGGTCTTTGATACTTTTATCTACCTTGCAAAATCTAACTACCTTCTATCTATCTCCCTTTATAAGTGTAACATATTCATATCTGTTGTTGAAGGGAGGTAGTGGAATAGAGTATCTTAAATGGTAAATAAATAGATTACTTAAAAATGGTAGGTCACTTCCTTAGACTAAAATACAAATAGAAGTGTGTTGTTCCTCTCCCTCCCCCAACAGATTTGTTTTTTTCATTTTTGTGCCTTTGGCTTATATTAATGTTTAACTTTAAAATTAATTAATGCTGATTATTAATTGATCAGTTAATTGATAGAGTTGCTATGGAAAACAGTATGGAGGTTCCTCAGAAACCTAAGAATAGAAATGACTATATGACATGGCAATTCCTCTTCTTGGTTTTTACCCAGAAAGCTTGAAAATATTTATCTGCAGAGATATATGTACCTGATGTTCAGCAGCATTGTTCAGAGGCCAAGGCATAGAAACAACTGAAGTGTCCATCGGTAGATGATTGGATAAAGATGTGGTCCATATATACAATGGAATATTACTCAGCCTTAAGAAAAGATGAAATACTGCCATTTGCAACAACATGGATAAAACTTGAGATTATTATGTTAAGTGAAATAAGTCAGACAGAAAAAGTTGAAAACCATATGATTTCACTCATATATGGGATATAAAATTGAAAGCAACAAACGAAGAAGACAAACAGAGACCCATGGACAGAGACAACAGTTTAGTGGTCACCAGAGGGAAGAAGAGTGGAGAGGTAGTTAAGGTGAAGGGGTCAAAATATTGGCGACGGAAGGAAATTTAACTTTGAGTGGTGAACACCCAGTGCATTATACATATGTATTATTGAATTGTACACTTGAAACCTATTTGATTTTTTAGCCCACGTCACCCCAATAATTTTAATAAAATAATAAGAACTGACTTAGATAATATATACTATAATGAGGAGAAAGAAGATTTAATGAGCAGAATTTAAGGGGATTATTGGGCAGAGATAGAATTTGAGGATAGGGCTTAACAAGTTGGTAAGACTGTAATAGGTAGAGAAGACATTAGCATAGGTCAGGACAGAAGGGAGCATGGCGTGTGATAGGACACTGAGGCATGGGCCTGGCTAGAGCAGGAGAGAACAAGGTAAAAGAGTTGGACCTATAGCTCGAGAGGGGATATCCGTGATCTTGAGTTTGCTGTATGTTAACTTTGTTATTATCAGCAATGGAAACTGTAAAAAAAAAAAATCAGTTAATGTTCCTTAAACACGCATCAGTTGGGCGGTGAAAAAAAAGACTGGGTATGTGTTGAGGGGAAGCTACCTGGCATGAAAACTGGCTGTGTGCGTTTTATATATTAGGTGTGTATACACACGTCTTCTATAAATTACATGTGCTTCTTGGCATAATCTTGAGGTAATTATTACTGTTGTGTGTGTAGACGTCTCTCTTGACTCCCCATTTTGAATAGGAAATTTTAAGATCTGGGACAGTCTATGTATTTTTTTTACAAGTGCCATAAATACCTAGAATAGTGTAGTAAATGCTGTGGAAACTCAATAAATGCTGAATGGTAGATTTACGTGTCTAGCCAAATTCCATTCTGAAGAAATGTTTTGATATAGAAGATACGAATTCATTGGACTAAACTGTATTTTCTTAATTAGGAGGTTGAAGCTTTACAGAAATAGCGTGCATACAGAGGAATTCATGTGCTTACAGGCTTTAATTTTCTATTCTTTCCAAGTGTGAGGCAGCTGCTTAGGCTGGATCAAGGAAGTGGAAGGAATCCTGGTGGCCACCCATCTATTTGTCTTGCCCTTTGCTCCCAATTAAACCCAATTCCATAGACTTCATTCTGAACTTTTCAGTCCTGTAGCCAGTTGAGGACTGAGAGTTCTCTGGGGATATTTTGAGGTGACATATTTGTAACAAGAATCTTTCACCTTGGATGGTTCATCCACTATATCCCTTAGTTAGCCTTTCCTTTTGCTTTTTTTCTTATGCACTAGTGGCTTGCCATCAGTTTTACCAGTCAGGGAGGTTGATTTTCTTTCTTTGATTCATTATCTTGCCCATTGATACAAGAGAAAAATTTAAGAAGGGTGGATCTTCGAAGGAGTAGTGTCTGGGTTCAGTACCATTATTTTCTTGACCTCAGGGCTTAAGTCAGCAAATAGTGAATTTCTTTTGCCCAGCCTTCATTCTAGATCACTTTTCTAGCCTCCTGTTTCTGTCTGTTTGATCTCCATGTCTCTTATGTACTAAAAAGGGAAAACTTTGCTCTCATTTCATACGATTTCACCAGTGACACCTCAGTAATGGAGAGTTACTTTAAAACTTACTATAAATAAAATTTAAATAGAATGATGATTGTCTGTCTTTGTGTTTGTTGTTAAAGGTTCCTCTGTATCTAAGGCTTATGGAGCCTCAAAGACATTTGGAAAAGCTGGAGGTACCAGCCTATTGAACAGTTCTGGAGGAACACAAGCCAAAGTGGTACCTGTTGCCAGCCTCACCCCTTACCAATCCAAGTGAGTTATTCCATAGAATAAGCTTAGAATGTACTCACAAAATAGTATAATAAGTTATTACGGGCTCTTGTCTTAATTATGTTTGAACCATTACCACACATAAAATAGATTTCCTCTTCCCTCCCCCGCAAGAGGGAGGAGGGAACAAATTGTGGCAACCTCAAACTCTCTTATCAGAAGAGAAGGACAAAGAGAGCAATCTGCCATAGCCTTTGGTGTTTCCTTCATTTTGAAATCTAAAATGTGTAATGCCTAAAGAATGAGTTGATAGTCTTATGAGTAAAACTAAATATTTATTCTAAGGTATTTATTCAGAAGGTATTTCATCGTCTTGTCATATAAATAGGTGACCTTTAGTCTAAAAAAAGTTACTCTGATTTAGTTGGCTAAAAGAACCAGTGCTGTTTGTATTATACCACATTAATATACCTTGAACAGATATTTCTTTTATGACTTTTTTCTATTAAAAATTAATTTTAGCAGTTGCAAATTACTAAGTTCTCATCTCAGAATTCTTTCAGATATGTTTTTATTTATTCTTCAGTTCTTTGCAATGTAGGGAAGGTATATTCCCTGTGAAATTATAAGCAAAGTAACCAACATAAAACATGCCTATGTTCAGTATGGGCACCACTGGATGTCAGGTCTTGTGTGTATTAATTTATTCTTCAGTTCTTCGCAGTGTAGGGAAGGTATGTTCCCCTGTGAAATTATAAGTAAAGTAACATGACAATGCCTACGTTCAATATGGGCACCAGGAGTGGATGTCGGGTCTTGCGCCTCCTTTTTTAGTGGCTTCTGTCTGAGATCATACCACTTGAGTGTGTTTTCCTTTGGAGACTCACCAACACCATGTTCCGTAACTTTGTGTTTCAATTCAATATGTGTTAGGAATGAGACGGAAGTTTAACCCCAGTTATATTAGTTCCTATAATGAAAATAGTAGGCAAATCATAATTGTGGTATTACCGCATTTTCTATCTTCAAACCTTTCATTAAGGGGATGTTGTTGCCTTGGCGATGCTGTTTTGGAAAAGGGAGTTTATAAATTTAGTTATTATTTGACAGAAGAATGAGTGTTAAATTACCTTGTATGTTTTACTATTTGCTTATTCTATAAACTGTCAAAATTGTATGTCATCTTGGGGTTTTAATTAGGTGGATTAAAATATAGCTTACCTTGAAAAATGAAGTATCCAGAAGGTAAGAAAGGCTATAGGAAGATGTTATGGAACCTTTTAGATTTTTCTCAAGTAAGACTCTGAACTGTAATGTATCAATTTGGTTTTTAGGTGGACTATTTGTGCTCGTGTTACCAACAAAAGTCAGATCCGTACCTGGAGCAATTCCCGAGGGGAAGGGAAGCTTTTCTCTATAGAACTAGTTGATGAAAGTGTGAGTATTTGTCAAGTGGGGAAATAGGGGTAGTCTATTCTGAGAAACAGAAGGCTCATCTCTGTATAGGCCAATGAGATGAAAAACAATAGTAAGCCAAAAAGAAACATAATTGTTTTGTTTTTCCACTACTGCAGTGTTTTTATTCTGTCTGGGGGCAAAGGGTTAAAGGTCATAAATAAAACCCTTAACCTTAAACAAAAGCAGAAATTGTAGCAGCAGAAATTAGTTTTCTAAGTGTATAAGTAGCCTCATGGTCACGAGAAACCAGAGATGCTCTGCCTGACTTGCTGGCAGACTTAGTTGAAGCTATAGGAGGTGATGTCTCCTTATGAGCAAACTGGAGCTTTGAGCCACAGCGGAAGGCACACAGCATCCATCCATCTTGATAAGTGAATGGTTTTGTGGGAGATGGAGTCTGACTGGGCAGATTCTCTACATGCTTTACTTAAAACAAAATCATGAGGAGACCAAAAATCCAAGTTGTAGAATCACCAGTCTTGTTAGCTGTTTCTCTTCTGTCCATTAGTTTTATTTATAATTCCTAATATGTACTTCCAGCATCCTTTTCAAATTGCCGCATATTTCCTATTCGTTCAAACCTCAAAGAGGGCAGAAAAAGATAGGTGGTTTGTTTTTGGAAAGCGGAATATGTATTGACTATGTAATACCTGAATTCAATGTCAGACTATTTTTTTTTTTACCAAATTATTGGCCTTCTATCTGTAAGTTGACTAAATTTTAGCCATTTAAGTTTCTTATCCATCTGTAGCATTTTGACTGGACAAAAAGACGTGAACATCAGATCACAAGTGACTTGAAAACATGACTCGTTATAACATTTTTTGGCAATGACTCCTGAATATGAAGTAATTCCCTTGCTTAATGCAAATGGAGGAAGTGGTGAATCATTATGGTTCAGCATACTTCCCCGTGGGCTTTAATCGTGTCACTCAGTGTTCAAAGTTGTTTTATTTTTGTTGTCAGAATATTAAACTCACTGTTGAGTTTGTTTTGTTTTTTTTTTTAGCTTTCTAAAGGTTGAAAAATCATGATTAAACTTAGGTTGTTTCATGGGATTAATAATTTGAATATGTGACTATAAAATATATTTTCTGGGGTGTCTGTAGCCCTTTCACAGGTCTCATTTGTGCTAGCTACTGCTTTAAAGATGTCTTTTGACACTAAAGTGTCCTGTTTTTCACTGGCAAGACTTGGTGAACACTACAATTCTAACCCGCTCTTGCAATGCTTCCACAGGGTGAAATCAGAGCTACTGCTTTCAATGAGCAAGTGGACAAGTTCTTTCCCCTTATTGATGTGAACAAGGTATGGGAGTGTCGAGTCTAGAACTGAAACACTTGAATGGTGGTGTGAGGATGAGGGGACTCCCCACTGGAGAGCTTTGTGGAGATAAAAGATTTGTCCAATTTGACGGACTACCCCATAGTCCATCGTTTGGCCTCTTTTTGCAGGTCTATTATTTCTCTAAAGGTACTCTGAAGATTGCTAACAAACAATTCACAGCTGTTAAAAATGACTATGAGATGACCTTCAATAATGAGACTTCCGTCATGCCCTGTGAAGATGGTCATCATTTGCCCACAGTTCAGTTTGATTTCACAGGGATTGGTGACCTAGAGAGCAAATCTAAGGACTCACTTGTAGTAAGTCTGCATCCGAGAGCAAAGAGAGTGGTGATTATCATTTTTTCGTTGGCAACACATAGAGGAGGTAAAAGACTTACCTGCTTACTCTTCAGTTCTTGGTCATGCTATAATGGGAGCCTTGACCATCTCCTGCTAAAACATTGTACCTGTGTTTTAGACATACTTGGGGTCTGCAAGAGCTATGAAGATGCCACTAAAATTACAGTGAAGTCTAACAACAGAGAAGTTTCTAAGAGAAATATCTATTTGATGGACATGTCAGGGAAAGTGGTGTCAGCAACTCTGTGGGGAGAAGATGTAAGTACTTGTACTAACAGCGTGTGCAGAAAGGTGGTGACTTGTCCTGTGAGTTATGGACCTTTGGCCATGTAGGCCATGTAGATCTCTCCTAACAAAGGATTGGACTGTCCAGGGAATATTTGAAATCCTTTATTTGATTTACTTCTGTGAGATTTAAGTTTCACATAGTGAAATGCTGTTTCTTTTAATTCTATATTAGTTTGGATATATCCCTGAGCAAATTCTTGGGTATGAGGTTATCTTGTATGGATTCCATATACCATGTATTGCATTCACTCTAGTCACTGTTTTCTTTGTTTTCTGTAAAAATGTTCCATGTAGTCTTCCTGCGAGTGACGCTTGTTTGTATTTGTTTGGTATTTTTGTCGTTATGCAGGCTGATAAATTTGATGGTTCTAGACAACCTGTGATGGCTATCAAAGGAGCCAGGGTTTCCGATTTTGGTGGACGGAGCCTGTCTGTACTGTCTTCAAGCACAATCATCGTGAATCCTGACATCCCAGAGGCCTATAAGCTTCGTGGATGGTAGGTGTTATGGGGCTAAACAAAGGGGCTATTTGAGCCATGGAAGAGCTGGTTCTTTTGGTTCTTAAGATCAGTGTGTGAGCTGTCTACTGAGCGTAGGGCTTCATTTCTGAACGGATCAGTTCCTCTATTTCTTGGCGGCATTATGCCTTCTGAGAGGATGGCTTTAAAGCCCTTAACTGACAAACCTGTAATCCCATGACAAACCTGGAGAGTTGGAGGAGGAGGCAATTAGAATGGAAGTGCTGCATGCTGACCTCAATCCTGCCAAAGCAGGATGAGGCCCGGCTTTAGCAGCTGAGTGCTGAAGGCATTTCTCTCTCCTAGATTTAAAGCTGTGGGCTACTGTAACATGGAGGGAGAAAGTGCTTTCTTGTTCTGTCCAGTCTTTGGTGCCGATTACATCTTCTAGTATGTGTTCACAGGACTCCGATAAAGTGCGACAAGAACAATGGGCTTTTGTTGGCATTTTATTGTTATTCCCAAAGCACTCGGGGTGAGGAGAGCCTATTAAAATCTCGCTATATCTAGCTTTTTAGGGTGTTAAAACTCTGCCTCAGAAGAGCACTTCAAACTGAAATATGGTATGCACGAATTGATGTGGTCAGGGATAACACTTGAGCTTAAATAATTTGTATAGCTGAAGTCACAGGAGGGGAGTGTGTCAGTTTCCGGCTATGTCTTAGGGTTTAAGCGACTGAAAAATTAGTTCACATTACATACTCCCTACTTTTGTTTAGAGTCTGATGTGAACCAATGCCACTAGTATTTGAATAGTTTCATGAAACATCTACTGGAGTGTTCAGTGTTAGTTAAGCCAGCCTCATGTATCTGTATTTAACTATCTGGTAGTTGGTGTTGCATTATAAGGCAGGGGGCCTGTTAGTAGTCTGACCAGAAATAACCACAGCTTTGGGTCCTTATTGCTTGATTTTCTTTCAGGCTCTGGCGCTTGATCGCAGATTAATTGCATGCCTGCCTTAAGGTCTTTATATTTTACTTATCAATAACTATGATCCTGGTCAACATAAAAAGACATAGCTGTCTCCAAAATAAAATAACTGGGTATTGATCAGAGTGGTTCAATGTACATGCTCCACCTAGGCAAGAATTAGAGATATTTAGATCTTGGTTATAACAATGCAGAATTTTTATTGTAAGAAGGGCTCCCTCTCTGCTCTGTTGACTCCTGATGAGCTCTCTTGGTGGCAAATGTCTCCTCGGAGGTTTTGAAACCGTAAACTTGTGTAGCAGGTAGTGGCGAAACAGATTTATGGACCTTGCCGTGCCTCTGTGACGGATTTAGCTGCTTACCTGACAGAATGAGAAGGCAGTTGTCTGCAGTATAGAGCAGCATTCATTCCATTAGATGGTGTCTTTTTAAGGAGCCTGTTCTGTGTGTGGTTAGCTTTTAGTTACCTTCCTTGTGAATGACATTGACATGTTTTTAATCTCAGACTTTTTCTTTCCTGCCACATATGTTTCTGAGCTACTTTTCCCCTGGTTTTCTTTCCTTCATATTGGCTGATATTCGATCAAGAGGTATACTCAATTTTAATAATAATTTAATACAAATTAATTTTAATTTTAGTATTGGCATAAGTAAAACTCCCACTAAGAAGGTAAATCTGCAAGAAAACAGGTAATACCTTCTAATAAATAACTTTGGGTTATATAATCTTCTAGACTCTATATCAGGCTTAAAAGATCTTTTTCACCACGGGAACATTTTCTTGCCACCCTGTTAAAATATGTTGACTGTCACTTTCTGTACTGACACATTTCAGGGATGATAAAAATGCAGCTGCTGATGGAGAAGGAGCATTAGTAGCCCCAAGAACTAAACCGAAGCTCTACATTACTGCTTTTTTGTTGTTGACTTTCAAGGTTACTCTTTTTAGGCCTCAGGCCCTCAGGCCTGTGTTGATATGCAGGGCTAATTTAAGAAAAGGTTCGGTGGTACTTCAGCACTGTCTTTCTTGACCACTGGGGGGCATCAAAGCAATTGAGATAGGTCATTCAGTAACTTCAGCAGGCTTATGATTGTGAGGAAGACACTAACTGCAGCCCTTGTGACTATGACCTGTGAAAGTCGGGTGGGAGATAATTAGCCTGTGTCTGGCATAAATAAATAAATAGTGTGTTCAGTAAGTATATAAAGTACCTGTCATATTTTATTTCTCAGGTTTGACTCAGAAGGACAAGCCTTAGATGGTGTTTCCATCTCGGATCTAAAGGGTGGAGGAATAGCAGGGAGCAACACCAACTGGAAAACTTTGTATGAGGCTAAATCAGAGAACCTGGGCCAAGGCGACAAGGTATCCTACATGACTAGCTTTCCTCACAAAAGCATGTAAAGTTGCAAAACGATGTGTTTTCGAGCCTCATTTCTGGTACCAGCTGCCAGAAAGCTGATCCTTAACTGGGGCTCTGACCAGAGCTTGGCTTGATGGTTGGGAGTCACTGCCAGGATGAAGGAGCCGTGCTTCCTAATATGAGTATGTTGTATCCCTTTGCTATGTGGGGCAGAAAAATGTTAAGAACTCTGACTTCGGGAATTGTTTTAATTCTTAGAGGGATCTTAATGAAGTGGTCATAACCAAGTTGTGTATTATAATGTAAACTGCCTTTGGGTCCATATTCGATTGTTCCTGCAGATTGAAATGCCTACATTCCAAGAAGACAGTTTTTGAAGTTATATACATAGCTCACACTGAGCATTAGTCAGGCCCAGTATCAGACATCAGGCAGTTCACATGCACTTTCACTGGCTGTAGAATCTTAACCCCTCCTGGGCCAAGAGTTGCCAGTACTCTCTGACAAGAATTGGCTCTGGTATTTGAGTTTAGTTGCAGCTTCTTTTTCAATGTTTGTATGTAGTGACTCTGTGCTCATCTTGATCTAAATCTGTACTCTGCCAGCGGTTTAATATTTAAATTATTTATTTATACTTTGTGCTGCCCTAGAATAACAATTCCTGCTTTATTTTCATATTATACAGTATGGTTTTTATTCCTTACTGCCTCATTTTGCAGTACGCCCTTATCCATCATTGTCATCAGCTGCAACTTACAATGCTGTTATACAGCACCTTCAGAGCTAAGCATTGGACAGATCTGTGTTGTCCTGTCATAGGAACAGCCACGCTTCGGGTCCCCTTGTCATTCAGTTTCTCTCTTAGATCTAAAGGTACACAATATATAATAAAAAATCCGGCCTAAAAAGTACCCAAACTTTTAAGTCATGCTTTGAATCTGAACCTTACCTGGAAATACAGAAAAACTCTTTAGGCATTCTAGGAGACTTACTTTCTGTTCTTTAGATTAAGGGCTCATCCAAGCTCTTTAAACATCCACATGATTATTTTGCCTCTTTTGATCTGAGACATTGGAAATTCCCAGAAGTTGCTGACCTGGCTCTGAATTCAGAGTATACACAGAGGAAATTTTTCACCCCAAAAAAGGATCCAGCTCATTTTTTTTCCGTGAGAATTGAAAATCAAAACAAAGAGCAACAGCATAAAGCCCCAGCACATGAACTAGCCCTTGCTGCATTTACTTATCAGTGATTTATTTCGAATGCCCTTTGTTCACTTACTTTTCCTTTGTACTGAATTTGATGGCTTAGACAAGGACTTGACAAACCTACAGGCCAGATCCTGTTGTAAATAACGTTTTCTTGGAACACAGCCACATGTTTTTATTTACATATTGTCTGTGAATGCTTTGCTCACAGGGCAGAGTTGAGTAGCTCCAAAGAGGCTACTCAAATGACCAAATAGCTTGTAAAGCCTAAAATATTTACTGTTTGGCTTTTTACAGAAAAAAAGTCCACTGACCCCTGGCCTAGACAAAGATAAAGGTGAATCTAGGCCCTAGAAATCACTGCTGTTGTTTTCAGTGTGGGAGGATGTTTGACCATAGCTGCATTAGATTTTACTGCATTACTCTGTACTTCCTAGATCTGTTATCTTTGGAGGGTCAGAGGAATAAGAATAAGTCTTTGTCTCTTGAAGTCTTTGTCTTTACACTATTCGGTTTTAATTAATTAAGTCTAATTTAGAATTCACTCTTTTATTGTTAAGGACTTATATGCTTTAGAATTTGGTTAATTACCGTCATGAGTTTTACGGTTAGCAAAAGTGATTTCTAAAACTATAGAATGATTTACTCCCTGTAATCACGTTGCGATTGGAATATATAAATACTTCTATATAAGGGCGTGCTTTGGGCTGCCTCTAAGTCCAGTCCTAAATGTAGGCCTGGTGCTCAGTGTCTCATATCACTGTTTTCTCCTGAAGGCAGACTATTTTAGCTCTGTGGCAACAGTGGTATATCTTCGCAAAGAGAACTCTATGTATCAGGCCTGCCCAACTCAGGACTGCAATAAGAAAGTGATTGATCAACAGAATGGATTGTACCGCTGTGAGAAGTGTGACCGTGAATTTCCGAATTTCAAGTACCGCATGATCCTGTCAGTAAGTAGAATGGGTAGATGCGAACCTCTGTGGTGGTCGAGTCCCTACCAAGTGCCAGGCACTATAGAAACAGCGAAAACAAGACCACTTGGGGCAGGAAGCCTGCAGAGGAGTAAGTGCTAAAGAGCTTGTTATTGTTTCATAAATACAAAAGTAAGGAGACTTTCAATTGAATAGCAGTCTTTTTGCTCCTACTAAAAGCTTTTTTCATACCAGAAAGTTGCATTTAGATACCCAGCTGATGTCAGTCTGCTGCGCGTGTAGTACAGTACAACATTGGTGGCACTTGCCTGCTAACTGTGATGAAGATTAATTAATTTGAAATAGCATTTCCGGAGAGTAGTAATTATATAGCCGATGCCTATACTTAGTTATTTTTCTTGTGGATAATCTGTTCCTCTAGCCTTAGGAAAGCTGGCTTCGGAGGAACGTGACTGCATGCTGATGTGGGATTGTAGCTTGTTTGCATAGTAGAATTGCTTTTTTAAAGGTTTTACAAACCTTTAAGATGAAGGGTGTATTTTTTTTAAAAGTTATAATACCGAATGATAATAAAGGTACAAGGAAATAGGCACTCTATATTTTCTAGAAGATGATTTGGCAGTAGTGTACGGAAGCCTTAACAATATTTATATTTTCTGGCACAGTAAACACGTGGAAGGAATTTCATCCAAAGAAGTCGAGATGTTACATCTCTATAAAATTATAAAATTGTCTTTAACCTTGTTTATTTTGAAAACCTGGGCACAACTTAAACATCCTTAATATTCTACTGGTTAATTCCTTTATTAAATATCCGTAGAGTGGAATACCATGAAGGCATTAGAAATTGCTGTTTGATAGTTTTCACAGTTAAAATATTTGAAAACCATTGTTAATGAAGACTATTAAATGACATAAATAAATGTTCAGTCATTATTAATTGAAAATAGCAGATTTAAAATGGCATATTTTATATAGTCTTGAGGTATGTATACAGACCAAAAAAACAAAAAACAACCCGGAGGATAGATACTAGACTGTTGATAATGGTTATTTCTCGTTGATTTGTCTTCTGTATATTTTCCTGCAGTGAATACTTTTTTTGTAATAGGAAATTTTTTAAAATCTTTTCAGATAAAAAAATAAAAGATTCCACTTACCCTTTCTACATTCTGATTGCTCCTTAAAATGTTAGTTCAGCAGGAAAGTTATATATTTGAGCTTCTTATTTTCTGTGAACTGTGAACTGATTGAACTATAATGAAGAAAATGGTTCGGGTAGTTTTATTTCATCAGCCTTTCTGTTACACTTCTAAGTGGAATCTCCGGCACACCAGTTCCATGTAACGCTTACCCGTGTGTCTGTCGTTGCTGTTTTCACCCTGGAAAGTGGATGCCCTTAGCCTCTAGGAGGATAGCATGGGCGGAACTGTTGGTATGAGCCCCAGTGTGCGATATACTCCCTTTTTTTGTGAGTGTTTTAACTTCTTTTGTCCCCTTATTTTTTATCATAGCTTTGTATAAAAAAAGCCCTATGTATATGCAAAGTGAAAATGTGAAATCATCAAAATGATGCTTAAAAAAAAAAAAACAACTCTGCACCCTTATTTCTACTAAACCTTTTACTTTTCTCTTTTAGTAACTGGATTTTTGTGACCCACTTTTTTCCTTGACTTCCCTATTTAATTTTACACCGTGGTCCTATTGGACACGCTATTGATCATTTCTGTGCTAGGTAAATTTAGTGTCCAGCTCAGGCTTTTAAATCATCTGGGATGTAGTGGTGACTGAGGGCTTATTCCATGGAGCTCCTCTTAGTGGCTGAAGGATTTACAATTTAAGATGCAGAGACCTTGCTGTGACTCATTGAAGGCACACATTCAAACCTTTAGTCCAGAGGCCATTGAAGGGACTCTAATCTGGTGTGTCTGGATTCTGCATCTAAAGGAGAGTTTAGTTGGGCTGTATCTCCATTGAGATCTGAATTCAAACTTCCACAGCATATTGTTTTCCTGCGGTGATCCAGACTTACCTTAAAATTTTTTTTCCATACCTTTTTCACATTCTTTGGAAAGAATATATATATAGTGGTAATAGTTTTTTCCCTGGTGAATATTTTAATGAGTGGAAAAGTTAATCTCCCCATCTCCTGAGTGTGTCTTCCTTTTATTATTTCTTTGCTGAAATAATGTAGAGTTGTCTTTTTTAGGTAAATATTGCAGATTTTCAAGAAAATCAGTGGGTGACTTGTTTCCAGGAATCTGCAGAGGCTATTCTCGGACAAAGCACTGCTTATCTCGGGGAGTTAAAAGAGAAGGTTGGCCACATCTTTCATTATTACTGTATTAGCTCTTGTGCTGTAACATTGCTCTTTAATATTTTTTGGTTTGTTTCTTTTAGATGTGTATAGTTTCTCAGTCTCATGATTATTCAAGTTGCTCATCTGATTTTGTCTAATTTTGTCTGCCTTGTGCTAACAATGAGGTATGAAGTAATGTAGATCCAAGTGCCTTAAAGCACTATTTCTCTTATTACCATAGCAGAGTTGGTCTGCCGGCGATGACTTGGGATATGGAAGGTATCTTCTGAAATAACCTGAAGTACAAGTGTGCCTTTTTAACATCATAAACACCTTCTTTAATATTTGAGTCAAATCCATGTTTAAATTCACATAATAAGTACTTGCTATTTCAGGTAGTCAGAGGCAGTTCTTATGAAGTAACTTTCTTTCATGAATTAACTTTATTTCATTTTTATAACTTTATATTTTTACATGTTAGATTTATCTGATGCAGAGAGTAGATTACTAATTATGCTAAACGTAGGAAAGATAGTTGCTCAAAATGTATAAAGGCCGATAAAAGCTGTATTTTCTGGGCCACACAAATTGGCATTTGTCTATAGAGTTTTTCCCCCATTTCCTCCAAATTGGTTGGAATACTTATAAAACCATAAGAAGAAGGGAATTGACATTTGTTTTGGCATGTTTTTCTTACTTTCTTCTGTCTTTAGTTCTGTCCCAATCCCCCACCTCTTTTCTAAATTGTACGATCTCTGGAAATGATCCCAACAGGTGCTTTTATAGAAATAACTGGAATTGACTTTAAAGTATGATGGTATCTTCTCTGTTTTGCCTGGTCCTCTATTTTCATATCAAATTTTAAGGCTCAAGGCAGCCTTTCAGGGTTTTTTATGAGCTTATTACATTTGACTCTTTTTACTGGTGAATGAGGACATATAGATACTCTTCCCTCAGGAACCATGAAGTTCTTGGAGTATGTGTTCCATGTTTTTCCTAATCTTGGAAGAATAATGGCAGCTGGTATAATTTTCTGAAGGTTTAACACATTATTTTATTTACATATCTGAAAGCCCAGAAGACTTGTTTTGTGTGCGAAATAACCTTTACACAAAAGAGTTTTATGTAACAAAGCCATTTTCATGTTCCATGTGGCTTGCAAAGATAACACTTAGCTGATATGAACTATTAATTTTACATAGTTATTGTAAATTTATTTTATGCTTATTTATATAAAATGTTTTCTAATCCCACTGTTTACCAGACTTCATTTTAACAAAGAGCCTAATCAAATACTATTTGAGACGTGAGAGAAAGAGGGAGAGTACTATGTTTTTTAAACTCTCTGACCTTGCCCACTTTACCTGCTGTGTTCACGTGCTCACCAGATTAGTAGTCGTAAATACTGAGGCCGAAATAATGTATATGACAACTTAAATTTTTTTCTGAGTGATTTTCATCATTTTTAATTTATAAGGAAGATGCTGGGCCTCAGATCTTGTCCATCACGAACTTTGGAAGTTTAGAAATGTTGTTTCCCAGAAGTGTTTTCAATTTTTTTATTGTGATAAAATATTCATAACATAAAATTTATAATTTTAACCATTTTTTAGTATAAATTCAGTGGCAATAAGTATATTCATATCGCTGTACAACCATCATCACCATCCATCTCCAGAACTTTTTCATCCTCTCAAACTGAAACTCTGTACCCATTAAATACAGACTCCCCTCTCCCAACCCCCACCCTTGCCCATGTCAATCACCATTCTGTCTCTCTGAATTTGACTACTCTAGGTAGAGTGTTTTCATTTTAATAAAATTCTTCTTAAACAGTTTTATGTGATGAAATGTCACCTGTAGATTAGTCATTCTTGAGTAACTTCAAACCACTTGGGTGATCATTTTCTCAGAGATTTTTCTCAAAATCTTTTTAAAAGGCTAATAGATGTTTTCAAGTGGTTTCAGTAGTATTTAACCTAAAGTTTTATATTTTTTGCAGAATGAACAGGCATTTGAAGAAATTTTCCAGAATGCCAACTTTCGATCTTTCATATTCAAGATCAGGGTCAAACTAGAGACCTTCAATGTAAGTAAGGTCACCCAGGCTGCAGAAGGGTTGACAGTGGGAAACTGCTGTGTGCCATCCACAAGGACATTAATTACAACAGCTGATTACAATATTATCTGTCAATGAATTGCTTATTGTGCCAGACCCAGTGCCAGCACCCTGTGTGTATTACTCATTGAATCTTCCCAACACTGAGATACCATTATTATCCTTGCTTTCAGTTGAAGAAATGGACGTTAAGTGTTTTGTCCAGTGTCAGGCATCTAGAGGGAAAAATGCTGTATGGCCTTTTGAGTTAAAACCTAGGGTTTTCTGTTTGTGTACTGACAAAGAATGGTAATGTATCTAGTGGACTCATATCTTCCACAAGGTTTGGGTTCTGAATCAGTATATGAAACAAAAACCACATGTAGTTACAACTACCTTGAAAATTCCTATATTGCCCACAATATCAACATTTGTATAGTCATAATAAAATGGTATTTATTGAGCACTTACTGTCTGCCCAATACTGTTTTGCATCCTTTACTTTCCATATATCATCTCACTTGATCCTGACAATAAACCTATATGTAGGAACTATTGTTATCTCCACCATTCTACCGTTGAAAAATGTTGGCATACAGAGAATAGTAACTTGCCTAAAGTCATATGCTAGCAAGTGACAGAGCGAAGTTAAGAGCTTTATTTGTTTAACCATGCTTAGAAATATGACCAAGCTGAGTACTTACTGAGCACGTGTAAGTGTGTGAGCCCCAGAGCCAGACTCTGCAACCTTTCTGGACATCACCCCATTTTGCTCCTAAAGACACTGTTCAGTTGTAATGAATGAGTGAGGAGGGAGAATTCTGAGAGTACCTCTACTTGTTTCAAGGTTAACTCGTTCTGTTTTATCATTAGACTTTTATCTAATAATGGTGATAGATGTGTTTATTTTTGTAAGCATTAAATGAGATAGGGAGCCACATATCTGTGATACAGTATCTGAGTGCTGTGGAGTTAGGGAGCGATTTGAAGGGTCATTCAGTCCCCTTGTGGTATGGACAAGGAAGGTGAAGTGCAGAGAGGTTGCCTCTGGCGGACCTGAGATGGAATCCAAACCAGGTCTTCCTCCTTTGTCGCAGGTGCTTTTGTCTTTCACACCACGCTCAGTTTTTAGCTCTAACTGTGTGGCTTTAGGCAAGTCAGTTATCTTCTCTGGGTTCCTATTTCCCCTCTGTAAAGAGAATAAATTGAACTTGATAAGCCCTCAAAGGTCCATCCCATTTGGAATTCTAGGTTTCTGAATGTTTGGGAACACTGGGAAAGGATGAAAGGGGCCTGTGTCGAAAGAGGCTTCCGTTCACTTTCCCAGCCCCAGAAATTCTGGACTTGGCTCTGACTCACAACTTTTTCTTTATTGGAATTACTGAACTCTGAATCCAGCATGTGTTTGTGTTTTCTCTTGCTGGCATCATTGAAGCCACTGAAGCAAAGAGGGTTGTAACCACTGCTCCATGCCAGGGGCCTGCCTTCATTCACAAACTGTTTTTCTCTTCACAAAGGATGAGTCTCGAATTAAGGCCGTTGTGATGGATGTGAAGCCTGTGGACTTCAGAGAATATGGCAGAAGGCTGATCATGAACATCAGGAAAAACGCACTGATATGAAAGGATTAATGGTGATTGGGCAGAAGTTTGAAAATGAAGAGCTGAAAGGAAATCGACGACTTCTCACCCCTGTGTGACAGTTTCACATTAACTACATAGTGCTTAGTGCCTCTTTATGTTGGGCTAAGCAGTTTCCTCTTACATGCAACCTGGAACCCATTGGTAGGCAAAGGACAATATGCTCCGATGGCTGTGGTGTAAACTCTCAGACCTAAGGGGTCAGCTGTCCAGTAGTGTGGTGCCAGTCACTCCCTCTGTCTTCAGGCTTTTGTCAGTTTTATTAAGATTTCATTGTCTTCCAGCAGAAATTATGTCACAAGTAATTGACCCTAAATCTATAGACAGTAACATAAGTTATGTAGCTAGTGTTTCTCTTCTCTAGGTGTGACACCTTTGCAGCTTGGGTTCCTTCTCAGGGGGCAGAGCGGAGACGTGGCCGTGTGGAGCATGGGCGTTTTAGTAAGCATGTCTTCCTAGAATTCAAAGGCTCTGTCTTGCTAGAGGTGCCACATAGTTGCTAATGCTTGGAATGGCAATAGGGTAGAATTATTAATCAAAAACATATCTTTTATATCTGAAGACTATCCTTCCTTCAGGGTTTAATAGACCGAGTCAGATGAGTCTGATATTAATCAAAATCGTCTCTTCTGAGGCAGGCGATAAGCATCGACTCGCTGTCCCCTAGGGACTTCCAGGCAACTACAAAGCATCGCTTCAGTTTTTCACTTCAGTTAATGTTGTGCTTTAGTTGGTGAACGCATACTCTTTCTACCTGTACCTGTTTTTTGCATGTGTGTTTCATTCCTTGATTGACGCTGTATTAAATAGGGATTTTGAAGGGAGAAGCCCTTTGTTTCCCTTGCTTTGTTTTAATAAACAGTGTATTCTTTGCTTATGAACGCTACTTTCTTTGAATGCAGAGAGTTCTTGTACCTGGAAAGCAATTAATTAGCCTCCATAATAAATGTTCACTTGGGGGAGATGTTAACTCATTACAAACTCAAAGATTATTAGTCCAAGGCACAGAGATCATTCTTCCTAATGTTTGCAACCCTGAAATGCCCTAAACTGCATCTTTAAAAGAATGAAAACACTGAAAACAAAAAGCCATTGTGCCCAAGAATGCTGATGATCTGGCACTTCGGATTTTATTGATGTTTACACAGCAGTCTAACACCAACCAGGCTTTGAAATGTATACAGACAGTGAGCTGGTAAGAAAACAGTAATTATGCTACTGGGCTTTTCAGTCAGCACGAGCATGCTTGCTCTCTGTGTGTTCCTAATCATATTAATTATCTATCTAGTCGCTGCAACCCACCGCTTGGCGTTTGCTGCACACTCCTCTCCGAGTATCCAGGCAGCGTTGCAGTCAGCCTACAGCAGTAGGACCTGGTTTTTTATTCGGGGAAGGGCAGCGTGTGGAGGCCCTTTGTGGAGCTGTAGAGTAATGATATCCTGTCTGTTTCATTCTTAGCTGCCCTCTTGGGAGGAGCCAGCCGGCTCGAGCCAGGATGGCCCCCACTGTTCAGAACAGACAAAAAAGTCTTTTTCTCAGGCCCATTAATTGGACACTTTCTCATCTCAGAAGACGGTCACTGGGCTGCACTAGATTCTCTGGCCAAGGCCTCAGTGATTTTTGTGAAAGTTCTTTACTGTCTGACCTTGCTTATAAAGCACTGACTAGAAAATTACAGTCTTCAGCACTATTCTGGACTGACAAATTGGGGTTGGAAGTGGTAATCTAGCTTTCAGTCCAGTAACCAGTCTTTTATATCTACCACTCACAGCATTCCCTGTCTCCCCACACGTCTTGTATATACCCCATGAAGAGAACCGACTAGCAGTGTTACTGTGACACATCTCAAGAGATTATCAGTCACCTTGCATTCTCAATGACCATATGATAAAGCCACATCTTCATGGATGTGGTTAGATATCTATGGGGTGGGGAAGGGGCGGTGTTCTGGTGGAGGCAGCTCCCTCTAAGGAGGCTATTAGCAGATTTCCCTACTAAAAATCAGATCACCGGTAGAGGAGCATCAGAAATTGGCTCCGCTGTTATGCTTTTAAGAGATTTAGGTCCCGGAGGATTGCCGAAATAGATTCTGGCCCACGGTTCTTAGAATTCTCTTGGACATAGTTTGCCTCAAAAGGCTGTTCCTGTTGTTCTGTTTCTCATCTTTCACTTAGAGATCAATGTTTATTTTGTGTACACCATGACATCAGCATTGAGCAATTAAGAAAAAATCTAATCATTTCGCCTTTATTTTAAATGGTTCTTGGATTCCCTCCATTCTCATTGTGAAGAAGACAAAAAAAATAAAGGGGTAATAATCTGATTTCTGTCCATATTTTTAGTGTTTTATGCTTTCCATTAAAGCCTTGCTAATCTCTAGTGTGCTGTTCTGACTTTTTTGAACTGCAGGGTCAAAAAATTTTCCCTCCCCCACTTTTTTTCCCTGAGTGACCTATCTTCGAAAAGGATAAATAATATTGATCGTGGTATTTAATACACTAATGAAACCCATGGTTATTGACTACATAATTAATATACTGTCTAAAAGTGAAGTTTGGCAGCCCAGTATATAAAGGCTTCTATTGGCTTGTGTTTATTTGCGATATGCCTTCCAAGTTTTTATTTATAGCAAATGAAACAGGGTATTGGGTCTCCTTTCCTTCTTTTCACTTGTTAGAAGGCCACTACCTTCCCTCCCCCCAGTAAATTGATTGTTTCCTTATTTCAAAGAGAAGATTTCTTCCTTACCCTCACCCTCCACACCTTTTTATGTGGTTTGTAGCTCTTAGATTTATAATCCACTCTGTTGGTAGAGTTCTGGCTTTTATAAACATTTTATGAGTGAGTATCTTATTAAGCTGATGTTAAATATTGTTAATGTCTATTAAAAAGGAAAAGGAAAGGAATGGGGACCATTGGACCATTGATTATTTTACAAGTAATCCACGTTCATGGTAGAAAAGTAACTAGCAATAAGAAAAAAATTACCCATAATCCTAGCAGTCAGCAAGAAGCATTTGTGTAGCTGACTGCTTTTTTATATGCATATATGCCTGTAAGTACAGTTTTAATAAAAAATGGGATTATACTATGCATACTTTTCTCCTAGCATGGACGTCTCTTCTATTCCAATAAAAATAGATCTGCATAATTTTAATTGGTATTTGGCTATATGGATGTGTAAATTTATTGAGCCAATTCACTTTTCGCTGGATGCTTATACTTTCTAATTGTTATCCTAAGCTCAGCTTTTGATGGGCCCAAAGCATTTATCCTTTGTGGCACTGCGAAAATATATGCCTCCTTTCTTGTTCTCTTAGATTCTCTGATTGCTTTGCCTTTGCCTTAGTCTAGTGATAATTCCTGTGACTCTATACTATTAAGGGCTGTAATTTGAGCAAGCCCTAGAATCCTCTGGAGCAAAAGCAGGTAGACTGATGTAGGGAGAGATGGGACAAAAAGGCTTTAGAGCCATATGTAGGTGGTTCATCTCACCTACCACACAATGGGTTGTGCCTACGAAGAGGCCTAAACCCTCTTGTTTTCTGCTAGTGTGGCAGAAATGACCTCGAGAACACATTTGACTTGCTTTAGAAACCTAATTTTTTTTTTAACTGAATCTACGAGTTAATAATGATTACTGAATCTTTTCATTACATTTGTGTTGGTGGTTTTAATTTGTTGAGAAAAGTGTGTAGTGGTTGTCTTCATGATGACCTGTTCTATTCTCTTTCTAGGTGACTTTAATCTAGATACCTTGTCTCCAAGAACTGTAGTCTATTTGGAGCAAGGATTGGAGCTAGGTAGTAATATCACAAGTCAAATTAAAATTCAGTAGATGGGGAGATCACCAACTGGAACCATCAAGAAAAATTTCTCAAAGAATTGGGTGATTTAAGACACAAATTATAGCCTTCATTTAGGTCAAGGGCTGTCTGATCTACGTGGAAAAATGTGCAACACCTGATAATATTCATTCCATATTTACCATTGACGATGAAGCTATATGGATGCCATGGAAGTTAGGTAAACTGCACCAAAAGAAACTGGGTTCCTCGTGTGAATAATGTTTGGCCATGGGTGATATAAAAGGTCTTGCATTTCTCTATTGCCAACCCCTAACTCTCGCATTGGGCTTTGTCATAAGGGTTTGTGACTTGCCGGTAAACTTATGGGTGTACTTGAGACTTTGAACCAACCACCTGGCCATTTTTACAGCCTTCCAGCTTTGCCAGGCTCTTAATGTCTACCTCATTCTTTACCCCTTAGCTGTTGATAATACTCAAAATGCATAATTTTCAAGAAAACAAATTTTTTCAGCCTTGAATATATACCGCCTTGATCCCACCTGCCTCATATAAGAAATATTTATACCCAAAAGGAATCATGTAAACTTTTAATAATTGTGAGCCAGTCTTGTAAAATCATCCCTCTCCCTGGTGTATTACCCAGTTGGTAATTGGAAGTTTGTGCTGTCATTAAAAATGACAGCTTCCTCAGATAGCATTCTTGGTGCTTATAAAATGCAGATAATTCAGCCTATATTTAACTTTGTGGTGCAGCTTCTTCTCACTGGTTAGGTAACCTAGAAGCTGGTGCCTGGTAAAGCAGGAGGCTCGCTGCAGGGAGCAGCAGCTTTGTCCTCATGAATGCCGTCCCCTGAAAGAGTCAGAACAACCAGGACTTTTAAAAAATAAGCCCCAATTGGACTCTCATCTCTCCTCTCACAGTTGACAGTGCTGTTCATGTTGAAGTTTATTTATATCTTCAGTCAGCCATGGTACAGAGGTCATTCTATTGGCCTAAAATTTTAGAGTCTTCTATGTTTGCCTAGGAAAGCTGATCTCCCCAGCACCCAGCTTTGAATGCAAAGCTTGTCTTTTGTAGAAGCTTTTCTGCCTCCATAGCACCCCTACTCCCACCTCCACCACCAATTTCCTTCCCCACTATTTATTTAAAATTCGAATAGCTTTAGAAGGTGCATCTCTGTAAATGAGCTCTCCTCCTCTAATGGGTTCTCTCCAGGCAGCAAACCTTCCATAAAGGAGCCACTAATTAAGCATAAAACGGTTTGTCTTGCTTAGCCACGTTCCATGAATCTAGCAGTCAATTTAGAAGATGGCAACATCCTTCTTTATAGCTATGATTTTAATAATATTCTTTTGTCTTTCACCCAGTGGGTAGGGTGTTTGTGTATGTGTGTATGTTTCTGTTCCTGTCTTCCTCTCCATCTTTAAGAGGAAAATTCATTTCCGTGGACTTTTCTTTTTACCAAAACCTTATTAAAGTTACTCTTTAAGGATCAAACCCACACCGAGGCTTCCTGGTTGGAGAGCAGGGCTATGGGAAAAGTGTGTCGATTTGCAATAGAGGCACGCACAGGCGTTCAGGGAAGATGCCTGTCAGTCAGATGGGCCTCGTGTCGTGAGAGGCCTAAATGGCTCTCTTGTAGTCTGAGGGAGAATTGAAGGGGTTAGCAGGCTTACCGGGGCAGCATCACTCACGGGTGGATGTGCATGCCACAGCCGCGTGCTACACATGCCTTCTAATAGAACCTTTAGCTCCCAGAGCCAGGTCTCATTTTGTGTGTGTTATTAAAGTGCGGGTGGCTAGGAAAAGCAAGCCCTCTTAATTAGAGAGCGACATTCTTGCATAGTAGTAGTGTTCTGTTCGTGGCATAATTGTCACAGCAAATTACCAGTTAGGTTAAATATTGAGCTGGTAGTTCTCAGAGCTTCAATTATTTGCTCCACCCCGCCCTCCCCACCCCCTCCTACCCTCACCATCACCTGCTATCCTGCACTTCTAACTTGATCTTCTGCCAAATGGTAGCTTTTAAGTGAGGCTTAGAGAAGATACACTTTACAGCGGGAGCAATAAATCTGGCTTTGGACGAGTTATAGGATGCCTGGAACATCTGAATGAGGGGTGCAATTTTTGCCCGGCATGTGGGGGTGTACTGGGTCATTTACGGATCTTCTAACTCCAGCTGTAAAACTGCTAGGTCAGTCAGTATGTCTCACATGGATGTCTCTAATGTGAAAACCTATTTGGGATGCCACAAGAAATGCAAAGGAAATATAAGACTTAGTTCCTTTTCTAAATTTTAATCCGAGAGGGGAAGGCTCGCAAGATGCAAGAAAATTCATAAACAAGCAAAGTGATATAGAGCAGATGGAGTATGTGGTGTGGGGAAGGAGTTGGGTGGGAAGGAAGGGACAGAATCTGGCAGAGGCAGCACAAAATGTGCGAGTTGTAACAGTAAGAAAAATGGGTTGGCAAGGAGAAAAGAGAGGTCCATTTCAAGCCGAAGGAATGAAATGGCGCACGCCGTCGGCACAGGAGTGGGAGAAAGCAAAGCCAGTGCAGGTGATACCAAGGGAATTGGCTTGGTTCAAGTGGTAGAGTTTTGCAGAGAAATAAATGAGGTTGCTGAACCTCAGGAGAGCGGCCTGGACCTTGCTTTTCTTGGGGCTTAATACTTAAGCCCTTAGGAATGTCAGTCTCAGCGAGTGTCCTTTGTCTTTAATTGACCTTTCAGTTGCTCCTAGAACTGGCATTCCAGCAAGCCAAGTACGGGAAAGATTGGTCCAGTGCAGCTGCTCTGCTTAGCCAACTAAATCGCTGAGGAAATCCTGCAGGGAACGTTATTGGAGTGTTGTACACTCAATTCCTCACGAGCTTCATGCCGCGCTACTCATTTTCTTTGGACAAAGATAGACTGGCTCCCTCTCTTGTTGATGGAATGAAAATTCTCTCTTGCATTATGGCTCATGTGATAACTTTGGTGGCGGTGGTGTGGGGATAATGAAGAGTCTCTTAATGGCTCTAGTTAAACCCAATAATATCACTCTATCAGCCTTCAGCCAGCTGTGGGAGTCTAACCCAGTTTCCTATTCCTAAACGTCTAAACCTGCCCCTGGCATCTTCAAGGAGTTCATAAGGAGCCAGCCATCACTCCTTTGTTTCCTGGAGTATATTTATAAGCCAGTGCTAATTTCTTGACTCTAGAATTGTGTCTCTTGCAATTCCAGCTCCCCAGCCTGGGGTCAGTGTCCTTGGATAAACAGGACACCGAAGTTATTTTGGCCATGGCATCACCCTTCTCTGTCTCTTAACTACTGGCACACTGGTTTAGTACCCCCAAAGGAAGAGAACTCATTTTATTCTGGAAAATGGGGAAGTGAATCTGCTTCGGGATCTGACTATGTCTAATGAGTCCAGTCTGTAAGCAGGGTTTGCTCTGTGTATGAGGGTCGTGTGCACGTGCACAGCATGTACATAAGTATGCCCGTGGCTATAATAATATGCTCAGCAATAGCCACTATTCATTCAGTTTGGCCCATCTCAATCTTATTCTCAAGAGAGCTGGTGGATGTGGCCACCCTACAACTCCCCTGCCTTCCCGAAAATATCTCATATTCACCCCCAAATGGAGAAGGAGCCAGGTGATATGTGAACGTTGAGGCAACTTTTGATGTGCCTGAATGAATCAGGAAACGGAGGCCACATACTGAGACAGAGGAAGGGGAAATGGAGCCCTCCCTAGGGAGAAAAGCACAGGTGAGGAGAGAGGTCATTATAACCTAAATTAAATAATGGAAATGACAATTATGAACAACTATGAGAGCAGTCATTCGACTGCCAGGACTACATGACCATGACAAATGGCTCTTCTGGGAAATGAGGTGCAGCCTCCTCTCCTGGACATCGGGGAAAGGGGTCTCTCCGCCAACCAAGGGTGGGAGGCAGGGCCTGAGGCTGCCTGATTTAGCCTGCAAGTTAAAATCACTGGAGCAGTTTATAGAAACACCAGAGTGAGCCGCGGTACACAATCTGTAGGCAGGATTCAGAGATGATGGCATAAATGTTTCAAATGTGCTCAGGGTAATTAGTTTTGAATTACCATGTGCATATTTTAAACATTTAAATGATCATCCCAGGTTTTCGAAAACAGTTTCACACGGCTTCTTGTCACTCCCCCTCCCAGTGCTTCCCCACGGGAAAGCAGCCGGCGTGGCTGCTCTGGATGGAGCCAGGTGGAGCATAGCTGTTCTGTGGCTTCGGAGAAGAGAGAGGAGCGGCGGGAGCCGAACTAAACCCTCAGATAAAGGAGGATTAGGCTCCAGCCCCGGGTCCTGGCAAAGCCAGCACGCCCAGGGCTTTCCTTCCTCCGAGCCAATGTCGGCTGCGCCAGTTTTTCTGAACGATTTGTTCAGCTTTTAAGTTTTCCATTATGCAAGAAAATGCAACTCCATTTGGGTAGGGTTTTTGTTTGTTTGTTTGTTTTTGTTTTTGTTTTTGTTTTAAATGGAGACCTGGAGCCTGGGAAACTTGAAGCACGATTAGCCAGGTGTTTTAAACATGTGGTGTTTTAAACCGTCGGCCACGTTCCCCCATCATTCAGGGCAAGTTGCCTTTCAGCAACTTCCAGCAACTTTAGTTCCCCTAATGTTTGGCCCAGAACAAACAGCAATTTCTAAGATCTCTAATGCAGTAAACAGTGTAAAAGGCAAAGGTTTTCATGTTCTACTCCGTCAAGCCTTCCTGCCTCCTTGTTAAAGGAAGTGCCCTCCTGAATCTTACAGAGGAACTTCGGGTCGATGGTGGTGGGGGAGGGGGATGTATGTACAGTCAGGTCTCTGACTTTATGGACCTAAATTTAGAGTAGTGGCTTGGAAAAGCTGCCCTGCATCCTTTTATCCCTAGTAAGTGCTATTTCTCCAGCAGGGGGAGCTGGGAGAATGAAAACTGAGCCAGTGCCTTGGACCCTTGAGTGAGAGCTATCTGTGCTGAGATCGTGATTGAATGAAAATTGTTCATTATGCAAACTGTCTAGTTCAATACACAGAGGCGGCCCCAGGCACAAACCCCAAGTAGTTTCTGTTTCTCTCCCCAGATTAAAACATATGAATTGCTTTGATGTAATCTTATAACAAAGCCTAATAGAAATTTTATTTCTTCTGAAGTTGCCTGTCATTTCTTATTGCCCCCCTTCTTCTGTCCTATTAATACCCATACAGTCAGGAATATGCTGCTCAGTTTCACTGTATTTGAGGACGGGAATAGTGCGTTTTCCTCAGCAGTGGTCTGGGTTATTTAAATACAGTTACACTGCTTACAATATGTTTAATCTCTTGGTTTTTTTTCCCCCACTGCTATTTATCATTTTAATGGAATGCTACAGAATATCACATTATGCAATCTGTTTAAATTGATAAATTATATTAGAAAAATATAAGATAGGATTTTTTTAATGGTGAGTGGGTTTTTATAGGAATATTTTCTCATTAGTAGATCAGCTGCTTGGAGGGTAGAAATTGTAAGGATTTGGGAATATGCTATATTTATGACCTATTTGACTAATTAAAATTAAAGTATAATTTTAGCCTGAAGCTCCTGTAAGACTTTGCAGAAAGGGTGGAGGAAGAAACTTGCCCAAATCCAGTTACTTTTAAATGTCAGTTGCCATAACAACTTAACATGAGCCATATTTTTACTTGAAAATTCCTTTTAGGATTCGGTTGCTATAATAATTTGCCTTGGCTCTTTTTAGGAGGCATATTTTCCTATTTTCTTTTGTGATCATTTCAAGGTTATTATTGTAACAAAAATGACCACGTAAATCTCAGCTCTTTCTTCTTCCATGTGCAGGAGCCGAGTGGTCCCTCAAAAACAGAAGTGTGGGTCATAGGGAATTCTGCAAGAAGGGCTCTCCCTGGCCACGGTGGAGAAGGGCTAAATTCTAAACGTCCACTGCTACAGAAGCCAGTGTCTTACTGGGTAAGAATTATTAAACCAACAGAATTTTTTGAAGTGCGACTGTTCAGCTTTTCTGTGTCCTGGGGTTTTGCATAAGGCAAAGACCAATCTGACCCTCTGAAGGAAGCACATGTCCACTCATGTATTCTGAGGATCTTCAGTCTGGTTACTGGAACTACTGGCATTTGAAACTGAGTGAGGCAATTCCCAAAGTATTTACTTAGAAGCTAAGAGATAGCAGAGTAAAGTTCAGTGCCCTTCTTTCTCTGTTTGGCTCTTAACCTTAATTCATTAGATAACATGACCTCAGAGAAGCCACCTGCATCTAAGATCATCTCTTCTGGTCACAGGCACACCAGAGGGGACATGTCGCTGCCAGCCTCTCTGGAGCTGACATTGTCATTGTCGAGGACCAGCTCATGGTCCCAAGGAAAAGCTCTTGCAAGTGGGAAGGACATTTAATTTCAAAAGGATCTGGTCCTATCTCCTTGAAGGAGCTTGGGCATTCTGCTCATTTCCGTGTCCCTGGCAGAAGCTGTAACAAGAGTCTCCAACTTGACCTCACCATGGCTTTAGTGACCACAACTCCTCTTCCTGGGTCTCACCATGGTCCCTCCTCTCCCTCTCCCAGATTTCCTCCTCCCACCCCAATTCTGGTGGGATCTTGGATTGTTTTATCTTTCCCAGGACTCTAAAGCTTGCAAAGGGACAGTGGGGCTCCTGCAAGAAGGGTAGTAGAGAAAGAGGGGACCCAATTGCTGTCCTGCTCCCCCGCCCCCAGGGACTCCCACTGGGCAGCCAACTTCACCTCCTGATGTCCTTACCCTTGCAGCGAGGGTAACATCTGTCCTCCACTTTATAGGGAAGACGTGAGGAACAAGTGCAATGATATGTGGGAAAGAGAAAGCATACAACATTCCATAAGTGAGCAAGGGGTAATGATGTTTTCTCCTCTGGGTGAACCAGACTGTGGAGGTACAGCACTTATACTCCAGAAAAATCAGCTGGGCTGGCAACATGAGCTGCTCTTTTCAAACCTCGGTGATGCGCCTCTGGAAGAGACTGCGGTAAAGGTTTGCATCTGTTTGGGGATGTTCAACATTTTGATTGTTCTGTACACGTCGCCGAAATGTAATACTTGACATTTCTCAAGCACCAGTGTGTGTGTGTGTGTGTGTGTGTGTTGTTTCAACTGAGTGTAACTGAACTATATGTTCAGGGAAATTGAAAGAAAACATCATTGCTTGGTTTAGATGTGAAACTGGAGCTTCTGCTTCATCCTCACCCTCCTTTGAGGACTTCCATTCTTTCCCCCCTTTCCTGCCCTCAGGCACAGGAAGCAAACTATTCTTTCACCCATGAGCGAGGCAGTGAGGAGGGGAAACAATATGAGGACTCTGGTCATCCAGATTTGGGTTCAAAACCCACATCTTCCACTTACTTACCTGACCTCATAATTCACTCCCTCATATATAAAGCACAGATGATAATAACACATGCCTTCAGGCCTGTTGCGAGAATTAGAAATAATATACATGAAGCATATAGCATACAGTGGGCTAAATTCAAAAACTGCAGTGATGGTTGCTATCCATGCTTGTGGAAGACTAAAATTCCTTTGGTCTGGCTCAGTTGCCAGTGCCCTGTGACCTCTGTGGGGATATTTTTATCCCCTCTGCTGATTAGAATGAGGCAGCTTCTGGGAGCCTGGTGGTGATCTTCATTTCTAGAACTCCCAAAGACCAGTTTGGGACAATAAGTGGTTGACATTACAAGTAGATCAGTTTCGACTCAATCAAAGAAAGTGATTTCTAATTAACAGAATGACCAATACGTAACAGGTCACTTTAGAATACAATGAGCTTCCATCCCTTTCTTATTAAGAAAAGGCTGATAAATATTTGCAAAACCCCTGAAGGAGAGGAGCCCTATGCTTTGCTGTGGCAACTCAGAGCTTTGGATGAAGACAGACCTGAGGAACAAAGTTCTGGTGTCAGTGTTTGGCTTAACACTTCACTTTTGAATCCCTGGGATGCCTTGTGGGCAAGATGCTCTGTTGTTGCCTGCCATCTTAGAAACCACCTTAGAGAGAAGGCTCTGAGGGCCGAGTGACACTCTGAGGTGGGGAAATATTTGTGAAAGGTGTGAGCCTTGCTTTGAGGAAAGATTCAGTGTCCCTGTGGCTTTGTTACAGAGCCAAAATCATAGGTGCCTCAAGGGCAGGCAGAGAATCCAGTGGGAGAAGGTTTTGCGCTGGGAGCAGTTATTCAGATTCTTTGGGTGTTCTAGTGAGTTGAATGGTGACTCCCCAAAAGATAAGTCTAACAGAACCTGTCAATGTGACCTTATTTGGAAAGAAGGGCTTTGCAGATGTAATTATGTTAAGGATCTTGAGATGAGATCATCCTGAATTAGGGTGGACCTGAAATCCAATGACAGGAGTCCCTAGAAGAGAGGGAGAGAGGATACACAGAGGAGAAGGTGATGTGAAGATAGAAGCAGAGATTGGAATGATACTTCTGCCAGCAAAGGAGCATGAAGGATTGCTGGCAGCCACCAGAAACTAAGAGAGAGGCATGCGACAGATCCTCCTCGGCACCTCCGAAGAAAACAACCTTATCAATGCCTTGATTTCAGACTTCCGGCCTCCAGAACCAGAAAGAACGAATTTCTGTTGTTGTCAGGCACCCAGTTTGTGGTCATTTGTTTCGGCAGCCCTGAGAAACTAATATAGTTGTTGTTCTGCCATCGTGAATTCTCTCATGCTCTTTCAGCTGGGTCAGTGAGGGGAGCCATGGGCTTACCCCAATTTCCATTGTATTCCATGAACAGCTAGGATCCTTTACTCCTGGGTTGTTCTGTTAGGCTCCCCAGCTCAGTACTCACTCTTCTCCATCTCTAAATGTGTCCTGGTGTCTGCTTTCTCCCACGTCAGGTACAATGGTGTCGTATTCTTAGTGGCTGCGGTTTTATAGCTTAATGACGTCGAGCCACAGCACAGGAGCACACAGGTCCTTCGGCACAAGGCCCGTGCCCCACATGAAAAGGGCACATCACCCATAGGAAGAACATTTTCAAAAATCACCTCAAAAGAAAAAGTTGCACCAAGCAAGCAATAAACATCTTTCAGCCAGTCTGCCAGCTGTAGATTTCATCTGTTTTGACCTGGCCACAGCTGTTTTCCTCTCCTTCCTTCAGCATCTTATTCTGAACTAGCAGCAACCAAGTGCCCATTGTTTCTGGCAGTGAATTTTCATGTTGAAAAACACTTTAGTGAGAGAGTTGGCACCACCTCCTGCATCTTGGTGGGTATTGTTCCCTTGGCAAAGTAGTTAAGGAGGTTAGGGGTTTTGATCTCAAAAGCACTTAGGAAGACAAGCTGGAAGGTCCTGCAGTGACATCCTTTAGAGATAAGCACGAGGCAACAATGTTTTCCAAAAGTTGCAGATCAACCTGCCAGGGATCTGGAGGCAAACCATGCGGGAAGGTGTGAAGGGGGTAATTCTGACCACCAACACAGCCCCCATCCCGGCCCCATGCTCTCTCCTGGGAGAACCCCTGAACCCTTGGGTGTCCTTCTTTGCGCTGTGGTGGCCCATCCAACTTTTGAGAAAGACATGTTTCTTCTCTGCATAGCCCAGGATTAGCATGGAAATAGAGATATCATTCTTTAGGGGACCTCTGTTGACATCTCCCTTACACATCAGTATTGGAGAATTGGTCCCTGGGCTGTGCTCTGAGGAGAGAGGATACATCCATCCTGCCTCCTGGCAGGTGGCACCAAGGAGTTCTCACATCGGACCCTGTCGCTACAGAGTGTCAAACACACTGGCTGTTGCGATTCCCCAAGCCAGGCTCACATGTCTGAGGAGCAGAAGTCTTTCTAATTCTCAGGATTAATAAAAACCTTCCAAACCTTTTCCTCTCTTCTCCCCCCCACCCTTCTGATATTCTTTTCTGTCTGTGTGAAAGTACCAAGCACTAAATGCTGCTGCAAATAAAGAGAGTTGTCAAAAGTAAAAAAGGAAGGGGAAAATCCAATGTTACCCCAACAGCAATAGCTGAAAGGTGGGTCATGACCCACTCCCACTGCTCAGTGGACCAAGCACCTGTGCAAGCCTGACTGCCACCAGTCTGTGGCTCTGCGTGGTCACAAGGAACTCACACACCAGGGTATCTTTCAATGACACCACATTCAAACCACATCCATTTACCTTTCACATACCTCTGCTTTCCTTCTTAATTATCAGCAGAGTTTGACTTCAAAGGAAGCCTCCTTTGCCCACGGAATCCATTCCCTCATTCTCCCATGGAGATGCTAAGGTCTCATGTGTACAGCGGGGCGGTGCATTTGCAACAGACTGTAATCTGGGGGAGAAGGGTGTGATCCGTAAGGCAGGAGAGCTGCTGGGAGAGGGAGGGCCCCTTCTGCAGGAAGGCAGTGTCTTTAATGGAGTCCTTAGTGGTAGCAGAGGGAGGGGCGGCTGGAGGGAGATGCAGGAAGCGGCAGCATGAAGTGTAAATATGATGATTGTTGTCTCTTTCACGGGAAGTAAATAAATCAGCTCCATGTAGATTCGAGAGGTAGCTGGTGAGGCTGTGTACTTACACAACGTCCTGAACCTGGCCTCTTCGGAGCGCTTCAGACGTTGATTCATTACACCTTCCACCAGCCCACTGAGGGCGAGAGGTGGAGAGAATTATCTCTTCTCTAAAACAAGCGACTGAAAGAGGTTAAGAGGCAGTAAGTTGAGAGTAGAAGGCGCCAGTCCCAGCAGCCCATCCAGTGCTTCTGCCACTAGATCATGCTCCACTTAGAAGCAAGTAATTGTCAGGTAACCTATTTTTCGGGGGCTAATTTCAGCATGCGAGGGCTTTATCTCCTCAGTATATTTCTTTACCTGAAAAATGTATGAGTTTATGGAGCGGGAAAGAATGACTTTCATCGTGTGCTACGCTTATCTGTGGGCCAAGGGGCCAAGCGAGAGAGAGAAGGAGGATCTGACCCACCCCAGGCCCCAGCTCCATCTAAATGGAGTCCCTTCGGCACATGGATGAAAACTTGGAAGGGGAAATGTGTTATGCACGTGGAGTCGTGAGGCTTGTGGCCTTAGGTCTCATGACAATGTGGATCTGGAATTATTTGCTCATTAGGAATCTGTTGACCGAGTGTCACGAGGAGCGGCTCCGTCAGGGAGAAGTAGCCTGATGCTTCGGCTGTGGATTCTGCTCAGCAGCCACGCTGAGGCAGTGGGGCAGCAGCGGCAAAGAGGTAGAAAATGCACGAGTCTTTGTCATCCCCGGCCTGGAATTCAACCCTAACTGTAGGATGGGAAAGCCGGGCAGTGAAGAAGAGATGAATTTCAGAACCTGGAAGGCCAGCACCTTGGAAAAATCCTCTGCGGTTCAGAGAATTCTCAGACTGTCCAGGGTCTCCTCAATCCAAACTCTGCAGGTCTCCTGGGGTGCCTGAGAATGAGAGGTGAGAGCAGGCGACTTCTCTGTCGTGTGGGTTACCAAGGAGCAGGGGAACAGAGGAAACTGCCTTCCACATCCCCAAAGGCCAATTTCCTCCAGCCCTAGTACGTGTGCAGAGCCTGCACCAAGTCCCACATGGCAGGGTGGCCAGCTCGGCATCTCATCGATGGCATAGCAGATGGCTGCAAACCCACCACCTCCAGGTACCGGGGAGAGTGTGTGGCTCCTCCCAAGGAATGCACATTTGGGCATGCCTACCTGGGCATCACCTTCACCTGTTACCTGTCCCCAGATGGAGAGAGGAAGCTGTAGGAAGACTGGTCCTTGTTTACTCAACCCGAAGCTGCAAGGCCCTGACTGATCCCAGCTATATCGGGCAGGCCTATGGGAAGGGAATAGTATGCGGTTAGTTTAGCACTGTTGCAGGTACCTGCACCATTATAGCTATCTGACATGCTCTTGTTCCCCCTTCCCACCCTCCCCTTCATTCTCCCCCTTCTCTTTTCTTCTCACTCAGCCTCTCTGCTGAATTCTGCATTGACATCAGCACTTCCAAAAACAACAACAAAGGAAAGTAGGTCACTGGCAGCTCCAGGTCGGAGCTGGGCCCTGGTGCCAGCCGAGCTGGAGGTGCAGCCCATCTCACAGAGAGCAGAAGGACGCCCCAAATTCTGTTTCTGCTGCCTTACACATGGAGCTTGGCTCCCCCTCTGTATTCTTAGCAGGCAGGGTGTGTGCACATGGATTGTGTGTTTCACACTGGCTCACGGGCTGGGTTCCTGCCATGGTACACCAAGGGCAACACTCCACATGTCTGCTCTGGTTCTGGTCCTGGTCTGGTGCTGGGGTTCCAGGGACCCAGGTTACACAGACACCCAGTCTCATGAGTGAGAATCAACCTGCAAATACATGTTTATTCACACACATGTGCGCACAGGCCCGATGATTCTGCCTGCTCTGCCCTGTTCTTTGGGGGCTTCACACGTAATATTTCCTCTGCTCTCTACGGTCATGGAACTCCCAGGTCTACTTGAAAGATACCCAACACGCTAATTGGGACTCCTGCTATGATTAAAAGGAAATTTCAGATTAGAACCACCATGCCATAGAGCTCAGGAAGAAAACAGCTCTTTATAAACCCAGCAGGAGCAGACTCTAGGGGCTTATTTTTTTCTAACTTTGATAGAAACTGCATCTAGCTGTTGTTTTGCCCACGACGAGTCAAGTACAAATAGCCACCAGGTAGGGCCCAAACCACAAAGAGAGGGGCACTTGTAAGGAGAAAAAACTGTAGCTTTTCCCTCTTTTTAATACAACCATAGTAAGGGAGCTTTGTCTATAAGCCTAGATCCTACCTTGGGCGGCACCTTTGGCCTTCTGACTCGTGAGATGCCTCTATTCGTTCTGGGTCAGCCTTTGCCCAGGATAAAGCTTTTATGGACAGCCGAGGGTGAGGAACACATTTCAATCAAGCTCCCTGAAGCGATTAGCTCTGGAGATCCCCAGAGTGGCAAGGAGGAGAGATTGAAGCTGTGGTCAGTAAGAGGCTGGCACAGCAACGAGGGCAGCACTTCTGAATGACTTTACTTGCAGGGCTGAGCTCATCACATTGATACTTTTAGATCTCATTAGCTTGGGGAGGGCCGGCACACATTGTTCCAGGCCCCCTGGGCACCTTACCTTTTAAAGCATCTTCTCTTTTTTCAAGGGGGAAAATGTCTTCTCAACTCTTTGTCTACCCTGACCGCCAGCCCCAAGCACCAGCCCCTTAGTTAACATTTTAAAATTTTAACGTTGCATCCAAACCCTCCTCAAAAGGAACCATTTGGCTTTATGTAAATAAAGTATCTCCTTAAAACGGGCTTCATTAAAAGACCTAAGAAAAGAACATCAATGTTTGCCGATGGAAGAATATAATTGTCTTTAAGAATAATTGGCTAATTATTACAAATAAATTGTCTGCAAATAACAGAGGCAGGTTATAAAGAGGAAGGAGGCTGTGTGAAGGGGCTGGCACATGAAAGCAGGCCCCTCGGCCTGTGTGGGGTGCGGTTGGGGCTGGGACAATACAAGGCCAGGACTGCTCCGCCCAACTCCTCCAAAACCATCATTCCCAGAATTTCAGGATTCCCCAGAGCAATACAATTCCAGAAAGAATTTTGAGGGCCTACCTGTTTGGCCAGCTAGAGACATTGAGAAACAACAAGCTGCTTGCTATGCACCCATACCATCAGGTCATTAAAAAAAAAAAAAGATATTTTTAAGACACACTTCTCTGTCTCCCAACTAAAAATAGGGACATAGTTTCAGAATAAAGGATTATCTTTACATTGAATAAATTTGGCTTAATGAAAAGCTCCCTACATTAATGTTTCATTGCAAATCGGTAAAATCTCAATTACAGTCTCCCCTGGTCTTCGCAATGGCATTTGGAAACTGCCGTTCCCGGAAAGCTTTGCTTCTGCTGGTGGCCATAGCTTTTGGAATGAAAAGGAAGCAGAGAGCCTAGGTATAAAACGCCGTTGCTGTCTTCTTCAGGTCCTTTATTGACCCCCATTTCCTTTGTGTGAGTGAGAAAGGAGACATTTGGTCACAGCCAAATTGGTCAGGGCTGCTTATTTCCTCCACAGACTCTGCAGCTTTTCTTGCCCATGTGGCTCGTGCAGTCAATGGTGTCAGCTCAAAGGCAGAGCGCCACGTATGGGGAGGTACAACAATGCCTGGGATTACCTGAATGTTTGTGCTCTTAACCTTTTTGAGGATTGGAAGAAAAGCTCTCTGCAGAAACCTACAGTGTATGGCCATGCCACCCTGAAGGTGCCCAATCGCTTCTGATCTTAGAAGCTAAGCAGGGTCGGGCCTGGTTAATACTTGATGGGAGACCACCTAGGAATAAAAAAAAAGAAGAAGAAGAAACCTATACATTTCCAGAAGGCCTTGAGTCAAATTCGGGATGGGTGGACGCACTCCTTCCTCATTCCCCCAACTCTGGCATGGGCCCTAGTTACGAAACCTGATTTGGGCTAATATTTCTCATCTTTCATTTCTCAGTCCAGTGATAAAATTTACGCTAAAAATCCTAATGTTTCATTCAGAAATATTCAAGCAAAAGTGTGACCATTCATATCTTTGTCCCTGTTGGAAGTTTTATTATTTTTTTAATCAAAGGTGTTTAAATATAAGAAAACTCTACCTAAATAGGTTACGAAAATATCAGTAACTGAAAATAAATTTAGAATTGAAAAGGCAAAATGAAGCGATGAAAGATGTTACCTCTGGGAAAAATTGGGGGACAGGTATATGGAACCTCTCTGTACCTTTTTTGAGGGGAGGGGGTAACTTCATGTGAACCTATATTATTTCCAAATAGAAAAATGTCTTTAAATGGAAAAAACTTTACTAAGACAAATTGTAGAAAGTTATAATAACCCCTAGGATAAATTAATACCTGAAGTAGTGATTGCCTGTTCACTTTTAAAAGCCAATTTGCTATTAGACAATTTAAAATTGGAAACAAAATGTAAAAATTCATGAAAATATTCCAAACAAGCAAAGCAGATATATTCGACTGAAAATTATTATGACAATTTTAAGTTAATTTTCCAAATGAACAAAAAGAAAATATAAATTCCCAGCTTAATCTCAAGGTTCACAAAAAGCTCTGAGGCAAGACCAAAAATCGATGATGGGAAATGCTTGAAGCATGAAGAATTGTAAAAAAGGCAGCCACTTGAGGGGGGCGGCTAGGAAGGTCCCCGAGTTATGTCTGTACATAGGAACCCCCACGTGGTTCTTGCAGGCCTGACTGTCACCTTTGACTCACCCTTTGCCCACTGTCTCCCTTTTACATGGGGGCGGGGGGGGGGAAGAATGGCCCTCACGGTGCCATGTGGAGGAAGGACCATGGGGCTAGGTCTTTCGACGCCTCACTGTTGAGTCTACTGCGCTTTATGTGGGGTCCTTTCAGAAATGGGAACCCAGGTACAGCTGCCAAGAAACTGGAAAACACCCCTGGCCAGCTGGGAGTTTCCTGCTGCTGCATACTTGTTCTTGGTGACAAGGCAGGCAGAGAGCAGGACCCCTGCCAGCAACTTCAGTCACCAGGTCGGTGACAGTGACCTAGTTTGGGAAAGCTTAAGGGGTCAAGAGAGCAGCGACGCCCTCTAGAAAAAGCTCTAAGTTCCTCTCCGTGGCTTTTGCAGATTAGTTCTTCTAAGCCTGAAATTCCTGGGGGTGGGAAGGGAGAGCCGGGTCCCCTGAGGCGGTTGCACTCTTAGCCACAGCTTGCATGGGATGGGGGTCTCTCCACTAGGGGCAGCCGGGCCTGGGAGTGTCCAAAGCATTTGGATCCCTTCTCCTTAAAAGGTGGAAGCATAGAGCTGTGCTAGGGAAAAGCCCCGTCTTGGGTTTAATAGCTTGGGTTTGAATAACCAGGAGGCCCATTTCTTCAACCGTATAAAGGGAATTATAATCAAATTCAGAGATGACACTTCCCAGTTCGGTTGTAGAGGTTATGTCTACGAGAGGACCTTAAAAACCTGAAATACTACCCAATTCTAAGTTGCTTTTTCATTTTCACTCATCACTGACCTTAGGAGAGGAAATGGATGAGGAGGGAAGATCTATAA
This sequence comes from Eonycteris spelaea, assembly GCA_003508835.1. Classification (NCBI taxonomy): domain Eukaryota; kingdom Metazoa; phylum Chordata; class Mammalia; order Chiroptera; family Pteropodidae; genus Eonycteris; species Eonycteris spelaea. The sequence goes on from PUFA01000181.1 coordinate 2,845,652, forward strand.
GGAGATAGGGCAGAGGCCTGGCTGAAGCCTGTCCTAGGGGCTGGAGTCGGTCAGTGATTCTGAGAGATGACGCTGACATGAAGCAAGAAGGCCAAGAAGTGGAGAGAGGAGAAGCTCCTGCAGCTCCTAATGGTGGGCACTGGGGATGCGGAGGCCACTGTTGGACCCAGTGTGAGATTGGTGGGCTTGGGGAGAGGAGCTTCTAAGGCAGCAGGAGTGATTGCAGGGAGAACTTCCCCTGCAGTCATCACCTGTGAAATTCAGAAGGAAGGATGTTGGTCTGTGGGGGTGGGAAGGAGATGGGGAAGAATGCATCAGAACAGGCCTGGTAATAGAGACGGCTCAGAGGTTGGAGTTCACAGCATCTGTGCCTAGAACAACTTCCAGCCAAAACACCCAATCTCTGCCTTGTCTCCCCTCTGTGGGCATGGAGCTGAGAGCAAAATAAGACCCACCAGTGTGGGTCTGACCTTCTTTCCTAATGGACACTGTTGAAAGCTGGCAGAGGCACAGGCAAGGAAGTGAGCCTGGTGCGGGGGGTGTGTGACTCCTGCAAAGGGGGCTGCTGTGGAAATTCAGAAAAGCCTGCACCCAAGACTTGCAAAGTGCCAGACGCCTGATGGCACTTTAAATGCCACAGATAAAACAGTGAGAGACTCTTTGGGTGGCAGGCAAGACAGGGGGTCAGGGACCTCGGGGCCTCTGAAGCTCGACACTGGGATAAAGAATAAAAACACTTCAGATCCCTGTGACCCAGAGCACAGAGGGGTTTAGGGGAGAATGACAATGTGTCCCAGCTGGCCCAGAGCTCAGAGCTAAGAGGCACATGCCCAACAGGCAATAGTGTCGGGGGATTAAGGGCTTGAGGCCTCTTGGAGCCTCCATTGCACTGGGAGCTGGACAAACGCTTTCAGGGTCAAGGCTTAAGGGGAAATGCCAAGGCCGGGGCTCAGACCAGAATCTGCCCCTCATCACGCACAGGTGACCCTGATGGATGGTCACCAGTATGTGAGGAAGGCGGGACTTGTCCCACCCCATTGCCCCTCTCCTGACCACACCCCTTGTAATCAAATAAAGGGGCTGCTCTCGACTGAAGGCACGCTTCTCGTGGATGGGCACTCTTGTTCACCATGGCATCTTAGGGCCTGGCCAGGGCCACGCACACGGTGGGCAATCGAATCTGTGAACTGGGTGGATGTCCCACACTTGGCTGCACGAGGGACAATGTCAGGAAGTGGTGCTTGAGTGATGTGTGTGCACATGTGTGCAAAATGGCTCTTCTCCCTATTGCTCCCTCTGTCTATCTACATCGTTCCCTGCCTCTCACTCTCTGGCTATGTAGCTTGCCCTATAGGGATGAGCTTTTTCTCTCTGAATGACACTATACGTGTGTCCTCTGGGATTTCACTCAGATTCCACATTCCTTTGACCCTCCAGTCCCCTACTAAACCCCACCCCTCACAGTTCTCCCTTTTGTGGGTTTGTCTTGCTGGCCCCTCATCACTGAGAAAGTCTTATTTGGTGATTATATCTTGAATCTCTGCCTGGAACAGTGAGCGGCCAGCTGACATCTCAGTCTCAGTCCCAGCTGCCATCCAGTCACCACCTGTCCTGCCCTGATGGTCCCTGAAGCTGGGGGAGGAGGTTAATATGGAGCCGGTCGCCTTGGAGGCCTCCCACCTGTTTAGGCCCTGAACACTTGCATTTCCTTTTCCTTAGAGTTTTCTCCTGGGAAATGGTACTTACAGAGATTGAGGAGTTTAATACATTTCTCGCTTCCTCTCTTTTTCTGAGGCACTGAGGGGGAGCAGCAGAAGCTGTCACTGGCACGCTGTCCCCCCCCCCCCGCCCGTCCCTGAGATGCCTGGGTGAAGGAGGGGGTGCTTGGAGCCTCAGCCAATTTGGAAAGCACTGTGACCCAAGCGCATTTGGTAGCAGCAATGTCAAATTCTGCTGTTCAGGCATGCCATTAGTGTTGCATGCTGCCACACAGAAATCCATGACACAAAAGGGCACCGCCTTCCCCACCCTCCCGGTGCTTTAGAAACTAACGGCTCTAATGAGAGATTAAGAGCTGAAAGGAGAGAGATAGGGGCAGGCCACCAGTGCAGGCTGGTGGCTGGTACCGGATCTCGGGAGGCTGACCCATTTCTTTGTTGGAGGTAAGGGGCCTTGCAGACCAGCCCACTGAAATGGCCGCTCAATTAGCCATGCTCCCTGCACAGTGTCCCCTCTGTCCTCACTCCTCCCTTGTTGCTCTCAGAGGAAGTCCGTCCACACAGCACTATAGCTACTCTCTTTTCCCTTCCCCCCCCCCCCCGGGGCATCCTTGGTCCCTTCACCCAATGGACTTTCTAAAGCCAGAAACTACCCTGAGTCTAGCAACCCTCTTCAAAGAGACAAGCAAGGACAGCCCGCGTGAGAGAGCAGTGGGCGTGCGTTGTGCCAAGCCTTCCTTTTTCCCCTAGCTTTTTGATTGGGCCGTGAATTATTTAGCCTACAGTACACGTTTATGTATATTTTTTAGAGCTTATATTTATTAACAACCTGAAAAGTGGGGGACTGGGAGATTTATACTGAAAGTGCAGTGAGTTAAAAGGGACAATTTGAGGAGCAGAAAGAGATATGGAGCACAGAATTATAAAGGGTATTTTAATGCATAATCAAAGGTCTTTGAATTTTCCAAGCAGACAGAAAGTAAAAGAAAACGTGCCCTTTATGAGCTGAGACTGGTGGATTGGTGACAGGGGATGGAGTAATGGCTGATGGACTAAACTTCTACTTAGAGGAAGGTGAGGCCAGGGAGCCAGGCTGGGAGGAGATAAACCAACCACAGCCGGGTCAGGAGGCTTAACAGTGGATGTTCGCTGGAACCCTGTCGGAGTGACACTCGCCCCTGGTCAATCAAAGAATGTGCACAGAGAAAGGCTGGTGTCTTCTAGGTCAGTGTTGATTAAGGGCGTGAGAAGCTGGGTCCCGGAAGTGGGGAGAGCCTGGGGGGTTGGTGACAATACCAAGAAGGATTTGCTGGGAGCTTCTGAGGCACCAAGGCTCCCAGCCAACTCCAGGGAGCTCTCCCAGCAGATGCGTTCTCTCTGACACTGGGGCCTGTGGCTCGTCCTCCAAGAAACTTTCCTGCCCCACCCCCGTCCCTCAAACCTGCCAATAGGCCTTCTGGAACCCAACTCACCATGGTGGCAGAGTGCTGGGTGATGAGTTAGGTGATGAGTAAACATTTGCTGAACGGGATTCTTGGCTCTCTGGTAATAAACAGCCCTAGCAGGAGAGAAAAAGAGTGAGATGCAGTTTGAGGGGTTCTGGGGATCACTGATAGCCAGAGCCGGCACATGTAGAGGTTGCTGAGGGGGCGTCTGGGCAGTTGTGCTTGCAAGCAAGGAGATGGGCTGAAGGCTGAGCCCTGCGCGGATGGAAAAGGAGGGAGCGCAGGAAAAAAAACGGCTAAAATAGCCCGTTCTGAGCTGGGAAGCAGCAGGTGTCTGGGAATGGGACTCTGGCCCAGGGAGTGCGCCAGCGTGCCGGCACGAGGAAAGGGTCTGGCTGAGCAGAAGCAGCACGTTGCGATGACGAAACCCACTGTGGAGGAACATTGGCAAACATGACACGTGCTTGGAGGGGTTCTCGGGGTACGAGGTAGGGAAGGGGACCCCAAGTGTGGGAGGCACACCTCTTTTGAAGTAGAATCCAAGTCCCTCAGAAGGATCCCTGAGCCCTCCCCTTGCCAGACTCTCCCTACGCCTCCACAATTGGCATTCCCAGCCCTCAACTCACAGCTCTTTGCCGATACCCCGAAGATGATGCTATTGTATGCCTCCAGCCCTCTGCCTGGGATGCTCCCAACATTCTTCTCTGGCCACCTCATTCTCTGAGAGCCGTGGACTATCATCTCCTGCTGGAAGACCTCCCTGACTGCCCTCACCCCAAGTGAGTTTCTCACTGCGGGGGGTGGGGTGAGTCCTAACAGAGGCACCAATTCCACTCTGGTTTCACCAATCCCATCCTTGTTTCCACATTTAGGTTCTGAGCTCCTTAGGAAGAGCCACGTCTTCTCATTTATATGTCCCCAGAGCCTGGACCAATGGCTGGCACACACAGGCCCTTGATCAGGAATTGTCGAATGAAGGGTAGGGAACCAGCCAGGTTCTGGAATCATGGCAAGAACTTGTATGGACTCAGACCAGTGGCCACCCAGCACCCCATGCAGGCCTCCAAGAGTGGAGGGCTGTGTGGCCAGAGGGGAGAGAGGCAGAAGAAGTGATGCCTCCCTCCCTGGGGAAAGTGCTGACCGAAGATGGCAAAAGGGCTGGCCCCGTCAGGAGCAAAGGAATGGCCTTAGCCGCTGCAAGGACGGCAGGGTTTCGGGGGCAGAAACCCACATCTCCCTGCCCTGAACCACTCAGGAGGTGAATAAAGGTGCCTCCCCTTAGCCCCTGCCTTGTCAACTTGCTCTGACGTTTTGGGCAATGGTGTCATTGTAATGGTAGCATGTGAGCTGCTGAGTGACAAGTGATATCATCCACAGAACTGCTTTTTCACCCCTCTACCTCTTAAAGAAAGCTGCTAAAAATAAACGTGGCGTCCTGGGCCCCTCTGCCTTGCCTCTATTAACTGTCAGCAACCAGAGACTCCTTTGCACTTGACAGAAGAGGACCAGTTATAAGACATTAGCATTTCTTGTTCTGCATTTCACTTCCATATTACAGGACTTACTAAGTGTTTTTTAAAAAAATTTAATAAAGTGCTTGGACTCTTAATTTTCCCACTGAGGGCTCTGCTGTCTAAAGTTGGAAATGAAATCAACAACCCAACCACATCCTTGGGCTCTAAGGGACCGCCAGCCCTGGCACTGGTCTGGGTAAGAGCAGGTGGACCATCAGGGAGCAACTGCAGGCCAAAGATGATTTGTTCTACCCTCACCAGAGTCCCTTTAGTGCCAATGTCAAACCTTGTACAGAGGAGGAGCTGTCCATACCTAAAAACATAGCCCTCCTCCCTCCATCTGGGAACTCTCTCCTTTTTGTGAGGCTGGAGAGGCAGGTACAGTCTCCAGACCCCATCCAATGCTGTCTGAATCAGTCTCTGGACTCCTGGAAACTCCTCTGGCCCAAGGAACTACCAGGTCCTTTCCAGCCACCCCGAAGCCCCCTAAGAATCAAAAGCTCAGCGGCTATTGGTGAGGCCCTGGGAACAGACAGGGAAGGATCCAGGTAGCCTGCTCTGGGGAGAGCCACAGAGATGGTGCCGACCCAGCACAGCCAGAGTGTGGGAAGTGAGTCATGTTCTGTGCAGGCGAGGGAAGAACCATGGAACAGAGAACGTGTGTGTGTGTGTGTCTGTACGCATGTGCACACGCATCCTAGTGAGTCAGCATGCCCCTGCCCCATAAGGCTCATCCTGCGAACAAACATGCTGTGTTCTCAGAGCTGTGCCCGGCCAGGCTCGCCCACCCCACAAAAGCCTGCGATCTGCCACCCCTTCAGAAATGCGGGGTTAGAAAATGAGAAACAGGGTTCTTGTCCAAGAGAAAAAAAATTTTATTATTATTTCCCTCTCTTAATTAGATTCAGTGTTTCTTGCTCCTCAGACACATCCTCTCTGGTGGGAAATTCAGGTTTGTGCAAAGCGCAAAGGAGATTGTGCCCACCCGGGCCCCAGCCAGCAGCATGGCCAAACTTGACCAGAGCTCCTGTCTTCTGCCTGGGCTTGCCTGCTCCATTCCCTGCACATCTCCGCTCCTGACCCCTGAGTCTGGTCCCCTGACATCTGCCCATCCCTAGGCATCCTCAGTAGGGTCAGGAACGATGGGGCCTCTGTAACGCAGAAGTGCCTGAGATGGTTCTTGAAATGCCCTCACTGTTCCCCTTCTGCTAAGGCTACCTGATGCTTTCTCTCCTGCCGCCCTACAGAGGGCCCATACTAGGACACCCATCAAAGAGCTTCAAGGAAAAATTCAGCAACTGAGCTGTACTGGAGGCCTGAGCTCATGCCCAGAGTCTCCCTGGCCTGTCCAGACTATCGCTGGCAACATGCTAGGCTGACGACACTGTTGAACTAACACTGTGAAGGCTGCCTCACCCGATGGCCTAAGAAACCCAAAGCTCCTTCCTTCTACTTCTCTGTCCATCCAGTCCCCAGGATCTGGCTCCCCGATGTCCGACAAGCTGCTTCTCGCCTCTCACCCTGATACAAACAGCTACTATAGTGGGGGTGATGGTACTCTGGGGCAGCAGATGGGCTTGTGTTGCATATAAAAACAAGGTGATGCTCTAAATATCTAAGTATATTGGTCCCCTGAAGTGATTCTTGCTGCCCGCCCCTCCCCCCTCCATGACCTTCCTCACTGACCATGTACCTCAGGCACCTGGCAAGCCCAAGTTACATGGGGACTGTTGTTGCAGGGATAAAAATTCTATAACTCTTTTCTTGCTAGAAATCACCAATACAATCCTTAGTTCAGCAGATATAGTTTTCCATATAGGTTATAAACATAAGACATACAGTTTGGTAAGGGGTGGGGGACCTGTGTCTTTGTGTCTATATATATATATATGTAAAGTGTATATATATAAGTGGACATAGTTATAAAACTGCACCTCCTGTGAGAACCTCATTACACATGATGAAGTTCTGAATTTCAGCCTCTGATGATCTTTCCTTTGGTAGTTGGTTCATGGAGCCCAAGGTCTGGGCTGGGTCTGCCAGGGTTTCCTGAGACATCAGGAATGAGAGGCATCACCTCCGAGGGAGGGGCTGAAGGTGGCACACTGTTAGATTCAGGGCAGGATGGCGAAGTGGCCTCTGGCAAAAGCCAAAATGCCACCTGCACATGTGCTCCAAGATGGCTGGTCATCCCAGCCTCTTAGGTGAGCCTCATCTGTTCCTCTGAGTTCTGCTTCCTCCAAGAATGGCAGGGGGGCCTTTGGACCTCTCCAAATGACTAGGATTCCACAGAGCCAAGCTCCCATGGGGCACTGTTCCATTGTTGCTAATGAAGGATTCGCTTTGAGCACGTTAACCGCCTGGCTGGATGGATGCTGTCCGTGGCTGCTCGGTAGGGGCTGGCTGGGACAGCTGGGTGAGGTGTGCTAATCCCCTCCAGCTTGGGGCTGTACACTTTGGGTTTATAATTCACGGGGCATGGCCCAGACAGCAGCCGAAACCTTTATCAGCCTCTGCCTGAACCCCAGCAGATCCTCCACTTATAAAAAAAGAAAAGAAATTCTGTTCCTTGGTGGACATGTGGCAGTGCTGGGTGCTGGTCCCCTGGGCCCTCAGCGGAGAGTGACCGCCAGCCCCAGTATCCAGGCCAGGACTGAGGCTCCCAGAGAACTGCCCAAGGAGGCCTGCTGCACCCCACTGGGGCACGAATGGGGTCCTGCGGGCACACTTGCCCTTCCTCTTCGGGCGAGCGGTGGGCATGATGTCAAAGCTGAACTTGTGCTGGTAGTCGGGGGCGTAGTCCTGCAGCTCATGGGCCTGTTTCCCGGCGCCCGCCTTCGAGACCTGATTGCGATTCCTGTGGCTGGTGCAGTTCTTGCCTGGCTTCCTGTAGCCTGTCCGGGAGCCAGGCAGATGGCCATGTGGTGGCCCTTGTCCCTGGCGGGGCCACGGGTGGTGGTGTTCCTTGCGGGCGGCCCTATCCGTGGTGGTGAGCGTGTGTGACTTGATCTGGTGCGGGGATGCTGGCCCCGTGCAGTTCCGGAAGTCCTCGGCACTCAGCAGCTTCAGGTCCTGCCCCTGCCGCGGCTCAGGTGACACGCAGGGGACAGCAGAGCTGGAGCCACGGAACCTCCGAAGCCATTCCCACAGGGAGCGTGCCCTGCAGCCACAATCCCAGGCATTCCCGTTGAGGCGGAGGAATTCCAGGGCCCCCAGGGGTGCCAGGCAGTCGCCCTGCAGCTCCGAGAGGCTGTTGTTGAAGAGGAAGAGGGTGGTGAGCCGGCGGAGGTCGTGGAAAGCCCTGTGGTGGACCCACTGCAGCTGGTTCTCATGTAGCAGCAGCCGGTCCAGGTTCACCAGCCCCCGGAAGGTGTCCTGGCCCAGGCTCCACAGCTTGTTGCCATGGAGAAACAGGTGGCTGAGGTTGACCAGGTCCACAAAGATGTCGTCCTGCAGGTACTCGATGTGGTTGTCCTGCAGGTAGAGGTACTGCAGGCTGTGCAGGCCGCTGAAGATGCCCTCAGGCAGGGCACTGAGCCCACACTTATAGAGGTAGAGGGCGTGGAGCTTCACCAGGCCTTGGAAGGTCTCAGGTGCTAGCGTCCGCAGCTGTCGGTTGTCACCAAGGTCCAGCTCCTCCAAGTGCACGAAGCCCTCGAAAGTGTTGGGGTCGATAAAGGTTATGTTGTTGGAGTAGATCCACAGGGTGACCATAGCCGGGCTGAAGTGGCCCTGCTGGAGGAGAGTTATGCGGTTGTTTTGCAGGAAGATACGCTCGCTATCCTCCGGGATGCCCTCAGGGATGGCGGCAAAGTTGTGCGCCTGGCAGCTGACTGTCATGGGTGCCGGATAACACACGCAGTCCCGCGGGCAGCCACTTCCCAGGGGCAGCTCCCCCGCCATCAGCAGCAGCAGCAATTCCACACAGCACCCTGTGGGGAGAGAGCACAGCCAGGTCAAGCTTGCTTGCCGGGAAGCCGGAGATGGGAGGGGCGGGGCCGGACACGTGCCCTTCTTGCCCGGTGGGGCTCTGTTCTGTCTGCTGCGTTCAGTTGTCTGAGATGGTGGTCCTCTGAGGGCCTGGTTTCTAATGAGAGGAAGGTAGGGGTTAGACCTAAGCCAGGACCCCATCTGGCTCCCCACGCCTCATTATCCCACTAGGGGTTCTATCCCCAGCCTGAGAAGTGAGGTAAGGTTGGAGTGAAGGCTCTGATTCCCCTACACATAGCCCTAGCCCAGCCTCCATTCCCCCACCCCCACCCCCTCAGGCTCTGTCAGCCCTGCTGGGGTTGGGGGTCAGCCAGCTCTGGTTCCTATCTCAGCTCTGCCACTCACTCGCAGTTATCCGTGTGAACAGACAGCAGTGCAGACTCCTAACCAACTAAGTATCTCATATGGAGTCCCTAGGAGTCTCTTTATTTAAATTATTCCCCAAAACAAGTGAAGCATGCACGCATGACACCAAAGTTCATCTCAAAAGAGGTCTCATTTACAGTGCCTCTCACTGTCCTCAAATATGTGACACCCCTCTGTGCCTCAGTTTCCTCATTTCTAAATAGTAATAGTTGTCCGTCGCTGAGCTGTGAGGAGGTACTGAGAGGGCACAGGTGTTAGAAGGGCTGGGGTAGGCACCAGGGCTGGTGAGCTCTGGGGTCCACCAAGCTGCCAGGTGGAGGCTGCCCACCATTCAGGTCCACCTCCGGCCCCTCCCCTCTCCCTACCGCACTCTGGCTCCCAGGCTGTGGCGGCAAACCAGGCCTTGCCTCGTGACTCTCCGGAGCGTTTCCTCTGTCGTTTCCCTCTAATTGGGCATTAATTAGGCATTCGTTAATGGATCCTTAAAATAATTTATTTTCGGATGTGTCCAGCCTGTGGTCGGATAATAGCCCCGTGCTCATTATCGGAGCAGCCTCATTATGGACGATAGTCATTACCTGCCTTTTTCCAGGGTCGTGGCTGCCCCTGGCGGCCCAGCAGGCGCGCCAGTGTTGGGGGGACAGGCTCCAGGCTCATCACTGCCCGAATTGGACTTCTGCCCTTCCCTTCCCGCATGGCCAGCTGGGCGTCTCAGGAGAGCTTGGGGCTAGGGGCAGCTCGGCCGATCCTCCCAGCTGTGCCCAGAGTGTGCAGGACAAGAGAACAAACCCTTCCAGCCTCTCCCGCCAGCCCTACTCCCAGGCTCACCTCCACGGCCCAGCCAGGTTCCCAGACCTGCTGCTGCCCCAGCTGCTGCCCAGGATTGGGTGGGCCTCCCCACCACTCCCACCCCCTCAGTTCTGGTAGAAATGACATTGTAAATAAATGACAGCTCCCAGCTACTGGGGGTTATGGGCTCCCAGAGAGTGGCAGCTGGTTTTCATCCTCCTGTAATCACCCGGCTTCGACCTAACGTTTTCCAACCCATAAAACTCATCACACATAATTTGGTTTTTGCATAATAGGGTTCAGTTGTGATTTTGGAGCAATTATGACCTTGGTGATAGTGGGTGGTGGTGGTGGTGGTGGCGGTGGCAGTGCAGCTGTGGGACCCTTTCTGGGTCAGGCCATATTCTATTCAGCCCCTGTAGTACCTTCAGTCATTGTGACTACTGGATAGCCTGCAGCCTGCAGGCCAGGCCCAAGGCTGGTGCCTCCTCATCCTGTTCCCCCTCTGTAACATGAGCAGGAGATGGTCGCCATACCTCCCCTTCTTTCCATGTGGAGGCCTGGGTCTGTGTTCCAGCCCCCTCCCCTCCGCCCACCTCAGTCTGGCCAGGAGACCCCAGTCCTAAAGGGAGGGCAGGAATGTAACGGGATAGGAGCCTGGACCCCAAACCCCAGCTGACTCTCGGAGGCTGCCCACTGCCTTGAGCCTCCAACACTCAGGCCTGGGAAGAGGCCCAATCCACATTGGCTGCACCTTCTAGAGCCTGACACTCCCTTTCCCCATTCAGCTCTGCTCCTCACCCCTGCCCTGGCTGCTGTCTTCCAGGAACCCTGCTCCAGGGACGGGTCCCCCTGCCACTCTGAGGGAGCCCAGGGTCCCCTCCTTGCTCAAGGGAGTTCGTGATTTTCACTGTACTGAAGGGCCAGGGCATGGCCATAATCTGTGCCTGTGGGATACATAGTGCTATACCAACCACCCTACCTCCAGGGTCCTGCAAAGACAAAGGTATTTCTTTCCCTTAAGTCCGGCAGCAGAGAGCTGCTCATGGCTCATGAGAAGCGGGGCGGGATGAGCTGGGGCAGGCTCAGCACTAATACTACTTGACATTTGTACAGTTTATGGAGTTGACAAAGTGCTTCTGTTCTCATTCCTCTGATCCTCAGAACTACCCTGTGGGGGGGGGGCGGGGGAGAGGTTCTCCTGCCCCCTGACCTAGAATAGGGACAGACAGCACTTCTGCCTGTAATTGTGGCTCTGTCTCCTTAGGGCTCCAGGATGAGGTTCTCTGAAATGATCCCTAGAGAAGCTAGGGGGCCCAAGGAGAGCCACATACATTCCTCCCTTAAACAGGTGATCCCAGGGGATGTTAGGGCACCGGGGAAACCAGGAGAAGATCCCGGTTTGGGCGAAAAGGCCGACTGCCCAAAAATCTAGCTGTGAGCTTAGCAGCTGCCAAGTTACATTTTGGCAGGTGGGAAGGGTCAGATAGTAGGACGTGGGGTGAAGGCAGGACCCAGGGCAGGAGCCCAGCCAATGCTTGGAGCTGCTTTCCATCCTTCAGTACTGCCTAGATGCCAGGGGACCCATGCCAGGGAAGCTGCCCCTCCCACTACGCACTGGGAGTAGGTCTCAGCTGAGTCTGCTTCTTCACCCTGGAAGCTAGTCCTATCTCCAAGCCCTGGATCAACACTCCCAGCCTATACCCCCTGCCTCTGACACCCCCGCCTGAGCCAGTGGGTGCTCTGGCCCTGGACTGTTGCCCTGCCCAGTTCCTTCCTAGGGAGGCTGGCACTGCATTGCCAAGCCTTCTCCTGTGCTCCCTCCATGAGGCCCATGGGAACCCGACCCACTGATTGGTTATTAATGCACTAACAAGGAGGTTGGTGCCCTTGCTATGCATTTTAAGATTGCAAGTTAGCAGGGATCCAAGTCTCCATGTAGGAGCCTTGTGCCCCCTCCCATCAGTCTCCTTGGCTCCCTCCTGGGTGGGGAAGGGGTTGCTCTGACTGAGGGGCTGAAGAAAGCAAGGCTGGGTCTCCGTCGTCACTCTCTGGTCTTCCTCAGGCTCTGCTTCCTCCTCCTCCTCCTTCAGGGGCATGCACCCAACTAACTGCTCTGCTTGGCTACACTCGAACCTCTCGGCCTCCCACACATCTGAGTTCTCCTGTGTCTCTGCAGCCTCATTCATTCTTCCTCCATTCAACACTTGCTGCCAGAATCCTGGAGTGTCCAGGGTCCCAGGGTAGAGAGGGGCCCAGGATGAACTGGGAGAGTCCTTGTGGACTAGCGGATTGGTGGAGGGGGAGGGGCTGTCTCACAATACGACGCAGTCTGGGCAGGTGCTGGGCCCAAAGTAGGCATCTGGGGGTAGGGGTGTGGGGGAAAGGGGGTAAGGCTCCTGCTGCCCTGTGCCACCTCCTCCATGAAGCCCTCTGCTCCCCTACCAGCACAGAGGATGTGCAGAAATGGAGAGCCAGTATTGTTTTCATGTCCTCCTTCCTGCAACCCCCAAAACCTCTCATCTGCTGGGCAAGGACCTGTGGGGGCAGGCGCAAGTGACCTGAGCATGGGCAGGCACCTAACCCAGTCCACTCAGCAGCCCACTTGTTAGATGTGCTTATGAACAGTCCCATGGTGGCTGAACCTGGCAGGATGGGAGGAAAGAGCATTCAAGGTAGTGAGCACAGGATGTGCAAAGGTACTAATGTGGGAAGCAGGTGGCAGGCCCTCATCTTACCCCAGCCCCTCTCTCAGCCTGTAAGTAGCCAGAGATGCCAAAGAGGCTATAATACCAGCTCAGCTGGGCCGGGGGAACCCCGGGCTGGCGAGACCAGAGAGCTTCTCACTGGGACCAGCACTGACAGGGCCCCGCCTAGTCCCAGGGTAGACAGCCAATGTGGAAGGGGCCCTACACCTTCCCCACCCTGGAAGCAGGAAGGGAGCTGAGCAAGGAGAACCAAGCCCTCAGTCTGTGCCAGTTTCTTTACATGGAACCCTTACACCATCCCCATCCCCCATGGGTGCCATGCCATTTGATGGAGTAGGACGGCAAGGCGCACAGAGGGGAATGGTTGGCCAAGGCCGTGCAGCTGGGGAGCCAGGCAGTGGAGCCGCCTCATCTGAGGCTGGTCAACCCTCCCTGGCACCAAGGTCTCGGGCCTCATCTGGACCTGAGTCTTGACACCAGGTAGTCCCTAAAGGGGGTCCCCCGCCCTATGGCTTAGAGACTGGTCAGCCATGTGGTCAGTTCTGGCTCTGCAGCCTGCCCTCCCCCTGAGCAGGGCAGAGATCCCCTCTGCCCCAGACTCTCCAGATGCTCCTCTCTAAGCCAATCGATGCTAACTGAATGGCTCTGCTGGTCAGATAATGGCCTCAGGCCAGGCTGTGCTCATAGAGCTACTGGCGCCTCAGGCCACTTGGCACTGTTCCTCTGTGCTGCACCCAAGTGCAAGCCACTTCCTAGTGAGCTTCCCCCCTTCCTCAGCCTGACCCAGCCCCAGAGACAAGGAAGCCTGCCAGGGCAGAGCTGGGCTACCTGCCCTGGCCCCCACTGCTGGACATGGGGGATTGGGCAGGGCAGCCGATGTCTCCCTGTCCCATGGCACAAGGCAGTGGCATGAGCACAGACTTTGAAGCCAGAGATCTGGGTCCCAGCTCCTCAGATTAGTAAGCCGGTTCCCTTGCTGGTGTGAGCCTCATTTTCATCACCTACAAAATGGGTACGATCCTTTAAAATTGCAGCCTGGCTCTCTCTGTCTGCAGACACCTGTATCCACCTGTTTCCCTCATATCTCCACCTGTAAAACACAATCTGTCCAAAGCTGAGCTGCTGTTCTCCCTGCCCCACAAGCCGCCTCCATCTCAGAGGACGGCAGCTCAGCTCTTTCATTCTAGCTGCTCAGGCCAGGAACCTCAGATATTGACTCCTTTCTCTGTCATGTCATACCCAATCCATTAGAAATCCTGTCAGCTCAACCTCAGGACCTATCTGGAATCCATCTGCTTCTCTCGACCATCACCCTGGTCTGGGACACCATTGTCGTTCGCCTGGACTATCACATTAGCCTGAGTGGTCCCTGTGCTCGCACCTTACCCCAACATCTCTGCTGGCACAGCAGCAAACGTGTGAGTCAGAGCGTGTGGCTCCTCTGCTCAGCCACTCCATGGCTCCCATCACACTCAGTCAGTCCTTACCTTACTCCCAAGGCCTTACCGTGGCCCAGAGGCTGCCTGCCCTGGGCCCGCTTCCTCTCCTTCTCCCCCTCACTCCCTCCCCCAGCCTCACTTTTCTCCTTGCTGTTCTCTCACAAGCTAGGCACGCCAGCTCCAGCCCTGTGCGCATGCTGTTCCTTCTACCTGGGGCACTTCCCAGGATATCTGCAGGGCTCCTCCCCTTACCGTTCTGGTCTCCCCCTGCCTCCCCTTCTCAGTGAGGCCTTCCCCAGCGGCTGATTTTAAATGGGTCCCTTCTGTTTGTTTTTCCCCATTACATTCATCTTCTTCTAATAAATACCATTTACTTATGTGTCCTGTTTATTTTCTGTCTCTTCCTAGGAGGACAGTGATTTTTCTGGTGTGTTTCCTGCTGTACCTCCAGGCCTGGAACAGTGCCCAGCACACAGTAGGTGCTCAAGAAGAAAACCTTTGGGCCTGCCTCACAGTAGGTGTTCAGCAAACATAATGGTTCTTATTAGAACTGAGGCCTCCAAGGTGAGAGCAACTCAGCCTTGGCTTCCTCCCAAGAGCCCCTTGGCCACCGCAGAGGTGACATACAGTGAAGAAAACTCTGAAAGGGAGGATGTTCACCTGGCCTGTCTGAGCAGGAGCGGGGGACGGTTAGGGGGCAAGATGACAGGTTTTCCTGGGACTCAGGGGTTTCCCTCAAACTCAGGACTTTCAGTGTTAAAACTGGAATGCCCTAAACAAACTAGGACAAGTTAGTCACCCTACCTGGGAGCCAGGACTGTGCCCTCGACCTCCACAAACACACACAAAGTCTCTGGACATAGGAGGAGGGGACAAACAGACAGGCATGAAGCATGAGTTTTCTCCAGACACCTAAATCTCAGGCTCAGTGCCTGCACCTCACATGCAGTCCTGGGCCCAGATGGAGCCTGCGTGTGTGAGTGTGTGTGCCTGTGTGCATGTGCACCTGTGTGTTTAAGTACGTACATGCTGTGCACGTGTATGGATGGATTTGAGTATACACGTGTGCATACGGACACACGTCTGTCTCTGGAGACCATCAAGGGGGCCGGCAGCCAGGCCCTTTGATCCTGCAGCACCCCTGAGCTCCATCCCCGAGCATGCTCCATTATGTACCCACTCCAGGTCCCTCCAGCACACCAGGTCACTCTCGGCTAGCTGGGCATCCCCTTATTGGAATAACCTTTTAGCTTTCATCTGCCGCACCCAGTCCCTTGAGCAGCCTGGCCGGGAAAGCCATGCTAATTGGGCTGTCGCTCTCAGGGGGTCTTGTTGAAGAAACCTCAGGCTCCCCTATTTTCTGCCTATCTGCGTCTACTGCCTCCTCACTGTGGGGGTCCTTGCATGGGGGGGGGATACTGCCTGGGATGGGACCAGCCCCAGAGCGGGGACATTTTAGCTGGGCCACCTCTGGCAGGTCACTAAACCTCGAGGCCTCAGTTTCCTATTCTGGAACTGGGGCAGGGCATCTGCTTTACTGGGTATTAGAAACATGCAGTGAGGCTGTGCCTCTAAACTACTAGGGGAAGCAGGGCTGCAGGGAAGAGCTCCCCAAGGGTGATGCTTTGTTTTTCTGCTATTATTAAAAGGGAGCTGCCGCCCATTCCCTTAGGGCTCTCCCAACCCCCAGGGAACTCTGGCTTTCACCCCTCCCATCCTGGTTCTCCCAGACCAAGAGCTTGGCATAGGGACCGAAGAGATCAGATTCTGAGTCAGGGCTCAATCCCAAGTTCAAATTTCCTGCTAGGCCTTGGCTGCCCCCAAGGCACAGCAGGTGGGGACATTGTCTTGACCTCTCTACTTTGTCCACCCCCATCTGGAGCTGCCAGCTATCTGCAGGAAGCCCTGATCATGTGGGGTCTACCTTCACCTTGTGTAGCCACCCATGGGGCTCATAAAATTGTGTCACCTGTTACTCAAATTTGCTCCTGGGGTTGGGGACTCCAGAATCTGGGCTGTGGCAGCCCTGACTCCAAGGCTGAGGGCCAAGGGCCTTGAGAGCCAGCTCTTCCTGGGAGGTTTCAAGAAGGCTCTGGACCCCACTTCCTCCCTCCAAACCCTGTGGAGCCAATTGTCTGTCCCTCCAAACCACAGCAAACTATGGACCCACCAGCAACCAGACAGGCCCTCTGAAACCAGAGTGGTATCTTAGGTGTGTTGAATGGGGCAGGGAAACCTCTGTGGGGATGGGACAGCCCTCAGGGGCAAGTGTCCATTGAAATCCCAGCCTGGGGGCTCCTCAGGAAGTGTGGGGGGCAGTGGGGAGGAGTGGGGTAAAAGCCTACCAAATCCTGAAGGCCCTGGGACTGTGCAATACAAAACAGAAGGTGAAAACTAGCGTGTGAGAATACACAGAAGTCTCTGCAAGATGTTCTTGTTTCTGGTCCCAGGACAGCCACCCCTTCCTTGCTGTCAGTGAAAGATATTCAGAACTCACATCTGGGTATCAATCGCTCCATTCTGAATCTGTCCTCGAGCTCCTTCATTCATGCAAGAAAAAGCTCTGTGCTTGGTGCTCCTTCCTACACACAGCCTATATCTAGTAAATGATTAAACAAAAAGAACCAGACAAGCCCAGATTGACAGAGGATAGGTAGGGACACAAGGAGGAGGTAAGATTGAGATGAATGGAGGGACCGATGTTAGCTTGCGTTCTTATGGAGGGCCTTTCTGAGCAGTGTCACCTGAGGTGAGACCTAAAAGATAAGAAGGAACCAAGGAACAGCCTTCCAGGCAGAGGGAACAGCAGGTGCAAAGGCCCTGGCACAGGACTGAACTCGGTGTGGAAGAGGGAAGAGGGGCAGGAGATGTAGTCAGAAATGCAGCAGGCAGGACTTCCAGGGCCTTAAAAGACTTGCTAAAGAGTTTGGCTTTAATTCTAGATGTGGCAGGAAGCCACTGAAGAGCCTGAAGTAGAAGTGACATGATTGGATTTGGTTGGCTGTTTCTGAGCATGGATTGAGGGATAGGAGGTCAAGGTAGAGAAGGCTGCGGCTATTATCTGTGAGGGATGTGGATGACCTGGAGGGAGTAGGGGCTACGGAAACAGACATGGGTCAGTGGACAGATTGAGAAATGTCTGAGATATAGAACTAACAGGACATACAGATAAGCCAGTGTAAGGGAGAGGGGTGGGAGGTCCACGGTGTGACTCTGAGAGGATGAGGGACAGTAAGACTGGAGGAACCTAGGAAAAAAGCATAGGAGCCAATAAGAGCTTATTTAGGACATACAAAGTCTGGAAAGCCTTACAGAGATATTTACTTGGTGGAAGCTGGGTGTACAAAACCCAGAGCCCAGAGGCAAGCCACACACTGGGGAGTCATCAGCACAGAGATGGTATTTCAATCTGTGGGAATGGATGAGGTCATACATGAGAGTCAAGAGAGAACATACAGGATTGAGGCCTCTGGCAACACAATGATTCTGAAGGATTATAATGAAGAAGGAATGGCCAATGAGGTCAGAAGAAACCAGGAAGTGTGATGTGACCCAAACCAAAGGTGTTTCCAGAAGGAAGGAGGAATCCACGGTAGTGAGGGCTGCTGAGAGATTATGTGAGGACCGAGGTGTGTCCAGCTGATCTGGCATTGTGATTGGTGATGCTGGAAAATTTGTTTCTGTTAGAAAGGTGGGGGCAGAAGGGATGAAGAGTGAATGGGAGAAGGTATTATGCTAAGTGAAATAAGTCAGAGAAAGACAAACACCGTATGATCTCACTTATATGTGGAATCTAAAAGACAAAATTCATGAACAAACAAAACAGAAACAAACTCTTAGATACAGAGAACAAACTGCTGGTTGCCAGATGGAAGAGGAGTTGCAGGGACGGGTGGAAAAGGTGAAGAGATTAAGAAGTACAAATTGCCAGTTATAAAAACAGCTGCAGGAATGTAAAGTGCAGCACAGGGAATATAGTCAATAATATTACAATAACTGTATGATGCCAGATGGGTACTAGACATATCATGGTGATCAGTTCATGAGGTATATAAATATCTAATCACTATGTCGTACACCTGAAACTAATATAATATTATATGTCAACTATAATTGAAAAATAATTTTTTTTAATGTAAAAATAAAAAAGTAAATGGGATATGTGGAAGGGGAGACATCACTGTTATCAGTTAGGACAGACTAGGGTATGCTAACGTAACAAGTGACTCCAGAATCTCCATGGCTCTCAACAAAGGCTAGTTTCCCCCTGAGGCAGGACAGTTTAGGCTGTCCTCAGGGACCTGGGTGGAGAGTTCGTCCTTCACCCAGAACACTGCCAGTCTCCTGGCAGAGGGAACAGATGACATGGCCAGCTACTTATTGGCTCTTACAGCTCTTGTTTCAAGTGATACTAGTCACTTCTGCTCATGTTTCATTGGTCAAAGTCAGTCACATGGCCCAGCTTGTCCTCCATGTGATATGGAAGAATACTCTCAGGGGAGTCAACGAGCAGCATACGTGAGCATCCTGAGGCCACTCTTCCAGGAAGTTTTGCTGTGAAGGGGAAGAAAAACGAGGCTGGACCTGGAGGGGAACAGGGCCCAGGGAGGTTGTTTTTTAAGATGGCACAAACTATATAGTCTGTTTGCGTGCTCATGAGCATGATTCAGGCAGAGAGAAAAAATGCAGTCGGAGTGAGAGGGCCAGAGACAACGTGATCCAGAGCTCCAGGGAACACCTCCTGCGCTGTAACAGAAGGGGATGTGGTACACACAGATGAGATGAAGGAGGTAGCCTCCAAGCACTCGTGTTTCTCTATGAAGTAAGGGGGGTCATCAGCTGAGAGTGAAGGTAGGGAAGAAGGTGGGAGTTTGAGGAGAAAGAAGACAGAGTGAAACAGTCATTCCATGTGCTGGGAAATCAAACTACCCTCGTCACAGGGTTTGTGAGGACAAGGAAGTAGGTGTTCGAAAATACAGGTTTCCAATGCCCACTGCCCCAGCCTCTGCCCAAACTCTCTTCCCCTCTTGCTGGATGGCTGAGGCTACCTGGCTCCTCCAATTAAGTCTGCTTGTGTCATTCCCCCTTTGACAGGGGATTGGCTCAGCAAATATTTACTCCACCCCTTCCTCTGGGCCAGGCACCATGCCAGGAGGGCTCTGGGGACAGAAGATCCAGTTCTTGGCTCCCACAAGCTGACAGTCTTCCCCAAATGCCTTCAGGACAGTATGTTGTGGGCATTTGTTGCTTTTTTTTTTTTTTTTTTTTGGTCACCCAGCTACGAAAGCCTCTTCCTATATTTTGGGAAACCTCCCAGGTTAATGTAAATGAGCCCTTCCCTCCCTGTGGAGCCTAAAGAGGTCAAGCTCTTACTTCTGAAGCCTCCCCTGCAGAGTGGACAAGTTCCATGGCCTGGATTCAGCCACTCAACACACCTACCCCAGACTCAGAACTATGAGTTAGTGATGCAAGTAAGCAGGGACCAAGCAGGCTCCATGCTTACAAGGCTGGAAGCAGTGGCAAAGCCAAGAGGGGTAATGGTTATGGTGGGAACATTGGGGGTGCAAGCTTGGAGGTATCTGCCTTTACTTTGAACATTGCTCCTGGGACCCCTTCTGGAGGTTCTATGAATTACCCAATATCTTATAAATAAATCTGCTTTTTATTTAAATTAGTCAAGGCTGGTGTCTGTGGCTTGCAACTAAGAATCCTCATTAGTGTGAGGTCCCTCCAGCTAACAGGCCCATCCATGGTTTGGCCTTGCTCCCTCCATTTCTGCTTTCCCCATTTCATCTCGGATCAGGGCTTCTCACTCCCTTCTCCCTGCCTTCTCGAGGACAAAGCTCCCCACGTCTTCTTGGGGGACCATTCCTCCATATGACAGGTGATTCAGAAGGCAAGGCTATCAATCAGTGGCCAGACTCTGACAATGAGATCCTCCCCCAGGACGTGAACCTGAACTTGAAGCAGAGTGACTCAGTTGGAGCTGTTTCACCCTGGTTGGCCGTTCTGAGGATACTGACCCAGTCGTCTCCACCAAGACTCCCCAGAGCCTCCCTGGTTCCTGCCCTCCCAGTGTTTTGAGATGTTCAGTTTCTCTTTTGGGTCCCATTTTCTTTCTGTAGAGGTCCACTTGACACCCCTTACCTTGGCTATCAGGATCCAAATTTCCTTCATCTATCAGGTAGCTGTATGTTCTAGTGCAGGTGTCCCCAACCCTGGGGGCATGGACCAGGTCGGTCCATAGTCTGTTAAGAACTGGGCTATACAGCAGGGTGAGCGGTTGGCAAGCAATCAAAGCCTTATCTGTAATTGCAGCCACTCCTGAGCATTAGCATCACCTCCTCAGCTCCATCCCAAATGATCAGGAATTAGATTCACATTGGGGCACAGATCCCTGGTGCCAAAAAAGGTTGGGAAGCACCGCTTTAGAGGAGCTGGACTTCCGCCCAGCCCAGGGAATGGGTGGGTCTTCACTCCATTGTCTGTGATTCGTCTAGACAGGAACATGTGATTCCATTCTGACCAATGAACACAAAGACAGTCTGCTGAGGCACCATCTTTTGACCGCAAGGGGACCAGGCTAAGGGCCAAAGCCAGCTTGGCAAGAACTACAGAGTAAAAAGATGGAGAGAACCTGAGTCCATATGATCTTATTGAGCCAATTAATCCTGAGATCTGAAAACTTTTTTGTAGATGACATAATAAATCCTCTTCTTGTTTGAGCCATTTTGAGTTGGGTTTTCAATTACTTACAGCCCAAGTTGTCCTAACTAACATACCTTCCAATGAGTTTTTGTTTGCTTAGTAAGCCCAACTAGATTTCTCTCACTTACGACCGAAGAAGTCTAACTTACGTTACGTGGTAACTGCCATGACTCAGCTCGGAAAGGGCCTGCTTCAGGAAGCCTCTTCAGACCCTTCCTTCTGTGTCAGACCCTCCGTCCTTCTCAGTGCTCCCTCCCCTCACTGTACTCACCGCTCTCTTAAAGTCACCTGCCTCCACCACAGGTCAGAACTGCTGGGGTGTCCTGTCACTGCCTGATACATTAGAGCTCATCCATGTGTATCTGGTGAGTGAGTGAATGAATGAATGAATGATTTAGTTGATGTAATTTTAGGCAAAAGCAAAGAAACTTGGTGTTTTAGTTAGGCGAGCTGGCCTTATTGTGGGTAAACGTAATTATACAATAAGTTTTAGCCACCGAAGACCCCAGGGTAGGAACCTCATACCTAAAAGAACAGATGAGTTTAAGAGGCATTTCAGGCCTCACCTCCCGGTCCTCTCTTTGATCCCTCTGTAGAATCTCTCCTGACTGGCCACTTAAGACATCTTATTGGGAATGTATCTCTGGTGTTCTGTGTCTTAAACCAAGCAGTGGGCTCAGGAATGTCAATTTTCTTATTCTCTCTATCTTATACATACATACATTTTGATGTATGCATTTATTACTATTTAATACAAGAAATAAATCAGAAAAGGAAAAAAAATACCCTGCAGAGTTTAGCTGAGGACCTCAGGTCCCAGGCTTTGAATTGCTTCCTCCTCCCTGTCGGCCCGAGTTCTGCACTCTCTCCGGGGCCCACTTCTGGCCAGCCACCAGCACATAACAGCCTCTGGCCCCAAGCCAGGGAGCTGTGGCCCAGATAGCACTCAGCACAGGCTTGCCAGTGTGGTCCCCAAACCCTATTTTCCCCCATAAGGTTTTTCTTTAAAGTTGCTCTTCATCATTTGTTTTAATTTTTAAATAATATATGCCAATCGTGAAAAAAGTATAGAAGTTAAAAGGAAGAAAAATCACTACAATCCCATTACCCTTGACAGCCATAGATAATGCCATGCTGTACTTTCTTTTAACACTTCCTTCATTTATGTAGGAATATATAAAATTAAATAAAAATTTTATTTAAAGCAATAAAATTAGGAGCATGATATATATGCAGCTTCGTATCTTGCAGTTTTCTGCTTAACTTAGGCCATTCATTCATTCAGCAGCTCTCCAGGTGCCTATATCTAAAGGCTCTACATTAAGGCAGCCATGGGGAGCCCAGCAGGCAGAGTGACCCCACCCACCAGGAGAGCACAGTCTGATGGGGAAACAGACACTCATCAAATGGTCACAGTCATATATAATCACACCCCATGAGGAGGAGTACAGGGAGGCAGATCCAGGTAGCTGTGAGAACTGCGGGGGCCTTCTGGCCAGTGGGGGTGGGAAGGCTGGGTGTTTGAAGTTTGAAAAGGACTCCATTGGGGTGGGTGGGGATTCCAGGCCAAGGGAACAGGTCAAGGGCAACACAGAGTTAAGTAATAAAAGAATGGTGTGGAAACAGGCATGATTTCGAGAGACTGCAGAGTATCTTACTGTACAGACCGACCATAATTCATCTGTGAAACATTTAGATTTTCTCATTTTTTACTGTTATAAATTATCTTGGCAAAATTAGTAATTTAGTTGCTTCCTGGGAGGGCAACTGGAAGCTCAGGGCCCGGGATAAGGGGAACTTCTCTGTAGACCTGTCAGGAACTTTTGATTTAGTACTATGTGAATGTACCTATCTATCCTTTTATTCTTTTAAGAGAAAATTACATTAAAAATAAATAAAGTTGGAATGAACATCTTTATGCATAAAGCTTTGTCCAAATTTCTCCTTCTCTAAATTGGAGATTCGTTGAGTCAAATTCCTCTTGATGTACAAAGAGAAGTCACCTTCTGGAAAGTTTAGCCCGTAAAGCCTTAAGTTTGATACCCAGTAGATCACCAACCATGGGCACTTTCTGCTTGCCTTCCCAATGAGACTAAACTACGCAAAGAGACCGAAGTCATGTGCCTGGTATGAAGAGGCAATCTCTGAGGCGGGGGGAAGTGAAGGAGATCAATGTGTGTTGAATCTATCCCGAGTTTTAGACCTACCCATCTGGGGGCATCCACATACAGTCAATGAATGCTCCCAAAATATTATTACAAAGAAGTTCACATCACCATTTTTCAGTTTTGAAAAGTAAGGCTCAACAAAGGGTGATTTGCCCAAGATGGAAGAACCAGGATTCAAACCAAGACTGATCTGGTATCCAATGATTGGTGGAGAGTTCTCTGTCCTTTTGAGGCCACTGCCACCTTGGAGACCCTCTTCCAGCCTTTCCCCCTCCAGTATTCAAGAGGCAGCTTTCCCACCTCCCATGAACTGTGTGTGTGTCCTTGCTCCCTTAACGGATAACTTCATTCTTCCTTCTGTCGTCATTATTTCTGTCCTCTTCTTGTGCTTCACACTCATGAGGCCAGAGAAATGGACAAGGCAGAAAGGAAGGAAGTGGAAATTCTGTGTAATACCATCGTCTATATCACAAAACTTGTCTTAAGTGCCAGCCCCAGGGATTTGCTGGAGTTGGTGCGACAGAGGTGGGGCTGAAGGTCAGATTAAATTGGACTAGTAACCCCAGGGGATACTTGAAAGAGGTTGCTAAAGAAAGCTTTTCCGGCAGGAATGCTAGGCAGCTGAGGCAGGCAGCGGGCAGCACGCAGGCCAGCGGCTAGGTCAAGTCTGCTTCGCGGGGCTTGGTGGTGAAAGGCCTGGGTTCACACATCCTCCCCCAGAAACTTGAAATCTTGCCTTTTTCCCCCAATAATGAGTTGGTATAAAAATGGATCTTGAATAAAATTGTCTGCAGTTTTCAAATTTCAAACTGCATTAGTCAAAATATATCAAATTTCCATGTACTTACTTACCACCTGCTCAAAATCTGATACTTTTTCAGCTGGAATATATTGAAATATGAATCACCTCCTGAGAGGAAAAAGGGAAAAGAAACAGAGGGAAAGCCATCTCAAAATGTGCCGGTGGGCAAACTGGAATCTTGTGCTCCCTGGGCTATGCAGCCACCCCCAGTCTCTCTCTGCCTCCTCCGACAAAGGCTCCTAGGTGCCACTTTCTCCTGATACCCAGTTCTGGCTCAGACCCTTATGCTCTGGGCAGTTTATGCCACACAGTGCAGAACGTGATCACCTCAAGTACACTGATCTTTTCATGAGCAACTACTATGTGCTGGGTGTTCAATAGGACCTCCAATCATGTTGCCAAATCAGATAGTGAGTGACTCCTTTATCCTCATCTACTCACCATCTTAGCAGCACTGGACACGGTTGGCCCTCCCTTTCGGAAACACTTTCTTCACTTCCAAGACGGGCTCTGCTGTGTTTTCTCCTGTCTTGCTGGCTGCTCTTTCTCTGCTTGATGTCTATCTACATGCCTGATTCCCCAGGGCTCAGCCCTTGGGCCTTTCCTCTTCCATAGCCACACCAATCCTCAGGGCAGTTCATCCAGGCAGATTTTAAACACCATCTCGACAGGGAGGAACACTGGATGTGTGTCTTGGCCCTGAACTCTGGACCAGACCACCCAAATGCCCAACTGACATAGTCACATGAATATCTAATTAGAAGCTCAAACTCAATGCATCCTAAAAGTGTTTCCCACACAGGCTTTCTCGTCTCAGTAAACAACAATTCCATCCTTTTGGCTCCTCAAGCTTTTCTGAAAATGTAATTGGCATTCTCCATTCCCCTCTTTCCTCTATTCTATTTCCCCTTAATCCATTAAGTCCCATTGGTTTTACCTTCAAAACAGATCCCAGATCTGGCCACGTCACTTCATCCCCAGCCGCCATCATTTTCCCCCTGGACCGTTGCAATGGCCTGCTTACCTGGTCTCCCTGCTTTTATGTCAGCCCTGTCACCCTATGGCCCACAGCACAGCCACAGGATCTTCAAAAACAGTAAGTGCTGTCATGTAGCTTTCCTGCTTGAAACTTTCCAGTGGCTTCCCGTTGTACCAGAATAAAATGCAAACTCCTTACCAACCCACAACATCTGCTTGACCAGACCCACCTCCTCTCCAGCCGTATTCTTCTACCATTAGTCATCAGCTGCATGAGCCTTTCTGTTCTTAGACCACAGCAAGCTCATTCTTGCCTTGGCAATTCTTTGTTTTATGGTAAAATACACATAACGTAAAATGTACCATTTTAATCATTTTAAAGCATACAATTCAGTGGCATTTAGTACATTTATGATGCTGTGCAACCATCATCACCATCTAGTTCTAGAACATTTTCATCATCCCAACAGAAAACCCCAGAGCCATTAGCAAGAAAAGCCCATTCTTCCCACACTACCCGCTGGCCCTGACAACCATTAATCTGCTTTCTGTATCCGTGGATTTGCCTGTTCCGGATATTTCGTATAAATAGAATGATATGATAGGTTTGCACTGACTGTTCCCGCATGGACCACTCTGCCCCAGGCCCCCGCAGGACCACCTCCTTTTTAGCATTCAGGCCTCAGCAGGAGCATCACCTCCCTATCTGAAGCACAGGCCCCCGACCTGCCCCAGTCACTCTTGATTACATAAGCACTCTGCTCTATTTCCCTTTTAGCACTTAACACTCCCTGAGAGTATCTTGTTTAATTATTTGTTTACATGTTTATTGTCTTTCCTCTTTCTGCTCGTTCCCTGTGATGTCCCAGCCCTGAGGACAGTGCCAGGCACCTGGGAGGCACTTAACAATTATTTGCGGATTGAATGAGCAAGTACACTATCAGCTGCGAGGGAACCAACAAAAATGCTATAGAAACACGGATGAGGGAGGAAGCAAGCCGCACTGCGGGAGAGTGGAGGAGTCACAGAGGGAAGGCAGCCCTGCCAGAGGTGAGAAGAAGGTCCCCTGGCATTCGAGGAGGAAGAGGGAGGACATTCCAGGTGGAAGGAACTGCATGGCCAAAGGTCTGGAGGCATTGGAGGACATGCATTTTGGAGTCCTATGCTGTCTTCTCCTCTAGTTTGCAATTTGTTCCCTAATTGTTTCCCTAGAATCCTACTGAGGCCAGGCACAGTATGTGTCTGGGGTTTGGGTGTGTTACAAGACGTCAAGTCCTAAAAGGAAGGAAAGGCCAGAGTCTTTCTCCTTTGTTCCACACACCCCCATCCCGGTCCTAGCATGTGCCGGACATCCCCAGACACAAAGGAAAACAGGCTGGTTCCAAGTTTTCTGATTTTGAGTCATCCTGCAACCAATTTTAAGAGAGATGGGACGCTGGCCTCGCAGTGGCTGTGCTTCCCAGGAGGTGTGTGTTGGGGGGCGGGGCCGCTCCTGCTGCGCGCATGCCCATTTCCGAGCAGTGAGAGTCGGGGAGCACTTTGCGGGGTAGTAGGGTACTATTGGTGAAGACTAGTGACCAGTGGCAGAGGGTGGAGGAAGGGTGGATGAAGCCCTTGCGTGGCGGGGACTTTCCGAGGCTAGGAGGACCGTGTCCCTAACACACGCTTCCTTCAGGGGAAGAAGCTCCTCACCCTGGGCTGCCTCCTTTCTTGGCCCTGGAGCTCTCTTTTGGGAGAAGAGTGGCAGAAGATGATGGTGTGAAGGTTTTGACCTTTTGGTTTGCGGTCAGCATCCTATCACGAATCAAAGACTTTCCTCTGGACCTCTCTGCATACCCAAAAGTACAGCCATGCCTTTCTGCACTTAGATGTTGATGCCCAAGGAAAACAGGATCGCCATTTATGAACTCCTTTTTAAGGAGGGAGTAATAGTAGCCAAGAAGGATGTTCACATGTCTAAACATCCCGAGCTGGTGGACAAGAATGTACCTAATCTTCACATTGTCTATCGATCACGAGGCCATGTGAAGAAACGGTTTGCCTGGAGACATTTCTATGGGTATCCTACCAACGAGGGATCTCCACGATTACCTCCTTCTGCCCCTCGCCATCGTGCCTGCCACCCTGTACCACAGCTGGCCTGAGACTGGCAGGCCAAGGCCCAAAGGTCTGGAGAGTGAGCAGTCGGCAGGATTCGCATGAGGGGAAGCTGACAGGTAGCCACAGACAAAGAGCGCTGTGCTTCCCAGTGCCAATAAGAAAGCCGAGGCCCCACTGGACCAGCAACTGATTTCCAGTTTAAAAGTGAATCTGGGTCATGGACGTGGTCAACCACCTCAGTAAAGTTGGAGGTTCTATTTTGTGTTGAATAAACTTGTGGCCAGAAAAAAACAGAGATGGGAAAGTAAGAGTGGATAATGATGTATATTATAGATAACTGTCAACTGTGTTTTGAGGATGGGGGGTTCCCAGGAGGGAGGCAGAGCTGGATGAGCCTACGGCCCCCACATGGGCTCTCCCTGGCCTTATCTTTCTGGCCTGAGCCACTGGCCCCTCTGGGCACTAGGCTGCCTACAACGCTGAGTACTTCATTTCTCCTGATAGAATCAGACCTGGCTGACCCAGGCCTTGACTCTGGATGTCCAGCTGAGCTCCCAGGAGGAGAGGCCCTTCCCCAAAGCTGGGAGGCTCAGAAAGGCAAATTCAATTGTGTGCAAGGCAGGAGCCATTAACCTGTCTATGGACCTGTTCCCACCCTCTCTCCTCTCTGCCAGCCTGGCCTGTCCCTGCTGCTCTCCGGAACCCAGGCTCCCACCACCCCAAGGGCCCCCTGATGCTCCTGAGACCTATGCCCAGCCTCCCCCGTCCCTCAGTGCCCATAGCTCCCATCACCCTTGCCTCTAGATTAGAGTAGATTTTGAGCTAAGAATCCTAAGAAGGAAAGCTAAGAAGGAAAACGTATCTGTGGGGAATTTGCTCCCTCCTTGGAGGCAAGCCTGGCTCTGGGCCCTTCCCACCCCAAGAGCTTCTGGGTGCAATAAGGAGTCCTAATGGCGTCAAGGACCTGGAAGCAGGCTGAGGGCCATATGAGCAGAGAACTCTGAGGTCTCAAATACCTAGGGTGTGGTCTAGAGCTGTGCTATCTATTGCAGTAGTTGCTACCTGCATGTGGCTTCTGAACACTTGGAATGTGGCTACTTCAAAAACTTAGTATGAAAATGAAAGCTTGCTATATTTATTACATGTTGAAATGATAATAGTTTGAATACATTGGATTAAATATAAAATGAATTTTACCCGTTGCTTTTTACTTTTTAATGTGGCTACTAGACAACTTAAAGTACATGTGGCACACATTCCTGTTGGACGGAACTGATCTGGCGTGATGGGCACGGGCTCCAGGCGGGGACATCTCTTTGGCCCCAAGGACTCCTTGCCTTTTGAGAACAACAGGAAGAGAACTGAGCAGGGCCTTCCACAGGGTGGTGCTGCTTGGAGGAAACCAGTCCCAACATCCCTCAAAGGACTCTGTTAAATGACTGCAGCTTGGAAAACCAGTGAGTCCCATACAGAAGGATGTCTCCTGAAAGGTCGTGGAGATAGCCCCCAGGAAGTGGTGTGGTCTGGAGCAAAATCAGGAAAGGGCTTTGCTGTCATTCATTCCTTCCTCCAGCACAGCACAGCTGGAGCACCCATCTGGTGCCAGGTGCTGCACCGGACTGCAGACGCAGCTGTGGCCAGGACAGACCCTGTGGCTGCCTTAGAGTGGCTCACACTCTCACAGAAGCGGCAGGCCCACAGATAGCTCCCTGTGGCCCCTGGGGAGAAGGGGCAGTGGCAGGAGTTTACCCAGGAATTTGAGAGCCCCAGGAGGCAGCTCTGAGTAGAGAGCAAACAGAACTCTCTGGGAGAGTTGGTGTAGCAGATTACCAACCTGAAATGCCACAGACCTGAGAAGGGAAAGAGAAGAGGAGGAGAGAAAAAGGAAGAAGAAATAAAGGAAGACAGAATAAAGGAGAGAGGGGAGAGAAGGAAGCAAGGTGCCTATGTGGAATGTGGGCTCTGGTGCCAGAACTGATGGGTTCCACTAGGAGAAGGGTCTGAGTGGCTGGTGAAAGGATGCCCAGAAAAGGGCTGCAGAAGCTGATGGGAGGCCCTGCCTGGGAATAGGACGAGGGAAGGGGGTAGTAGGAGGCTGCCCAGGGTAACATGCCATCACTGGAACAGGCAGCCATGGGTAGCACCATGTGGGACAAGCCAGGAGCTTGATGGAGAAGGAGGGGGCTGTAACGGGACTGCTAGGCAGGCTGGGTTGGGGCCACTCTTACCTCTTTTCTAATACCTCCCAGGAGCCACCTGAAAGGATACCAGCGTGTTTACCATGGAGGAGGAGGATGGGTTGGGAGCACTTTAAGTGGTTCTGGCTGACTGTAAAGGTGCTCAGGGCAGAGCTGGCCTGGGGCCTCGCCTAGCTGGCTCTCCTTGTGAAGACCCCTGGCCACTCTGCCCCCACCCCAGTCCTCAGGGACACATGCCACTGTGGAGGACCATGGCTTCTGTCTTTCCCCCACTCCAGAAAGGGACAACTTGTTCGGTTTCCTGCTTCAAAACCCAGAACACCCTTTTAGGCTCTCCACTAAAGCTCCCACTTCTGGGCCAGCTCATAGCTGCAGCCAGGATGAGAAACAAATCAGGAGCGCCTCCAGAACTAACAGCTGATCCGAGGCTTTGGCTCAGGTCAGCAGCCCCCACCAGCTTCCTCAGTCCTTGTGATGGCTCATTATCCCAGTATTCCCAGGAGATAGGTGGATTTTTTCCCCCCAACATCTCCTAATTATATTACAGCTCTACTGATACAGTGACATGTGTCCGAGCCACACTATTCCCAGTAAGACCAAGAAGAGAGCGGTTCCACATGGAGTGAGGAGGGGAAGTTTTAATCTGAAGTGTACCTGGAGAGCTGTTACCTGGATGAGACCCCCCTCTCCTCCTTGGGAGACAGACAGAACTAGCCTAAGGCCACACAGGGGCAGAAGGAGGAGTCTTCAGGGGGGGACAGCTGGGTGGAGGGTGAGTGAGGGGTGTGTGTGCTTCCTGAGGATCTACAACAAGGGACAGGAGATGGAATCTCAGGAGCTTGTAAACTTCACGCAGGGCTCCCTGGACTGATTCTTTCCCCATGCCAAGTGGAGTTTCTCAGCATGTTCCCAGGCTGGGAGAATCTGTAGGATGGGGCGGTGTAGGGTGGGAAACTCTACCTTCTGGGTCCTGTCTGTGTAGCCTTGAGTCTCAGGGACTGCACACAACCACTAACAGAACTAAGGAACATTGAGTTGGATGTGGAAGCTTCTGGAGGACAGAGCAGGCTCCTTCGCCCCCTCCTCTCCCTCTAGCCCTTATTTCATTCACCAAGTGATGTGAATTGGAGCCCCTGCAGGTCCCTGGCTCACAATCTTAGCTGGTCCCAGCAACGCAGCTGCCCCAGCGTTATTCTGTTCAGCCTTCACAGTTCCAGTGCCCATTCCGAACCTTCTGTGTCTCCTTAAATCCCTACCTTCACCTCCAAACCTAACCCTCACCTCTCAGCATCCTCACAAAGCCTTCTGCCAGAGGCTAACTCTGGTCCTACCCCTCACCTCTCCTTGCCCCAAGATTTCAACTGAAATGCCTACAGGCGCCAAGCAGGAAACAGAAAAGGGTGAGATGGGCAGGTAGGATGAGGCAAGTGGCAACCCGGAAGCCAGACTCATCCTGACAGCCTCAAGCTCCAGCCACCACGGCTGCTCTGCTGAAAGGGAATCAGGCTTTTAGATTTTGCCAGAGGCTGGGAATCAGGATGTCTATGTGCAATTGGTTGGCAGCAAAGTTGACAAAAAAAAAAAAAATCACTGTATGTGGGCCAACACAGCTCCACTGCAGT
This sequence comes from Eonycteris spelaea, assembly GCA_003508835.1. Classification (NCBI taxonomy): domain Eukaryota; kingdom Metazoa; phylum Chordata; class Mammalia; order Chiroptera; family Pteropodidae; genus Eonycteris; species Eonycteris spelaea. Next base: position 2,876,197 of record PUFA01000181.1, read on the forward strand.
CTGATTTTGCCCAAGGCCGAGGCTTCTCAAAGTCGCCTCCTTTTCTGCTGTGCCCCCTCTCCCAGCATCTTCAGTTCCCCGTCCGTGCTATAGACTGCTCCCTCTCTGCCTATAGACTTGTTCAAGTCTCTCACAGGACAAGAAACCTTGCCTAACCAAAATGTCCTTGCAGCTAGCTATCTCCTCTCTCCTCCCTCCATAGGCAAACTGCTTGAAAGGTCTGTCTCTCTGCACTTTCTCTCCCTTCTCGCTCTCTTCGAGCTCCTGCACCTGGATTCCGCCCGCTTCTCACTGACAAACTCCCTTGTGCCCAAATCCAACATTTTCCAGTCCTTAGCAGCTCAACTGCCCATGGGGGCAGAGTACCCCTTGAAATCTCCTCCTCCCTCGATTTCCTTGACATAACTCTCCTGGGAGGACTCCAGTGTGGGTCTATTCCACATTCCTTCTCAGCTCCTGTCATGGCACCGCTTCCTTTTTTCATTTTACCCACAGTCCTTGAGGGTTGCCATGATCCACGAAAACTCATCCTCCTCTTAGGGCTCTCCTAGCTCCAAATCTGAATCTCCAGTGACTTCCTGCATGTGTTCCCTGGAATCTCCTAGGCTCTTCCTACTCAGCATTCCCAAAACAAATATCATCCCCTCCAAATCCCCTCCCCTTCTCCTGGGTCACCTTCTCAGTGACCACCAACTCCCCGTCCGCACAAACCTGAACTCTGCATTCTCCTCTTCCCTGGAGTCCAATTCACCATCCTTGAGTTTCTGCCCCTAAAACTCTCTCCTGGTGCTACAGCTGCCTCCTCACCAGTCTCCTGCCTCCACCCTTGGCCCCTCTGTCTTCTCCATCTGAAGAGTTTTTCTTAAACTAGCTCTGATTGTATTACTCCAGATGTCTGTGATCCTTCTTTCGGGAAGATTACCGACTCTGTCTAGTGCCCTGGGTCCTAAGCCAATACTCACTGCTTCTCAAGAGCCCAGCCAGGTCAGCTTGTTGCTGCCTTTCACACATGTGTTGCTCTCTTCCATCTCCAGGCATTGAATCATGCTGCCCCTCTGCCTGAGATGCCCCTCCTTCCTTCATCTGTCTGCTAAGTCCCACCTGCCTTCCAACTTGACACAGGCTAAGAGGGATCCTTCCCACTTTGGACCTACCTAGACCACTCTGTTCATTCAAAGTGGCCTCATAAATTGTCAGTTTACATGGAGCTGTCTATTGTTACATGAGAGACTGAATGCGGTACCAGACCACGTATAAAAATAGAACTCTGATCCCCAGTCTGTAGTAACCAGCCCAGAAAACCAGCCTGTTATCTACAGTAACTAGCCCAAGAAGCCAGCCTGCTTCTTGCAGAAAGTCAAACCTGTAGGAAATCAGACTACATCTCTAGCAAACAGTAACACCTTTGACGATCAGCCCCAAAGGACCGGGACTTAATTAGCTTCCCTAATTTTGGTCCCACATCCGACTTAGGCCCAACCAGAGAAAACAAAATATGGTCCCATAACCAATCACAGAGGACGCACGTGTGCATGCGTGCGCGTGCGTGTTCTCCCTCCCTTCTAGTTAGCCCCCCTCCAGCTTCCCCCCGCCAACAGCCTCCAAATCGGAGCAGACCGGAAGCCTTCCTTTTTCTTCCACTATAAACTTGCCCTCCTCCGCGTGCCTTTGAGCCTCTGCCGAAATGCAAATGATGATGACTGAGTCCCTTGGAACAGCAAGCTCTGAATAAAAAGCCTTTACCTTTTCTCATCGGGTTACTCTCCACTTATTTCCACAAGGGTCACAAACCATTCCAAACTTGAGGACTTAAAACAAACTCATTTCATGACCTCACGGCTCAGTGGGCTGAACGGGCTCTGAGGGATGATGGTTCGTTTGTTGTTCTCACTTGGGGTTTCTCAGGTGGTTGCAGTCAGACGGTGGCAGGCACTTGGGGTCATCTGAACTAAGATGCTGGAAGACTTGGCCCTCTCTCCCTCTCCACGTGGTCTCTGCATATGATCTCTCTAGCAGGGTAATCGGACTTCTTACACAGTGTCCCAGTCCTCCCAAACCGTTAAAGTGAGGCCGCGGGCCATCTCCAGACTTGAGACGGGAACTGGCACAGCCTCACTTCTACTGTGTCTCGTTGATTAAATCAAGGCAAAGTACAGGCCAGCCTGATTCCTATTGGAAGGGACCCTCGCAAGGACAAGAGAGCAGGATGTGCGGGGTCCTTCTCTAGAGACCAGCTATGCACACCTCCTTCCTGCTGACGCTGTGCTTGGTCTCTGGGTCCTCAGCATCTAGCAGAGGGCCTGACTGAGTCAGTGCTCTGACAGCCTGATGATCCAGGGAATGGACGGAAGGATGGTAGGCCCGACAGATGGACAGAAAGGCACCATGCTGGCTTCCCTGCCCCCGGGCCCACACCACCGTTTGCCCATAAACATTGCTCTCAGCTGCTTAACGGCCTCTATTTTTAAACCTCTCAAACGATGAGTGGTGCTTAACATTTTTTGAAGCAGGGACCCCTTGGGGAATCTCATGAAAGCTACAGGAGACCCTCTCTCTAGACGAGTGTGACTCTGTATGATCACTCACAACTCTGCAGCGTTTAATGACAGCTGCCCTTACCGAGGTTTCTACTGTGTGCCGGTGACTCTGCAGAGCACAGCACGTCCCTGGCCCGACTTGTTATCCCAAACATGCTGCAAGGCAGACACTACCATTTAGTTTCATTTTATAGATGAGGAAGCTGAGGCTCAAAAAGGTTGAGGAATAACTAGAAAGTGACACCGGGACTCGGAACAGGCAGGTCTGATGGTATAGCCTATATACTCCCAACCACGGCGCCATACAATTTCAGGAGGTTCTGGAATACTCTGGAGTCTGCTTGTGAATCTCCAGCTTAAGAATTCCTTCTCTAATTGCTCTCAAAGTCCTGCTTTCTAATCTAAGTATCCTGCCTGACTTCAAGACTCTGAATAAGCCAGACCCACCCCCTATGCTCCCCTCCAGATGTCTGGCTACTCCCAGACCACATCTATCGCTCCCTTCGGCCTGGCCACCCCTGAACATTCTCACCTCCTGGTTCCCCTCTTGCAATGCTCTCTCGACCCTCTGTCTTCACCCAAATGTCAAGGCTCCTTCTCCCTGGAGTTTCCCTGCCAGTCTGCCCCAGACCAGTGCCTATTTATTCCCTCTCCCGCTTGGGGCTCTCATCATTCCTGAATAAGTGTTAGTTTCCCACTTAGCCGTGATCCTCTTGGGAGCAGAGACCCATCTTCCCTGTCTTTCTCACCTTCCTAGACAGGCACTCACATAAACACTAACGGTTCACAGAATTCTGCAGGCTCATTTTCTCTGCTATCCTTCTGGTTCCTAAATCCTCAAACTCAAAAACCGAATGAGACTCCAGAGCTGACCAGGCCAGAGAGGGGCTGGCTCGCACTGGATACATTTGCTTTATACAGAGAGGCAGCAGCTGAATTGGTTTCAGAACCAAGTCCAGGGTCCCATACCCCAGGCCACTCCACCTGGCATATCCAGCATCATCTGTTTCTTGTGCATTCTCAGGGGACATTATATTGCATAAAATTTGTGGTTGCTTTGTTTCTTGATAACAATAAATAAAGACAAAAAAAAATGTTCACGTATAGGTCAGGGATCACAGGACAAAAGAAATACCAGCTTCCTGAGTTTCGTGAGATTCCGCCCTCCTGGTACCAACATTCAGCAGTGCCTGCCTCATGGATAGAAAGCAGAGAGCAGGGTGTAAGGCTGCCATAGGCCTAAGGTCAGAGGTGACTGACCAGTCCCCCCACACAGTTTCTATCCCTGAGGGGTAAGGTTACTGTCCTCCAGGCCCTGGATAAAGCACTTTGCACTCACTTTCGACCACACAAGCATACTGTTCAAGACTGACATTTGGCAGGTGAGGGACCCAAAGCTTCAAGAGGTAAATGACTTGCTCAGGACCACCATGTTCGTCGGGAGTCATTAGGTAATATGAAGATGGTTTAATAAAGGGACAATTGACAAAGGAGTGGGCAGGGTCCAAGGAATACACAAAGATAGTAATTAACAGGCAAGAAACCACCAATGTCAATACCCCTTAGCTTGAAGGAGGAGGTAAGTGATGAGAAATCAGAACCATAACAGAGAAGCTGTGTAGAGAGGACCCCTTGACAAAAGCTGAGACCTCGGTTGGGGATGGAGCTAGCTGTAGGGAGGACGATGCATGCCCAACAATCACTCTTCTTCTCCCTGATCACCTGCCAGTGTCTCCCGTTGGCCGAACTTAAAAGCCAGATGGCAGGAACCCACAGGTGTTGACATCCAGGTCTACCTAAGGCATAGTGCCAGAGGTGTGTGTGGGAGGGGAATTCCCTAGCATTTTCACCAGCTGGAAAGTGGCAGAGCCTGCCTTTAAAGTCAGGTTTCCCTGCTTCCGAAGGTAGGCATTCAGCCCTTCCATGACCATATTCCCATGAATGGAAGCCAGAGAGGCCCAGAAAGGGTTGCACACAAGTTTGGGATCTCCTACGGCCCTGAGTGTTGGCACCCCTGTCAACTCTAAGCATTGCAGTCTAACCCCTACCTTGTTCACTACACAGTACCGACTCCAAAACAGACCCTCTAGTTCTTCAAGACGATATGGCATGAGAGGTTTCAGGAAGTTCCCAATAAAGGAGAGCTGTGGTTCTACAATTAACCTAAAGGTCTCTTATTAGCAGCTTAGCCTAAGAGGGTCTCCCCTATGCCATCTGGCTTCCAGCTTGGTGTAGACAAAGGATTTCAGCAAAGGTGTGGGCTGAGGCAGTTCAGAGCATCAACAAAGATCACAGGCCCTTTGGGGGCGGGGTTGGGTTGCACCCTGTGACAGGAGGTTCAGGGTAAGATAACACCACACCATCTCACTAAACCCTGCTCCATTTGTGGATTTTTTAAATCGAGATCCAATTCTGACACAGTTTCTTTCAAGTAGTTCTACCTTGCAGGTGTGCAAAATTTATTTGATATTTTAAAAAACATTACAGAGGGAGCACAATCTTCAAAGCCCACCTCTGAGACCAAAAAGAAATAAAAACACTAGCCCGTACAAATGTGCAATTAAGGTTCCAAATTCTTGAGAGCCGTGAGAAACGCCATTCCCGCAGAGAGCAAGTCTTTAAGGCAATTTTCTTGAACTCTATTCAGCATTCACTCAAAATGCCTTTTAAAAATAACATATGATTTTCCTTCCTCTCCAAAGGCTCCCTTGTTCTTCCTCTCCCAGGTAAGAACGGAGCCAGCCCTGGAGAGAGAATCAGTCGCTCATTGTTAGCACATGACAGACTGTTTCCAGAAAGGCAGATAAGAAAGCGAAGCATCCTTGCCCACTGGTGCAGGAGTCCTGTTGAGGTGTGGGGAGGCCCAGGGGCGGGGAGATGTCCCTGGAGGACCTCACCCACTCATAGAAGGCTACAATTCTGGAAGTGGGACTCACCTCTGAGGAGGTGTCTATCCACAGCTGAGGCTGGGTGAGATAAATGTGCTCTTTCCCAGGTGGAGATTTGATTCCCTGTGAGAGGGAGAAGGCTTGTCCTGCTGCAAGGGTTGTTAAGAATTAAAGATTCCTCTTTCTGCATGACTTTGAGGTAAAAGATACAGTCAGCACTGCAGAGGGAGACAGGGCACACATCCTAGCCCTACCACTTAGCAACAGTATGACTAGGCAGGTGGCTTGGTCTCCCTGAGCTATAAAATGAGACACTTCACAGGGCTATTGGGAGAATGAGTGGCTTACCTGTGAGAGCACCTAGCAGGTTATATTTCCTGGAGCCAGGCAGAGACTCAAATCATTGCCCCAATCCTGGACAGGGCCACCACCCAGTCACCAGGGCAGGGAGTCAGAGGTGCCACCACGAAAAGAGACAGCACAAGCCGTGGCTGAAAGCTTTGAATCTTAGCTCATCGTTTAGTGCCTATATACCCCTTGGCCAAAGCCCTTAGCTTTTCTGAACCTCAGTTTTCCCATCTGTGAAGTGGGGCTGTTAATAATACCAGATCCAATGAGCTCATTCATGTAAAGTGCTTAGCTAGTTCCTGGCACAGAGTAAGCTTAATAAGCAGTTATTTTGTTATTATGGGCCCTTCCAGATCAGACTTCATGTACTAAAATTTAAAAATATTTTGATCCTTCGTATTTATTTCTGCAGTACTTCCTATTTATGGTAAGTGATACTGAATCTCCATTTACAAAAAAGTGTTATCAAGTTTCCTTTTAAAATACATTTATTTAAGCTAAAGTGGGTCAATATGCAGAAGAAAAAAGTGAAAAAATAGTGCAGTGGCTCACAGATGGGCAAGACACTGGGAAAGTGTGAGGCAGAGATTGAATTTTGGGGAACACCCAGATAATAACCTGTGTGTAAAGCCAGAAGCCAGGCCAAAACCATGCTCCAGATCTACCCACGGTCATCCCAAAGCTGTTCAGAGGCCAGCGACCTTGGAGCCTGTCCTTCTCCACCTTTTCAGGCTCTCCCTGGATCTCCCGTCTTGTCTCAAGCCGAAGTCTCCAGCTCTCCAGAGGATGACTTTCCCAAAATGAGGACGCTTAGAAGAGCAGGCTGACGCCTCTTGATGCCTGCCTCCCCTGGGGTCCTGGGCCCCAGGAAGGAACCAGGAATGAACCACGGATCCCGAGGCCAAAGGCGGGTCTGGCGGGAGACTGCTGGGCTGGGGAGCTGGAGAATGGGTGGGTTGGTAGTGTGTAGGGTGTGGTCCCTTTGAAAAGGGAAACCAAATGCCATCCTTCCACAACTTCTAAGGAGAGACAGAGCAGCCAGGAAACGAAACACCGTCCCGACTATCGCTGCCGAGGTGTTACAACTCCGTCCCAGTTGCCTGGCAACCGTGCAGGTGTGATAGGGCGAACGGCGTTCCCACGGAGCCAACCAGCGCCCGCTGGGCCGGCTCAGGTGGGAGAAGGAGGGAGGAGGGCCTGCAGCCCCAGCTGCACCGCATCCCGCATGCGATGATCCGTCCCGCCCGTCCTGCCCATCCCGCCCGTCCCGCCGCTCTCCTGCTGTCCCTCCTCCTGCCCCCTTCTGAGAGAGAGGAACCGCATTGCCTCTGGGGGTCGAGGTTTGGGCGGCTGCCAGGCCCTGGCACCCCTGCTCCTGCCTCCACTGCCGACCGTAGCCGGTGTTGGGTCACTGGCTTCGTAAGAGCTCTGGCCTGGTGCAAGCCGCCGGCCGCTCCCTGCTTTGCCCTCTTCGCACACACTCCGTCCGAAACTCCTCATTTTAGAGAAACCTAAGAATGGGGACGAGTGGCACCTTCCTCTTTGGAATATGGGCTCTCCTTTAGCGCATAAATACACTACTTCTGTCTCCACAGAAGGTGCTAATGGAGCAGAAGCCTTCAGAGGAGGGACTTGGTGGACTTCTGCAATAGCCATCTGAGTGGGAGCATTCAGGTGGGTTCTGCAACCAAGAATAGTGGCTGAGATGGCTGGCTTGGAATTAGGCCTGCATTTGGATTCTGGCTGTGACTGGCTGTGTAACCTTGAGCAAGTCAAGTAACCCACTCAGTTTGCTCATCTGTAAAATAGGGAAAAAACAGGATCTGCATTATAGGGCTACTGTGCAAATTAACACACACAAGAACATTTAGCATGGTGCTTAGCAAATTCTTAGTCTTCAATCCTAGAAAAATAGTTTCATTAGGGCTTGGAAGCTGTTGCCACAAGGCACAAGTCACAGAGTTGCGGAGGAGATGCCTACCCAGAGCACACGGTGTTCCAAACTCTCTTGCAGTAACCTGTGCAGGTGGACTCTCAGAGGTGGGGCCCAGTGAAGGACAGAGGGCTACCCTGATCCTCATGGGGTGACCATGCCCGGCCAGCAGAAGGTGCAGCCTCTGTATCTGCTGTCTCCTGGCACCATTTACAACTGTCTTAAAGGAACACTGAGTGAGGGGGAGGCTGGCAGGGACGCTCAAAGTTCATCCTCTCTTGGCCCTCTCTGGCCCTGCCCTTTCTCTCTCCCACTAAGGTAGCATTCTGCATGGGGTCCTCATCAGCCTGCACGAAGGATTCACATTCCCAGGACTATGGTTATTCATGTGCAGTTCACCAGGGCTAGGCACTCCTCCCCTCCCCCACACCTCCAAGAAAGAAAAAGGGGAAGCAGGCCAGCCTACTCCAGCCCTCCCCGATGGGGCAGCCCTCCTCTTTGGAGAGTGTCTTCCTCCACCCCAAACCACCCCCTTCATCCATCCTCTACCCTTCACTGCCTTCCATTTGCCACCAAGGCAGGCAAGCATGATGGACCAAGTGTGAAGGCACTCCTGCCGCTCCTGCCAGGAAGTATGTAGAGAAGAAAATCTCTGTGACTGAGGCAAACCTCATCCAGCCTTCTGGGAGGCTCCTGGGAAGCCTTGCGGAAGCCCAGAGGCTAAAGACCCAGGCTTTGTCCCACACTCCCAGGCTGGCCAGGGGGCGCCTCCAAACCCCTGCACTCCGAATCCACTTGGCTCAGATGTGCTTTCTTAAAAAGATTAATTCTATGGAATCCCAGGCAGCCTTTGACATTGATGTTTACAAGGAGTTTTTTAAAACTTCTGTTTTTCAGTGGAAAGCCAACATATTAACATGTAAACAGTTGTGCTTCACTCTGCCTTGGGTGTTTAAGCTACCCACCTCCCGTCCCCCCCTCGCCCTGCTTTTTTATAGTTTTCAATACTTTAAACATTTTCCACAGATGGCATGTTTTACTTTTATAGTAAAAAAAAATAAATAAACAAAAACAAAAGATTAATTAGTATGCCTGTTTAGAAACCTGTTTAAATCCTTATCAGAAATGTAGCAGGGTTTCCCTGGGGCCAGAAATGGCCCTCGTCCCTGGCTCCAGGCTGATTCTTGGGGCCACAATGGGCAAGAAGGGCAAGGAGGCAATGCTGGGACAAAGTGCTACCGATCAGACCCTGCGACCCCTCCAGGGAATGGCTGTGGTCATAGTGGGCAGGCAGCAAGAGGCCAGGAGGCTTTCTGGTGTCACCTGCCCAGAGCACATGCCAGAAACTACCCTCTTATTAGACCTAGAAACAAAGCTGACTCCATCTTGATATGTTCCTTTTGCTTAGCTTTATCTTTCCAGAGACATTAGGGAAACAGGCTAGGAGATTAGGGGTCCCTCATTCATCTTTGCAGCTGCCTCCTTCATCTTTGCAGCTGCCTCCTTCATCTTTGCAGCTGCCTCATCTGCTCATCCTGACCCAACCCAGGACAAGTCATTGCCCCTGTCCAGCTTAGCCTGCCTCCAGCCTGATGTAGCGATGCTGCCCTATGCATTGCCTTGGGAGCTCTGTCCATGTATCAGCCTTGACCACTCTGCTCCCAGGAAGCTCTAGGACCTAGCAGAAAAGGAGACTCATTAGGATGCTAGAGAGGAAAGAGCATACACTCCAAAGGGCAATGCTGGCTCTTCCAAAATAATAACAGTAGGTGAGACTTTACAGGTGCTGACCATAGGGAGGATGTGTGCTCAGCACTACACGTGTGAAATCCCTAACCTTCTCAACACCCCAGCAAGGTAGGTGTTATTATCTATTTTCTAGATGACAAACTTGGAGCTCCAAGAGGTTCAGAGGCTGGCACAACACCCACAGGTAGAAAGTGACAGAGCAAGAGTCAAAGCCAGGTCCTCTGTGGTCAGCCTCTTGCTCACAGTAGCATCTTTCTCACCACCTGATCCCCAGCATTGTGCCTGGCACACAGTGGATACCCAACAAATACCAGTTGTATGACTAAGGCAGGGATAGAGGTAGACAGACCACAGCTTCTACACCCCTGACCCTCCATCTTACAATGAACCTGCCCCAAACCTGGGCCTGGATAAAGCATCATGCTCTGCTCATCACAACAGAGACTAAGAGAAGGGGCAGTGCCACAAACACTGGACCCCCTCCTGGATGCTCTGCAGGCAGCCCTTGCCTCTTCCTGCACAGAGGTAGGCTGCTGGCCACCTCTGAAAGCGAAGTTAGAGGGGCTGAGCTGAGGGGATGAAGAAGGGGATGGATGGCTCAGCAGAGAGCAAAGTGAAAACAGGTGAGAGGCAATGAGCAGCTTCAGGCTCCACGAAATCTGGATTCAGCTCAGAATGCCCAAACCTAGAAACTCCCTCCACCCTCCCAGCTGGCCTGTGTACATTTTTTCCCAGGGAAGAAGAGAGAACCAGGCTAGAATGAGAAGGGTTATAGGGGCCCTGAGGCCAAGGAAAACCCCAGATCACAATCAGATCTTGATCAGGATTGAGGTCGTATGTATACCAAATGCAGACAAGAGGGTGGAAAGTACCCCTCCCTTCACACAAACCCCATTTAATCAAAACATCACAGAGTCCAGAAAAGTTTTAATCTTTGTGAATGAAGCAGGCAGGTCCTTTTAAGAACCTGTGAAAAACCCAGATTCATTAAATCGTCCCCATACACAAATAGTGCACATCATGTCAGGGGATTATGACTGCCTAAGGTCCTGGTATCAGTTGGCCCTGAAGGAGACAGAGAGGCCCAGGTTGAGGCCCTTGCTATGGAGGCAGCGTGATATGATGATGTACAAGGGTGACTGTCAGGAGACTGGGTTCCACCCCAGCTTCTAAGCTTTTTCACTTCCCCAAACTCCACTAGGCTTTGCGTTAGGTGTTCTCTAAATTCCTTCCAGCTCAAGAATTCTGATTATTTCTGTGACTTTCATCTTCTGCAGACCTGAGCGTTGCCCCCGGGCCTTCAGAGAAAAAAACATCCATTACATGCAACAAGCATTTTTCATACTTTGTTCATTTAATCAATTACCTGATGGAGCAAATATTCTTTGCTCCATTTTACAGATCAAGAGACCCCTCTGTCAGGATGGGGGGCAAAGAAATACCCCAAAGGTATGGTAAGTGGTAGGGCTCAGATTTGATCCTGGGTCTGTTGGACTGCACAAACCTAGGCCTTTACCGAGGCCTGCACCAAACCCTTAGCCCTCCTTCTTGACTGTCAGCTGTGCCATGAAATATGGGTCTTTCCCACCACCTCTTATAATTCTCGGTCTCAAGCCACCTGCCTCAAACTCTCTGTCCCCAGGGCCTGCCCATTCCCATTCAGCTGCATCATATTCTACTGATTTTGACCCTCCTGAAGCCAAGGCTTTATTGGGGGACAATTAATGGCTGCGGCTGATTATTGGACACTTAGGCACGAAGCAGCATCAACCAAGTTTGCATTCCCAGCTTAAAAGCCCAGATTAATCGCTCTGGGCTGGTTCTGTCACACACAGGGATATATTTTCTTCTTGGAATTTACAAGTAGTTCCATCCGAGAAATAAACAACTAGAGATAAAAATTACATTGTCACAGCGCAGGTGTGATAGATGTAAGAAGCAAGTCATTGTGGTCGCCAAGGAGGTGCTCTGCCGACAGAATCCACCAAATGAGACCTGGAAGAGCCCCAGGTAAACAGAATGAGATGCTGATGGGATCTCAGCTGAACTGAAAGTGTGGACTCTCCACAATTTACATTTCATCACCCTAAATCATAGGGTTCAGATGCCAACCTACTGGAGCCAGGGTGAGAGGCGGATTGACAGGACACCTCCTCAGGCTGCCCTGCCTCTCAGTGCAGGCAGGCCTCAGGAACTGGGACAGTAGGACAGGCGCCAGCTGAGAAGCAAGCAGGAAGATGCTCAGCTATAACCTTGGCAGCTTTGTCTCCACTAAGACTTCAACTATCTGCCTTGTCCCTACTATTATTAGCTGAAGGGAGCTAAGCTTACCTGTGGAAGCCATAGGAAGACCAGGCTGGATCTGGGGTCAGAATAATAATAACAACTAACATTTATTCAGCTCTTACTAAGTACCTGGCACTTTGTGAAGGACTCAATGACTATTAAATCATGTTGTCATTTTCATGACAACCCTATGAAGTAGACACTTCTATTATTCCCATTTGACAGATGACACACTGAGGTTCAGAGAGGTCAAGTGCTTGCCCAAGGTCCCTGGAGGGGATTGAATAGTGGCCCCCCCAAAAGATATGTCCACGTCCAAATCCCTGAAACCTGTGCATGTGACCTTATTTGGAAAAAGGAGCTTTGCGAGTATAGTTAAGGACCTTGAAATGAGATCACCCTGGATTACCCAAGTGGACCCTAAACTTAATGACAAATAATGTCCTTATAAGAGACAGAAGATAAGGCAGAGAAGGGAGAAGCCTCATGAAGCCAGAGGCAGAGATTGGAGTGATGCAGCTACATGCATGCCAACCATCATGAGAGCTGGGAGTGGCAAGGAACAGACTGTCCCCAGCACCTTTGGAGGGAACACGGCCCTGCCAATACCGTGATTTCAGATTTCTGGCCTCATGAACTATGAGAATAAATTTCAACTGTATTAAGCCATTAAACATGTAGCAATTTGTTACAGCAACCCTAGGACTAGGAAACAAATACAGCCCCACAGCTAACAAATGGTAGAGCCAGCATTCAGATCTGGCAGGCTGACCCCAGACCCAGGCTCTGCCCACCAGGTAATGCTTTCAGGCCCCAAGACCTGAGTGGTAGTCCTGACTCTACTGCACTTGACCTGTGCGACCTTGAGAAAGTTACTAAGCCTCAGCCTACTCATCTGCAAAATGAGGGGATTGGGCGGAAAAGTAGGGTGTCTCAGGGGCTGCCACAGTGACAAGACCAACAAATGGAGTTCTGAGTAACAGGTGTGAAAAGAAAAAAGCCGTAGCAAACCACCGTAGACTACAGTTTGTGTGGGTTTCTGGCCACCCACAATACATTCCCATCCTCCTAGACACAGACACTGATTTTCTTTTGGGAGAACTGGTCCTTCCCCAACTCTGCACCCATGTGCTTCGGTGGAGATGACCTCACCTCCCACCTTCAGGTGAACTTATACCCAATCGGCACATACTTCCAGGCCTCGGTGACTGGTTAAAGAGCGAATTTGTGCCAGTGACATCAGGCTCACAACTTCTGTTCAAACTGTTGGAGGAAGAGAAGCTCTCTCTTTCTGAGGAGAGGTTGAGATCTAAACCTGGAGCTTCTGGAGCCTTCCAAGCATGATGCCAACTCAGGGGAAGCCACATCAAGAAACAGATGAAGGAGTCAAGTCCCAGTGATGCTGTGACCAAGTTGCACCTGTAGATGAGCCTTTTAGTTTTAGAAGCCTGTGAGATTCTTTCGCATTCCAACAGTTTGGGTTTCTGTCAGTTATAACCACCGTGTCCAAACCCTCAGGTCACCAGGCACTGACATTTCCAAGGATCCTTCTCGCTCTGAAGCAAATGATTTCAGGGTCAGAAAATCCACAGTGCATGAACTTGCCTGCAATGCATGTATGTATTCACAGACACTCCTACACACGTGTACTTTCCTCACAGGACCCCCCCAAATCTCGGACAAGAGATCATTACACCTTGGACTCCCTTAGGGAACTGCTGGTCCATTGGGGGTCCAGATCAACCCTCACCAGACTCTTCCTGGTAACTCCCAGGTAACACCCTGGGGTCTCTGAGTCTAACTCCTTTATGCATCTGATGACACTTCTCCCAAATCTCTTCTTCAGGTTCAGCCTTTATGAGTTCTTAGCATGACCCTATTTTTAGCATCTTCACTACTTCATAGTTCACAATCATTCAGTAGGCATCACTGAGTATTTAATATGCGACAGGCAAGGGGTGAGAGCTGTGGATACAAAGTAAATAAGTGGACATAATGCAGTGTTCTCACGCAGCTCACAGCTCACAGTCCAGGGACGTGCTTGACTAATTACAACATTAAATAATTAATTAACACAGCCATTTAACTCCTGGATACCATCCTAGCCCAAGCAAGCCACACTTCTCTGGGGCACTGCAGTGACTCCTAACTTCTCTGTCCTCTTCCCCTCTTCTTCCCCAAAGTCTCTTCCCCACATAGCAATCAGCACCATCTTCCAAAAATAGGAATCTTTTAAAAATGAAATCTAATCCCTCCTATGGCTCACCATCACACCGATATAAAATTCAGCAACCTCACCATGGTCTACAAGGCCCTGTGGGATCTGTTCACCCTGCCGCCTCCCTTGCACAACCTCCCACGCATCCCTGGGTCCCCGGCCGCTGGGGGCCATCTTGTTGTTCCCAGAATGCACCAAGCACAGTTCCTTTCAGGATCCTCGCACTGGCTACTTCCTCAGCCCAGCTCCTCTCTCAGCCCAGCATCCGTATGTTCCCACCATCATCTTACCCAGGTCTTTGATCAATGTTACCTCCTCAAGAGGTTTCTTGAGCACTCTACCCCAGACTGCCATACCTCACTTTCTGTGCCCTTACCTCCCCAGTCCTTATCAGCCCCGCCATTAATTTCTTGGCCATGACCCCACCCCCCGCCAGAGTGTGAGCTCCGTGAGAGCTGGGCTGTGCCTGCCTTGCTCACTATGTCAACAGCACCAGGTGCTTGGCACCTAGCTGGTGGCATTAGATGTTTGCTAAACGAATGAATGAATGCTGAATGCTGTAGGCACATGTAACTGGGGGACCAGATGTAGTCTGGGGGACTCAGGACCACTTCCTGAGAAAACGTCATTTGAGCTGAGCTCTAAAGGAGAAGGAATTATCCAGGTGAGGGGATGACGTGGGGGCAACATCGCAGGCAACACAATCCACTTGTAGGAGGACCCTGAGATGGAGGGAGATTGGCACATGTGAGGAACAGAAAATCAGCATGAGGAGCAAGTGGTGTGAGGTGAAGTTGGAGGAACAGGCAGTGGCCATTTCACACGAAGGCTTGAAGCCCCCGTTAAAAACCAGGGCCTCTAATTCCAGAGCTGTGAAAAGCCACTGAAGGGTATTAAGCAAAGTGATATGGCAGACTGTTTCCTCACATCACTGTCTGTCGTGTGGAGCCCAGAGACAAGAAGCTAGAGCAGCAATCAGGAGGCTACTGCAATAGTCCAAGTGAGAGATGTGGGGCCCTGTTTTAAGATGGCAGAGGCAAGGGAAATGGAGAGACGGGGATGAACTTAAACAATGTGCAGGCGATGGACTGGATTGGTGGAAGATGACGAGGGAGCGAGGATGACTCAGTGGGTGCTCAGCAGAGAGTGAAGCAGCTCCCTCGCCGTCCTAGATTTGGACACTTCTATTAATGTGGCCAAAGATTATAGATGCTTTTTTGGGGGAAAGGCACATCAAACTTTCTGACTCACTGTGCTTGCAGGCAAATGCTTCCTCATCACAATAACCCTTACAGAGACAAGAAGTGTCTGTCGGAGAGAACTGGAGTGCCGGAGCCCATGGCAAGCTGCTGGATCACAGTCTTGAGAAAGGTGCCAGGGCCTCACACACTGGCTGAGGCCAGAGAATCTCTGGGGGAATTTCATTTCAAGAAAGAGAAAGTGGCCGTGGGCAAGGACCTTCCTCCGGGCTCCTGGATTTTTGAGACAAGAAAAAAGAACTACTAGTAGAAATGTCACCACAAATACTACCCACATCTGTTTCTAGAGGCTTCCAAGACTACCACCCGTGTTCTTCTGGACTGCCAATGCCTGTGTATGATTTCAGAGACTAGAGAAGGGAGGTCCAGAAGCTAGTGTCTAGAAGACGTAAGAGGGACGTAGACCAAGTCTGAGCAAAAAGGCCCTCCTTAGGCAGAAATCGAGTGGTCATGGAGAGGTATTCTCAGGCTTTCTCTACTTTTCAATTGTGCCAGTGGTACCATTTTAAAGGGTCACCATGAGTTGCACATCAGTGCATCTGCAATGAATGCCATGGAACTATATATTTAAAATGGTTAATTAAAACACTGTTATACATAGCATATATAAAAAATATACCTTGTATTCTATTGGAATAACCAACTAACTCATGTTTAATTTCTCCCACAAAATGCCTGCTAAAGTGTGCTCCAGCCTATGGCTGAACACATACAACGACAGGCAATTCACAATCACACTTAGCAGAGAACTCCATATTTTATATTTCTATTAGAATGTTCTTAGAATAAAATCAAACCGACTAATTTTTTTTTTAAGTCATCACGGAACTTTTGGAGTCAGAATCTTTCCAGAGGGAGCCTTCCTGTGTATCATACTGTTATTCCATCCTGCTTCCTAAAGTCGCACTACCTTGTGTCTCCGGGAGGTGAGATGGTGTACACCAAGCCCCACACTCACCCACCTTCCTTGCACACGCAGGCCCCTACTCCCTCGTAGCATGTAGCCACATTAGAGCAGGGATCTAGACTGCATGCAAGGAAAGAGTCCCTCTCTGGATTCAGAGAGAGCCAACCTGGGTAGGATTTGTTGTCTGACCTTGGCCAATTAGAACCTTGCTTGGTGTAACCAACCAAGTCACAGATTCAATTGGATTCAGCACACATTTATTGAGCATCTCCGCGCCAGCCGATTTCTATCTGTTCTATAAGTGCAACGAAGCTCAGCCTTCTCTCTAGTTTAGAGTTATTTATATTTCAAGCCAAAAAGATAGGTTTTAAGTATCTGTAAGAGGGAGTAATGGATGCCTTGGGGAGGGGTGGGGATGGGCTGGGGCCGAAGGAGAGGAGCTGCGAAGTGGCCTGTGAGTCAGGTAGCAGGAAGAAAAAGTAGACAGGGTTGCCAAATAAAGCCTGGGGTTTGGTTTTTTAAACCTCCCCCCACTTTCTTTTTAATAAAAAAAAATAATGTATGCACATAATAAAAACACATTTTTTTCAAAGAACACAAAAGGGTATACAATGAAAAATAACTCTCCTTTCCTTTCCCAGACCTCTAGTCCCCAGTATCTTTCTTCAGAGGCATCCCACTGTTAACAGTTTCTTTTGTGTCTTTCCCAAAACTTTCTATTATGTACAAGCATATCTTTCTTTTCAAAGCCCAAATGGCAATGCAGTGTATTACCACTGCATTTTCACTTAGCAATACAGCTTGGCATCCACCTATATACAGAGCCGCCCATTCCTTGGAGTGCAGAAACCTACTGAATGAGGGCATTGTAACCTACCCAATAGAACCCTACTAATGGACATTTAGGTTTGTTTCCAGTTTCTGTGATTACTGGTAATGATAACATGTATGCTCCTGTATGTGCGTTTCTGTCCAAGTGCCAGGGTATCAGTCAGATAAATTTCTGGAAGTGGAACTGCTATATTTAGATAACTGTGACTCAACTTGTGGCAAGGTCCAGTGGGGAGGGAAGGGAGGAAGGAGAAGGGTCGTTGCTTCCACAGAGAAGGGGTGTGTGCCCAGCCTCAAACTGCCCTCCTTCCTTGCACACACAGGCCTCTAATTCCCTCACTGACATGTGGCCACATCAGAACAAGGGTTTGGACTGTATGAAAGGAAAGAGGCCCCCTCTGGATTCAGAGAGAAACAACCTATGTGGCCTGGGGACACAATTGGAAGCTAAGAATATGTAGAACCCCTCTGGCTGGGGGCTAAGAGTATGTAGAAGGATCAAACCTTAACAGCATAATTCCTGGCACATAATGTATGCTCCATCAACATGAACTATTATTGGCGTTATTATTCTTATTACTATAATAAATTATTATTATTCAAAGGCCATGTCTTGCCAGTGGCCAGGAAAGCTCCCAGAGTCCATCTGTCAAGAATCCAATTGATTCAAAGGCACCGAACTGGGAGGCTGCTCAGCATTCGGAGCTGGGCGGGAGCTGAGACAGGCAGTTCCCACTTATCACTGCTTGGCATCTGGAGCTCCCGGGCCTTTGCCAGTACCTAATAAACACCATACTTCATGCCTTGCCATTGTCACCCACGTATCCCCTGATGCCTGCTGATGACGTCTGCCACCACACACAGTCAGCATTTCGCCCTAGCACATGACTCCTTTATGACCTGCTTTCTTTTTTAGGTGGTGAATACAGCCTGAATGTCACTGTGACATAATGAAACTAAATTTGTGTGTTGTTGAAGACAAGGAGGAGTGGGGTAGACACAGCAGAACTTACAAACCCAAAAAGCATCGACCAAGTTTGGGGGCCAATCTTGGGTTTGAATCCTGACCCTAACAGTTACAAGCTCTGTGGCCTTGGGAATTTATTTAACCACCATGAGTCTAAATTTCCTCACCTATGAAATGAGCTAAGCACTTGTTCTAATAGGGTTATTGATAGGAGAAACAAGATAATAGATTATTTATGAATTGTTTTATAGACCGGCCTTATTCCAAAAATGGTTTCAGGCAGTTGAGATGTATGTAAGGTGTCTGACATATAGTAAAGGCTCAAAAAGCATTGAATCCCTTTCCCTACTCTTCTGTCAAAGCGGTTACCAATGGACCCAAACTCTTCATTTCAAGGTGCCACCATCACTTGCAACACTTTCGGAACTTCTTTATGAGAAAAATGGCTCTGTTCTTGAGTCCCATCTTGTTTTTAACCTAACAACAACAACAACAACAAAATCACAACAACAAAACAAACCACATTCTCCAGATCGCTCATCTCCTTTATTCACAACACACAACTTCAAATTACTTTTGGCCTTTTCCAAAAAAAAATCAAACCCACCCTCAAAAGTCAAGGATTCGCCACCGGCCAAGGCTATTAAGAGGAAAATGCTGTGAGATCTGAAGTAATTTCCCAAGAACTCGTCAACTTTTTGAGCGAGCCCAGCACAACTGGAATAAGAGCACAGCCTCCCAGCCCCCACCTCACCCCCAAAGACTGTGAACTGGCCCATTCCTTTAGATACTTATATTCAAAGCCTCTTTGCAGGAAAATCCACCTCCCTGTTCCCTGGTCCAACTCTGTGGATCACGTTTCCCAATCTCTGGGGGAAAAGCTGCTTCTGAGAAGTGTGCTCGGGTGGAATTCTAGACACTGGGTGTGAGGATACGGTGTTGGGAGGAAAGTAGTGGGCAAGTGTGGGAGGCCATATGGAGTGGCTTTCCCTCCATCTTTTATGAGGACACTGAGAAGGAGACCAAGGACTCTGGGTCAGAGATGGGATGCCTCACAGAGAGAGCAGTGTCTCCCCTGTCTACACTGTGTTACAATGGACCCACCAATTCTCCCAACCAGAGGTGCACTTGGCCTTTCCTAGGGCAAAAGCAGGGCTACTGCTGCCCGCAGTCTGAACTTCCTCAGCCTAGTCCCCAGATAGTCTCGAGACAGAAGATGCCAAAGGGCCCACTCCATTCTCAACCTGCCAGCTCCTGAGCTAGTTCTTCCCAAACCCATAATTTGAAAGAAACCCCTGCCCCGACTTAACCTCATAGAAGGCTGTGGGCAGTGCTCACAAGCGAAAAGACCCGAGCCTCCAGATCGGCCAGGCCTGATTTCAAATCGTGCAGGGAGCACAGGCAGGCTCAGCCGCCTTCCATTTTCAAGTCTCAGTTTCCTTGTCTAGGAAAGGGGATAATACCTACTTGGGTCATCGGCGGGGGCTGTGTCAGGAAGGGGGTTTGTAGAGGTGAAATGAGAGGATGTAGGTCCTCCACAGATGACAGCGAATACTCACAAAGCCCTCGGGTGCAGAACCTTCTCTGTGATGTGCAGTGCCTCTGCTCTCACAGGAAGCCTGGGACCTTGCCCTGAGCCCACAGGGACGGAATGAGTCACTGAGGCCACAGCAGCCCACTGAGCTTTCGCTGTGTGACTGCTGAAAGGGGGAAGGGGTTAGGAGCCTCCACAAGCAGGGAGGCCTAGAATGGCTCTTTGAGGACAAGACCTTAAGTCTTCTCTTGATCTCCTTCTGTACGCTCTTCCCAGAAAGGAGGGGACAGATTCTTGCTGTCAATGGAGGCACCATTGGCAAGAATGCAGTAGAGCACAGTGGTTATGCCTGGCACCCAGAGCTAAAAAAAATACCTCTGTATCTTTATCATCCCTCTTAAATGGCTTGCTGTAAGATCTATAGTCAGTTAAAGATAAACAAGTCCTTATCCTCTTGCTAATTGGTTCAAATCGATTGACCTTATAAGTGGGTCTAATGCACAACTGGTAAAAGATGGTGTGTATGTCAGCAACCCATGCACTTAACTAGCTGTCGCTCAGGCTACTGAACAAGACGCATTAACTCAAATTTCTCAGAACACCTTCTGATAAGCTGCATAGCCAGCGTTTCCCCCGCCACCCCCCCCCACATTGGGCTAAAACAGGGGCCCCAATCCTCGGGCGTGAACCGGTACCGGTCTGTGGTCTGTTAGGAACCAGGCTGCACAGCAGTAGGTGAGCGGCAGGCCAGCAAATGAAGCTTCATCTGTATTTGCAGCCGCTCCCCAGAGCTAGTAACATCACCGCCTCAGCTCCACCTCAGATCATCAGGCATTAGATTCTCATAGGAACACTGGTCCCTGGTGCCAAAAAGGTTGGGGACCGCTGGGCTAAAACATTTGGTGGGTCAACAGGCCCATTTAAAGGCACTGGATCCTATTAGGTGGGTGGTAATAACACTAGTATAGATTTCTTGGGGAGGCAAAGGAGCACTGAACCTGTGACAAGGTCCCTGGGCCCTGCCCTGCCCTGGCTCAGGTCGCCTGGCAGGAGAAGGGGCTGCATCCCAAGCACTGGCAGAGAAGGAGCAGGAAGGTGGTGTTCCTGGCACTCTCATGATGTGGCTTCCACTGGCCTTTTGATTTGTTTCCTCACTTGGCCTGTTCCCAGGAAGGCTGGGGTCTGTCTCACTGAACCCGTCTCCTGAGTTAGGCCACCGCTGCTTTCCAAGTGGGGCTGATGTTCAGTCTTTTATTGTGCTACTGTTTGAAATGGTCAGGGAAATGAGAGACAACAAATACCAGGAGATGGCCTAGAAATCTTGGCAGACAGCAGCCCTCCCCACCTGCCATCCTCCCCAGTGTCCCCCTGTGGAGGGCTAGCTGCTGGCCAGAAGTGCCTCTCAGTCTGCCAGAGACCCAGCCAGCCACCCCTGACTTCCCTCTGCTTTATTAATAAACCTCAGCAGAGATCCTTCTGAGCCCCCTCCTCAGGGTTTGATCCTTGCTGCTTTACCTTATCAGCCTTGCTTTTCACAAGCACTTAAATTCTTGAGAAAAGGGAAAAAGTGAAATCAGATAGAAATGCAGGTCTGTTTGCTGTTTTCGCCAATGAAATGGTTCTGGGTAAACAGCAGACGCCTTTGATGAAATCCCAGCAGGCTTAAACAATAAAGCTAGTTACAAACTCAATCTGGCAGAGATATCAGATCTGAAATTGTTTCAAAAAACATGTCAACATTTTCTAATGCTCCTTAAAAAACTTCCTGGGCTGCCCACTGTGGAGTCTGGGGTGGGGAGATAGGACAGGGGTAACCCTGGGTCTCAGAGTGTCATGGGACTTTGTAAGCCAGGAGCCAGGAGCCTGGCTGTTGTGGGATGGTGCCAGCTTGTAGAAGCCTAAATGGCCACTTCACGGTCATTACCACACCAGGCAGGGCACCAGCTTCCCTCTCACATACCACTGCTCTAGCCCCTCTGCCCTCAAACCTGGCCTCTCTGCCTCTGCCCTTAATTCTCCACCTTCTATTCTTCATACTGCAGCCAGCAGAAGCTTTTAAAAATGTAAATCAGATCATGCCATTCCTTTGCTTAAAACCTCTAATGCCTTTGCACTTCACTTAGAATAAAATCCAACTTCCTCCCATGGCCTACAAAACCCTATGGGATTTGCCACTGCCTTCTTCTCCCCCACTCACTACACTCCAGCCTCCTGTCCTAGCCTGCCAATCTCTACTGTCTCTGGGCCTTTGCACTTACTGTAAACTGCCCGTGATGCTTTTGTTGCAACCCATTGTCACGGTTCATCTCCCTGACAATCCCTGCTGGTTTTGCTCCTCTCCTTGGCCACACACAATAATATCACGTTACAGTTTATTCTCTACACTAAATTCAACGACTATCCGAAATCGCTCTGTGTTTACTTATTAACTGTTTCCTCCTTTGAAATGTAATCTCCCTGAAGGCCCAGACTTGGGTGTCTCCTTGCTGGCAGCCCACAACTGGCATGTAGTAGGTGCTCAATAACTATCTGCTGCATGAGTGAATGAGCAGCAAGGATGTCATCACCTCTCTAGGTATCCTCCAGGCTATTTCCCTGGAGGCCTGCAGTACAGCACCTTAGAAATACCTCGCCGCCTCTCTCTTGGCCTCTCTGGCTGTCCCTGCCCCACCAGGCCTTGGAGGTCAAGTCAAGCCTGGGGGGGGAGCTTAGGCACCAGGGAGGACTCAGATGTGACCCCCTTTCACTTACCCCTTCCCCGGGGCTGCCTCCTTCTCTCCCCCTCAGGCAATCCAAACTCACATGCAGCCCCTAAGATGTGGGTGGGCAGGGGCAGCCGGGGCAGCTGGGTCCAAGCGCCCTTCACGCGCCTTCTTGGTAAAGCACAGGCGCTGGTGTGCTTCAGCCTCCACGGGCTGGGGCTGGGGGCTGACAGCGATGCCACCCGCGGCACAGGCCTCCCCGACCATCCCCACCCTGCCCGAGGCCTTGATCGATCTCTGCCGCTCAGGCCTCATTACCGAGGAGAGCTGCCGGGGCTGGCAGAGGAGCCAGACGGCTGCAGAGGGGGCGGGGAGACCTCCTTGGCTCCCTGGCCCGGATTAAATATTTACTATGTTTTGTTTGGCCTTTGGGGGAAGGGCGGGGAGGGCTGTCGCATCGAACCTGAGCTGCGGGCGAGGCCGGGCTGGGCCCAGGGGCGAGGGCGGTGCCCAAGCCCGGTGACCCCTGAGCCTCCCTGGGCGGGCCGGACCGAGCATCCTGGGGCGGGGACTGCTCGCTGCCTAACCTCTGGGCCGCGCTGACAGATCTAGGTTACCGCGGGGAGCCGCTGCCGCCCCGGAAATAACTCCCTCTCGTGGGCGCCGCGCTCTTTGTAACCCCGCTTCCTCCCGCAGTCGGTCCCACCCGCAGACCCGGAGCCGAGCCGGTCCCACGCGACTCCATCCCCGACCCGCGCCCAGGCTGCGCTAGGCCGAGTCACTAATGCCATCTCATCTGATCCCTACAGCAGCCCGAGAGGGCTTCACGTTCTGTGAAATCAACAGGAGGCAAAGGAAGATAGGTGCCGGGCCAGAGTGGGCACAGGTCTGCCCCAGTCGGGGGTTTCCTCGCCAGGCTCGCTGGCATGGTGCCAATGCCCTGGCCCACCCTGCCCAGCCGCTCAGCCAGTTCCGAGAAAAAGTCAAGTGGAGTGGTCCCAAGCTCTCAGTGACCCAGTGCTCTAAAAGCTGGATGGGTGGGTTTGACATGCTATCCCGCAGCCAAAGACGACTCATCCCTTTTACAGGGCATACACACAACTCCTTCCTAGCCCTCCACCACCCGCACCCCTGCCCCGCCCCAAACACAACAGGCGCTGTGGGGAGCAAAGGGCAGAAGAGACAGGGCCCGCTCTCACTGAGCATATAACCTGGTACACACACAGTCAGCAGCCATCTTCCCAAGTCCCTACTCAGACGTACAGTACGACACACACATACTCACATGTAGCTCACATAAACTCACATGTAGCAGTGACTACTCTCCAGCAATCCTGTTACATGGACATACAGTCACCCTAAAGAGCTGCTCACATCACATGGAGATACAAACTACACATGGAGATACAAACACACTTGCCAAAAAACAAACAAAAAGCAACAAAAGAAACATACTTGTCCACCCCATTTCTACATCTATAGGTGTACATGTGCCCACATGCATATACACATCAACTAAGGAATGGCTGCTGCCCCACCCACTGTCATGTGTGTTGCCTACTAATATAAACACACACGCATCCATGAAAAGAACTGCCCCATCCCTCTATAAGCATGTGCGTGTGCTGGTACACATATTCACACACGATACCATCTGCACCTCTGTATCTGATGGTGTGCACACATAACACACAGAGCTGATAATCCTCTCATCCCATCCTTGCACACGTGCATGCATGCACTGGTGTCCCTCCACATCCCATGCCTGTACATGTGTCCCCCCCCACACACACACATGAGCATACATGTTTGCGCACTGACTACAAGCGGCTGGGGAAGAGCTGCAGCCTCCAGCCTTGCTCCTATTTAAAGAGAAGCATTGCTGGAAAAGGAACAAAAGCAAAGCTGGCTATAAATAGCCACCTCCCTCCTGCTTTTCCTGCCCTCCGGCCTCAGGGCCTTGCTTCTAGTCAGCCTCCTGCCTCAGGCCCAGGGCAGCCGGGGCATGCCTGTCTCCAGGGGCAAGCAGCAGGGCCCTAGAAGCCGTGTAGCCAAGCACTGACCACTGGGACAAGCCAGGAACTTCGGGCCTGGGTGGGTGCAGGGGCACAGTGCCGGCCACCTGCAGCTAGCCCTGCATGCATGTGTCCAGCTCAGAGGGAGGGAGGCCCACTTAGGCCAGGGCTGCTGTTTCAGCAGAACTGCAAAGGCTGGCAGCTGTGGGGGAGAAAGGCGGGGCTGCCAAGCAGCAGCCACGGATGCCCACAGTGCTCCCTTCCCAGCCAGGCCAGCCCTTCCCTCTGTTTGATTCCTGGTTTGTTTTGGTTCCTGGGCCCAGAGCTGGGGATATTGGGAGTCCTGTCAGGAAGCCCACGTGCGGTGGAGGACGAGAAGTGGGGGAGAGGATAGAAGTCTTATTCTGAGTTCCAGTTCTATCACCTACTGGTCCACTAGCCTTAGGCAGGGCTTCTAAACACACTATCCAGCACTCTTCACAGGGTGTTGGGAAAGCTGCATGAAAAACAGGTGTGCCTGGCAGGCCCTTAGGAACTGTGGACAGCCATAGGATGGGGAGAACTGGATTAAAATAACTATTACTGATATTTATTTTATGTTTATCGTATGCTAGGCACTAGACTATCTTTAGTTATTTGATCCTCTATGGGGTAGGTACTATTTATATTCCCATTTTACAGATGGAAAAACTGAGATTCAGGTGCTTGCCCCAAGGTCACACATGCCCCTGAGGCACAAAGCCAGGTTGCAAAGCCAAGATAAGACTGAGACCAAAGCCCTCCTCCCTACCTCTTGTACTGTGGGAGACTGGGGGTACCTGGTTCTCAGGTTAGCCCCTCTTCAGAGGCCAGTGGAGGACTGGACTGGGCTGCCTCCCGCAGGCTAGCCCAGGACAGGGATTGGATGGGCTGGGCGGCTGGCCCTGGGCTCCTAAGGCCCTCCCGAAGGACTTGCTGCATCAGCCTACCCTCACCCACCCCTGTCCCTGGCTCCGCCAGGGGCCTCTCTCCAACAACACTGGGGAAGGGGAAGGGAGGGGGTGGGGGGAGAGCTTAGGCAGACCTACTTTCAAGGCTTTAATCCTTTTTGCTTAAAGGATTTTTTTTTTTTGCTTGGGGAAGACTTGGTCTGATCAGAGGAGAGACGCAGGGAGCTGACAAGCTGCGGAGGATGGGGGGAGGGAGAAAGAAATACATATTTATTACCCTCAATTATTAAAAAATAGTTAGTACCGAATCTTAGGTCCTGGTAGACACTGCAGCAGCATGTGTGCAAGAACTATTTTCTTTTCTTTCCCTTTTCTCCCTCTTTCTTTTTTGAAATTATTTATTTATTTACTCATTCATTCATTCATTCATTCATTTATATTAATTCTGTTGAGATTATAATGTGGCTAGCTTGTTAGTAAAAACCCCTTGGCCAGTTCCCAGCAGGATGAAAGGGTTAGGCACTAGAGAGGTGAGCAGGGCCAACCACCAGGGAGCTTCCATACCCCACATACAGGGAGGAGCCTGGACCCCATCTCAGTGGAGGGGGAGGTTGGGGTGGGAAGGGTGTGTGACCGTGTGACCCCCATCTCGGGTTGCACAGTCTAGGCCTGTGGCAGACATGTATCCCAGCTGTTTCCCACCCCACCCCCATACTCTCTCAGGGCAAACCCTCCACCAATAACAGGCCTTCTCCATGATGGTGCTCTTTTCAAGGGAAAAACTGACCCTCTGTAGGAGAGGCGACAGCTCTCACTCCAGGCGTCTGAGGGCTTCACCCAGGGGCCAATGTAGGCAGCTCCCTCAGCTCCCGGGACACACCCTTCTCCCAGGATTCTATCAGCCTGTTGAAAAGGGGACAGCTTGTCCCCTTGGTACAGAGATGGGGAGGCATCCTGCAAGGGTCCTGAGGCCGGCTGAGACCTGATCCCACAGGCAAGCAGGTGACACCCCCAGCCTCTTTTGTTACAGGTCCTAGAACAAAAAATAGATCTATAATGAGGGAAAAGTCTGGGAGGCAGATCACTGGAAAGAGGACTGTAGCATTCATTTTAGTACCTGGGAGTCCCCACAGAGCCCGACACACAGTAGGCCTCAGCATATGGCTGTTGAAGAACAGATAAGGATGATGGAAGACAGAACAAAAGCAATATTTCACCAAGGCCTTGCTATGTGCCAGGAAGGCACTTTATATCCATTTTCAAAAATCTCAGAACCCCAAGAGAGAGGTGGCATTAGTCCCACTTTTCAGATGACCGAACTGAAGCCTAAAGTACTAAAAACCTTTGCCCAAGGTCAGGCAGCTAGTAAGTGGCAGAGCAGGGCCCTGATTTCCTCCTGCCTAACTCCACAGCCCTTGCTCTTGGCTGCTTGATCCATAGACCAGAAATAATTGCAGGAGGAACCAGGCAAGAAGCAGTGTCCGTTTCCCAGGCCAAGAGCCCAAGGCATTGGGCTGGGGCTGGGTTTTCCGTTCTGCTTAGGAGAGAAGGATCTCGGGTTTTCCTTCCTGTTTTGGAGAGAAGGAAGAGGTGGCTGCGTAGAGGTCAGGGCTGCAGGCTGCAGGGTTGGTGGACGATGCGCCAGTTTTCTGGGGAGGCCTTCGACCTCATCTCACTTTTCTAAGCTAATGACAACCACTTGGGGATGCTCTCCACAGCTCTCCTCCACTGCCTTAGGGGACTTCTCCTGGCCCTCAGGGCAGGTGGACAGGATCAGTCCTCTCCAAACAGAGGCCTTTCCACCCAAGGTGACCCATCCCTGCTGGTCCTGTGTCAGTCTGACCACTCACATGGACTCAGCCCTGGACAAAAAGAGGCAAACTTTCAAAGAGCAGTCAGGCCGACCTGCAGGAAGGATGGCATGGGAAATTACAACCACTGCTCCTACCGAGGACAGCATGCATTGAGCTCCTTTTCTGAGTCACAGTGAAGTGCCAAGGGCCTTATCAGTATCATCTCGCTTAATCTCACAACCCTACAAGAGAGATAGTCTTATTGGCCCTATTTTACAGATGGAGTAATTCAAGTTCAAAGAAATAAAGTTAATCCCAGGACTTGAACCTGGGTCTAGCCAGATTTTTTCATGCTAAACCACCCTATTCAGAGGTAAAGAAAGGCCTTGGTTTCTGACCCCTGGAATGAGCTTTCCCTACCAGACTCTCTCCTCTTGTGGAAGAAAGCCTCCACTGAGCAAGGACAGCCTCTAGCATGGCCAGAGACGCCACCAATATGTGCTCTGTTGAGACAGAGGTGCAGGGAGAGTCTGGGGATGGGGTCCTGAACAGATAAGGGGCATGTTACCAATGTTACCAGCCAGGGCGCCTTGGATATTTTATGGAACACATTAGCTAACTGCTCCTAATGCTGTGTGATGTTGGGCAAATCACTGTAGCTCTCTGGGCTTCAATTTCCATAGCTGAGCTATAGGGTCCCCTTCTAGCACAGAACCACCTATAAATCTATCAAAATCACATAAATCCGAAGCAAGAAGCATACTCTTTATTCTACTCCATCTTCAGGAGTTTTGGGTGCCCAACCCCAAGGAAAACCAATGCCTCTGTACATGTACCCCCTCTGTGCACCCACAGCCTGCTTCATGGAGACCTAGGCCATGTTCACAGCCCCAACACACACACGCAATCGTGGGCCCTCCAGAGGCTTCAGGTCTGTCTGGCTGCTTCTTGGGGTAGTGTGAAGCCCACCTACTAAGGCATATCACTGACCTCCCACAATGGCTTCTACCCACCCAGCTCCCTGTGAAGGCCTTGACCTCTCACCCTCCTCTCTTTCCCCTGCCCAGAAGCCCACACAGCACGTGGACCAAGGCATAGAAACAGGTGTTGGCTGTGGCACAGTCTCTGACAGCAAAACTCTGGAAACAGCCTCCATGCACAACCTGAGGGGACTGGCAGTCACACAACGAACATTTTGCAGCAATTAAAACAGGTTTAGAACTATCAACCTCAAAAGATGGTTGAGATATAGTTAATTCAACAAGACAGGGCACATTTGCATGAATGTAGGTAAGAAGCGCAGAAGAAAGGATGCACCAATGTACCAAATGCCCTGGGAGAAATAAGCTTTCACTCCTTGGGTTGTGGGATTATAGCAATTTTCTTCTTTTTACCAATCTGTGGTTTTCCAATGTTTTCTGCCATGTCTATGTATTATTTGAGAAGTTCAAAAAATTTACCTGGGGAGAAAATGCTGATGTATAAATAAGGCAGCAACTAAAAAAGACAAGATCATATGCAGAACTAAGTTCTTTGGAATAAAAGGAAAAGGCTTCTAGGAACTGACCTCTGACCTTGTACTCAGACTGTAGCCTGGGCCACATTAACCACCAGGAGGAGGGGGATCCCCAGACCCACCACTCCTTCCCCACTTCCCATCATAGCTATTGCTCGGTCTGTGCTTTCGCTCCTCCCCCTAGCCAAGTGGCTGATGGACTTGGGGTTAATCCCATCCTCTGATCCTCCCCAAAGGAACTTCACTATGGGCTACACTTCAGAACAGCTTTCTTGCCCATAATTGGGGCCCTAGAGGTAGCCAGGTCTTATATCCTGCCTCAGGGCCTTTGCACTTGCTGTTGCCTCTGTCTGGAGAGCTCTTCCCAAGCAGAAGCAGCTCTGTCAGCTGCAGGGAGCCCTCCCTCATTTTACTTAAGCCTCTGTTCAAATGTCACCCTGTCAGAAAGATTTCTCATGTCCTAATGTTTGGTCCAGGCAGTCTCTCTAAAACAACAGCTCTCTGGTAACCCCCTGTTCCTTAATCGACCCTCTTTTAATTTTCTTCTAAGCACCTACCCCACCTGACAGAATACAGTTAGTCACTTATCATCTATTCTCCCCACTAGAACGTAAACTCCATAAGAACAGGGGACTTGATTTTTATTCATTGCTTCATCCTCAATGCCAAGCCAGCAGTAGGCAGGTACTCAATAGTGGTTTGATGTTTGTCAAATGGAGAGGGTCCTCCTGCACTTGGCTGATAGAATGAAAGGTGGCCAGCTCATTCCTGGATAAATAATCCATAGGTGACCATGATCCATAAAAAAACATGACTGGCTCAATTGAGGTCTTCTTTTTGGGAAATAAAGCTGGAATACCAAGAATTGAGGCAATGAGCAGTGGGAGGAGGAGGTGAAAGGCCATCTTGAAGAGCAAGTAGTCCTGGAAGCCATATTGGGTCTCGTGCAAGATGAAAATTCCTGGGTGCAGACAGTGGGGCAGAAGCAGGAGCAGCTGCTGGGTTGGGCAGAAGGAAAGGCCATGAGAGGGACCACAGTGAGGCTGCCAGTTCCTAGAGTCACCCCGTATTCTGGAGGTTTCTGGAATCCAAGTCACACATCTCCTTGCAATAATCCTCCATTTCCCAACAAGCTTCCTCCAATCTCCGCAATCAGATTTGTCCATTAAGGCAAAAATTCCAGCCCCCGGGGAGACGATGAGCCAATTACAGGAGGATAGTAACTTCTGCTACCTCAAAGCAGCCCCTGGGCCCATTGCCACCCCACACACATTGCTGGTAAAATTTCCCCTTTGTCTGGTGCCTTCTCCTGAGTGTGGCCCTGTGAACTGCCCCAGCCTCTCTCCCTCTGCTCAGACTCGATTTCAACTTCAGGCCTGAGCAACAACCTGGGAGCCTTCCCTATGAGGAGAGGAAGCAGTTCAAAGTAACAAGTCATTTTCAGAGGTGGGAGAGAAGACAAAAGAGGCAGTCTTCTCAGCCCGGGCACCACCTGAGCTCAGCTTAGCCTTGCAATTTTATCTCCTC
The DNA here is from genome assembly GCA_003508835.1 of Eonycteris spelaea. Classification (NCBI taxonomy): domain Eukaryota; kingdom Metazoa; phylum Chordata; class Mammalia; order Chiroptera; family Pteropodidae; genus Eonycteris; species Eonycteris spelaea. The sequence goes on from PUFA01000181.1 coordinate 2,906,136, forward strand.
ATGTTCTGTCCAGCCTCATTTAAACATCTCAGATCTCTGAAGCCCAGAGTGTCCATGCGAGGTTTTCATTTGCCACAGAATCAATAATGCAAATTTTGTTCCATAAAAATCTGCCAAGTACAACCCTAAACTTTTCTGTGTAAGACTCCTGTTTCTTTTCCCAACACAGCAGCTGCTGCCCCGCTGGACGTCCTTTGTAGCCCAGTCGGCCAGGCTCTCTTTGCCAGCTAGCTTCGTGAAAGGCAGCTGCTCTGGGTCCCAGATGAGCTTTGTAGTCTCTCTGAGCCTCAGAGTCCTCATGGGTAACTTGGGCTAATAAGACCTGCCTTTACTGCTTTTAATGAATTGTTGCACAGAGAAAACTGTAAGACTCCTTTCTGCATCCTCCTCACTTAAAACAAACAAACAAACAAACAACAGTTTCTTCCCAGTTCCTGGCACTAAGTTATTTATTTTTTTCTTTTTTTAAGCCCTGTGTTGTCATGATTTTATTTTTCTTACTGTTACGGAACAATTTAAAATTTAGGTTTTGGTAACAAGTTCCAACTGAAATGTACAATCATTCAATCAAAATTTCCAATAAACTTGTAAAGACATGACATTAGCTATCGATTTAACAGTTATCTACTCAAAGTCACAATGTGCTTCATTTTATTTTGTGCAGGATGCTATTTTAGTTGGGCCCTGGTACGAAAGACAGAGCAATCTCAGATTGAGTCATTTGATGAGTGGATATTAAAGGTGCGACTAGGACTAGGGAACCCTAAGAAATAATATCATTTACTCTCCCCCCAACCAGGGCGAAGTGAGGGGAGGTGGCTCTCATTGAACCTGGAGACAGAGCTGCGGAGATGCACTGGCTGGAGCTGTGTAGCGGACGCTATGAGGGCCTGCTAGGTCCCTTGCCTTTACCATTTCAGCACACAGACTTCCACCTGCCAGAACCTGCATTTCTTTGCCTGAGGGCTTTCTCTAGCAGCAGAGTGGGCTAGCTCACCCACAGAACAGGCCAAAAGTGACCTGAAATTAATCCCTCAACACGTACAGCACTCAGTCTATGACAGTGGGAGTTGTGTATAAATACCCCAGCTACCAGCCCTCTGGTGAGACAACTTTAAGGTGCATGTTCTAGACTGTGTCCCAATGTTCCCCAGTGGGATAAAGTTCTGACTGCCACAATAGTAACTTGCCCAACGATGTGCCCATTATTGGCTTGTCCCCCTCTCTGTCTTAATTCCTCACTCGTTTTCTGGTATTTTCTAGAATGCCTCCTAAAGAAACAACTTGCACTTGAATCCTTGTTTCAGGTTATACATCTGGGAGAAACTGGGAGATGTGGTGGCACGCGGAGAGCCACAGTGAGTCATCATTGGTTGACCCTAACTGGAGGCCAGAGGGCACGGGAGCCCACTGTCATAGCTGGATGGGTCAACCTCCCAAGACAGACATCAGGAGAAGGGCGGAGAGCAAGTCTGGCAGGGCAAGGGGTAAAGTGTAACCAGTCTCCTCATGGAACTTGCCATCCAGTGGGGAGGGCAGATAATATAAAAGTAACTGTAATAAAATAGGTTGAGTACAATGACTGGGAAGTACAGGGTATTATGGGACCCCTCCCCTAGTCCGGGGGGTGCAGAAAGCTGTCCCAGAGGCAGTGATGTGTAAGCTGAGTCCTGAAGGAGCGAAGTAAAGGGGAAGAGGCAGCAAGTAATGTTCTAGGCAGAATGAGCTGTTTGTACAAATCCTTAGAGATGATAGAGCATGATTCAGTCGAGGAACTGAAAGTTCATTAGACCTGGGTCTGCCTCAGCATTCCAAGTGGAGACAATGCAGAGAGGGGAGGGTGGAGCTGCAAGAGGGGCAAGGGGGACGGACCTGACAGCCAAGCTGGGAAGTCTGAATTATCCCCTCAACAAAAAGGAATCCCTGAAGGTTTTTAAGCAAGGGAGGGACGAGAGTGTGTAGCATTACAGAACTTGGCCACAAGGTAACACCTGGACTGGGTGAAGGCAAGAGTAGAGGCAAGGAGGCTGTTAATATGGTCAAGGAAAAGACAGCAGCCTGGGCTAAGGCAGAGGCAGAGAGAGGAGGAGGTGTGAAGGACCTCGAGGGAGAATGGCAGCACTGCCCGATGGACTAATGGGGATGCGGTAGGGTGAAGGGCTCATCCACAGGTCCAGTTCTTCGGCTGAGGGTACCTGGGAGGATGATGGTGCCAGATGCAGAGATGAGGGGGAATGGGGAAGGAGGTTTGATGCGAGCTCAGGGAGCATCAGGGGTCAGCTGGAATGACAACTCTGGACATCAGAAGCAACATCTCGGCTGGACATAGGATATGGGGGGAGCCAGCAAATGGGCACTGTAACTGAAGTATACTGAACCCCTGCAGAACAGCATGCGGGGAGTGAAGGCCCAGGGCACTGCCCAGGGAGGCACCATATTTGAGGGATGGCAAGAGTTGGTGAAACCAGCATAGAGGCTAAGTAGCAGGAGCCACGAAAGTAAGGGGAAGACCAGGAAGCTGCCAGCAGGGAAGCCAAGGGGGAACTGTGTTCGACAGAGTCAAATGCCATCAGAAGGTCAGGTGAGACGAGGAAAATGTCCGGTAAGGTCAGCCTCGAGCCAGAGCAGTGACAGCGGAGTGATGGAAGGGACCACCGAAGTCCAGGCTAAGGAGTGAGAGGGAGGAGAGGGCAAGGAGCCCCCAAGTGTGGACAGCTCCTCCCAGAAAGCTAAGTGGTCAAAAAGGTCCAAAAGGAGAGAAGAAAGCCACCCACCCCCACTCGGGAGAGAACTCAAACCTAAGCCCTGGGGACAGCGCAGTAACCTCTTTGTCAGCACACAACACACATCACACCCAGTAGCCTTCCTGAGTGTACTGTGTTGCTAAGAGGGGCTGTAGGGGAGGCTGCCAGCGTGGCAGTGTGGCCAGAGGAGGAAGCCCCTTGCCCCAGCTCTGACCAAGGCCATCTGCACTAATCTGTTTTATATTCTGAGCTCTGACACTGTATATCATTTGAAGAAAATATACTGCTGAAAAACATTTGGAAAACCATCAATCTTTCATATTACAGATGGGGAAACTGAGGCCTGGAGCGAGGGAAACATGCCCAGGGTCTAGTGAGTCAGCGCAGAGATGGAAGCAAACACAGCCCCAAGACTCAAAGTATGGTGTTCTTTCCATAATTCCACAGTATCCAGGAAGGAAAGGGCCATGGCCAGGCCAAAGCCAGGGTCGCACAGGGCTGCTGTTAGAGGCACAGCCTAGCAGCCCGTGAAGACAGAGACAGACAGGAGAGTAAACACCACGCAGCATGATGCCTGAAGCACATGCCGACGAGAGGCAGCCAGTGGGTGATGGGCTGCCTTAGGTGCAGGAGCAGAGTTGCTTTCTCCTGGCGTCTGGCCTTGCCCAGGCTGCCCCACACGGGCCACCGACTGACCCACCTGGGTCCTGCTTCCCCTGAGGCCAGCTGGCCTCAGCCCCAAAGCCCACTACACCACAGGCTTCTTCCTTCTCCCAGCCTGCTCAGACAAGCCCATGAATAGAACATTAAAGGCAAAACCTTAGAAAAGAAAAGGCAGCTCCCTAGTAGGAGTCGCCCCACTAAATGTCAAATGCAGAGCAAGGCTTCCTGCCTCATGTGCTTCTCACTAATGGAGGCTCCTTAGCCTCCATATCCCCATCATCCAATCGCCCTATAAATAAATCATCCTAAGACAAATGCCAATTTTTCCCCCTAGGGCCTCATGGATCTCTGTATAGAAGCATATGTAAAGGCCCCTTCTGTATGTGTTGGCTAAAGTGCCCAGAAAGTGCTGGCACACTCTGCTAGGACAATTTTAGAGGCAAAAGCAAACTTTCATGCCACTTCAGTGGACTGAGGGTTGAGAATCCAGTTTTTCTCCTGACCTGGAGAAGACTTTTGCTTCCTTTCCTGTGGACCCAGCCCAACTGTGGTTGGTGACACTGCCCTTTGGAATCAGCCCAGGGAGCTGCCCAGAGTCCCTATCTCCAGGGGCTGATATGTAATGAGTCATGTCCACCTACCCCTGCATGGGTGAGCCACACACCCGCTCACCAAGCTTTGTTCACGACATATGGTGCACGTGGCGCTGGCCTGCCCACCGAGCGGCTCACCAGCACGCCCGTGGCACCAGCGCCACGCTGGACCCAGGGTGTGAGAGCCGATGTGGGCTCCAGGGCCAGCACCAGGCATGCGTACTTGAGATACTCTTCCCTGCAACAGCAGACCTCTGGCATGCACACTACCGGAGCCTGTTGCGAGCTCACCAGGTGTGCTCCTGCGCACGTGTGCGCGCAAACACACCGCGCGTGCGTGCACACACACACACACACACACACACACACACACGAGCGTTGTGCCAACGCCGTTACTGTGCCAGCCCTGAATCAGATAGCAGGGGCTATCTGCAGTTTCAGATCCCAACTTCACTAACTGATTAGACAGTAATCAGGCTCAGAAGCACTCGCTATATCTGTTTGACCAGATACCCTGCCTCACTGTGGTGAAGGGGGCTCCTCGCTCAGAGGTGGGGGTCTGCTCTTCCACACTCTGAGACCAGCTATGTTCTCCCCCTTACTTCATTTTTCTTCTCCAAACGACAGGAAGCACTGGCCTCTCTGGAACTATACCGTGGCTGGAAGGCGGCAGATGTCCCTTTTGGAGGATAGCTCTGAGTTCTGCAGTTATCATCAAGCTAACGGGCTAGGGCTGAGCCCTGAGGACTCGCCCTGAAGTGAGGGAGCACTCCAGAAGAAGAGAGGCAGGTACAGGTAGGGGATCTACTTCATCCAGCTTGCCGCGGCTGCCCACCTAGGCCAACATATTCTGGAGCTGTTGCTCTCCAGACAACCACCAACTAGTCTAGGGTATGGCTATGTTAGCAAGTCCACCAGGTCAGCCTGGAAGGGGAAGCCAGGGAGAGCAATACACAGGTGGTGCCAGTCCCTAAATAAACCATAACCCAACCTTTCCCAAGCGCATGAAAGCAGGCAGGTTGGTGCTGGCCCACTGTCCCATACCTGTGTGCAATGAAGAAACCAGAGCAGGAGAGAAAGGGGGCAGAGTAGAAGAGGAAACGCAAGACAGCGGCTCAGGGTCCCAGAAGCCCTAGGTCAGCCAGAGACATTCCTGGAGGAAAACTAGGAAGGGGATGCATGAGAACTACCAGGGGACTCTGTAAGAAGATACAAATGATTCAGCGGTGCCCACCGTCCACAGAACAGATGTCATAGAAATCAAGGTAGATGGGCACTTGAGACTGTAGAGTTAAGAGGTTAAGAGAGCAAGGGAGAGTGTGTGGTGGCAGACAAACCTGGGGTTGCATTCTGACTCAACAATGTGCGAACTAGGCGTCCCAGAGCAGAGCCTTCATTTGCCTGTGCCTCAGTTTCCCAATCTATATAGCAGAGACAAGCTAGACTTATCTTGGCCCATCAGTAACTAAAAACAGCTATTGTCAGCACGTGGACAGGGAATGGCATAAGTGGATCCAAGGCGGTTGGGAAGAACAGTCTAGTTCCTGCTGCCCGTTTCCAGCTAGTACCCATACCTTCTCCCAACAGGCTCAGCCAGGCATGCTGTGAGTCCCAAGGTGGCTTGGTGATGGACACCAAGTCAGCTGTGCCTCCTCTCCCAAGTCAACGTGTAAGGAGGTCCCTGTTTCTGGGGTCTGCAGCCAGCTCCCAGGAGCCCTCACCCTGGGGTCCCCGCTCCACTTCTCTCTCTAACTCACTTCTACCCAGTGTACCCTGGCCAGAAGAAAGGGCTGCTTCCAGCAGTCTGCTCGGAGGTCCTGCCTGCTGCCGTCCCTGGAGGCTCTGTTCCCGTTTCACCAGCTATTTTGCTTCTTGGCCATCTGTTCCCTCCCTGTCATCTCCTCTCTGCTTTAACCTTAACCACTACTTTGCTGCAGATGGTACCAAACAGATCCGTTCTTGACATCCTTCTTGATGCCTGCCCCCTCCTTCTCATCTCTAGCAAGTGAACTTCTGCTCTGTCCTTTTTCAGGCCTTGACTCCAAAGCTTGGAGTTGATTTCACCCCACAAGCCTCCCTCTTCGGTCCCATCTGCTGTCAATTTTGCCACAGTTCCGGGGGCAAACACCTACCCTTTCCCTTGCCTTTTCCTTTTCCTAATGAAACTTCCTCTTTCAAACTTGGTCAAGTACCTCTCTTGGTACCAAGTCCATCGTCCGCTCTGGGTATCTCACTGGTCTCCATAAATAGAGCTGTTTAACCCCCCACCCCCACCCAGAGGACTCAGTGTTGGAGGACTGAGACAGAGACCAGAAACTCTGGGATTCATTCATTCCTACAGTGGAGGAACCAGTGTACCCATGCTGGAAGTTTGGGTCCTGAGTAGTTTCTCTGTAGAAAATGGACCTGAGAACTACACTCAGGTGTTGGCGTGACAGGAGCCAAACCAAAACATATTTTCTACATAGTTTGAGCTCACAAGTTTCTGTCCTGCTTTCCTTGCCTTTCTTTTTCTGGCTACTGGTGAGAAAAATGCGTACATGGGCTTTAGTTAGCAACTAATTCTGCCTCTCCTTTCTCTTGGGGTGCCCCAATGCTCCCTTAAAATTCCTCCTCTTGGCTTCTAGTCTGGCATAAAGACCAGGAACTTTGAGGAAAGCAGCAATTCAGAAGCTCCCAATTAAAGAAGCTATTTTGGTGACATTGGTTCTACTAGGCAGCATTCCTTGAGTGGGACAGAATTGGTCTGGGAAGACTGAAATTCCACTTTCGCACATACATTTGGGGCTAAGAAACTTTATATCTCAACCCTCTCAAGTAGGGCTCTTGTTATTTCCTCTCTACACTCTCTCTGCAGCAGAAAGAGTGTCTTGGTTGTCATGCAACCCTCCTCTCTTCCCCTCTCCACTGGGGGTTAAAGTGGGTCATGTCAATCCAATACTTCCAGAGATGGAACCTGTTCACACCTGGTTGTCACATGGAGACACTCTGATCCGACGTCCTAAGGGAACTCTGGATTCAGATCTGACAATCTCGACTGAATTTGGAAGTCCCTCTCCCTTCTGTTCTTCCTCCTTTCCATGAGGGAGACCCAATCCAGCCACCAGGCCGGCCTCTCTGGCCATGGAAACCAAAAGAACAAAATGCTACTTACTGGGTTGCAGGCCTTAATCTAGGTCTTCCTGAATTATTCAGGGATGGCATTAACTTATAAATGAGTGTGTTTGACTGATTTTGTGGTTGATGTACAGATAAATTCTAATGAAAGACAGATACAAGATTTTAAATTATTAATTAGACTGCCACTTAACAAAGCCTATTTGGCACTCTATTTCCTTGCTTAACAAGACAAAAACTTTAAGGTTCTGTATTAGCCCAGAGGCTGTTGATTTGCATTCTGTTTTTATAGCTTTAAAAATGAAAAACATAGATTCTGACCTTAAGCCGGCCACTTCTGGCAAAACAAAATCCTCAGCAGACTGCCCTTCCTTCCTGGATGGTACTGGATGGCTTGGGGCCTCTTTTGCCCTGTCTCTCATCTCTGACCAGAGGCTTGCTTTTTATATCCCTGGTGCTGCCGGGGTAGGCTAGGAGATGGAAGAGCCAGCAGGGTGGCTGCAGAAGCCTTCAACTACCAGCACCATCAGCAAGCAGCAAGATCCACTGAGGACTCAGGGATGTTCTGGTTCACCAAAGTGGGGCTGAGGCCAGTAGAGTCGTTCATTAAGAGATGGAAGGCAGCACCCCCAGTTCCTAAAATAGCCTGCCAAGGGACAGCACCTTGCTCAGTGTAATAGGACCACCAGAAATTAGAGAGATGGCCCTCATGGTCCAATGTCTACTTTTGCCTTCTACCTGGGGCTTCAGACCACAGAGCCATCTAACGCCACAAAGCTCTCATTGCCAAGACGATGAGCCCTACCCTTTGCAGAAAGGTAGGGTTTTTTTCTCTTCTCCCCTCCCTCCAGCATCCAGGGAAGGCTCTTTTTTTCTTATCCTTCAAATCGTTTTCCAGATCATAATTAAAACATGCAACTCCCTCAGGGCCAGGACCCACGCAGGGCTCTGTATCTAATAGAGAAACTGCAACAACTATCTGAACCCATCCTATAACATTTTTGCTTGGAGCCTTCGGGAACAATTCGAGAAGCAGAAACTTCAGTGGCCGCCTCCCTTGACATTAGTCTCAGGCACACCTTGGCTTTGGGCACACACTTAGACTCCACACAGAGAATCTGAGTGTCCTGAGTGTGTGTATAACAGACAAGTCCTAGGGATGAGATCTGGGGCCAGGAGAGAAAATTGCCCAGGAAATAACCAAAATATAAGTCCTTTGCCCACACAATGTCCCAGTAGTAGGCTCCAGGTTGTGGAGCTGAGCCCAGCCCAGCAAAAGGCTTCTCTGCTTGGTTTCCCTCAGGCCAATCCAAGTGGAAATCTCTGATGGTAGAACCTCTCCCACCAACCAAACCTTTCAGGAAGGGAAAAATAGCCCCAGTGGCAAACACGTGACTGTCAGGCCTCCAGTGGCTACTGCTTGAGCAGGGTAAGCCAGCAACCCCCAGGGAGAGGCCCCCAGAATGCACTGGGCTCATCCCGAAGCTGGGCCTCTGGCTAGCAAGTATGGGAGAGAAAGGCTCCTAGAGGCTGCTGAAGCCTCTCTGGGCACCTAAGCCATATAAACAAGTGCGTGGGCTGCTTTATGGCTCATTTTTAACTGCGAACTACCAAAAGACAAAAGACCAAAAGGAAAACAAGATGTCAATTCCTCTCTACTATCTCCATCACAGACCTGCGGCCAGACATGGTGGCCTTTTAAAACTGCCTGGGAAACCTTCCCCACTAGGGCAAATTTGCATGCTCCAGGCCCAAGCTTCTCAGCTCTGTAAAAAGCACCCTCTCTGTGCAGAGACGCTCTAGCCAGCACTGCTGGTTGCTTAAAGGACTTTACTCCCTTTCTGCAGCGACAAGGAACTGGGGTGTATTAGTGAAGTAGTTTCTCCAACCGGGGGACTTTTCCCACACCACAGTGAAAGGCAGTCAACTTCCCCCCACACCCACACTCACCCCGCACTTCACTGACCCACGTGGAGGGCACAAGTCACATACAAGTTTGTGACTACTGCTGACACGACATGGCAACCCAGGTTCCTGGGTGAGCCCGAGCGAGTGGGGACCAGCACAGAGCCTTTACTGTTCCAAGCGAAGGCGTGGTTTCTTCTCTCCACTGCTTATGGGGTCTCGTACATCAATCTCACATCGACTCCTCTCCGCCCATCGTGGAGCTTTGCTTCCCCCTTCTCCGCCACCTCCCCCTCCCCGTTTTCTCCTTCCCGATCCTACAGTGAAGTCAGAATCCTGTGCTTACGACACCTCGGTCTGTTGCCATGGAAACAGGGGCGGACTAAGGCTGGAGCGCGGAGCGCAGGGATCAGGCCCCTCCGCTACCTGAGCTCCCGCCTCAGCTGGTTCCCGCAGGGCCCCAGCTGCCTGTCGCAGGGCGCCGCGGCTCGCCGGCCGCTCGGCCTGGCCCAGGGACAAGGAGGTCCCGGCGGGGCGCCCCAGCCCGCCCGAACCTGAGAGGGAAGAGAGGCCGACGCAGAGGCCGGGTCAACGGGTAGTGGGGCCGGCGGGCTCAGGGCATGGTCACCTGCCCTCCCTGGGCCCCAGGGACTGCTCCCCGCGCGGCAGCCACGTGGGGGCGCGGCGGGACTTCCCCAGCGCCCGCGCCAACTTTGCAGCGCTCGGCAATGAGCCGGGCTGCCAAAGGATCGTGGCGAGGTGGTCGCAGGGCCAGATCTCCTTAAGTTGAGCATGGCACCGGCAGCGCACGCTGCCCATACGGCCTTTGCCTCCTCATCCCTATGCTGGGGACATAGGGAAAGTTTGAGGAACTGGACATCAGGCGCTAGCCTTTCCGCTCGGCCGCTGAATGTCCAGAGCCCGTCCCTGAAGACCAAAGCAGGGCGGCAGGGAAGGTGCCTGCGTCCGGGCCCCACCTGGGAAGCTAGGGCACGCAGTGAACGTCCCGCCATACGGTAACTGGAGCGCGGGTTGGGCCCGGCCCCTACAAAGCAGCAGAAGCTAGCGGCGTATGCCCGCGCAGGGGATGGAGGCTGCAAGTGCAAAACTTTATAATGGCAAAGCAAAGGTCCCTGGAGGTCGGCTCCCCCTCGATCACGCGAAGCTCACTGTGGTCTCGAAATGACCTCGCCAAGCCAGATCTCTCGGCCTGCCCGCTAGATCCATGGAGAAAATCCCGTGTCTCGCAGCCGGCCACCGACGGGAACTGAGCTCCAGCAGCAACCCCTCCGCGGGTGCGTCCCCGCAAAGCCCGACAGCCGCCAGGGGCTGCTTCCCGGGCTGGAGATCTGGCGCCGGGCAGCTCTCGGGCGGCTCCCGAGCTCGCCGCTCTGCCCCGTGCGCATCCAACTACAACTTGCCCCTGCGGCTCCAACTCACCTTTGCGAAGCATGTTGGCCGCCACTCCGAGGTCGGCCTAGGCGCGCTCCCTCACGCGGTCTGTATTCAAATCCTTGGGCGCCGGCTGCAGCTAATCCGAGCGCGTCGAGGCGGGGGCAAGCCGGGGATCCGCTTGTGCCCGGCGGCCCGGCCCCGCAGGGGCATGGTGAGTCCAAGCCCCGCGCGGAGGGCACCGGAGCCCACTGGCAACCGTGGCGCTGCCTGGCAGCCCCACGCGCTCGGGCAGCCCCGGGGCAAGCGCGAAGCCGGCGGCCTGCTTCTGAAGCTCAGAACACTTTGCAGGCGGTTTTGAAAGGGGACGCCGCCCCCCGGCCGCTTGGCCGCTGCCCCCTCCTTTCCGCCCCCTCGGGCCGCCGCCACCTCGGTTGCTGCAAAAGGGCGCTCGCACGCACCGCCGAGCTCCGGGAAAAGCGCCCGGCGCGCGTTTGCAGGACCGAGCGATCCGCGGAGCGGGGCGCCTCCCTTCCTCCCCCCCCCTCCGGCTTCTCCCACCTCTCCTCCCTCCCTCCCTCGCTCGCTCGCTAGCTCCCTCCCCCTCGCTTCGCTCCCCGCCCCCGCTCACCGAGCGCCTCCCATACAAAATTTATGAAAGTGCTCTCAGCTCGCGGTGCTGAGCGCCGTCCTATTCCCAGGGCAGCGGCGCTCAGCTGCACCGCGCCGCCTCCCAAGGTGTTTTCGCTGCGCCCGCCCCCTGGGATGATCTTCGACCCGCGTCGGTCCAAGTACCTGCCCTAGGCCTGGGGCCGGTGATCCGACCACTCGAAAGCCTTATGCGCCCCGTGGGCTTCCCGGAGCTCGCACCCGCAGCCCAAACCCCGCCCGCTCGCCCTTCGCGGATGGAGGTCACCCAGCCAGGCGGCTGGAGGCGTGCGCTCGCCGACCGACTGGGACGAGACCGCCTCCCAGAGCCCCCCCGCCCCCACCATCACAAGTCCGCACCACTGCCCATCTCCTCTTTGGAGGCTCGACGGCTCCTCCCTGCCCAGGACAGCTCCGGTGGATCCAGCCCCCTCGATTTCCGCGTCCCAGGACACTATACTTTTGGAAGGAGGTGTGGCGTGTCTAAACCCAGACTGGTTTAGACTTTGCAGCAAGCGTTCGAGAAGGCCTAATTGCAAACCCTAGAGAGGGAAGAACCAATGTGTGGCTCAGATGGACTTTCTCCGCCAAGGGGGCCTCTGATTTCCCTCGATCTACACAGACCCCGCCCGAGGCTTCGCAGAAAATGGAAGAGGCACCACCTAGAAAGCTGGTCCCGCAGGGGACAAGTTGGGCTGAGCTTAGAATGTTCAGGCTAGCCAAGATCCTGGGTGGAGGCCGGCACCCCCTACTGGCCTGGGATAAGAGGGGTCCTGGGAGAGGAAAAAGAGTAGTCTAAGTCACTCATTCAAGACACATTTATTGAGAGTCTATCATGTGTTGGACACTACTATTCCTGAGGATTCAGCCAATGATAAGGACAAGATCCTTGCATTTGTGGAATTCACAGTTTAATAGGGACCAATAGATACAATGCTGCTTTGAAAAAAAGCAAACAGGGTATTGCTCTGGAGCTGACATGAAGGGTCAGGGAAATGCTACTCTTAGCAGATGACATCTAAGTAGAGATCTAATTTGAGAGAATGAGTTGTGTGATTCCTTGGAGAAAAACTTGGCATGATAGGAAGGTCAAAAAGAAGACCAGCATCATTCATTCACTTACATAAACATTCAATGTACTGAGGCTCAAGTGTGAGCTAACTATAGGCTTGGACTTCCAGGAGCTTATGGCATAGTTGCGGAAGAAAGACCCACAGTCTGTCTTAGAATGTGACAGGGGAAAATACAAAGTGTGGGAGGAGTGTGTGCTAGCCTTGGGGCAGGGGTGAAGGACCATCAGCGAAGGCTTCACAAGAAGAGGTGCCATTTGGGTTAGGTCTTGAGAACTGAGTTTAACAGGTTGAGAAGGGAAAGGGCCATTTCAGGCAGTAGAGACAGTGCAAATGCTTGGAGGTAAGAAAGTAACCTAGTTCTGAAGATTAGGAAGATGAGTCCATCTTGGGGTGGGAATAGAAGGTGAGGCGTTCTTCCTCTTAGCCTTGACCAGCTGCAGGGCTGGGGTGACCCCCACGCCCTGCCCTGAGCCCTGACGGGATGACACTAAAGCTGAACTCAATGACACTGAGAGCTTGCGGAGGCCCCCATAAGTAAACTAAGGGCCCAGGGAGGTTGAACAACTTGCTCAAGTATTATACAGCAGATCAGTGCCAAAATGTGGGCCTGGATCAGGGTGTGTTACTCCTCCTGCCACCGCCTCAAGCTGCCTCCCCATGCTCCCACACCCCACAAACTCCAGCATCTTAGGCAAAGTCGGCTGGAGCTGGGCGTGAGTGTGAGAAACAAAGTTATTTCAAGCCTCAGGAGATCTTGGTGCTGCTTTGGAGTCCAGCCAGGGGTGGGGGTGACTTTAGGCGGGTGTTGTGGTATAATGTGGGGGTGCACTGTGCCCGCCTTCTTGTCAGGCACTAATTACTCAGACTGCTGAGTAACTCAGGCAGGGAGACCCCCACAGACAGATGGAGGTGTTCTTGGATTAAGTTGAATGGCAGCCCCCAATGTTTTGTACTGCAATGGCTTGGGGGACATGCTCACATCTTTCCTGGTTTCCTAATGGGGGCCAGGGCAACTCATTCAGCACAGAGGCTGTGGGGAACTTATAAGAAGATAGGGGCCTCCCATCATCAATGGGCCCCACCTCTACCTAGGAAAAGATCCTAAGGGGCAAAGTGCCTGGTAAGGGAGCTGATCTTTCTCCCTTGGAACTTAAGCTGCAGCTAGAGCTAAAGCTGGGCCTTAGTGTCCTGTAAAGGAGCCGGAATCAGGGGATTCATAGAATTGATATCCTGCACCCTGGGTGTCCAGAGAACCTGGGGAATTTGGGAAAGTCCAGGGTGGACTCTCATCAAGGTGAGAGGGGTATTCCTGGGACTCATGTGCCCACATTCCTGTCCAAAGCTGTGATTGTCTTAAGAGGGGCTGAGGGGCAGAGCAATGACCCCTTCTGTTGCTCCCCTCTGCTGCTCACTCCCAGCCTGATCAGTCATACCTCTTCTTTGGGCAGCCTCTCAGGCAGAGCCAGTCCCTGGCTGCTTGTTTTTCATTTCTCTCTGCACCTTAATTAGGAGTTTCCAAGCTGGGAGGGCCTCCAGGGGAGCCTGAGGCCACAAAGCTGCCTTAAAGGGCCAGCTGTGCTCACATCACCACCACAGAGAGAGGAAGACGTTGCCAGAGGGTTGGCTGGCCAAACGGCCTTCAGGACCATTGCTCTATGAGGCAAACCTTGCTGAAAGCCAGTCCTGCAGGTACTTTGCTTTTCCAAAGGTCAAGGTTGTCTCACTGGTTGTTCTGTCTCCCTTTGGGATCCCCGGAACTCAGTTCACAGATCAGGAGAAAGGCTATCCTTGGCCTGAGGCGCAGCCTAGGTAGGAAAACGTTGCCCAGGATCCAGAAGGTTTAGGCAATCTGAGTCCTTGGCCTGCCACACCCTCACAGGAAAGCACCCTCAGGCTCAGGGCCTTCTCCTAGCAATTTTTCACATGTGAACCTTCCATACACACAGTCGGTTCTAAAGGTGGGGAGGGCACCCCTGCACTCTGGGAAAAAAAGCACCAAGACTCAATTTGTAGCTGGGCTGGTGGATGAAGAGTTCTGTTCTGTAGTTTAGGGGCAGTGGGGTCCTTCAAGGACGGGAATGTGGCTCCACCCACAGGAGTCTACTGTTTACCAGGAGAGGAGAAAGGGAGGGTAGCTGAAGGAATCTGCTGGTGTCCCCATTCACAAGACTCAGCCCGCAGAAGTCGGTAGGTAGGGGAGCTCTGGTCTGGGAGTGCCAGACTCGGACCGGCGGGGAGGAGGAAGAGGGGACACGGTCGCAGGGAGAGTGCAATCGTCGGGACCACTAGGGGCTCCCGCGAGTCCGGACCTTGCGGGAGGAAAAGGGCCTACAATAGCCATGCCCCTATCTTTCTCCTTTACGGTCTCCGCCCAGCAAATCCCCGCCCCTCTCTGGCTGATGAGCAATCGATCGCAATGTCTGTGCTCTCCGGGTTCTTCTAGCACTGCCTTTTTGGTCACCACGTGGGCAGAGCCGTGATGGCGGCGCTCGTGGCATCCGAGGCGGCGGAGCCAGGCGGCCGGAATGGCCCTGGCAGAGGTGGGTTCTACAACGGTGCGATCTCGCATTTCGGGGTAGGACCCCCAAGTCAGTGACAGGTCCAGCCCCGTTTCTCCGCCAGACTTGGAAGGTCCCGCCGTCTGTCTCTCTGGGCGGCTGTCACCGGAGCCCAGGGGTACCGGTCTTTTTGTAGCCCTAGGGCGCGATCGTGAGCTGCGCTAAAGAACTTGTAGTCTTTAAGCCGGAAACGCTGCCCCCTGCCTTGGCAGGCAGACAGACGCCTGAAGACTCACGAAAAAGGTGGACCCGACGGGGAGGGAAGGAGCCTGGCATGTTGCAGAGGTCATTCCACAAATGGGCCTTTCAAGAAATGCTTTCAGTAAAGAGGCACGTGGTTTCATTGACCCGGCACTTACTGAACGCCTTTTGAATACCAGGCCTCTGCAAGGTTCAGGGACTGGACTACAGGCCTGCCTTCAGGGATCTGACAGACTTTTTTGGAATACTGATGGAAACAGAAGATTACAGCCACGTAATAAAGGAGGAGGCGCCTACTGGCCCTTGGGACAAATTGAGATTCTAAGATTAGCCGCTCCTACACACTAACTTGGGCCTGTCAGGAGCTTCTGTGGGGGGGTGGGGAGGCAGGGTCACTGGGCTGGTTGTTCCAACAACTGAACAAAACCAGAGCATTCAAATCCGTTCTCAGGTCCCCAGCTTGCCATGCTAGTTATCCACGGCACCATCACCACCACTACAACCTACCCACCTACCCCCTATCAGGTCTGGGAAGAGCCTGCCTATGTAGTAAAGGAGTTAGCATAAGTTCCGGCACATAGTACAGGTTCAGTAAATATTCGTTGAATAAATTATTCATTCTCAAACTATCTGGCGCCTAAAGAAATATCTGGGGGGTGAGCTAAGCTGAATTGTGGCAAACAGGATGCAGACAGAGGGCTGCAGCTTTCCTAAAGGGCTACGATGTTTTATCCTTTAATCAGGAATTGTAATTATTTGTATTTGCCCCCACTAGACTACTAGCCCTTAAAGGGCAAGGTCACTTCTATCTTTACCTGTTTACCTACAGTGCTGACTAGAGTGTGTTCTGTCCACTCTTCCTGAGAGAACAATAGGTTAAGTCCGTTAAATGTATGATGTTTATTTTCCTTTTAATGAGGAAAGGGAAGAATGCAGAAATTAACCAGTGTAGACATAATCAGTGGGACTCAAGTACGGAAGGCAGTCTATTAAATTAGTACTTACAACAGTTTGCATATAGATGTCATATCTAGGATCTCCAAACTTCAAGGTGTTCTTACTTACGCGGGGGAGAAGAGGGACATTTTCCCAGGATGCTTGGGCTGGCTTGGCTCCTGGGTTTTTCTCAGGATCGTTCTCTATCAAGGAGCAGTTATCCGGACTTTTTGCCCCTCAGTTCAGTCCCCTGATGTCAGCTCTGCTCTCCTGAGATAAGGGGGTGAACGATTCCCCACTTATGGTCTTTCAAGCCTTTGATTCCCAATAATCTCACATCACAACATGGAAATTAATTATGCATATTTTCTCCCGGCTTAATGAGGTGTCTTTCCAGCTTCAGGATGAACTCAGTTGGGGAAGAGGCTGGGATCTGGGATATGGGCCTGAAACTTGGGTGGAGTTAACAGCTGGGTCTGGCTATGGTTTTAGCCAGGTACTGACTCGGGCTTTACATTCATCCTAGGTCGAGCCCCTCGGGGCCGCTTGGCCAATCAGATCCCCCCTGAGATCCTGAACGACCCCCAGCTGCAGGCAGCCATTCAAGTCCTGCCTTCCAACTATAACTTTGAGATCCCCAAGACCATCTGGAGGATCCAGCAGGCCCAGGCAAAGAAGGGTGAGCCCCCAAGATTTCAGCTAAGTGGGGATGGAGAGGTTACCTGGCCAGTTAGTGGCAGTGTCCCCATTCCAGACTTGCCCCAGCCCTCTGTTCTCATGTCTTTGCTCTGTCTTGCAGTGGCCTTGCAAATGCCTGAAGGCCTCCTCCTCTTTGCCTGCACCATTGTGGATATCTTGGAAAGGTGAGGCTTGGGGCATTGGAAAGGGGGATGGGTCAAGACCTTCCCCTTGCCCATTATAGCTCTGCCTGTTGGCATCATTTTGTCCTTTTGGACCTCTGCCTTACCCTGTCCCCTCCCACAACCATACACACACAAAGGAGAAAACCCAAAATTTAGACAGAGCAGGTGGTGGGGTCTGAGAGGAACCTATGAATCCTCAGAGCTGACCCTGTAATCGGTGTAGTAATCAGTGTGGGGTCTGGCTAGGGGGAACCATTTTCTCTGGCTCATCTGGGGGAGTAGAACAAGGAGGGGCTTGGCAGGGAGAGAAGTGCCTAGGAGACAGTATTCAGTTCCTCTACCCCCTCTAAGTTTCTTCAATACAATGTGCCATCTTTGAGAGGGGGGTTGAGTGCTCAGCCATCTGGAACAGGCACAGGAACAGGGAGGGGGAATGGAAAAAGGGGAGGTCATCGTGTGACGGGGACCTCCCACTTCCTTGCTGCCGCCCTCCCCACACCCTGCTCCTCATCCACCAGACTCACTTCTCTGCTCCCACCCTCTAGACCCCTGGGGATGCTCTCTGGGGCTTGGGCCAATTTGCATACATTTTAATCTATAAAAAATTAAGTGCTCAGGCTGACTCAGATGCCTGCGCTGCATTCTAAGGAGTTGAATAATCTGCTTCTGTGCACAGCCTGATTTGGGGAAGGAGGGGTGGAGATAGGGGCTGACTGGCAGCAGCTTAGCTTTCCCCACTACACTTCCAGGAAAAGAATGGGGAGACCCCAGTAACTGCGCCAGGATACATGCCCCAAGGGTGGGTTTCCCAGGGAAGAGCTGGTCCTTCAGCTCCGTTCCTGTAGTAAGTTTAGGGGTGCAGGGTCTTCCCCATCCACCCCCGTTCTACAATGATTCAGGCCTGGCAACAGATCCCATGGCATTGTGCTGGCCAGAGCCCACTCTTCCTGACGCATGAGGTGCGTGGGAGGCGCCATGTGCTGTGTAGAGCTGTGCCTAGGTCCCCCAATCCTGGGCACAAAGGGCCCTGACTAAGGGTGAGGAAGTAGCAGGGAGTCTGGGAGTCAGGGAGGCTGTATGTACCCACACGTGCATGCCCACGCACCTCATGGTACTGGAGCATGGGCGCAGGTGCCTTTGCACATGTGTGCATGCTCACTGTTTCAGCACTCTGGGTGGGATGAGTTAGGGCATCAAAGGTCTGTGTTTGATCCGGTGTACTCCAGTTGGAGAGTTGGGGGTACCTCTTGCAGTCTGAGCCTGGGCAGAGGAATCAGAATGCTACAGAGACCATCCTCATACAGCTACAGTTCCAGGACCTGCTGCCAGGGCTGGGGGAGGTGGCAGCTGGGCCCCTCCTACTCTTTGTTGGCAGAAATGGCAGCTGCCTACCCAAGGGATTGGAAGAGAGGAACTGGACCCTGAGATACCTCCACAGTGTTAGGTCTCTCTCCCACCTCATTCCTTGTCTCACTATCTTATTGTTGCTCATCCCCACAGGTTCACAGAGGCTGAAGTGATGGTGATGGGTGATGTGACCTATGGGGCTTGTTGTGTGGATGACTTTACTGCAAGGGCCCTGGGAGCTGATTTCCTGGTGCACTATGGTCACAGCTGCCTGGGTATGGTAGACCAAGGGAGGCAGGACTGTACGTTGACCTTCTTCACAATGCCTTCTTGTCCTGCTCACAGGCATGAGGTCCTTCCTGGTTTCTGGGATGGCCTCAGCCTTCCTGCTCTGCAGGTGGATCTTTCCTTTGGATTTGGTTGCCTTGGAAACTATGCTGGTGTCCCAGATGAGGGTGTTTTAAAGGCTGTTGGTAGTAGTGTAGGCTGGGCCCCACCTGAGTGACAGATAGGAAGCTTCTGAAGGACCTGTGACCCATCCCCATCCCCCTTCTACCTGCAGTCTGAAGCCACTGGCCCTGGCTGCTCAGAGACCTTGGCCCAGGCCAGGCTCTCTGCCTGTCTTGCCTTCCAAAACAAAGCCTGAACTCTTCCCTCCTCCTAGTTCCCA
The DNA here is from genome assembly GCA_003508835.1 of Eonycteris spelaea. NCBI lineage: Eukaryota > Metazoa > Chordata > Mammalia > Chiroptera > Pteropodidae > Eonycteris > Eonycteris spelaea. Next base: position 2,924,846 of record PUFA01000181.1, read on the forward strand.
TGGACACCTCGGCCCAAGACTTCCGGGTGCTGTATGTCTTTGTGGACATCCGGATAGACACAACCCACCTACTGGACTCTATCCGCCTCACCTTTGCCCCAGGCAGTGCCCTTGCCCTGGTCAGCACCATTCAGTTTGTATCAACCTTGCAGGTAAGTGGACAGACAGCAGCCAGTCTGCAGGCCAGTCCTGGATCCTTCAGCCAGGTGCTGCAGGCTGGTCCTCTGGCTCTGGCTCCCCGTCTCCATCCTCTTGTTTCCTTTCTCTTATTGTCCCTACAGGCAGCTGCCCAGGAGCTGAAAGCTGAGTATCGTGTGAGTGTCCCACAGTGCAAACCCCTGTCCCCTGGAGAGATTCTGGGCTGCACATCTCCCTACCTATCCAAAGAGGTGGAGGCTGTTGTGTAAGTGAAATAGGAGGAGGGACAGTCATAGAAATGTAAGAAATGTACCCTAGGAGTCTAAAGCTCCTTAACCATTTGCTCAAGGTCACCCTGCAAGATGGGGACGAAAAAGGTTTCAGGTTTTCTGTCTCCCTCTCCAGTGCTCTGTCCACTATACAGAAGGCTATGCCCAAGGTGGGGCAGGGATCAGAAGGCCTGATGGGGCATGCAGGTGGGCTGGAAATGGTGGGAATATAATTGGAGAAGATGGATGGGCACACCCAGGCTGTAGCCCCATTAATTTAGCATCCGGACAGCTAACAAGCAGGAGCAGCGTGTCTCCTGCTGCCTAATTATTTTAGGTAATGGAAATGCTTAATGTTGTGTGAATGCAGCCAGCCTCAGAGCCGACAGCTCCCGGCTGGGGCTGAGGAGGGGAGCCCCATTCCTGGCTAATGACAGGGAATGAGGGAGCGGCAGTCTCCTGACTCAGCCCCACCTCTGGGGCTGCAGCTGCTGGTTCTACAGACCTTGCTACATCCAAACAGACACCCCTGCCCATAGACGAGCCCATATCAGGGTCTTCCCTAGCCCATACCTGGCAGCCCTGCTCCCTGAGGGACATTCCCAGTACCTGTGCCTGCATAACTTGAACTCACAGATACTTACCCTTGGAGGTGCTAAGGTGTGTGTGGGAAGGAGGAATACTCTGAGTGTTGGCAATTCATCAAAATTCAGTGTGGTCTCCCAGAGAAGAAGCTGCTATGGCAGATTATTTTCCATGCTCTGGCCTCTCCATGGCCTGGGAAGGTACTGTTTATAGGTAGCATCTTCTAGGACATTCTGGGTATAGCCTGGTGATCAAGCCTAGAGTCTAGTCCCAGATATACTACTTAATAGCTGTGGACTTGGGAAAGTTTCTTAGTATCCCTGACTCTCAGTGGTATCTTCTAAAATGGGGACACTATAGCTTGGAGGATTATTTGATAAGACTGAGTAAAGGCATACATGCCAGGTGCTTAGTCCAGGCCCAGTGCACAGAAGGCACAAGTCGCATAAACAGTAGCTATTGTTACAACTCAGCAACTGGACCGAAGAGCTAGTTCGTATAGAGAATAGCCAGTGTATACCCTTAAACCTCATTTACAACGTTGATGACATCCTGAACACTACTTCCCATGTCTGCATTGAACTTGGTAAGGGAGATTCTATCCTCCACCTCCAAGTTAGGTTCTCTAGAGCCCTGAGCAGCCTTACCTTGCCTCAGCTGCCCCTGTATTCTTCCCCCAGAAGGCTGGGAGTAAGGGATGTTTTTAAATTTACATTATATAACTAAAGGGACTTTACGATCATCAATTCCAACTCCTTATTCTACATGGGAGAAAACCAAGGCCTTGGGAGGTGAAATGATCTGTCCCAGTTCATACACACAGTCAGTAGCACAGCCAGCTAAGAGCTCAGTCCTTTGTATCCCCAAGCCAGTACCTGCTTCTGCCCCATCCCACACTTACCACCCCTTTCTACTCCACTACAGATATCTCGGAGATGGCCGCTTCCATCTGGAATCTGTCATGATTGCCAACCCCAATGTCCCTGCTTACCGGTATGGGCTGAGCTGGGTTGACCAACTGGGGAGGGGGTGGAATTCTCTGCCACTCAGGTTCTCAATTGGCCAAAACCTTCTCATTCCCTTAACATAACCCAGCCTTAAAGATCTTAGGCACTTGGGTCCTGAATCTGGGTATCAAACCCAAGGTGGCTGCTGCACAGTACCCACCCATCTCCTGGAATTCACACCAAGATCCTAAAATCCTCTCTTATTCTTGCCTGCTCCAGCTGTGCGACTAATCTTCCCAATGACAATCTCTGTTCTTGCCTCTGTTCCTAATTACCTGCATGGAGTCTGCAGGTTTAGGAGACCAATGCGCTGAGTCAGGGAGTCTTGTATACAGCGCAAGTCCCATGAGTGGCTGTTATGGTGATCCCTACAGCTTCTTCTTTTCCAGATATGATCCATACAGCAAAGTCCTGTCCAGAGAGCATTATGACCACCAGCGCATGCACGTCAACCGCCAAGAAGCCATAACCACTGCCCGCTCAGCTAAATCCTGGGGCCTTATCCTGGGCACTTTGGGCCGTCAGGGCTGCCCCAAGATTTTGGAGGTCAGGGCTCAGGACGACCTCTGGAGGAGGGGACTGACTGGGAAATCAGTAGGCTATGGGATTTGGCCATGGCTACTTGATCATGGTGACCCCAGCTCTGTCTCCCTCTACCAATAGCACCTGGAATCTCGGCTCCAAGCCTTGGGACTTCCCTTTGTGAGGCTGCTGCTCTCTGAGGTCTTCCCCAGCAAGCTCAGCCTACTTCCTCAGGTGGATGTGTACGTTTTCCCTTGCCTGCTTACCTATGACTCTAGCTAAAGAGACTTAGATTCTGATTCCTGCCCAGCACATACTGAAGCTGGAATAAATGAGGATTGCTTCCACAATCATGAAATTTTGACATTTACAGAGCACTCATCCAGCAGGGGCTGCCCTTGGCTACGGGTCATACCTACTTTGTCTTCCTTGGGGGCTCACAGGCAACTGCAACGACATTAGTAGTTCTGTGTGAGATGAGTTTGAGGGGTGGTTGGCATCTGCACTGTACCAAACCCTAAATTTGACTCTTATACCATCACAAATGAGCTGCCAAGGTCCTACCCTCAGAAAGCTTGTAGTCAGTGGAGGAAACAGGAGAAGATAAGCAACACTACAGTGTTATTCTAAACAGTAGTAGGTTACAGTCTTTAAAATTAATAGTAAGCATTCATTGGGGACAGAGTCATGTTCTTCAGCATGCTGTCCAGGAGAAGGGGAGGGACCTTTCTTTGGGTCTGACTTGAATTCTCTTCTCAGGTGGGTGCAAGTGGCATGTCCACGCCTTTCCATTGACTGGGGCACAGCCTTCCCCAAGCCGCTGCTGACACCCTATGAGGTAACACCAAGATGTGAAAATCCCTGGGAGACAGTAGGCTTTGTACCTGATTCTCAAGAGAGGAATCTGAAGGGGAGTAGGGTTGGGTGGGCAACACTTAGTTACAGCTGAGCCACTTCATTGCTGGGTGACTTTGGCCAAGTCTCCTGTGGTATAGGGATAATAAAACCTTGGTAGGCCATTGTGAGGACTGGGTTAAATAATTCTGCACAGAAAAATTTTGGCAGATGTTACTGACCAGTTTTCCTCCCCTAGGCAGCAGTGGCCCTAAAGGACATTTCCTGGCAACAGCCCTACCCCATGGACTTTTACGCCGGAAGCTCCTTGGGGCCATGGACAGTGAACCACGGACGGGACCGCCCGCCATAGGCCGGCCTGTACCGGGGAAGGTAGGCAGGGACTGCAAGGAGACAGCAGTGACCGCTCCTGGGCGCGGCCTTGGCACTCTTCGCTCCCTAGCGACGCGAGCCGAGGCCGCCGCCTTCCGGCTGCAATGGGAAAAACATGGGAAAAGGGTGGAGGACGTAGAAGAGGGACCCTGACCAAAATGTGCGACTTCAGGTACAGGAGGGGTCTCCGCGCCCCTCTCCAGCCGCGACTTGCGAGGGTTGCAGCTGCAGAAACGAGAAGGCGGCGCCCCTCGCTTCATGAAACGCTCCTGGGTTTCAGGTATACGCCCATCTCTGGCCGCGCTTCACCCCTCCGCGTTGTCATGGGCACGCCCGCTTACTCTGAGGCCCGCCTTCGGGGTGGTGCCGGCATTTGGTCCCGCCCCTCACGTAATCCAACTTCCACTCGGGGAAGGGCCATTTCCGGGCTTAAGTCGCGCTGCCCTGCGGAATGGCGGCGAAGCCGCCGCTTCGGGTGTTGTGCTTGGCGGGCTTCCGGCAGAGCGAGCGGGGCTTCCGCGAGAAGACAGGAGCGCTGAGGAAGGCGTTGCGGGGCCGCGCCGAGCTTGTGTGCCTCAGCGGCCCACACCCGGTCGTGGACAAAGCGGGCCCGGAGGGTGGGGCCGGAGTCCGGTGAGACGAGCTCTGCCCGGAAATGCGCTCTAAGTCTCTCTTTTCTCTCCCCATAACACCCGTCAGCATACCCCAAACCTTGCATCGCCCCTTATTCCTCTCCCTTCATTTGCCCATACCCTTCATTTTTTCCATCGCAGCCTCCCAGGCTTCCACCTTGATCTGTCTTTCCCCTCCATGCCTCTCTATTCCCCACCTCATTTCCCCCAGACGGTCTTCTCACCCCTCAGCCGTCTCTATCATTCCCAAACACTCCCCTCCCTGCCTTTTCCATAACTTTTCCCTTGGATTCCGCCATGCCCTAACTTCATCCTTTTCTCCATATCGCTGTAGGGCTCTTCCCTCCAGAGGAGCAGCTTCGAGGCTGGTGGTTCTCAGAAGAGGAGGCAGACGTTTTCTCCGCACTGAAAGAGTCCACAGTGTGCAGGGGTCTGGAGGAAGCCCTGGAAACGGTGGCACGGGCACTGAACGAGTCGGGGCCTTTCAGTGGACTGCTTGGTTTCAGCCAGGGAGCCGCGCTAGCAGCGCTTGTGTGTGCTCTTGGCCAAGCTGGTGACCCCCGCTTTCCCTTGCCAAGGTTTATCATCCTGATATCTGGTTTCAGTCCTCGGGGCCTTGGTCTTCAGGAATCCATCTTGCAGGGCCCTTTTTCACTACCTTCACTCCATGTTTTTGGGGACGCTGACCGTGTCATCCCCTGTCAGGAAAGTGTGCAACTGGCTAGCCGATTCACTGGAGCCATCACTCTCACCCACTCCGGTGGACACTTCATTCCAGCAGCTGCACCCCAGCGTCAGGCCTACCTCAAGTTCTTGGACCAGTTTGCAGAGTAAAAGATCAACATGCCCCTGCTCCTATATCCCCTACTCACTCCAGTGAGGACACATGACTGGGTTAGTCTCTATGATCCTTGCCCTCCCTTTTCCCTACCCTTGGACCTGTTCTGCTATTAGGACTCCTCAGATCACCAATTAGACAAATAACAATTCTTAAAACCCAAATTATATAAGCCCAGCTCTGCACTCAAGAAAATGGGAAACAGGAGGCTTTAATGGACTTTGATCTTGGCATTTATACTCAAACATGAAAAAGGCCAGTGGAGCACTGGGTGCGTGGAGGGTGACATGGGAAAAGCAGGTGCTGGCACCACAATAAATTAGTGATTTGGATTTTGAGCATCTTTTTATTCATACAGAAAAAAACCCAACACATTTTATACCGGAAGTCTGCCATCGACACAGCCTCCAGGGCAGCACGAGGCAGGGAGATGTTCCAGTTATAAGCCCCCAAGAGAAGTTGATGCATGTGTACATGTGCTTACACATTTTTGGTGGAAGTCTTAAGCTCCAAGCAGAAATAAAGGACCTCAGTGGCTGGACCGGGAAGAATTTATATCTGAGAAGTTCTGGGAGGAGATCATCTGGCAAGACTGTAGGCCACACTGAGTTGAGGCTTCCTCCATAGTGATCCTTGAGAGCTGTGTGCTAGCCTTATGTCAAACCCTGGCTTCTTGTGTTCTTTGCTTTCTCCTCCATAACTGCCTTAGCCCCTCTGAACTATAAAGGGTGGGATGGTGCTAAAACCTTGAAGGCCAAAGACAGCACCAAAGAAACTTTCTTCCAAACTGGCCCCATTTGCACAGTTTCTGAGATTGATGTTACTTTAGTGATTCCAGCCAAGGCCTAAGCAGCCCTTCTGGTTTGGAAGTGCAGTGGGTTCTAGGCATTCTAAAGGCTGCTCACTTTAGCCATTTCTTCTACTTGCAATACCTCCGTGCTCTGCTGGAACTACTCTGACTTCAGCCTTGTCTCTGCAGGCTCACCAGTTTATTCCTTTTCTGGGAGATTACAACAGACCCTATCACTCTCAAACATGGTTGCTCTCAGATACTTTAGTAATGGGTCAGGAATTAGGATTAGGGGATGCAGCACAAATACTCCAGCCTATCCTGAAAAATCAGACTAATCCTTAAGTTACCCAAAATTCTGAGTTCTTCACTGTACATAGCAGCTGTCCAAGACTAAAAGGACAAAAAGCTGGTGTTACCTGGCCCCCTTTCCTAACCAGACAGACTTAGTTTACTGGGTTTAGGACCTTTATAGCAGAAAGTGGGAGTGGGGAGAAAGACCTCCCTTGTTACAGCCCACCTCTGCCTTGCTCTTGATGTTTTAAAGGGATCCCTTGGCAATAGGAGGAGGTGCTGAAATGGACTGAATAATTCTATAGACCTGTTCGATTTGGTTTGTAGAATTTCAAAAAGAATGGATTTATGGTATTTAAAATTTTAGGAATTTCACACAAAAATTCGGATTCTTGGCTGCTCTAGGAATAACAGTTCAGAATGGAATGCAGTGGCTCTGCAGTTCATGACACATGTGCTCTCATGGCAATCATAGGCTGCTGCCTTTAGCAAGGTCCCAAGAGGTGAAATGATGACTTGTATACCACAGCAGCTGCTACTTGGGTTATTGTGAGGATTAAAGGAGAGAGGGGAAGATACATTGGGGAATAAATTTTAAGCCAGGACTTAAAGTTCGATGAGGGTAGAGCAGAGCAGTATTAGGTGGAGTTTAGGGTGAGGAGAATTATCCCCAAGAATATAAAATGTCCAAGCCAGAAAGAAACAGGTATATGGTCCACTGGTTCCCAACAAGTGAGATATGTCATCTGGTATCATGCCCTCCAGGAGTAGAGAACCTTATACATGCACATACAGACTCTATGGACCATTTGCAACAGCATCCTGTTAAAACTTGGCTTCCCGGAGCCAAATCCAGCCCCACTGAGTCAGTCACTAGTATCCAGGAATCTGCATTTTGACAAGATATCCCTGGTCATTCCTATGCAATGTAGTATTAGAAAACCGTTGCTAAGAAAGATTATTAATCAGTTAATATGTATTATTTGAAAAAAGCCCCCATGTGATTTTCATGCACTCCATTAGGGAAGAGGAGCTAGCTCGCAAGAATCTGAGCTAATATTTTTCAATTTATAACTAAGGAAAATGAGGTCCAGAGACTAGAAAGAGGAACACCATTTATAGAGTACTAACTATGCCAGATATTCTGATAAGCAAAAGCTTTAGTTGCCTAATTTAATCTCATAACTTCATGAAGTAGATTCTTATATTAATCTAACTTTATAACTGAGGAAACGAGCACAGAAAGGCTAAGCAACTTACCCAAAGTTGGTTCAGATCCAAGAATTCACATTCTTGACCTTTACTAGTCATCATTTCCTCTGCTGCACCACAGAAGTTGAGCAGAGACTACCACTCACTATTGTTGGGCTACTTGTCTGGGCCTCACCTTCCTAATCATTTAAATAGTTTGGGGGTGGGGTATAGTAAATGATTTTCAAGATACTAAAAAACTCAACGTTGTACAGTCAGTCCTCTGGTTTTTCCCCCCTCTGACCACCTTTGCCAGATGGGTTCCAACTGCAAAAGACTTGGTTTCTTCAAAATATCCCTGCATTGCATTTTTCTACCTCTCACTCCAGCTTAGATTCATAAAGCTCTTGGGAGAGAGAGTTCCTTAGCAAAGAACCTCTTAATAGCCCCAGTCACAGAGGTTCTGCTAGAGATGTGTCCCTTCCCCTGTTTATTCTGCCTAAGTGACCAGAACTGGGGTTTCCCCAACATCCCTCCCACAAAGACATAGTAGCCTAAGAGAATAGTATTTAAAAGCAAAATATCCTGCAGTTTTTAAAGGTTTTTCCTTACATAATTCTGTTTGATCCTCACAGCAGATCTGGCCCAAAGGAGGGATTATTATCTCAGGAGAGATTAAAATAATAACTAGTTGGTGAAGCCAGGCTGGACCCCCTGCTCCCCAGTGCACTACTTCCACCTGCACACACCACAGTCTGCTAACAGATGTCCACTGGATTCCAGAATCAAGTGCATTTTAATCTAATACCTCAGGGTCCTAGGGTGGGAGGAAGGCAGCACATGAATGCTGATTAGCTGGAAATCAGCACAAATTGTCTTAGTTTAGAAAAGGAGAGGGTATGGAAAAGTAAAGAAAAATTGGATTATTGTTTGGCAGGGCTGTGTTGCATTTATCATTCCCAACACTGTCCCTAGAGAAGTCTTGCACCTAATATCCAGCAGTCAGCTCCTGAAGTGGGTGGTGATGGTGGTGGCAGGTGACATAGGTCATTGTTTCACACTTTACTGGCACAGAAGGATTTCAGCCCCTCTGATTCACCTCCCCCCCCCTTCTTATAGGCTAATTTGAGACACTGTTGGGCTACATGTCTGTTTGCGCCTCACCTTCCTGTCTAAAATTGGAATCCAGCATTTAGAGATAGATTGCTGACGCATTCAGACAACACTTTGGGGACCAGGTTAACTTTACAAGCCACTGCCTTCCTGAGGGCTTTCTTACCCTACGTGGCTCAGAGAAAAGAAAGAGTGGGCACAGGAGTGAGGGAAGGCTGCGACTCCATCAGAATTCAAGAATTACTCTTTGCCCTCTGCCTACTCAGCTAAGGGTTCTGGAAGAATGAGGTTGTCTACTCCCTTCAGTCCCCAGGAGGCAAACATCATTTTGTTTTGCCTCCAAGTCCCAGCAGCATCCCTCCCATTGAGGAGATAAAAAGAACCCAAATCTCAGAACTACCCCTTCTCTCACTATCCCCTGGCTGCAGTACCTCGGCTAGGAGAATAGGATGGTCAGTGAGGCCGACGGTCAGACATACTCCGCACACTGGCATCCTCTTCTGCCTCGGTGGAACGCGTCGGTCAGACGCGGGAGTAGGCCTGGCTGCTTGCGCGGAACCTCCCGCCCCCATCTGCACAGACACACCGAATCTTGACTCGCTGCCCCCACTTCCTCCTGCGCGTGGTCTCCCCCATCCCCCGCTGGCAGTGCGAGGCGTGGCGCGGCGCGTGGGCGTGCTGCGGGGCGACCATGGCTGTAGACTGTTACCTCCGGTTCCCACAGTAACAATCGAAAGCCACGGTTGCCCTGGAGACGCGGGGGCGGGACGCGCATTGCTGACAACACCGCCTCAGCTCCAGTTAGGCTAACGACGTCAAGACGGCGGAGGAGGGGGGGAGATGTCGGGGGCGGTGCGCACGGTGGGGACCAGGCGCTGGACTGCTCCTGGGCTGTGCGGTGTCCGTGTGGGCCGGTCGCCCCTCGCGGCCCCTGGGGAACAGGGACGCGACCGCGCCGATGGTAGCGCCTGCTTTGGATCAGCACCGCGGACAGCGGCGGCGCGGGCAGCGAGCCTGGGATGAGGGACTCTTGGGGACAGAAGGGCCAGGGGCGCGGCAGGTGGCCAGGTCCGCGGTCCTGGGGCGAGGCCAGGCGTCGGTGGCCGTGACTGGAGACTGTTACTGAGGGCGGCCCGGGCAGTAAGCAGTCTAGAGCCAAGGTGCCGGCACACTGCCCGGGCGGCAGTGCCTCCGTCGCTCGCAGCTGGGGGCGCTGCTGCTCTTCCTCCCCCGCGTCTCCCGCCTTTCTCTGCCCCGGCGCTCGCGGACCGGCACGCGGCCCTTGACGTCAAAGCCCTGTGACGTCAAAGATGTCCCTGCGGAGAGGCACTTCCGGTGGCGGTGGGGGTGTCGGTGGCGGTGGGGCGGGGCAGTCCTGCCGAGGCTCAGGCCCCGCCCCTGCCTGGTCCTGAGAGGACAGCTCCTCAGGCAGAAGCGGGAAGTCGGGGGCTCAGAGGAACCAGCCCGACGGGACTGGACGGGGAGGGGGTGGTCCAGCTGAATCCGGGGAGGTGGGCAGGTGGCGTCTGTCCCTTGCCGACGCCCTATTCAGCCGGCCGGGGGCAGCGAGGCTGAGTCACCGCGCTGAAGGGAGGAGGAGGAGGGGGTGCGTTTCCTGAGGCGCCAGCGTCTTCGCCCCACTTTCTTGGGAGGATGGCGCAGGAGCCCCAGGAAAAGCCGCGGGGGCTCCGAGGGTCTGTCTTCTATGTGATGCTCCTCCGAAGTGGCTGCGTCTCCATCTGGGCATGGGCAAGTGCTGCACGGGGTTCTGTGTATGCCTCCGGCCCTGGCTCCACCAGCTGCGAGGAAACCCTCGTCCCCTACCCTGTCCCCAACCCCACCCCAATAGGGGCCCTAAGACCTGCCTCCTGCCGGTCTCCTCCTTGCCCTCCCGTCCGTGTTTGTGCATCGGTCCATCTGTTGCCCGTCGGTCGGTCAGTCCCGCTTACCTGCCCGGCCGCGTCGCGCCCGCGCCAGCTCGCCTCCTGCAGCCCCGCTGGCGCGGCGGCTTTTATAGTCGCGCGTAGTACTCGTGCGGCGGCTCATTCATGCGGCCGCGGCTCCTACACACTGACGCGCTGCAGACGTCAGCAGGGATTTTAGGAAACGGGAAGAGGGGCTATTTATAGTGGCGAGGGGGGGTGGGGACCGAGGCGAAGAGGAGCTGGGAGGGAGAGGAGGACACACGTAAGCAGGAACAGTCCGTGCCCCCAGTACTGGTGCATAAAGGGTTAACTTTCCGGAACTGCGGGCTGGGGCCGCAGGATGATAGTGCCAGAAGGGCAGACGGGTCCCTTACATTTTTATTCTTCCTGAGACACATTGGGGCTCAGCCCATCCCAGCCCGGTCTTCCAAGGTCCTCATCCGGTAGTCCCCACTCCCACTCTTCAGTGCCTGGACCCGACGGTTCTGTGACGTCACAAGATACCCCAGCGGCAGTTTATACCCCAATGGTCACTGCGGTGGCGCCATCCTGGGCAGGGGTGGGAGGTGGGCAGGAGAGGAAACTGGACCTTAGAAGGGCCCTAGGGCAGCATCTAGACCTGCAGTGTGGATTGGGGAAGAAGTGTGAAGGAGCCTAGGGGTCTTGGAAAGCTTGGGTAGGAGGCTGGGCCTGGAAGGAAGGAATGGGGTCCAGGTACCAATAGGGAGCTGGAGATTTAAGAGAAGGCAAAAAAAATTAAGGAGGGTGGCTTGGACTCCCTAGAAATGAGCAAGAGGGTCCTTTTTGTGGAGGAGTTGGGGAAAAGGTGGCAGAAGAAGGAGTGAGGAAGCCTCAGCAAGTGGAGGAAGGACAATGTCAGTGGGGTCAATTTCAGACCTTGGCACCCAGTGGACCCATTTGTGGAATGATGGGTATTTGGCAGAGCTCATATGAGGTGATAATGAGTGGAAGAGACTAAGAGCTGAGCAGCTTGGCAGAGAGGGGTCTCCAGTGGGAAGCAGGGCAGAGACCACTTCCTGGAGGAGTTAGAGTTACTGGGGTTCAGAAATGGCAGCAAAGGCTCATGCTATGTGGGGCAGAGTTCCTCTGGACCGGAGCAGGGAAATTAATGATCCTGGTCCAGCTTAGCTCCATCAATTTGAGAAGGGCTCTCAATGGGGTAGGGGCAGTGCCTCCACAGAGAGGAACTGGATTGGGTACGGAGCGGGCAATGCCAGGCCAGAGCAGGTGAAACTAGGGAGGAAGAGAAAGGTCAAAGATTGAAGAAGAGTGACATCCACAACAGGGCAGCTAGGCCAGGGGAGGATCTAATGAAACTCTCATACAGATGTAAGGGCAGCTTGAGAATAGAGGCTGGGGCAGTGAATTAACTTGGAAAACCAGGATCCAGGAAATGTTGGGGGGGAAAAAGGACAGTGGGTGCAGACACTGGGCAGACAAGAGGCACAGGGCTGAGGGGCTCCTTGTGGGGCAAAGATCTGGCCCAGTCAAGTGGTTAAAAGGTTACAGCAGAAATTGGTTCGGAGAGGTCCTCCACACTCTTCGGATCTGGCCACCTAGAGGTCCTCTTTCTTTTTCCTCCCGGTTTTGTCTCAGAGGTTCTCTTCTCCCGGAATGTCTTTCTGCCTGGGGGAAGAACTATTCATCCTTCAAAGCCCAGCTCTAAGAGCACGACTGAGGAGCCTTTCTATCTCCTTCCAGCACTTCTCAGTGCACAGCACGTCCCTCTGCCATAGGGGCCTCGGCTCAGGATGCCACCATTCTTATTTCTTGAACCTCACTACTTCCCTAGTGAAGACACCCTGGGGTGACGGAAGAGAGGACTGGGATAAGATTGATCCATAACACCAAGTAGAAGCAGGGTGAGGGCGGGCTCAGGACGCTGTGGAAATGAGGATCTGCGGGAACCAGGAGCTGTCTCCTGGCTCAGAGGCCATGAAGTCGCGCGAGGAAGAAAGGGAGCCTCTGGGGGGCGCCCGAGCCCTTGGTGTCTGTCAGGGACCGCGAGCAGGCGCGTCCGCGTCGCCTCAATGAGTGACTCAGCTACTACCTCTGGCGGAGACATGGGGGCGGAGGACCGCACTGGGGGCGACCAGCGCTGCCCGCACCCGCCCACCTGCCCTGTGTGGTTGCTAAGCTCTGCAAGGCCTTGGAGAGACAGGATCTGGGCGAACCTCAGCGGTTACTATGGTAACACTGCACCCCAGCCTCTAGCGCAGTGGTTGAGGGATGCGCAGCCAATCAGAAGCTGCAGCCGTTCTCGGGACCTACTCCCTCCCTCTACGTGTGGGCGGGGGTCAGGAGGTGCAGGGAAGAGGCGGAGCGTGGGCCGCAGCGAGACCTGGCGCTGGCTGCTGCTTGATGCGGTGGCGGGACGCGCGGGGACATTTCCGGAGTATCCCTGCGAGTTCCTGCATGCCAGTGCGGGTTCCCTTTCCTCCCAGAAGGAGAGTCACCTGCATGAACCCGACCTTCGCGTGGGGTGCAGGAGCTTGCGGGGAATCCCGGGCTGCAGGCCGTCCTGTCACGTTTCTCTCGGGTCTGTGGGTTGGAGACGAGGTCTCGAGGCGCATCCCTCAAAACGGCTCACTCGGGGAATCTGGGGACTGGGGTCGCTTCTGTGGGACCCCAAAAGGCACTGTCCATGCATTTTCAGTCGAATAATCTGGGGTCCCTTCAGAGACTTGCAAGTTCAGGGTGGGCTGTTTGGGTAATCGGTCTGCTCACATTCACGTTGGGCGATAGGTGGCAGCCCCCAAAGTATCCCTGATAGTCGGGACTTGGACTCCGGAAGCGGGAAGCTGCGTATCTATGCAAACATGAGCACCCCCAGGTGTCAATACCTGGAGAAGAGCTGGTTGCAAACAGGTTCATTTTGTGCATGCTTAACCCATGTGTCTGACTGAGGGTGTGTGTGTGTGGCGGTGAATACAAGTGGACAGTCCCAATTTGGAATGTCTAAGGAGAATCCCCAAAGATCTTGTCTATTTTCTTCTCCCTTAGGATTTCCATTGCCTCCCTCCCACCATCTACTGTCACCAGAGTCCCCTCCTTGAAGGCAGGACTTCTCCGAATTGGGGCAATGTGAGAATCTGGAAAATGTACATGCGAGCGTTCAGCTCAAAACCCCGGGGTTTGTGTGGCTTGCAAGTCCAGGGCTTGGGTTCCCAGGTGGGCACATCTAGGAGGGTGAACCTGCGAATAGGCCTCTCTCCGGGGTCCAGCTCCGCATCTGCGAGCCTTCAGCCCAGGTGCGCGAGAGGGAGGTCCCGACTGTGCCGCGCAAAACCGAGTGCGGACACGAGGTGGCACCATAGCTGCAGCAGAGCCCGCCAGCCCGGGCCGCTCCAGATAAGAGTGTGCGGAAAGCGCGGCGGGGCTGAGACGCAACCAGGACGCGGGGAGGACGGACCAGCAGGACAGACCGACCGGGGGCCCGGCGGGCGGAGGGCAGCGCAGCGCAGCCACGTCCCCCCTGGATCCGCCGGCAGCCGGGCCCGGGGCTTTCGACATGCCCCCCAGGTGGGTCCTCGGGCTGGGGACCGGGAGGGACAGGGGACCCAGACAACCCCGGTCCTCGCGCGCTGGCCGCCTCGGGCGCATCCTTCGGCGTGGGCGTCCCAACGCGACTGGGTTTCGGAGCTCCGGGTGTCGCCTCTAGAGGACTCAGGACCACCGGGCCGCTGCTCTGCGCCGGGTTCACGGCGGGGTCAGCGGCCCGGGCCGGCTCTGCCCGCACATGGGCTGGAGAGGCGAGGGGAAGGGAAGGGGAGCTGGCGGGCGGGGCTGGCAGGGGCGCTGCCCTGGCACAGCTCGGCGCCTGGCAGTGGGACGGGTAGGGCGCGGGCTAGGAGCTGCCACCACCACAGGGAGGGAAGCCCGGCAGGGTTGCAGCCGCAGGTAACGGGCCGCGAGGCCCTGCGGGCCAGGCGGGGAACAGGGTCGGGCGGGCAAGCGGGCGAGCAGGGCAGCTCAGGGCTCGGCTCAGGCCCCGCGGCTGCCTGGCTGCCAAAATGGGGGGCAAGAGGAAAAGCTAGGAGACGAGGGAGTGGGGCTGGCGCGCCCCTCCCAGCCTGTCTGAAGTTGGGAAACTTTTCCCCAAGTTTGGGCGGCGGAGTTCCCGTGAAGAAGGGACCGAGGGGAGCTGGGCAGGGAGGCGCCGGGCCGTGAGTGCAGACCTAAGGCCGAGGCCGGGCTGGGACGCGGGTGGGGCGCAGGCCGGGGTCAGGGCCACAGCCGGCTGCGCGCTGTGCTCCGCCCGGGGCGCTGCCCCCTCCCTCCCCTGGGAGCTGCGTGGCTCCCCCCTCCCCCCCACCTGCTTCCTGCCTCAGCCTCCTGCCCCGATATAACGCCCTCCCCGCTCCGGGGCCCGGCCTTCGTGCTCTGCCCGCCACAGCAGCCGCTGCCTCCGCTCCCCGTGCCGCTGCAGCTGCCCGGGGCCCCAACTGAAGGCCTGACAGCCCCCGGTCAGGGCGGCGCCACGGCGGCCACGGTGCTCCCCTCCTCCGGGTCACTTCCCCCAACTGGGGCAACTTCTCCCGAGGCGGGAGGCGCTTTTCACTCGGCTCCTTTAGATCCCGCTTGGGCAAACTTCTCCGTCCTGAATGACTTTTCTTGAAGCGGACATTTTCCTCAAACCGGGTAACTGTCTCCTAAAGGGTCACTACGCCCTAACAGTTTTCTTCTTGGAAGCCCCCAGAACCCAGCCTGTGTGCCCAGAGCCTCCGGGTCTGGGGGTGCAGGCCAGCCTGGCCGCCTCTCCACCAGCCACTCTCCTGCTGCTGCTTCTGGTCGGGGCCGCCGGCCCAGGCTCCCACACTCAGAGGTCGCTGATCCTCCGCCAGTGCCCAGGCCGCCGTGCTCGATGCCTAGTTGAGGGGAAGGGGAAGTGGAGGGGAGAAGCGCCAGGCTAGTGGCCGGCAGTGAGGGCTCCATCCAGCTCTGAACCTGCTGGTGTGTGTCCCTGCAAGAGGTTGTGCTGGGCAGACGATGCTGGACACGATGGAGGCGCCCGGCCACTCGAGGCAGCTGCTGCTGCAGCTCAACAACCAGCGCACCAAGGGCTTCTTGTGCGACGTGATCATCGTGGTGCAGAACGCCCTCTTCCGCGCGCACAAGAACGTGCTGGCGGCCAGCAGCGCCTACCTCAAGTCCCTGGTGGTGCATGACAACCTGCTCAACCTGGACCATGACATGGTGAGCCCGGCTGTGTTCCGCCTGGTGCTGGACTTCATCTACACCGGCCGCCTGGCTGATGGCGCAGAGGCAGCGGCAGCGGCGGCCGTGGCTCCGGGGACCGAGCCGAGCCTGGGAGCCGTGCTGGCCGCCGCCAGCTACCTGCAGATCCCTGACCTCGTGGCGCTGTGCAAGAAGCGCCTCAAGCGTCATGGCAAGTATGCCACCTGCGGGGCGGCGGTGGCGGCGGCGGCGGCTATGCACCCTACGGGCGGCCAGGCCGTGGCCTGCGGGCCACCACGCCCGTCATCCAGGCCTGCTACTCGTCCCCAGCCGGGCCTCCGCCGCCTCCCAGTGCTGAGCCGCCGTCGGGCCCCGAGGCCTCAGTGAACACGCACTGCGCCGAGCTGTACGCCTCCGGCCCCGGCCCAGCCTCCGCCCTCTGCGCCGCGGAGCGCCGCTGCTCCCCGCTCTGTGGCCTGGACCTGTCCAAGAAAAGCCCGCCGGGTTCCGCACCTCCGGAGCGGCCGCTGGGCGAGCGGGAGCTGCCTCCGCGCCCAGACAGCCCTCCCAGCGCCGGCCCCGCAGCCTACAAGGAAACACCGCTCTCCCTGCCGCCGCTGCCTCCCTGCCCTTCCAGAAACTGGAGGAGGCCGTACCGCCTCCGGACCCGTTCCGTGGCGGCGGCGGCAGCCCGGGACCCGAGCCCCGGCCGGCCCTGACGGGCCCAGCCTTCTCTACCGCTGGATGAAGCACGAGCCAGGCCTGGGCACCTATGGCGACGAGCTGGGCCGGGACCGCGGCTCCCCAGGAGAGCGTTGCGAGGAGCGCGGCGGGGACCCGGCTGTTTCGCCTGGGGGACCCCCGCTCGGCCTGGCACCACCGCCGCGCTACCCGGGCAGCCTTGACGGGCCTGGAGCGGGCGGCGACGGCGACGACTACAAGAGCAGCAGCGAGGAGACAGGCAGCAGCGAGGACCCCAGCCCACCCGGCGGTCACCTCGAGGGCTACCCATGCCCGCACCTGGCTTACGGCGAGCCTGAGAGCTTCGGTGACAACCTGTATGTGTGCATTCCATGCGGCAAGGGCTTCCCCAGCTCGGAGCAGCTGAATGCGCACGTGGAGGCGCATGTGGAGGAGGAGGAGGCGCTGTATGGCAGGGCCGAGGCGGCTGAGGTAGCTGCCGGGGCCGCGGGCCTTGGGCCCCCTTTCGGAGCCGGAGGGGACAAGGTCCCTGGGGCTCCCGGAGGCCTGGGCGAGCTGCTGCGTCCATACCGCTGCGCGTCGTGCGACAAGAGCTACAAAGACCCGGCCACTCTGCGGCAGCACGAGAAGACGCACTGGCTGACCCGGCCCTATCCATGCACAATCTGCGGGAAGAAGTTCACACAGCGCGGGACCATGACGCGCCACATGCGCAGCCACCTGGGCCTCAAGCCTTCGCGTGCGACGCGTGTGGCATGCGCTTCACGCGCCAGTACCGTCTCACCGAGCACATGCGTATCCACTCAGGCGAGAAGCCTACGAGTGCCAGGTGTGCGGTGGCAAGTTCGCACAGCAACGCAACCTCATCAGCCACATGAAGATGCACGCTGTGGGTGGCGCAGCGGGCGCAGCCGGGGCGCTGGCGGCTGGGGGGGCTGCCCGGCGTTCCCGGCCCGGATGGCAAAGGCAAGCTCGATTTTCCGGGGTGTCTTTGCTGTGGCCCGCCTCACGGCTGAACAGCTGAGCCTAAAGCAGCAGGACAAGGCCGCCGCCGCCGAGCTGCTGGCGCAGACCACGCACTTCCTGCACGACCCCAAGGTGGCGCTCGAGAGCCTCTACCCGCTGGCTAAGTTCACCGCAGAGCTGGGCCTCAGCCCGGACAAGGCGGCAGAGGTGCTGAGCAGGGAGCGCACCTGGCCGCGGGACCCGACGGCCGGGACCATCGACCGTTTCTCCCCCACCTAGAGCGCCCTATCGCCGGTCCACCTCGTCACCGCCGCGTGGCCCCTGGCCCGCGCCCCAGGGAGCGGCCGGCGGCCGGCGGCGGCGGCAGCGAGCAGGCACAGCGCTCCCGGACAACTGTAGCAGCAGCCGCAGCGTCGCGCGTGGCGGCGGCCCCACCTCTGCTGGGCCTCACTGGCACTCACTGCTTGTGCCTTAGCCCGGGGTGGGGTTGAGGGGAAAACCCCGGGACGGGGTGGGATGGGGGAAGGGAGATTTATATTTTTGATATCAGCTTTGACCAAAGGAGACCCCGGCCCTTCTCCGCCTCTTCCTGTGGTTTGTTGGCTCCCTCCCCTCTGGCTCCGTGCTGCTTTTGGGGGGAGGGGTGTCACTGTTGGGGCGCTCCCAGCCCTACCTCCGGCCCTTGCGACCACACCCATTCTCACTGTGAATCTCCCCGCTGGGGTCGGAGCGTAGGGCAGAGTTGGGGAGTGGGGAGGGGATTGAGCCGGCCGGAGGGCCCCTGCCCCAGCTCCCACCCGCCCCGGGACTGATAATGTGAAGTTCCTCATTTTGCACAAGTGGCACTAACCCCAGGGCCAACCCTTCCCTCTTTCGAGTCAGGGGGCTGAGAGAGCCCTAGCCTACCTGGTCTCCCACTCCCGCGGTGTCCCCTCGTCCCTTCCCTGGGCCCGGACCATATTTATTGCATGCGCCCCGGGCAGCCCCACACCCCAAGCCCAGGCTAGGCTGGGCGGGAACGTGGTCTCTTTAGCTCCCTCCTCGTTTGTATACTTCCTACCTTGTACACAGGCTCTTTCAGAGCCGCTTCCATTTTCTATACTCGATCCAAACAGCAATAAAGCAGTAACCAAGGATCCTGGACCCTTTGGCTCTCTTCCGCCCTGCACTAGGACCTGGGTGGGAGCACCAGGGTGGTCGGAGGGACCAGACGGTGCCATTATGTAGTGCAGAGGCCTGGACCTTCTACCCACCCCAGTCTCAGATAAAGATCAGCAAGAGGTCAGGTGTGTTTCATAACTAAAAATTTATTGAGGAAACAAAACTAGTGCTGCAAATGGGACAGAAAGGAGAGATGGGGTCTCTGACCCACCCAGCCATCGGCCTTCATCCAGGGTAGAGGATTTCAAAGGAAGGGTCGGGGATTCTGTACCCCAAAGAGCCCAGTCTCCTGAGGCCCTGGGGGATTCAGACCCTCAAACCATTGGCCGTGGCTCTCCTATATAGTCCCTTGGCTTTCTGGCATAATCTTGGGCCTTGAGAGGGCACAGCTTTGCTCCCATCCTCTGGGCAGGCTATACAGTCAGACGGGGGGCTCTGGGGGATTCCCCACTGGTCTCATCAAAATTTACTCCCAGCTCTTCTCAAAGCCCAGTCTTCTCCTAAGTGGTCCTCATCCCTGTCCCTGGGTTGGGAGAATGCATTCCCAGGAGGAAGCCTCCAGAGTGAGGCTTTGAACATAGGTGCCAGCTAAAGAGGCAACAAAAAATTCAAAAGGCCAAAGGGCCCCTGTGTCAAGTTGTTTTAGGGCAAAGCTAGAAACAGTGCAAACTCCAGGCTAGCCAGTCCTCCTCCCAGGCATTAGCCTGCAAGTTTCTCAGAGCACAGGAGCCTGAGAAAGAAGGTCAGGAGTGGGAAAACTTTATTAGGTTCCTGCCAAAGGTACAGAGGAGGGATTCAAAATGAGAACCTCTATGGCAAGGAACTGAGGTGGAGAAATTAAGGGGACCAGGGAGGTGAGAGGGATCAATTAGAAAGGGAAAGAGGGTGATGGGGATGACTTGGGGGAGGGAGGTCATGGAGAGGGGAGGGAGAACTGAGAAAAGTGTGAGGAAATTTCTTACAGTGGGAACTAGAGCAAAAGGGAGGCCAAAGAGGGGAGAGTAAGCAGGAAAAGGCCACCCAGGAAGCATGGGCCTGAGACCAGATGTCCCTTCCCTCTAGACCCATGACCATCCAAGGGGAAAACAAGTGGCAAAGTGCTATGGACCCAGATTGGTAAGGACAGGAAGAAGAGCAGCAGGATGAGTGTGTGTTCGGTGGGAATGGGGTAGAAGAGGTGGGGACCTAGGGCTTCTACTTGGGACATCTTATCCAAAACCCAACTTGGGTCCATGGGGGAATCCAGGCCTCAGGGAGAGAAACACACCCGAGGCACTCTCTTCATGGTATGACCAAGCCTCTTGGACACATTCAGCACAGGGGTTCTAAAGATTAAAGGGACCTGTGATTTCACCTGCGTCTGATGGAAAACTCTAAGCCCCCTGCCCCATCTCCACCTGAGAAAGTGGCTGAGAATGCCTTCCCCCAGCCCTTGAACTAGAGAGGCGGAGGGGGAAAGACTGCATGGGCAGCCTCTCTGGCTTGCCACCTGCTGTCACTGCAGCCAGCCACCTCCCTACTAAATCTTGGCAGCCCAGGAGGGTCCCAGCAGCTTCTGCCCAGCTCTTGGGAGGGGCTCTTTGAGGAGCAGCTCCCCCACAGCACGGCTATGGCGTGGGTTGGAAGAGGATGATGGTTTATTGTCAGGGTGGACTGGTGGCTCAGGCACGTGGGCATCTTCCGTGCTACACTGGGTGCCTGGTGGCCTCTCAGGATTGGTTCCATGGGAGCGGGCCCTGGTGGGGCCTCCTCAGCCCACCTGGGCCCATGTGAGGAAGGCTGGGATGTCTCGCACAGGCACATTCCTTGTCAGCGCCTTCACACGCAGGTTCCGGTCATCCGTCAGCAGCACCACCTCCCGCAGTAGCCGGATAGGCTCCTCTGTTGGCACAAGAGAGCAGGACTTCACTGAGGGCAGAAGGCAGAGGCACTGGCTGCCTCTCCTCTCTAGAGGGGAATGAAGTGTTGGGGGGTGGGTCAAAGCCAGACATTTCTTGGCCCTTTCATAAATCCTTTCCCTCATGGAGATGATCAGCTGAGGGTGCCCCTCCCCTGCTGGCTTGGAGAGGGCCATGTCCGGCTGGGCTGGCCTTCTGCTTTGGACTCCTGCCTCCTATGGAGGGCTGTGCTGCCTCATGTCCTGAGAGCTGCCTAAACACGGGCCTCCACACACTCCCTCTCTCCTAGTACTCTGAACTACATGGCTGGTCCTGGGCTCATAATACTCCTCTTACCACATATCTTCTCCCTCCAAGGCAAGCAGCTCGATGCTTTAGGTATTAAGAGGTAGAAAGTGAAAGAATACAGAGCAGCTACCAGATGTGAGAAGTGGGGTTAGCTCAAGGGAGTTCTGAGGGGATGAGAGCAAAGTCCTTGGCAGAGCCATACCAGGTGGTCCTGAGGCTAGAGCTAAATGATTTCCTCTACTAAATAAAAGTAATCCATGGAGAACAGCTCTAACAGCACAGAAGAGGAAAGAGAAAAGGTAAAGTTCGACTCATCCTCCCAGTTCTCTCCCTTCCTGTGTCTCTGCCTTTATCCAGGTGGTAGATCTGTGTATGCTTCCAGATGTCTTTATGCACATTTACAAGTGTATACACTTTTTTTTAACCCTATAACATTATAGTCATACTAGCCACACTTACTTTAGAATTTAAACTGAGACCAAGCACTCACACGAGTGATCTCCTGACCCCTGGTAAAGCCTCTCAGGTGACAAGTCCACTCCTCAGTCTCAGGCTGAGAATTTCCTGACGGTGGTCTGGCAGACAGCGAGGCACAGGGAACGTCCTTTGGGGCTTACTGACAGGGCGCTGGCTGGGCTGGGGGATTGCAAATGTCCATGTCGGATCTGAGCAGTTTCAGGCTTGCCAGCTATAGGCAGGGGGCTGAGAATTGGCTGTCAGCCTTGGAGGAGTTTGAGGGAAGAGAAAGGGAGAGGCTTATGGAGTTGATGGTGGTGAGAGAAGGGGAAAGGTAGAGGAGGGTGTGATTGGGAGGTGAGGGGCTGTGGTGGGTAGGGAAGGAGAGGAAGGTGGCCATGGATAAAGGGGTACTCTGAGATTGCTACTCAACTGCCTGGGTCTGGCCCCTCTGGAGTGTGTGAGTTTATGGTGGGGTGGTGTCATGTGGTACTGTGTGGGCTCCCAGCTGGCTATCTCGGTCTGTCCACAGCCCTGCCAGTCCTGCCCTGGGACTCAGACCAGGAGAGGCCCAGGCTTTAGGTCAGCCAACCAAGGCCCAACACTGCTGGCAGGGGTCTGCAGGGGTTTCTGTGGATACTTTGAGACATTTTTAACAATAAAACATCCTCTGTTTTGATACTGGTAACTTCACTTTGTTAGAAACCAGAGACTGTCATCTTGTCAGGCCCCATCCGCTATAATCCACATGATTTTAAAATTCAACATCGTTTACACATAAACATTTGGTGACAGTTTCTCTGTGAATCTGACAAGTTAATCTGCTAAGAATTCACACTGACAAATGGGGTTTGATTACACCAGCCGTTGCTGATGTAATTCTGATAGGGGCGGTCCCCAGGATGGCAATGGGTTCCTGTAGGCTGTTTGGGGCAAAGCGGGGGTAGGGTGGGGAGACTAGTAGGGCCAAAGCCAAAATGTGTCTAAGAAAGAAACAGCTCTGAGGCTGGGTGGGGCCAAAGCAGTATCTGAACCATACTTCCCAACAAGGCCTTCGGCACTCTTGCCTACTCTCCCCTCGGAAGGTGCCCCTCGGAAGCTGCCCCTCGGAAGCTGCCTGGGAGCAGAGCCCAAACTCCTCTGTTTGGCCCAGCCAGGACTCCTTTTTTACCACTTGAATGCTCCAGATACGGCCCTAAGGGACAGTACAAGCAAGCCGCATGGCAGGACGGGTCTGAAGAGCAGCAGTTGTGGACTCTACTACCCCTAGTACAGAGAGTGAGGCAGGAGTGAGGGGCTGCCAGGGAGCAGGTGGGAGCAGCACACAAGGGAGAAATCCCCAGACCAGCCTGGAAGCCAGGGCTAGGAAAATGAGCTGAGGAAATGGGTGACAATGACTAAAAGAAAATGACAGACTACATAAATGTAGACAGAAACCAAATGGTGAGAATTATCAGCTCTGCAGACAACGTTGAGCTAGGTCCTAGGAATTCCTTCCAAAAGAAGAAATGTGAGATTCCTGGGAGCCAGGAGCAAAAAACACCTGAGCCTCACTGACTGAGGGGCTGTGCAGGAAAGTTCTGGTTGAGTGAGGTGCTAAAGTACCTGGAAGAGAGCCCCAGGGTGGGCCTGTGGCCCAAATATAGGATTCTGCTCACTAAAAAGGCCTTGAAAACTGGGCTGAGGGTTCAGTCCTTAAACTCTCACTTGCCTCCAATACCATCCAGCCTGCAAAGTGCTACATACAGCTCATGACCATAGGAACAGGAAGAAAAGACCCACTGCTTGCTGGGGAGGTACCTTCACCCCTAGCCCGATACAGGGTAAATATCAGGGATGAACTAAGAGGGTGAGTATGGCCCAGAATAGGGAGGTGGGCTCCAGGGACCACTTGGGACTGTCCTCTCAGAGCTGTAGGCTAGGCTCAGGAGACCATGGCCAGAATAAGCTACACTGAATCATAAAGACATTCTTGCTGTCAGAGAACTCACTGAGGACCCAAGAAAGGAAATGGATGTACGCTGAGTGGGGAAGCTCACTGCCTGGAGCCTGGCTTCCTGGGCTAGGCCCATCCCTAGTTGGCCCAGGGTCCACTCGACATTCTTTGGGAGTAGGGGAGCTGTGACAGGGGAATCTGACTTCCAGGAGGTCAGGAAACTAGGCTGGCCTCAGGCCTGCAATCAGGCGTGATCCCCCAAGTCCTCATATTTCCTTAGGGCTGAGGATGGTAGGACAAGGTAAGGCTGAGGATGGATGATCTTGAGGCAGAGGCAAAGCTGTACCTTTGTTGGTGGGCATGAAGTCCTTAGCCTTGTCTTTGCAGTAGTGGAGGCAGCAGGAGAGGATCAGGTCATCGTTGTTACCCTAGAGGAAGACAGTGTGAGAGGTGCTATTGGGCAGAAGGGGCACCATGTGGAGGAGGCACAGGTATACTTTGTTTCTGGGGTCTTGGGCAGGGTCACATCCCAGAGTCCCTCCCATACACAGCTGGCCCTGCTTAGCCAAGTCTGGCTGTCTTAAGAGTGATCTATGGGACAGGGAACTTCCACTCCTGGGCCTTGATGGTGGCAGCTCACATTCAGCATTCCAGGAGTGACCTTCCTTTAGCCCCTCCCTCCTGGAGACCCTGTTCTGAAGGCTGGCTGTGGGTACTTTCTGCTGGGGGTCTCACCAGCTGGCCAGTGATGTCCTCACTGCGGAAGGCGATGGATTCGAGTTCGTTGCCACGGCTGGTCAGGGCTCGTAGACAAGTGTCCCGACTCTCGAATCGCCGCTCAAGGAACTCGATGGACTTTCGGGCCTTTTCTTGTACCACACGGGCATAGCCCCCGCCCGGTGGTCTGTCTCCTGCCCCTTGGCCAGGCCATCCAGCTCATTGATCACTGATGAGACACAGTCCCATAAGGTATCAGTCTCAGCAATCAGCAATTGTGTCTTCACCCTAGGCCTTGCTTTTCCAGCCAGCCCTTTGCCAGACCACAGAATCCGTCCTGCCCACAAGAGTCTTCCAGTGAAAGAAGGGGACCTTAGGGAGCAGGAAGTACCCCAGACTTTTCATAATGTTCTCTCTTCTTTCTGCCTCTTCCTCCAGGCCCTGTCTTCCTCCTGGGAGGAACTTACAGAGATTTTTCTGGAGCTGCTGTATTAAGAGGAAGAAACCTGGCCTCTCTAGCACATTCCTTAGTTATAGGATCAAACTGAAAGGGTCCCTCAGGAAAGGCAAGGGTATGTAGCAGCTGAAGGGAAAGAGGCACTCTGCCTTATCCACTTGGGTCCCCAACCACAGCAGTCCAAGATGGACAAAGTTCTACACCCCATACCCTGGCAGAGGGCAGAGAGGTCATCAAGTGGGAAGTAGCAGTCACAGTCTCATTTGCAAGAGCCCTGGTATTCCCTAAAACCACGTCCTTGGCACATCTACCTCCTATGATACTGTGAGCGTGCGTGCGTGCGTGCGTGTGTGTGTGTATGTGTGTGTGTGTGTGTATGCCTGCCTGTCTGCCTGCCTATGTGTCTGGGACATGGCTTCATTTCTGGTGAAGATTCTTTCCAAAATTCCAGCCAAAAGCCTGAGGTCAAGTGGGAAATATGCACTCCTTGGGGGCTCCGGGAGAGTTTGGGGTCTGAGGCCTCTCCTCAGTGCAATGATTCATGGCTTGGGGAATCGGCATGAGCATGCTGTTCCATGGCGAGCCTGGCACTCACTGTCTGGGTATTCAGAGACACTTTCTGGAAAGGGCCCATATGGAATAAACAGACAGACAGACAGACAGACAGACACACGCACGCACGCACACATACACACAATGCCCATGCTTTCACCAACCTCAGGCTACAGTGTCCACACAATGTATGGTTGAGGTTGGGGAGTAGTGGTAGATGGGTATATGGTACAGCAAACAGAACATCAAACAGAAAACTGGTATTCCATCCCCAAATCTGCTTTCCTGCTTCCAAACTAAACAGGCTTCAAAGGAGAAGCTTGTTTGTGCTTCTGCACCAGGCGGGGCTTCTCAGTGCTGGGGTCAGGACTAAGGAGCATGAAGCAGGTTAAAGAGCACAAGAAACAAGCAGTGAACGCTGTCCACTTAACCCTTCGTGCTCTGGACACAGGGCAGGAGTCTACTGAAGAAGGCTCACTAAACAGGAGCCCCTGAGAGTCCAAGGCCCTGCCCAGCTGAAGAAGGTTCAGAGTCTGCTCTAAACTGCTTTAACAGAGTTGTCATTTCCCAACGCCCTTGGGGGTCATCTAATTATTCGGCATGTATCCTCTGGGTTTTCTCATATATTTGCTTCCTCCCCACCAAATCTGGCTTTCTCCATTGAACCATAAGCTCCTCAAGACCGAGAACTGCAGCTCTACCTTTTACTGGCTCCCGCAGGAACAAAGAGACTGTGTACACAGAACAGGTACAATCTGTGCTGGTGATCAAGACTACTACTAGCATGAGCTGGTGATTGAGGCTCCTTCTAAGTCTTAGGGGCCTCCTGAGATGTCAATTCTCTCAGTTATACCATTTCCTAACCATCTAGCAAAAAAGTGACTAATTCACTTTCTTCCCCCTGAAAATATTCTGGGTAGGAAAGCACAGACAAATTATCTTGAAAGCTGTTCCATCCCAGGGCCCAGGGAGGGGAGAGAAGTTAAACAACTTGATGGCCTTGCTGCTCTGCCTTGGGGAGAAAAGCTGCTTTACTTTTGAAGAACAGAAAATCTTCCTTTACGTCTAAGAGCCTGGGTTTAAGAGGTTCTGGCCAGGCCACATGGGGAGGGGGAAGGAAGACAGGGAGGGTGGAGGCGGGACGAGGGCTGCTTCAGTGCCAACATTCTCAGGTGGTGCTAACGCGTTTCCCACAACCCCCCAGGGTTCTATAGCCTCTGCAGGGGCGGATGTTTCCTGCCCTTTGTTTCCACCCTCATCTGGCACTAAGACACTTGGGACTGGGAGGGAAGGCCCAATGGAACATCTTGGCATGGATGTCAGAGGTGGCTTGGCAGGCAGACTGCCAGTCTGGCTGCTTTTCCAGAGGACAGGGCTCCCGAACTTGCTCCAAGTGGCTGCTGAGAAGGGACATTTAAACGTCTGGGCTTCTCAATCATCTCCCAGACTCTCTCCCTCCACAGGCTAGCCCTAAGCTTTATTAGCTGAATCAGCCAGATTAGACGGAAGCCCAAAGCCCATCCTGAGGGTGACCTACCACAGAGCTCTAAGAGCCAAGGGTACCTAGACAGGTCCCTGGAGACAGCTCAGCTGGGCTCCTCTGGCCTGAGGGTGGAAGCAAACTAGCTGGGTCCTGAGATGCTGACCCTGTACCAGCACCAATGACCAGACAGTGGTAAGGGCCCAAGTGGCAGGAATCCACAGGCATGAGCCAAGGGTTTGCTCTGGAGGATTTCTGTCAGCCTGGCCTTAGGGTGACATTGGCCAGAAGAATGCTACCTCGAACCAACAGAATGATCATGAAAAGCTACAAGACAATCAGACCAAAGGCATCTAACCACTTCAAAATCCTCCCAGCCTCCCTGCCAGACCACCCAGCAGAACTGCCGTTATCTGCCAGGGCTGAGTGTTTACCAATAACGGGAACCAGCTTTGCTGTTTTACTGCAAGCTTTATAAGGATAAAAACAAGGGCTGGGCTCATGCAGCCTCTGGTTGCTGGGACACAGGAGTCCATTTGCTCAAGCAGTTTAAGCCATGGATCAGCCATAATAATTTGAACTGCTTTGATTATTAAACAATTTTCTTTGCCCCAAACATTCCCTACTTCCCTGCAAATCCTGTCTTACACACATAGCAGGGCTCTGCCTGCTTAGCCCCCGGCTGAAGACATGTGCACAGAGGGGGCTGCTGTGCACGTGCAGGACTGCTCTGGCCTGACTCACCGATGAGGGCACCACCAGGATGTACTTCCTGCTCTCCAGCAGCCGTGCCAGACTGGCCAGGTGGTCAATGAAGCCGTTGGTGTCTGGTACAAGGAACAAAGGTCTGATCTCGAGCTCCATCTGCCTCATCTGACTCTGGTCCTCCAGGACAGCCTGCAGGGACACAGAATGGTGAGTGAGCCAGAGAGTGAGCAGGCAAGTGGCTGGGTGAGCCAGGGCCCTGACTCCACAGTGTGTCAGCATCCTGCACCCCCCCCCCCCGCCTCTTCCCCCTCCAGAGGAACGACTAGCCCATCAGGCCTGAGGGACAGGCCCAAAGGCTGGGCAAAGCTCTGCAATAAAAATCAACATAGACCAAATGGCCCAGGGAATGGGGTGTGACTAAAACCCCCGCCTAAGACTGAGAAAGGATCTGATGGCATTAAAAATAACAGATCTCTGAAAGTAAGACCTCGGGCTAAAAATCTACAAGGGTGAGTTAGCTTCCTTGAATACGAAAGTGGTTATACATATATTATCTAGGAAGCAAGCATATAGAGGGATACTTCTCAATATGGACATTACACACACACACACACACACACACACACACACACACACACACACACACACACACACACACACCCCCCCAACAGAATTTGTATTTCAATTTACCTGTGTAGTTAAAAAAAGTTAGACTTAAAGGCTATACAAAAAAGCAATGCTGACAACTAATAATTAACACTGAAGTCTCCTACAGCAGCAAGAGTCCACTGGTGTGATGCATTAGGACTCAATTCTCATGTTTGCAAAGAGCAATACCTACACTAATCAGAACCTTTGCCCAACCCCCACCATCACAGTGTTTCCTCAATTTTAGTCTTTTGTGTTCTCCTTGCACTTCTCTGCCACAACTCTATGTAATCTGTACTATTATTTACTTAATGTTGTTCTTTAAACTGACTTTAAGTCAACTAATTTTTTGCTTAGCTTCTTCTTAAGCAATGACATCCATGGTATCAAGGGTTTAACAGTCAAGTCATATATTTACTAATGCAAGCTAAGCTTCAATAAAAAAAATCAAAGTGACTTCTATGCATCACTAAAACTCTATCTCATGTAGCACCAGTGGTCTGTGCACCACACCTTGTAAAGTGTGCAGCCTGTTAAGTCTAGTGCTCGTCGGTCTTATGGCTGTTCACATCTTTTAGGGAAGCTTTATGCGCATCTGAGAAAGCCCAATTTTCTCCAGTCTGATAGAGCTTTATGTTTGGCAGTGGCTTGGGCATGCCTGTCACTACAGAGCAAGGTCACTATTGTGCTGCTTCCTCTTCTGGGGGTCATGGACAAGAAACAAACTGCTTTACTGGCATCTGCCCATATAGCATGCTCCCAGTGTAGGGAGCTGGAGGGCACTGACATAAACTTTGCAAGGGCCAGGCGAGCAGGTCCCAGGCCTGTCACGCCCTCTTATGGCATTCTACCAACTTGCAGGGACACAGACACAGGCATGGGGCGGGAAGAGTAGATGTGCGTGCCAAGTGAGATGGGGCCCACAGTGCTGGGCCCTGGCCACTAACAGTCAGTGAGGAAGGTGCTCAGGTTTCACTGGCAATGACAGTAAAACTGAAAGGGCATGCCTTTGAATGCTGGGGGTGGCTTCTTCTCTGTGACCTGCTGGGGACCTCTCCCTATGAGTAAGCCACTGCCACTGCCACCACAGCTGGTGGAAGGCACAAGCCACAGGACGCTGGCAAGCATGAGAAATGCAGCGGAGAGGCCTAGTCTGCTGGTCTTCCTATTGCTCTCATCTCATTTAGGGAAAATGCTACCACTGCTGGCCACCTTCCCAGGGACCTGGGTCACTGTCCCTCCCCATGGGGCTGCCAACTAGAGCATGACACACATTCCACCAAACTCAGCTTGGGTATTTCAAAAAATTATTTTTTATTGAGCTATAATTAACATATAACACTGTATAATAGTATGGGCATTTTGTAAGAACAGGACATGGTCTCCACTGAGGTTCAGTTAATAGCTACTATTTCTCTTTATACCGAAGGAACATCAGCATTTCTGTTCCTCAGTTTCCCAGCTCTCGATGCTCTCTATCCAGCTTTTCCACTGCCAAAAATGTTTTCCTTGTATCACAGGCCCCCAAACCTCTTTTTCGGTGAGAGGAGTCAGAAGCACTGGCACTGGTGTGGGAGGGACGGGGGGGCCTGCGCACTGCATCCACACCACTGCCACTGGCCCTTCCACACCGTACTTTTCCTGCCTCTAGCCGGTTATGACTGAGGAAGTGGAACTAGGTGCCACTTTTGACCCTGTGAGAACAAGCTCTTAAGACCTCACACCATCCTACCTCCAGTGCTGACAGCAGGCAGGAGGGCCTTTGAGTCAGGTGGCCAAGGGAGACCTGGAGCCCTACTTGTGTGTTCTGATGACAGGACAGAAGAAAAATTTAGGAGCAGGGTCCAGAGAAACTCTGAGTTCCTTAAGCTCTGGCTCAGAGCCAGAAAGGTGAACAGAGGCCATAGCTTCTTAGGAAGGTGGCAGCCTTGTTGGTTCCCCAGGGGTGGGGTGGGGGTCAAGCTATATGAGGGTAGTCAGAGCTGTGCTGCCATCATCCGGTCCCAGGGACACCCACAGACAACTTCCCTTAACCTGGCTCTGCCTAGTGAGTCACCATGCAACTGCTTCCTGTTACCAATATGCCCTCACGGAATCTCAGATTAAATGAAGCTGTTCCCTCTTCTCCTGGGGTATCAGTGGGCTTCTGAGGTGGGGGTCACACCTAGGTCATGAGACTGGCCCAGTGCCCTTCAAAAGAATGGCAGACTGAGGAAGGATGGGGAGTCTGCAGGCTCTTTTCTGTGGGTGTCTGTGTTTCCGGCACTCTCTAAGTGGCGCTGTGTGTGTGTGTGTGTGTGTGTGTGTGTGTGTGTGTGTGTTTTAGCATTTGCCCTCCAACTTTTCCAGATTTTACCCGTCAGATTCCTGGCAGCTGTGCACGCGCCTGTGCCGGCCGTCACGTCCCATTCCGATCTCTGGGTCGCACGGTGAGAGAAGGACACAGGATGCGCAGGGAGTGAAAAAGTGATGTCGGTGGGGAGAGTGCCAAGTCCCCACTCACAGCCATGGGATGCTTGGGGAGAAGGGGAAGCATGCTGCTGTGGAGTTCAGAGGCCGGTAGTGAGATTTATTTTTGTTTGTATGAGTAAAAAGCTGCAGAAGCCTCTGGTGGGGGTGAGGGGGTGCAACTGGAATGCTGTGATTCAGACAGACTGGCCCTGGCCTGGAATCAAGTGTGTTGACCCGGAAAGAGCGTTCCATAGGAACCCTTTTCACCGCAGCTAAGACTGGACCACAGTAGTCCTAGGACAGTGAACTGGGAAACCAAGGAAAGTGTGGACACTTTGAATCAGTTCAGTGGCAATATAGTCCAAGTTGTCATAAAGTATGGAAGAGAGAAAGAACTTAATTGTTTCTGGAAGATGCTAAGTAACCAACTGTCTCTGAAGTATGGGAGCATCCTTGAGCAAGCTGGTGGGGTACTGAGAAAGAGATAATTCATATCTGAAGAGGAAACTAACAGCTTCAGGTCCCCAGGGGGGGCTCTTTCACAGGTTAAATTCCTTCTTCTAGACAGTGGGGGTAATTTGGGGATGCTAACCCACTGAAAATTGAGATACTGATAATTACAAATAAAAATAATGTAATTAGCTAAAACAGGAGTTATAGAGTTCCACAGGGAGTATGGCTGCTTCCTTCCCCTACAGGGTAATGGAATCATTTATCCTTGGGCCTCTCTGGCCAGAGTGATGTCTTCATCAGAAATGAGTTTTGTTAACACAGAAAATTTCCATGCTCACTTCGTATGTGAAGGTATCTAGCAAAGTGCCTGATACACATATTAGTAACTTAAATGTCAGCTCCCGTTCATCCTGCCCAGCTCCATTTCTTGTCTACTATATATCCAGGAAGGTAAATATCTGGAGAAAACAGGGAGCAGAGCTGGAGATGAGGAGCAGCAAGGCAGAGGATTGTTGATTTCCATTATAAAACTTGTGGTACTCTTGTTGTTTTAAATATGTGGAGATATTTTTTAAAAATGAAGAATGAAAATGGAAATGAAATAAAAAATAGGAATAGTTGATAAGATAACCACCAACAGTATAGGAAGCAGTTCCTTCTTGAGCCACAGAAACCAAAGGGAGCAGATGCTGCATTTGCTATAGAAGCAGGTGGAACCACTAGCCTTCTCTGGAAGTGATGAAGTTAGCACCTTCATTTGGGTGGGTTGCCCATGGGAAAGTTTCTGCTTAGGATCCCTTTTCTGGATGTCTAAAGTCAGTACAACGGAGCTTAACATATACTTGCTTTCTTTTTAAAAGTTATAAGTACAATAACTTGCTTGCTACTGTGTTTTATGAAGATCGATCTTATTTTCAAACTAGACTTTAAGGAGCTCAAAAAGAACTGCCATTTCTTGTAGTTTCTTTTACAATACTGAGCATAGAGTCTGATATAGGAGCTCAATCAGCTAAATCACAGAATCTCAAGATTGAAGGGAAGTTTAAAAATAATTTGATGGACTTTTATTCGATAATTATTGTTCTGACAATGCCCAAGAAGTGTGCCCTTTCCTGATGGAGAGGGAGTGGCAGGGCTAAGTGGCAGGACATCTCTGAACTTGCTCCAAACAGCAGCCTCAGGGTGTTCTGCCAATGGCCTGACCGTTTTGTAAGAGAACAGGACCCTGTGCAAGCTGTTAGAGTGAGGGAGGTGAGAGAGGCTGTAGCAAACCAGAGGCCCAGTGGCACAGTTTGCAGAGAAGCGGGAATAGGCTCTGGAATGGGTTTGAGCAGGGAGGGCGGTTGCCTGGCTCCACAGGCTGATGTGCTGCTTTTCTGCCCTGGCGTGAACGTGCCCCTGCCCTGGTAGCATGCTGGCTCCCACTCTGCCTCCGACAGCTAGGAGCCAGGGCTGAGTGTCTGCCTTCCGCTAGCTTCCATACAGGTGTGGGGAGTTCTGTGCATGCCCCATTGTTCCACAGTGCGCAATCCCCGTCCCCCCCCCCCCCCCCGCAGCTGGGTGGCAGCTTGAATGGGCTGCAGTTATATTTAGAGTGGAACTCCTAGGGCCACCACAAAGGAGTGACTGCATCTTCAGGAGGGTGGGTGGGCGGGAAGAGGACAGGGGAGGAAGCTATTTTCAGAACACATGTCATTGCTGGCTACAGAGTAAGACTGCGGCCATAAGGCAGAGGGAAACAATAGCTGTGGCCAGAGGAAGAGCCTGTTATGTTTCAGGTGGGATGTTTGCAACTGCTCAGGAAACCTGACCCCGCCCGACAGCAGCACAAATCACAGTAAAGCCTCATGGAGGCAGAGAGGAGGCGGGGGATTCACAGTACTAGTATGAGGTGCCAAGAGGCCATGCCTCATGCCTTGGGGAGGATTTTCAGTGACTGCTTTGCCCTGGGGGCCTGGTTAGGAATGAAACACTTCTGACCAACTTCCCAGACAAACCCTGTACCCTGCTGTGGTCTCTGGACATCTCCCAAGGATGGCAATGGCAATGAAAAGAACTGAGGTGGAAAGCAGCAAGGTGGGCAGAGCCAATCCAATATGAAGACAGCTGTCTCAGGCAACAGGCAAAGCCTAGGCTGAGCTGGAGAGTGTGGCCTCAAAGCCCCGGGTGGGCGGACTTGGTCCCCCAGCATCCAGGGGACTGCTTAAGAGCTGGGCCTCCAGCTGCACAGACCTTGAGAGCTGCCCACACCCTTTTTCTGAACTCCAGTCGGCCCCACTCACCAGCCTCTGTGCAACGCCGGAAGCAAGGAAGGAGAGGCTGTAGAGGGAGGCCAGGCTTTACCCCCCACAGCCCCACAGATAAGCTTGGGCGCAAGGGTCTAGGTGCGAGCAGGGAAGTGGGGTGTGGCCACAGCCCCAAATCTTAGTTGGACTTTACAGCCATCGTGGGGGCCAGGAGGATTTTTTTTCAGTCCTATCTTCATATCCCCCTCCCCAAATGTGTGGTTCCTGTTTTGCTGCATCTGTAAAAGGCACTGGGAGCTGGGGACTTGCCTTACACCTCTCAGTTAACACCCCTGGAGACTGATGGAGTTCAGAGCAGTGTAATTTACAGCCCATCTCTCCGATCTTAATTCACTCGATGTTCTTCTCTTCCTTATTGTATTAGTGTGACCCAGGTACCTGCCAACAATAATGGCCTCTCTAGCTAGGAGCCTCTCCCCACTCCCAGGACAATTTATACCTTTTCCTTGGGATTTTCCCCCCTTAAATTAAACAAAAAGAGGAAAAATAAGAAAAGGTTAACATGGGTTTGGAGCGCTGCAGCCCCGTGGTTCTGGGCAGAGAGCCAATGGCCCGAGGGCACACACATGTGTGTGCTCTCCCAGAAGGGCCTTCACCGGCCCTGTTTTACAGCCACCTCGGCACAGACTCCAGGGTTCACGCATATGGCCAGACAGATGTGTCTGGCTTACGTTCAAGGCTGGAAAATGAAGAATTATGGAAGTGAAGGGCCCCGGGCATTAAAGGGGGGGGAGGGAAAGGGGGAATTTTTCCTCTGCTGAGAAATCCTCCTGTGGCTGTGAGGCTGGAGGAAGAAGGCTGACAGGAGGCAGGGCTGCCAGGAGCAGTTCATGTGGGGCCTATTCTTAAAGGGGCCACAGCAACCCAAGCCATAGCCAATCTACAGTAGGCTTTTGGTGCCTGGACCTGAGCAGCCTGCTCTAAAGGAGGTGATGGGGAGAACAGGCTTCCAGACAGGCGCTGCCACCAGCACTGGAAGTAAGTCTCATATAAGATGTCCTATTTGTAACATACTGCTTGTTCATAGAGATGCCAAGCTGAACATGGCACTCTAGATGAGGCCATGTCTCTGTGGCACATGCTCCCGTAGCATCCTGTCCTTGCTTTTTGTAATTGTGCTCACTCACACTTCAAATCACTGGGTTTTCCACTCTACTGTACACTCTGGGGCTTTTCTGTTCACTCCCGTGTCCCCTGACTATCAGCATAGAAGATGCTTGCCACACTTACCAAACTGAGCTGAAGACAGGGTACCTGATTCCAGTTCACAGTACAGTCGGGAAACAAGTCCAGAAATAAGTGTAATATGAGGTGTGATATAAGTTTCACATACGAAGTATAGATCAGTGCCACGGAACACTGAGCTGAGAGAGATGAACTCCTGCAGGGAATCAAGGAAGCTCACTGGGGAGATGAAAGTCTCATCTGGGGATTGAAGGACGAATAGAATTTCAACAGGTAACAGGAAATGTGTAGCAGAAAAAAAGGTACTTTGGTTTTAGGGAATAGTATGAACAAAGACCTGAGAATGGAAAAGGACAGAGCACGTGTAGGGGCAGTGAGCAGAAAGGAAGGGTAGTACTGACCAGGCAGGAGGGCCTTGGTCTGAACAGGCACTTTATAGACACTGTCTTTCTGAGGTAAGAGGTAAGTGCTGTTACAACTTTCATTTTACAAATGAGGAAAGGGCCTCAAAGAAGTTAAATAATTTGCCCAATGTCATATAGCTAGTAAGAGATCATGGGGTATGGGAGAAGAGGTTGGGAACACAAGAGAAAGCCTTGAATGCCATAAGGAATTAGACTTTATTATGTTATACAAGCAAAGGCACTGAAGATTTGACTAGGGGAACAGCTTTCTGGGAAGAGAGTGATGAAAACATGTAAGATGCATTGGACGCAGTGAGCCTGCATGCACATTGTATATTGCACAATTCCAGGAGGTTCCATTCACAGACAATAAGGTAAACAACATCTCCCTGGAGTTGTGCAGAGGCCTCGACTGCTATAATCCAAGTCGATACCTGGGACTAGAATAGCAGTAGTGGCAATGGGAATAGAGAAGAGAGAAGAGAATATATGAGTGAACAGATAGGTTTGATAAAAAAATTAGACCTGAGGGGTTTAAAGCCAGTGAGGATTTAAGGTGATGCCTTAGTTGCTACTACCTATTAAGTCACAAAATACCTGCTGAGTGCCAACTCCGTGCACTAAGACTAAGAAGTAACAGAATGGAAGGAGGAGACCAAGAAAAGAATGGTGGTGAGGTAACCTAGGTCAATACTGACAGAAGACAAGGGTCCACTTGTGCTAAAGTGAGGCTGGATGCAGGTGGCTCAGGGTCCAAAGCTATGGGGAAGTCGATGATAATAGGAACTGAGACCTGATAAAGATAAGTACTTGGTGACTTCTAACGCACAGGTTCTCTAATTGCTGGGTTGAAAGTTAATAAGTGAAGATGGTGAATGTAGACAGAACTTTTGGGAAGACTGATGGGAAGGAAAAAGGATCTACTGGACAGAAGAAAGACGGTGTGAGGATGAAGCTGATCTGTGGGCCACAACAGAGAGTTGCACACACAGACCATAGAAGGGCTGAGGAGGTAGCCACACCACAGCTGACACTGGTAGAGGTACTGCACGTTTGATTACGGCATGTGGGGGGAGCATGGATATGTCTAAAGAATGATGAATCCCAACTGGTGTTCATTCCCTTCCCAGGGCAAGGACCAGGCTGATGGGTGATTAGTTGATATCGGACCACACCAACCATTTATGGAGCACATGCTGTGTGCCACGCACTGTGCTAAGGGCTTTATATGAGGCAGCTTCTGCAAGCCTCACAGCAATTCTAAGAGGTAGGTGCTGTTACCACTTTCATTTTACAGATGAGGACTCAGCCTCTGAGAAATCAAACAATTTGCCCAAAGTCACAAAACTAGTAAGTGGTGGAGTGCAGACTGTGATCAAGTCTGCCTGACCACATGCACTGAGGCCTCTCAAAGGTGAGGGGTGGCTGAAGAGAGAGTTGAAATCAGACATGATGCTTCTCTATGCATACAGTTACATGGGGAAGCATGACTGGCTCTTCCCTGTCTGCCCTGAGCCCTAGATAAAAGCGAGTGAGCTTACAAGTGCAAGAGGGCATACCTGGGAGAGGCATAAAGAAAAACTTGCTGGAAGTGGAGGTATGGGTCCATGAGAGGGCTGATGGTGGAGGAATCCTTGTGTAGAGGTCAAGCAGTTTCTTTTTGGGAGGGTTTAGAGTGTCCTGCAGAGGGGATCAGCCATCAAACTGGGAATCCAGATAAACAGACTGTGGCCTTGACATCTTCCCCACTGAGGACAGGTGTTCTCAACAGAGAATCCCTGGCCTCTATGGGAGTGTCTGAATAAGGTTCTGGGAAACTCTGAAACTCCTGAAATCATGTGGTTTATATTCAAAGATCATTGTGGGGGAAGAAGCTTTTATTGGATTCTCTGAGAAGAACGTACCTCTGCTTTGGAGCCTGGGAGGAGGAAGCCTCCAGACACTAAATGTGCTACCAGAATTTAGTGATGGAGAAAGAAAACAAGGGGGTGGAATCAGACAGGACACTGTAGGACTCTTCCTGAGATGGTCCTGCTCATCCCCATTCTCTGCTCACATTCCCCTCATGCCCTGTGTATAGCACCACCTTCATGAGAACCACCCTCCCCAGGTAGGCCCCACCTGAATCTTTTCTTGTCGACGTTGCTGCTCAGCTATCTTCCTGGCCAGAGCCAGCTTCTTGGCCCGAAGCTCCCTGATGTCATCCTCGCCCCCACTGCCATCAGCCTCTGAATCTTCTTCAAAATCTTCAATCACCACGTCTTCTTCCTTTGGGTTGTAGAGCAGGCCAGGAAAGAAAGGAGACTGTGAGCCCACAGCACTTACCAGACCTGTCCTTCCACACCCCCACTCCATGCTTATTCGGACCATTCCTTGCAAAGGGCCCCAAGATGTGAGGGTGTGAGGGGATAAAGAGAAGCTGTCACTCATTTTTGCACTCTCGGACTAACTCACACATATATACTTCCTTGCTTCTACTCACAGCTCTTCATTCTCCTCTGCACATACAAAGTCAAACTTTGGGCCTACTTTTATTTTGAAATCACGAAAGGTGAGAACAACAGAGAAAGTTAAACCACCCAATTTAAGTCTAATTCACACTAATGGTCTGAAAGAAATCAATTCTGGCTAGCAGCTGGGAGTTAGGAGTTACTGCCCTGAGCCGTAGATAAGAGGGAGTGAGCTTACAGTACTAGAGGGCAGACTTGGGAGAGCCATAAAGAAAAGCTTGCTGGAAGTAGAAGTATGGGTCCATGAGAGGGATGATGGTAGAGGAATCTTTATGTAGAGATCAAGTAGTTTCATGCTCCAGACAGTGTAAGGGAGCAGATACTGTAGCTCAGCTGACCTTACCCTGGTCTTTTTAAGATCACAGTCTGGCGGTGTCAGGGCTTCTGGACCCCCTTATAGGAATTCACATGACATGACCTTGCTCAGCTGCTCTACCAGGGCCTGGGCAGACTAGGAGATAGTTGGCTAGCTTAAGGAGTCTCCTGCCAGGGTGGTGGAGCCTTCCCCAGGGATGGCACCTCCCTGCTTGCAGCCTCTGTGCTCATAAGCCGCTGCTTTCCGGGTGGTCCCAGGCTCTATTCCTCACTCTCTCACTTTTGGCCTTGGTTAGCAGAGAACATGCAGCTGCCCAAGAGAGCTTCCTTTGAGGGACACAGCTAGCATGGGTAATAGGGAGTGATTTAGTAGGAGAGGATTCCTGTGTTTCTAACTAGATGATAATAATGACAATGATTATGACAGTAACAGCTACCATTTACTGAGAGTTTAGTACTGGCCATGGACTGGGCTAAGTATTTCTCATGTTAACTTATTTAATACTCAGAATGGCCTGTAAAACAGGTGCTATTAATATACCTATTTTATAAATGAACAAACTGAGGCTTAGAGTTAAACAACTTGCTCAAGATCACAAAATCACTAAGTGGCAGAGCAGAGATTTGAACTCCAATGAGTTCAAATCCAAAGTCTGTGTTCTTACCAACAATAGCAAGTAGCATAGGGTTGGGGTCCTGAAGATAGATGGTAAGCCCAAACCCATCCGTTAGTGGCTCAGCTTTGCCAGGCCTCCCATGGGCTGAGCCAGGATCTGTTCAGTACAGACTGCTCTCCTCACTATTCATCTCAAGATGATATTCTGATGAACTCCCTTGGTGGAAAGTTGTTGGTAAAGTGTGTGGGTGGGTAGGTGATGCTCTGTCTTGGGGGCAGAATCTAGAGGTGGGAAGACAGTGTTTTGTTAGCATCCCTAAGGAACTAAACTCTTTTTCTTCAAGCAGAATGATGTCTGAAGAAACATCTCTCTCTTCTTTCCCAATCAGTTTAAGTGATTCTATCTTGCAGTTTGGGAAGAGATGAGATCTCAGAATGGGGCCAGAACTGCCACTATCCCAAGAGGTCTCAGGAATCTGGGGTGCTGTCCTCAGTCATCACTCATCTGACAACCTACAGGCTGGCTATCGTGTCACAAGGTTCACTTCCAGAGAGGCTCAAGCCATGAGAAGGAGGAAGACTACACATTTACTTCCTTGTTCATGAGGTTAACCCAGACTGGAGTGAGTAGAGTAGGATGTCTGACTGGCTGGTGGGGTAACAGTGCCTCTGTCTGCTCTAATCAGGAATACATTGGGTTATCATGGGGCTCGGAATAAGTTTGACTGAGGTCAAAAGAAGGTCATCAAAGCTTGTCTGAGGTTCGCTCAACTCTCACAGCAAACGAGGAAGTGCAGGGTTATGAAATTACACAGACCAGGGTAAGTAGGGTTTCCCAGGGGCTACTAACATAAAGGAACCCAGGAGGCTCGTGGGAAAAGGAAGAAGTGGGTAGTGTGGCATGGGTCACAACCTTTGTCTGGTCAATTAAGACTTAGAAGGAGAGTGAGTGTGGCACAGCCACAATCTGGGACGGGGAGCTGGTCTGTTCTTTTAAGAGTGGAAGAAGACTTCGTTGGCTTTTACAGAGACCCTTTCTCTGGGCCTCACTTGCCTAACTGAACTTGGCACTACAGGCTGCACTGGCCACAGGACATCTCTTACAACAATCCTGGAGAGCTAGCCTGTTGACCTTCTACTGCCTGCCTAAGCCTTAATGTGTTGGTGATACAACTGACTGGGCACTGCCCCACCCATGCTGTCCTACCAGGGCTTGGGTGGCACTGCTTTGTTCTGCCTGAACCCTGGACACTCTGATGGCTTTAGCAACCCCATTGTCTCCTCCCATGCTGCCAACTCATTCTTTCCCGTTATTCCTTGTCCAGGTTTCATCTGGAGAATATGGAATCATGGGTGGGGTGGGGTTCTCCAGCTATTCTAATGAAGCCAGTCCAAGAATTTGCTGCTCTGAAGACTCTGAACCAAAGGTGGCCACTCTATCACTGCTTCAGATCATAAACGACAGCTTCCAGCTGACATCTGGCTTCCCTGGCCTGTTGCTGATTTCATCCCTGCACCCCACCCTGCTCCACCAGGCGCTTGAGACTGCTGCGGGCCAAATGACTGTGTTGGCCTATGGGTGACCTGGCCCCTGGCTAGAACTGCTTCCGTCCCTTCCTTAAGTCCCACATTCCTTCTCACCTAAGGCCCCTCTGTCTTTAACACTGTGGGGTAAAAAGAAGAAAAGAATCAACCATCAGGCAAAAGTGAGCTGTGTGCACACACCCAGACAGAGTTACCCATACCCAGACGCACAGCAGGGTAGCTGGCAGTGATATTAAACACATACATGTGCCGACATCATCACACACTCACATTTACTCAGAACCCACAGACAGCAGGGAAGTTGGCAGCAGTGTTCAACTTAAACTGATATACAAATCCAGCACATACAGACTCGTGACAACTATCAACCCAGAAGGATAAATACATATATGGCAGGGCAACTGCAACTGCCAGCAGGGTTTATCAAGGGTGGGTACATAGGCTCAGGCGTGTGCATACTAGTGCACACACAGTCTGGAGTGAAGCAAGGGCTACAGGAACAACCAAGGGCAAACAAACAAGAGGAGAATTCCTTAATCACATCAGGATGTGCAGGAGGGAGGGAGGGAACGATGGAGGGAGGGCAGGCTGGGGGAGGGGGTGATTTTCCACACGGGGCCAGCAATGTCAGCTCTTCCTGTATGTGTGCTAGAGGCTGGAGTTCAGGCCTGTGTTGCACTGAGCTCCACACATCTATAAACTTGATCCTCAGCCTGAACCCTAACACTGACCTCCCCCCATGCCTTTCCTAAGCCTCTAGAGCTGCACATTATTAAACTCTTTCTTTCCCTCCCTTCTCCTCCAATGTAACATTAAAAAGAAGCATCTGGAACTCGTAGCGGAGTGAGGTGGAGGCACTGGGGTGGGACTGGCAGGAAGGGGCACCAGCAGAGAGCACTCTTGAGAAGTTGGCTGGTCACGTTAACACTGACATTGCTCTAAGTGGTTATAAATAACCAGGGGTAGAAGCTGAAGCCATGGGCAGAGTACGGCTGGAGGGGATAGGGAGGGGAGCCTTCCCTCTGCCACAGCGGGCTCTTCCCGCATAGTACCTCATCTTCCAGTTGTTTTCCCTCTTGGCTTCCCATTTCCTTTCCCATGGTGTCTGGGACGGGTGCCAC
Organism: Eonycteris spelaea; assembly: GCA_003508835.1. Lineage (NCBI taxonomy): Eukaryota > Metazoa > Chordata > Mammalia > Chiroptera > Pteropodidae > Eonycteris > Eonycteris spelaea. The sequence goes on from PUFA01000181.1 coordinate 2,965,451, forward strand.
TGACACATATTTTCCACCCTTGAATGCCAGCAGAGGCTCTTCTTGTCCACAAAGGGCTTCCAGAAAATACTTCAGCACTGTGACCCTTTTGCAGTCGGCTGCAATAACCTACAGGGTGAGAGGGAGAGAAGAAAAACAGCATTTTCTGAAAAGGAAGATGAAGATGAGAGACACTTTACTGGCTGAGGGGCACGAGAAATGTATCAAAGTTACTGGGCAAAGAAAGCAGAGTGAGTGAGAGGGAGTGTGTGTGTGTGTGTGAGATGGTAAGCACGGGCTAAGGGTGGGCTGAGGACCAAGATCATCACCTGAGGGAAGAAAGTCACCATCATCTCTCCTTAGGTCATCTCTAAGTGTAGCAGACAACCCCAAGACAAATGATAGGTAACCTCTGGGGTTTTGCCTTTATTTCAGTGAAGTCCTAATATATAAAAAAAAAGACTAAATAAAATTCGTCTAAGTTTGGTATCTAATTGATAAAAGGAAGGGTGATCGATAGAAGGGTGGAGTGCAAACCACTGGCTTTCAGAGAATACAGCTTTCTGGTACCCTTCACTGCCACTCTCCATTCTTCTCCAAGCTCTCCTCTCTCCAGAATCTCAAAAGAACTTTCAGCTTAAATGCAAAATGAATAATGAGGGTTTTCTTGGCTGTTTCATTTCAGGCGGATCATTTTGGGCTTCCCCTGACGAGTTCCTGCCCCACCTAAGAGCTTCTCATGCTCAAGAGACTGGGGTCAGGCAGGAAATTGTTGTCAGGAGAAGGGAGACAGGCAAAGCAGGTGGGGGGTTTTCACCAAAGCTGTTCCTCCAGGGGTTCACGCCATCCTGCTCCCAAGTGGCCATATCAGTATATAAGCCAGTGCTGTCAGAGAAGCTGGGGCTAATTTAGCTGAAATGAAATTCAATATCTTGAGCAATTGTCAAATCTGTAAGTGTCTCAGATGAAGTTTCTATAGTCACTCTGTCTGGGGTCCTTCTCCTGTGAGACCACACACACATGGCTTCACCTGCAACCCCATCTGTTTTGCTTGTACCTTCTCATGCTCTTCTCTTCTTCTCTGGCCTCTGGGGTCCTCCCCTCTGTATGGCAGGCACTCACCAAGGGAGAGGAGTGATCCTACTTGATCTGGAACTTGGAAGCTGGTAAAGGCCAGTCCATGCAGGGAAACACACTTCAGTGGTCAGATATGCCACAGGGTGGCAGCCCCTTCTCATCATCACTGACTCTAGCCCATACTGAATGCTCCCTGTCCCCCAATGCTTTCTCATTCTCTAACATGAAAGGGACTTCTATGTCTGTATCACAAAGTAGAGTACTCACTTAAAGTCTGTCTTTGATTGTTTGTTTATTATTTTACAGGTGTATTTGTTATCTCCCTTACCTGGACAAAAACCCCAATGGTGGCAAAGACTACATCTCATACTTTTCGTACTTCCCTGGCAATGGGTGCTAAGAATGAACAGGGCACATAAGAGGCTCACAATAAGGGCTGACAGGCACAGGGAAACTTGGCTGGGTACCACAGGGAGCAGATGAGGCAGGCATGATCCATATCCTCTAGGACAGTGTGGAAATGAGCACCATTCTGCCAGCTGGCTAGCCAGGGAAGCACAGCACACATCAGTCAACTGTGTGCTTTGTAACTCCATCCTCTGCCACCTCTCCCAGGCAAACCTGCTACTACTCTCCCTGCCTAGGAGTGATCCCTGTTCACCTTCACTAAAGGTTCTAAAGCCATATAGGTCTGAATCTCAGGCTAAGTACTTTGACCACCTCCACCTGAGAGGCTGACCTAAAAGATGCTCAGCTACCCAGAAAAAGTTTTGTAAAGAATAGCTGTCTTGAGCTTGAGGTGCCCATTCCTGGGCTTACCTCCTTGAAGGAGGAAGGAAGCTCTCCTTGGGCCAGGGCAGGTAACCATCGCGTGTATTCGAACATGTGATGAGGAAGGCTAGAAATACAGAAGCAAGGGCTAAAAGGCAGTAAAGAACAGAGCTGAAATGAGTAATAGCCTGGCAGGCAGCACGCACAGTGGCCTCCCTACATCCCCAGCCTCTCACTTGCAGAGGAAACTTCTGCATTTCCACAAGACTGCCAGTTTCCTCTCTGTGGTCTAATTTTAACCACCTTGTCGTTACACTGTGTGTCAGCCACCTGACCCCACTATGACCTCTGACCTTATGCCCCAGCTACTGCTTACACTATGGAGAATTATGTAATGGGTCCAGGACTTTCCTTTTTGGTGTGAGACTGCTACCACTGAATAGTGAAGAGGTGGGGGCTTAGGGGTTGGAAAAGGACAGAAAAAGCTTGCCATGGTCCTTGGCATCACCTGGATGGTGAGAGGCATGCTGCAATTCCTGCAGTGTGTAGTAGAAACCTGCCCAGAAGAAGCAAGTGTGCCTGTGTGTGTGAGATGCCAGGAGGGCAAGAAAATTCCCACTGTTAGAGCATAGGCTGGGTGGCGTGCTGAATGGCTCAAGAAGTGTGAGATTCTGGCCAAGAGAGAGAAAGGCCACATCTGTGGATATGGGACTTGTGGAGATGGGAATTCCAGGGCACAGAGGAACCCAGGGATACAGACATTCTGAACCTGCCTGGGGCACATCCTTAGAGGATCAGTGGGAAATACCATTCACAGGGGTTCCCCATTTTCATTTTCACCCTGTTTAGAAGGCACTTAGTTTCTTCGGGAATTTTGTCTACTATGGCCATCAGTCCCTTCCCTAGGGCAAGGACACTCCTAGCTGATTCTCAAAGGGGGTTTGATCCAGTGAGGTCTCTGAGCAGGAGCTAAGAGGCTTGAAAAGGATTCTACTTACTTGGAGAAAGATCAATCACCCAGTCTTTAAGAAAAGTGTCTCCTGTCCTTTGCAACCCAACTAGCAGGGAGAAGAGCTCAGGTTGTACAAAGTTTCCTTAGGTTTTCAAAGTGCACTGTGAGAATGAGAAATGGGGTTCCAGCTATTTGGTAGAGAGGGGAACTGAGAGGCAGAAAGTCCAGGGCCTGCCCAGGGGCATAGAGAAGCCTTCTGTCTCCAGCCTGTTGGCCAGTTGCCTAAATCATTCTGCTTCGAGATTGGAGGAATAAGCCCAGTGAGGTGAGGACCACAGTTTTCTCATCCTTGGAGTTCTACAGGCTCATGAGCACATTCTCCAAAGCCTCCAGCACTTGAGTTGGGGGGGGGCGGAGTTTAAATATGGTTAATAAGAGATATCATGACAGAAGAAGCCCTTCAAACCACCCACAAAGCGCCAACTTCAAGGTATCTTTGTCTGGCCAAGGAGGGCTTCCTGGTAGGAGAGGGGTTAAAGTTAGGATCCCTGCTTGAAAAGGAAGGAGTCCAGATGAAGTCTATGACATAATCCCCACAACAACTCTGTTCATGAGTACATTTTTCCATTCTATATCAATGAAAAACAGAGAATGTAAGTGGTATGTATATTGTAGCTCTGGGCAAACTCTAGATTCTCTAGAGGAGAAAGAGCTGGGCAGGAGAGGCTTCCTTCCTGGGCTGTTAACTGGTGGCGCTGGGCTGGGGGCTTAGAGGTGGGTAAAAGGGCTGCTAGCCAGGGAATACCTCAGGAAACCTGGGACCCAGCACCTTCTCAGTAGCAGTCATGGCCCTTCTGATGGGAGACTCACTGTGTAGGAGATAATCAGGAACTCCAAAGTTAATGGCCAAAATGTTTCACACAAATCATTCCAGTCAACTTTGAAAAGAAAACTGGGGCTTCGAATCAGGAAAGAGCTTCAAGGCACCCAGAGAAAGCCCCTTTCTCTTCCCCTGAAGACCATCTGAGGCAGCATGCCCCATCAGTGGGAACTGAAACCTCTAGCTTCAGGACTCCAGTTATCACTCGGATCAGGTCCACACGCAAAGAACCAAGCAGAAAGGAAAACTGAAAGTGAGATGTGGCAAAGTGATACAGGAGCCTGGCCGGTCCCAGGCTCAGTTCCTTAGAAAGAGATATTGTGAGCATGCACTCAGGTTAGTAGAAGCTGGAGCTAAGAGGAAGGTTAGGTCTTGAGGAAAGAAGAAACCTCTAGGTTAACAGAGAAGAGGAAAGGCAGACTGAGTTACCTGTCTAGGGTACCTTAGCGGAGCAGTGGGTAAGCAAAGAATGGAGTTCTTTGAAAACTGGTGACTCTCCACAGCCACTCAACAGGGGACATGCCCAGCCTGGGCAGAGATGCCCAGGAAGGAACAGAAAAAGAGATCTAAGCTGTCATATGGAAGATAGGGGAGGGTGAGAGAGAGAAAAGGAACTGAGTACCAGGCATCAGAGTATAATGTACTCTGAGTTGTAAGATTTAATATATCTCAAAGCAGCCATGGGGAAAAGAGAAAACCCTCTCAATCTAGTTAAAGAACAGAAAAAAGGGTCAGCTAAACCAGGCTTTTCTGGATGCAAGCTCTAGGGAATGAGGACGCACTCCATCTTTATTGGGTCCCAGTTCTCCATAAAGGCCTCTTGGAAGGTATGAGCACTATAGCAGCTGGTTAGATTTTGCAAAATTTCTTTCTCTGAACTTTTGATTTTGGGGAATCAGAATTTAAACTTGCATTATCAGCCAGTTCTATTTTTTCTGGTCTTAAAAGTCCTGCTTGCTATTGCTCCTTTGGTTAAACAGAAAAATCACACGGGTTTTCCCCTACAAACTCAAGTTTACAGGTTTTTTTTTCCTTGTTTCTCTAAATGGAGTCAATTATTCTCACATTTGTTGAAACCTTCAATCAAACTTTATAGCTTGTTAATTTTATAGAATGTCCTTAGAGCAAATAAGATGCAGACAGGAAAGTGAAATCTTGTTGAGATTATTAAGAAACCTTAAAATAGCCTACAAATCCACCAACAAGGCTGGTAAAAATATAGGCTGTTTGGCTGGCTTCTGAGGTCAATTAGTAATGGGTTAATTATCATCTTTAATGAGCCAAGCCTACAGGATTGGCAACAAAAACTGAACTCAGACTAAAGTGTTTTCACTAACTGGGAACCTCTAGTTATGCACGACTCACCCTCACAGGAGACTGAAGGGTGGGTAGGACAATTCTGTAGTGGCTGAGGGTGGGTCAGTCTAAGAAGAGGACTGCCAATGAAAGTTCAGACCCAGGGAATCCTCTGGAGCTGGGAGGACAGAGGAAATGGTTTATTCACATTCCTAGGGGGAGGGGCTTCCATGCAGCAAGTAGACTCCAGATGCAGGAGGCATGTAGGCCACAAGGATGCACAGTCAGTCTGAAAACAGAGGGAGTTTACAACAGAGAGACATTTGCAGCCTATGTGAGTCACAACAAATTGGTATTGAATTGAGAGAAAGGGTTAGAGGGCAGAGAAAAGAAAAACCATGCAGGGCTGAATGACAGAGGGTCAGAGGGCGAAAAGGTATGGGTCCTTGTGCCAGAGGCATATCCTGATAATCCCTCGGCACACTGTCCAAGGGGATCAACTCAATCAGCAGTTTACTCTTTCCCTATTCCTGCTGCCACAGGACCCCATTTCTATGCAAGACAACTAAGCATAGGTCTCTTTCCAGTCACTTTTGATCCCAATGTCCAGACACAGCCCTCCCTAGTTCTATGGTTGGTCTGTGCTAACTGAGGGGTCAATGGGTCACAAGATGAAATGCTAGCATCATCGGCCAACCCACAGCAGTCACACCATTCCACGTGTCTGGTCCCAACAGCTGTGTTTCCTTCTTAACAGAGGCAATGTGGGCCATTACTAATCAGCTGGCAATGCAGATGCCTGCTTAGGGTTGTATGCAGCTTGCTCACCCCACCCACATCTACTGTGTTTTTGTGTGTGCATGCACGCTGACCTTATGTCTCCTAGAGAGGGGTGCATGGGAACTGGTAAATGGATTGGTAGGTACATTTGGTGGTGGGGAGAGAGGCTACTTCAATAGTTTTATTGAAAATTCCAAAAGGTACAGCTCCTTGGCTACTGAGAAGGTGATTATGTTCACAATGGAGAGAGAATGGGAAAACAGAGAAGTTGTAGAGTGTACACTGGAAGTGAGAAGGTAAGTACAGTAGGAAAAATGGGTCCATCCTGGAAAGAGGAGAGTTGAGGCGATATAGGGAAGTAATCAAGAGCCTGGGCTTCATTGTCAGGCAATGAGACCTGAACCTGAGATCATAAGATTTGAACATGAACTCAATTCTTAGTTGCCACTTTCTAGCTGTGTGTCCTTAGACAAGTTACTAACGTCTCTGAGCCTGTTTGCTCGAGTTGTTTGTGAGGTTTAAAAGAGAATGCATAATAAATTCTCAGCAAAGTGCCTGGCCCCAGTAAGTACTCAATAAATGAGTGGCTGTAATTTATTTTCTTACTTGGTGCCTCACTCTGCTCAGGAGTGGGAGGGGCATTCTGCCTAATACCACTAAGACGTGTGGAAGCAAGACTTAGAGATAAGCAAGAAAGCATAAGGCTGGCACACCCTAGGGCTGAGGGGAGAGGCCCTGAAAAGTTCACCTGTATGCCAAAGCTGCTGAAATATTTTATTCAGAGCTAAGATGCTGGGTCCAGGCTGCTGGGCAGGCCACTTAGAAGAAGGAAGTCCCAGCTTCTCTCTAGCTATCCTTTCTATTCTCCAAAAACATTCCTGGACCATGAATGAATTCAATAGGATTCTAGAGAGGCCCCAAGGTCCTGGGCTTTAGGATAAGCATGAAACCAATGCACGCATTAGAAATAAACTCCTATAGTGAACAGCACAATTGCCTTACCCATCTGGTCCCTTCATACTGGGGTGTGGGTGGTGGCTTTGCCCATGTTAACGGTATCTCCTTAAATTAGAGTCAGCTGGATCCTTGTTCCAGGTCTCTCAATATAAGAGAAATGATGAAAAAATTCCCAATGAGGCATTTTCTACCCACCTGCGCTTCCTGAGCTTGGATATTCTGAACAAAGCCAGATAGGAGTCTGGGCTCTCCAGGACAGGGTACTGCTTGCTCTTCTTGAACTGTTCCCTTATGGAAAGAAAGCATTTTCTTCTAGTGCTCTGAGCTCCTGCCATACGAGCAAGGTGCATTCTCAACAGTGCGTGCGTCACAGAGAGCAAACTATAGGCAGCAGTAGCTTGGGCTGCGATCCAATCGGCTTCCCCTGCAGAGTGCTCTGAGAGCAGCCACCCACATTGGCAGGGGTTAGGGGCGGATACTGGCACTGCCAACACAAGCCTTTCAGGTCTGGCTGGCTTCAGCTGGTCTGAAACCGGGAACACAGGCGCTGGGGCCCTCACTTACTGAACCAGCAGGGGAGGCTACAAGCTCAGCCCCTGGGGATGAAAGTCCTGATGTCTGTCTCAGTCTGCAAATATCCACATGCAGTCTGTTTCTACATTGCCAGTTAGTTCTGGGCCAGAATTGTATCTTGGGCTCTAGTTGCTCTGAGCCATATTCTTCTTTGCCTTCTAGACAGGCAGGATCAGGAGACCACACCACCCCTCAGGTTTGTGTTCAGACTCCTTCACCAAATTTGTTCCTAGTTTTATTTATTTTACATGTGTGGGGAGAGCACCCTTTCTGAGACATCTGCAGCATTCAACAAATATTTACTAAGTTCCTACTAAGTGCACTAGGTATTATTCTAGACCCTGAGGATTCAGTAGAGAAGAAAGCAAAGTCCCTGCTCAGTGGGGGGATGGGGAGGGGGAGGGATGGGGGATGGGCCACAAACAGATCAGGTACCTCAAAGACTTCCTGTATTAAGAGAAAAATAACCCTTCCCTCCTCCCCCATACATTATCTACAACATTCAGGAGGGCAGAATTCTTATTCTTCCGCCCCAAGGTAAGAGGAAGAGGCAGCCTGAGGAGAAGAAAAACTTGTAGAGACCTGGCACACTTTTCCTTTATTTCTTTCAGGCAGAAGTGTCCTTAGGAAGTCAGGACAGAGAATTCCCTTGGGTGCAGCCTTGCTACCAGATGAAATCCCAATTTTTTTCAATGATCTCTACAAGCCCTCTACCACACACCCACACCTCCCCACTGTACACTACCATTCTCACTTCTTGCTATTATTCCCTAATCCTCAGATCCAGGCCTGAGGCAACTCTCTTCGATATTCCCCTGCATGCCATTTGCTGCTCCCCTTTGTACCTCTAAGACTTTACAGATTATGCCACAACCTACAGTGACTTTAACTTTATGCAATTAACAATTCTCTTATCTTCCTCTAAGTGTGATAAAAAGCCTTTCTTTTCAAGAAGACTTTGTCCACTGTGTCAGCCCACTATCCACGAATATTTCCTAAGGTCCTACTATGTGATAGGGACTATGCTAGACATCCTGGGCACACAAGAGAGAACAAGGCAGATGCCGTCTTTGACTACAGAGAATTTTCAGTCCACGGAGGGATTCCGCAGTAACTTGACACTAACCTCTTCCAAATGCACAGCTGTCTCTTCAGCACCTGTGGGTTAGGCCTATACTTCATTCATTTCTCTGACCTCATTAGCAGCCCTCAACATCTGTATTACCTGTATGCCACAAAGTGAGTTATCAATCATTCAGAGCCATGCTAGAATCTCCTCAATATCATCTCCCAGTGATCCAACCCTTTACTGAATATTTCAGGCGGAAAGGATTCAAGACCCCGGGGAAGCTTTTAAAACCGTCATTACTTAATGGTTAAGAAACATACGTAGTTTTTATCATGCCTACTTAACAGGCTTTTCTTCCCTGTTAACTTTCAGTCCTGACCATGCTGTATGAGAGGTCTATTAGTCGTGAATCTACAAGAGGGCTCATTTCCTATTAGGGAGCTCATTCTATTTTTGGAATTTCCTAATTTCTGTCTATCCCTTTTAAGCCCCAATCTGTCCCCCACTACTTTTAATTTTGTTTTCTGGGGCCATATAAGAAACTCTAACTCTGCTTCTACAAAACTGACCTCAAATTATTTGAAGTCTGCTATATTATACCCTCTCTAGGCTAAACAGTCTCAACTTCCTTCGACTGTTCCTCACTTCAACTGTCTCCTCAACATCCTGCACATTCTTTCACTAAGACTTTCACTGAGACTACTGTGTCTCCTATAATGAGTGCCCACATGTGATCCAGCAGCAGAGAACAGAGAGGAAGGAATATCTCCTCCTTGTTCCATTCTGGATACCTCAATTCTATGAATAAGCCAAAACGGCACTGGCTGTTGTTGTTAACCACCTTACTTGCGCTAACAACACATGGTGAGCTTTTAATCAACAAATCCCCAAACTGTTTTCACATATGTGGCTAAGTAATATCTCCCCCCACTAAATGTAAGATATCCACTAACTATACCCTTTTATAACATTCCTTTACTGAGGTCTCTCCACGCTATAAGAAACCTTATTATTTAGTATTGTGTTGCATGCTACCTGCTATGTGCAGCTGACTTTCTGGATAAGGTAAGATTTTACATTTATCTGATCTATTTTCATCTTGTTATTTACTTCTTTCATTGTAGCCTGTCAAGTTCTCTTTGGATTCTAATTTGTCATCTGAGAATGTATTCCTTTCTCAAGTTTATGACATCCATAAATTTGATCTGTTGATTTGTTTATGCTTAATATCTTTCTCCCATTAATCTGTCTTGTTTTCTCTCCTAAGTAAGATTCCTGAGGGCAGGGACTATCATTTGTACACACACACTCTCTCACACTCTCTTCTCTCTCTCTCTCTCTCTCTCTCTCTCTCTCTCTCTCTCACTCTCTCTCTCTCCTCCCTCCCTCCCTCCCTCCCTCCCTCCCTCCAAGAAAAACCTATCTGTAGCATCTAACATACACCATGAGTACTTGGACAATGTGGACGACTGATCCTGGGAGGTAGATGGTAACCTTAGGACATCAGGACAATTCCAGAGGACATCATAATCATGCAGGGGGTGCCAACCATATTGTCTACTATGCGAATCATGCTCCTTGTGTTGTGTAACACAGACACCCTGGACAGACTCAGGGATGCTAACTTTCTGCTTTGGGTGGTGCTCTCCAAGGAGGTTTGGGCTCAATTAGGGAAATGTGCTCTCTTTTGACAGGCTGCCTACAGAGTTCCTAGTTTGAAATAAGATACCACAAGAAGCCAAGCTCTGGGCATGTTTTATCTTGCCTTAAGTGGAGGCTGTTGCCCCAGGGCAAGGTATAACACCTCAAGCAAGAGGTGAGACTTATGCTTTTTGAAGCATTGACATCGTGCTCTGGGAAAAAGTACACCCATATCTTGAGAATTCCCACAGCAAAATAAAAATATAGTATACAGAAATTCCCTGAGGTTAGGGCTGAGATGTAAAGCCACTTTAAGTTGTATTTTCAGGTCCTACATCTAGAATTCTGAATATCAAATGTGTCTAATGCTTTATAGTTGGAGATAAGACAAGCTTTGCTAACTAACTAAAGTCTATTCATAATTAGAGATGAGGTATAAGGCAGGCAAATACTTGGCACACAGAAGAAGTTCAATAGATATTAGTTCTCTTTCTTCACCTCTGAACACTAAAAAGAATTTTTTTCAAATCACATATATCAGAATCACACAGTGAGCTTGTTAAAAATGCAAATCCCTGAACTCCACTTTGGACTAAATAAATTAGTATTTCTGGGGATAGGGCCTTAGATTGTACACTTTAAACAGCTCTTCCAGGAACTTATGAACACTGAAGTTTGAGAATCACTGCTTCTAAGGCTGAAAAGCTAGGTGAAGATGATCACACTTTAAAAAAATACAACTCCACTTTAGCTAAGGTGCAAAAAAATACTACCTTATATTTTTCATGACACTTTTAGGATCTAGAAAATCCTTAGTATTCTATGAAATAGTTGCTGTTACATTCAGATAAGGATAACAGAGATGAAGAAAGTGAAACGTGAGTAATTTAAATGAGATTTGAAGCCAGATGCAACAGCTTTCTAGTTCAACGTTCTCGCAACCTCACCAGAGCTGCTTCCTGGAGGAACACTACTGGGCATTCTAAGGCGTAACAACACACCTGCTGAATGCTTCACTCACCCTTAACAGTTACGAAGAACACTTAGTGAATGGCTGCTACTGTGCCAAATGTTTTACATGCACCAATTTACCTAATTCAGATAACAACCTCATGAAGTAGGTATTGTCATTATCTTAGTTTTACAGATGAGTAAATCAAGGCACAGAGAAGGTAACTTGTTCAAGGTTATGCAGCTAGTAAGTGGAGGAGCAGGGATGTGCCTCTGCTCTTTAATCAGTGTCCAAATGCCCACAGCTCTCAATGGGTCCAGGCCATTTACCTGTGCTGAGGCACTCACAATCCCCACAAAGGGAAAGAACTAACGTAGTACAGAAATTCAAAGGGGGCAGTCTCTTGTTGCTGGTTTCTGGAGACTCCTTCTGGGCTGGGTGTACTTCTTTTGGACAGTTGACATGCCATAGATCTGGGGAAAGCTGGGTCTAGAGGAAAGTTCACTTCATGCTTTCCTAACGTGGGCAAGTTACTGAACTCTGTTTGCAAAATGCAGATAATTCTGAAAGTCTCTTAAAGGTTTCATCATTCTGAGCAGTCATCTTGGAAAGGAGGAAAGACAGTTCAGTTCTGCCACTGACCTTGATCCTGGAGCTCAGCTCTGTCACAGGGGGCAAAGAGCTGGGCTTGGCTGTTGTGGAAGGACTGATGATTCAGAATCTGAACTAACAGTGAAAGGCTAGAGATAATTCCTGATGAAAAAAGGTGGTATGGTATAGGTTCTTCTTATACAATAAGCCACTCTCAGGAAGACTTGGAGAGTTTTATGGAATCATTAGCACAGAACTCCACTCTGGCCACAGAGCAGAGGAAGAAACAGCAGACCAGTTTATAAAGCTCCAGAGCGGAAAATTTCTGTTGGTGTCCAAACTAAGTTTTTGGCTTTCTGTGAAGTTTGGAAAGACTTGTACTGATGTTTTAATCACCTGTTTAGTGTTCTGAAGACTCTTGTCAGTGGCCTCACTGAGCCTGCTCCAGCAGTGGGGAGCTGCTGGCTCATGCAACATGCTCTTTTTGTGAGCCGTTTCTTTCCCATGGTCATCTCCAACACCCTGTAGCTCCCTCCAGGCCATTTGGAGGGTACAAGCCAAACCTGTGAGTCCCGTAGGAGGTTGAGGACAAGCTTTCTGGCTAACTCCTCATCAGATCCGAAGCCAGGAAATCTTCCTTAAGAAAAACCAAGGTGCAGAGAGGTATGGAGTGGTCTCTGGAGACCTGTCTGCCAGTAATACCTCTGTGGTGGCACAGAGGAAACAGGCTTGCCTTCTAGGAGAAGCACCATCTAGACAATCTAAAGCCCTTGAAAACTGATCATGAAAGAAGTTCTCACAAGTGAAAAGGAATACTGAACAAACTCAGGGTGGGTGCATTCTAAAAACAAAAACTTATGAGCATGCAAGAAGCCCATTATGGACGTTCAGGGTAGTGGCCAGTAGAACAAGCCAGAACTTTACTTTCTCTGCAGTTTTCACTGGTCACAGCTTCTTGGTGGCTGAAATATGACTGGGAAAGCTGTGGTGGAGATGAAGTGGGACTGATAGTTGCTAGGCATTGTTATTTCATTTGATTATCATAGTAATCTGTGAGATAGAAAGAGGAAGAGAAAACTGAAACTCTGAGGAAAAGAAATGTCTAGCACGTGGTAAAGCTGGGATTTGAACCCAGATTTGTCTTACTCTAAAGTCTGTGCTCAGTCCAGTAAACTCTGTAATATCTTTGGAAGGTAATGGTACTTTTGGAGAAAGGGACCTACTTCAATCTTTTCACTAAAGGATACCACATCACACCCACACCTTCTCCGGCAGTCCAAAGGCCTGCCTCCAGGACAAAATAAATGGTTCTGATGAATTTGTGTTTAAATGAATACAAACCAAATGCGTGTGCTTGACTAGGCTACAGGCAAGAACAGAGATACTGAAATTAAAATTTTTTCAGAGCACCTTCCCTAAAAGGAGCTGTATCATTCAGATTAATTTCATTTCCTTGGACACAGTATGGGTAAGACCTTAGCCAATCAGTTGATGAGCTGAATGAATATAAGAAAGTAGCCACTGTTGGTCACCAAGTTAAGAGCTATATATGAGTGTTCCCAGAAACTCCTCTGCACTACAGTACAGTCTTGACCTCTGGATGTACTATAAAGAGGAAGGTCCAACAGAGAGCATGGGGGCAAGACAAAGGAAATCAAAGCTTCCTTCTTCTACCTGGCACACAAAGGCTATACAAATCTGTCAGTCCAAGAAACTTTTACTGTGTAATCAACAGAGTGTGTTGTTCATATGGGAACCCTTGATCGTGGAGGGAGATATGAGGATGGAGAAGAGAAAGAACAATAGTTTACTTCTCATTAGAAAGACCAGGCTTAGAGAAGAGATGCTGATTTCTGACTGAGTTCTCAGGGAGCACTTCCCTGACACAGAATTTACTCTTTCCTTCTGTGTTCTTTCCAGGGGAAGCTTCTTCAACTGTCTTCTCTCTCTGAGAGTTAACTTCTGTTTGTCTGGCCAGACCACTCCATACATGCCACTGTTCCTTGCCTTGTTAAGCTTGAGTTCAAGCAGATAAGCCACCAACATGGAGGAAGGGAGGGTGTCTTTCAAAGGAACACTGCTGATGGAAAAGAGATTCATTCCTATAGTAGCAAAAGGCACATACTGCCTTTCCTCAGTGATCTCAGAAGAATGTACTTACAAAGGCTACAGTTAGAGAGAGAAGAGAAAGGAAGGGAAAGAGAGGGATACTATGACTAGAGAGGTCTTAAGCCACACAAGGAATAACTGTGAGGACAAGGAAAAAACCGCCTTGTCACGAGGACAAAATAACCATTTGATTATGACAAAGGGATGAAGGGTGCTGGGCTAATGAACGGGAACAGAAGCTAACAGACCACTGCATACATGGGGGCGGGGGGATGTAGGAGAAAAGTATTTTAAAGCTGATGACAAGGCAGACAGGAAACTTACATGTCCTTGCTGACAGGAAAGAAAGAGTGAAATTCTGGGTCTTCTCTCATCTGCAGAATTTCTAATAGGCGACTGAAGTTCCCCCTCTTCCCAAGGATGTGCTGACAGCTGGGAATACTGCCCTTCAGGTCAGTCAGGGCAGAGATCTAGACCTCTCCAGGAGTTCACAAAGAAGTTCAGTAAGGACTCAAACCACAATCCAAAACACAAATGGGACTGCCATTTCCTGTTGGGTTTCCATGCTGTAAAAAAGTAGGGGAGAAATGCCAACTACAAAGTGCTCTGTCTTCTGTGGAAAATGGAGTACGCAATATATCCGGCTCCAGGTTCTGACTTGTAAATCTAAGTGAGAACTAGTTGCTAGCTGCTAGAGGATTATAGTGTTAAAGAGACATTCCACCACCCAATCTGCCAGCCTCTCTGTTCACTGTCTGTGGACTTCTAGGGAGCTGATGACAAAGTTGTCTTGGGCCTCTGTAGGAAAGGCAGCCTCAGGCTTTGGCAGCTCCTTCTGGACCCCAGTTCACTGTCCTGTGTTCTTAAACAGCTCTGATGGAACAAGCCATCTGTGAAGGTTATTTAGCTTGGAACTAAAAAAGGGTGAGGATGTGGAAAAAATAAACTGAGCAGCCAAAGGATGGGGCCAGAGAGAAAGAGAAGGCAGGTGGCATGTTCATGGGATTATGTGCCAGGGCCAAGAGTGGGGTGGGATTGCATAAAGGAATGGTGCGGAAAGGAGGCCAGCATGGGAAGTGCTGGAATGCCCAAGACAGAATGATATTGTTTCCAAAGTGGTGTTTTGCTGTTCTCCTTCAAGGACTCACAAATCCTCACTTAAGGGTTTCCATTATAGGGGAATCCTAGAATAATATAACTGTAAGCACATCTGCCTTGCCTTCTGAATACCTAATTCCTGCCTAATTTCTTGCTGGGCCTGCATCTCAGCCTACAAGATGAATCTAACAGGTTTTCTACATCTAAAGCCACAACAGCAATAGTTGAAAGGGTAGAGAATGAAGTTGGTAGAGAATCTGAGGAAATCCTTATGAATTAAAGAAAACAGCAACAGAAACTACATGATAATTTGGGAAGGTATATGGGAATCTGGTGTAGGAGTGGATTGGTAATTGGCTGTTTCTTTGGAGTTTTCTTAACTGCTCCTTCCACTCATTATGAAGAACATATATGTTGAGAAATACTTTTATTTTTATAATCTAGGTATTTTCACTTTTTAAATTTCATTTATTCCTTACTGAAACTTATTAAGGGAGTACTGTCATCCCTATTTAACAGAGAATAAACTCAAGCCCAGACAGAATAACTAATTTATATGGAGTTGTGTTATGACCAGAACAAAGCATAATGAAGACTATGACTTTTATTTAGATGAAGGAGATGTATTTTTTGCAGTCATTTTGGCAAAATGGCATTAGAGTTCATGGTACCTCATCTGATCCATTCCTGATCACCAAGCCTATGTATATCCTCACAGAATTTGGAAAAAAAAATTAAAAAGCTGCTGTTAGAATGTATTTGATTCTTTGCTAAATCTTTCCAAGTTATTAGACTAAGAACAAATGTAGCAACAACAAACCAGTAACTATGAATGCTGTTTCTTTACTTTTGAAGCACACACACAGAAAGACATGAAAACAATTAATTACAGTAGTCCTCTCTTATCTGTGGTTTCACTTCCTGCGGTTTCAGTTACCTGTGGTCAACCATGGTCCGAAAATATTAAATGGAAAATTCCACAAATGAACAATTCGTAAGTTTTAAATTGTGTGCTGTTCTGATTAGCATGATGAAATCTCACTGTGTACCTTGCTGACCCACTCTGTCCCACCTGGGGTGTAAATCATCCCTTTGTCCAGCAGATCCACACCATATACCCTACACGCCTATTATTCACTCAGTAGATGTCTTGGTTATCAGAGTGACTGTCCTGGCATCACAGTGCCTGAGTTCAAGTAACCCTTTATTTTACTTAATAATGGCTCCAAAGCACAAGAGTAGTTTAAGCTTTATCGTAGGTATGTATCTACAGGAAAAAACAGCATATATAGGGTTTGGTATGATCACACTTTCTGGCATTTACTGGAGCTCTTGGAATGAATCCCCTGTGGATAATGAGGGACTACTATATAAACTAGCTTAAAATATAGTTTCAGTGCTTCACACTGATAAGAAAGAAGAATGTTTCTGTACCAGCTGTACCACGAAGCTTATACACAGTCTAAACTTTTTTTTGTTTGTTTAATTGACAATACAGAGCTAAAAGCTGTCACTGCATTGTTATTTAGGCAAAAGCTATTCTTGCTGCTAAAGCAGAAAAGTTCAATCAATGACAGCATCGTTACTTAGAGACACTGAAGACATGGTGCCTGGCACCTTGGCTCCAAGTACCAGGTCAAACCAAAGTTGCTTAGTAATGTGTAGTTTAAACACACAGAATATGTTAAAAACAAACAAACAAACAGTACAAAAGGGTAAATTTTAAAAACAAAATCTTCCCACCTCTGGTTTCTAGAATCTCTGTTCCCCAGCCCTGCTGCCAGTTTCTGGTATGTCTTTCAGAGATATTTATGCATATATTATCGTATATGGTTAACTATGGGTTCTCCCTATACCTTTTATAAATATATTTATATAAATGGTAATACACTTTGCTATTTTTTTAAAAACCTGATAGCATGTCTTAGAGATCCTCAAGATCATTTGTGAACCAAACAAATGCTAAAGGTCATCAACAATAAGGTTCTGGAACAGATCCAGAAAACCTAAGATATTTACTACAACAAAGTTTCTCTGTGTTGAGAGGACTGGAAGACCTAGCAAAGGTGGCACAGGTAAAGCAGATAGGAGAAAAATCCCTGTTCATCAGTGAAGTCCATCACTTATCAAGTCCAAGAAGTCTGGGAGTGGTCAGCAACATCAGACCCCTCAAACAGGCAGGGTGTCAAATAACAAAAAGCTGGGCAAGATGGAGTGCATTTACGTATTGAAAAAGAATGTGAAAAGTATAGGTATGTACTCCAGTCTGCATGCTGCCCAAAAAGAATTCCCACCCCAAGAGGGTCTTCAACAAATCTGAAGGCCAGAAACAAATATTGCAATATTTCTTTACTGTGAAAATTAAACTGTGTTAATTCCATCACTATGTGTAAGCCAGGTGTTATGGCGGGAGGTGCCTTGTACATCTGAAGGTGTAGGCACCATCTGCAAGTGCCAGTCTCCCTCTCGGGGACCATATGTAGTTACCACAGAACAGAAACTAAGGTACTGAGGTGTTTCAGGCTGATCTCACAGTCTGAGGTTCTACCGTGTAACAGCACTCTAGTCCAAGGCAGGGTGTAACTCTTTGCTCCCTAGACTGTACTCCTGAAACATTTTATGGTAGTCCATTGAATTCATTAAAAAATATTTATTAAGCACCTCTGATGTGTGGCAGGTCTTATTTAAGGCATTAGGAATATAGCAACCCAAAAAATAATATTCCTGCTGTCATGGAGCTCAACATTCTTGTAAGACCAAGAAACAAACAAATACAGGACAAGTAGGGAAGTACTAGGAAAAATAATGAAGTCGGGTAAGAGGGACAGATAGTAACAGGGTAGGGAGAGTATTGCTATTGTATAAAAGATGAACAGGAAAAAGGCTCCTAGATAAAGTGCCATTTGAACAGATGTGAAGGAGTGAGCCACAAAGCAGAGAGGACCTTAGTGTAGGCTTCTTGGGTAGGTTAACAGAGTGCCAGGGAGCCTTTTCTCTCCTAGAAGGGCTTGCCAGCTATGCAGCATAAAGAGAGGAGAATAGGCTCTTCCAGCCCAGCTGGGTGAGAGGAGAGGCCTTTGAGAGTTTATGCAGCTTGAGTGGTCTCTATGCAGTTTCTGGATAGTTTCCATCAAGATGAGAGTTTTATGTTGAATTTTAAGTTGACCACAAATATTTAACTTCTCTGGACCACAAATACAGTATCTTCTCTGTGGTTTAGCTGGCACCAAGTATGTATTTACGAATCTCTATATGTCGGCCTGTTATTTAAATTTCTTATAGAAGTGCCAAGGTTTTTAGTTGTGATTTATCCCCCTCCCACTCCGTATTAGTGGGTCCGAACCCTGATCAGATCTAATTCTTAGAGAAAGGAGGTATCTATCTTTACAATTGAAGTTTAGGGACTTCTTAGTTGAATTTCCTATTACTTCCTCTCTATTCAAAAAATATCACTTGAGGGTCTGTTCTAAGTTCTTATATTTGAATTACAATGTAAAAATTAAAAAATATATAGACAATAAAGAATAAAAGTGTATTTACATACTTTCGCTACACTAAAAAGCAAAACAAATAAACAACAAAAAAAGCCAGGTATAAAGAGCCCCAAACATCTAAATCTGTTCTCTTATTTACTACTTACCAATTCCTGAGAATTACAACCATCATTGGAGTTACAAATAATATAGGAAACAGTCCTGTTCCCCAGCTGGGTCTTGACAGGCTGGGTGGGAAAGGGCTCTGGCTCAATAAGAGCACAAAACTTATCCCTAATCCTAGGATTAGTTTCTCTTAGCCAGTGGCAAGAGAGCCATTTGACATTTTTTATCAAATAAAGGCATATAGGCAGATCGTCCGAAACTCATGAGTTTCAAAACAATACGCCTATCCCATTCTGGATATCTATCACTGTCTTATTTTCCTCTGTGCAGCTTACTGGGCCTTTGGGCTTTGGTTCTATTTATAATTTGGGCTGTCTGAATAGGGGTGGGGGAGATACCAAGCTGTAGAGGTGAGACCTAGCACAAAAAGACTTGAGGGTATCTTCATGAACACTGAATTGTTTCTCCCTGAGTTTACAGGAGTATAGTAGAGCTATCTGTTATGAAGTAACAAGTCACACACATTTAAGTCCATGCACACACACTTTAAGAACAATGCTCACCTTAATAAAATGAATAATGACTACCAATATAATCAATTTGGAAGGCTGAACACTTGTTTAAAAACTAGCATTAACTTGTAATTAGAATAGCTTTAAGTATATTCTTGTAGCTATTTTGTCCACCATTTCAGTTTTCCACTGAAATAACTGTGTGTGTGTGTGTGTGTGTGTGTGTGTGTGTGTGTGTGTGTGTGTGTATAGAAAGCATATATCAGCACTAGGCAGCCAAATACCAGAAACTATGAGGAATTTTCTGCAAGACACAGCAGATGCGACTGGAATGAGGAAAAGGACAATTGATGTTCAATCATCTGCCTGTAGATGGGATCTTAGCAGCAATACCTCATTAATGGTCTTTGAGCAACTACCAAAAGAGCCAAAGTGGGTGTGGCACACTTAAAAAGGGCACAACCAGATCCTATCAAAAGAAACGTAGCAGTTGCTGGCTTATAATTGGTGTAGCAGAAGGAAAATAAACCTGAGGCTTAATTCTAAAAGAGTTAAAGACCCCTAAATCAGAACACTAAGTTGACAAACTTGTTCCACTCTAGCAAATAGAGTAGTTTAGTGCCTTGCCATGACTATCTGTGCTCTAGTTTCCTTTCTACATGCCTCTAGGAATGTTTAACACCAGCAGTGTAAATCAAATGTTCCTCTTTTCCTTTTAGTCTTAACAGAGACACATCTAAGCTCTCAATATGAACAAGAATAAACTGCCTCAATAAAGATGAAAAAAATAATCACCTAACACATTAAAACGTATTACAACTGAACAGATGGATAGCAATCTAAGGAATAAATAAATATTTCTGTAGGAGAGTTATTGTGAAAAGTTTGGAAACTTTCAACATTAATGGCACAAGGACAGATAAACGGACCTTTGGAGCAAAACAGAATGTCTAGAAATAGACCTAAACATATATAAATCATATGACTTATGACTAGGCACTACTGCAGTTTGGTGGGTAAATAGATCTCTCAATAAATAGTGTTTGATCAACTGGTATCTATATGGGAAGAAAATGAACCTTGCCTCTACCTCATGCCATAAACAAAAATTAATTCAAGATGCACTACAGATCTAAATTGTGAAAGGTCTTAAGTAACTTCTAGAAGAAAAAGTACAAGAATATCTTCATGACCTTGAAGTAGGCAAATATTTCTTAAACAGGACACAAAAAGTACTAACTATAATTGAAAAATATTGACAAATTTGACTTCATTAAGAACTTGTGTTCATCAAAGACATTGAGACTGAAAACATACGCCATAGACTGAAAGACGATATTTCCAATATACATGTCCAACATAGGATTTATATTCAGAATATTTATAAAATAATTCTACAAATCAAGAAAAAGACAAAATCACCCATGGAAAAAATAAACACAAGTCAGGAACAGACATACCAGAGGAGGATCTTGCAATGGCCAATAACAGAGGGAAAGGAACTCAACATCATTATTCACCAGGGAAATGCAAATTAAAATCACAATGAGATACTTCTACATACCCACGAGGAATGGCAAAAAATGAAAACCAAAACCAAAGTCAAAGCCAAGTGCTGGCAAAGATGTGGAACAACTGAAATTCTTATATACTGCAGATGATCATGTAAATTGGTACAACCACCTTTGGAAATCTATTTGGCAGTATCTGCTGTAGTTAAACATACACGTACCTTATCACCTAACAATCATATTCCTAGGTATATATCAAAGAGAAATTAAAGCATATGTCCATCAAAATATATACCAAAAAATGTTCATGGCAGCTTTCTTCATAAGTGCTAAGAGTGGTAAAAGAAACAAACTTTCATCAATAGTAGAATAAACAAACTATGGTACAGTCATACAACAAAAGGTTACACAGCAATAATGAAGAATGAACTACTCTTATATGCAACAACCTGGATGAATCTCTCACAGACTGTTTTGAAGAAGCTGGATACTAAGGGCATATACTACGTGATTCTGTCTACATACAGTTCAAAACTAGGCAAAACTAACTGACAGTGAATGAAGTCAGAATAATGGTTACCTGTGTGAAGGAAAGTATTAACAAAAGGGGGCATAAAGGAGCCTGATGGGAAGCCAATGATATTCTATATTTCGATCTGGGTGGCAGCAGGAATATAGCCATATATTAAAATGTACTGAGCTTAAACGTAAAAGAATAGTGCACATTACTTTATGATGGTTAAACTTCAATAAAAAATTTAAAAAAATACTCAAGCATAATAAATTGCATTTCAATCTCGATTAGGAAGTCATTTGAGAAAATGATAAGGAAAAACTAAAGTGTGGCAGTTAAGTAGCAGTTAAATACAAATAGAAAACTGAATTAATGAAATAGATGACTTGCTTGAGCCTCTTCTACAACCAAGAAGAAAAAAAAAGATGAAAACAATGAAAAAAGAAAAAAAGAGATAGAAGAGCAATAATTTTAAAAAATGAGAAAGGAAGGAAAAAGAAAGGGAAACTTTCCTGAGTGAAACAGAGATTTAAAGTAAGAACTTTCAAAGGGCAGCTAAGAAATTTAATAACACAGAGAACAACATTAGGGATGGCAAAAAAGATGTTTGGGGGTTTTAAAGGAATGTGAGGCTTCATTTGTGTTCATTGGGAAAGAGTGCTGTGCTCAATTAGTAATGCTTGTCTTTTGCACAGAAGGAATACACACCTATCAAACTGCCATCCTTGACCCAGAGTTATCTTGGTTCAGTCTTTAATTTCCAAAAATAATAAGAAAAAAAAATCCTATTAGCATTCACACACACACACACACACACACACACACACACACACACACACACACCCACCACCGACCTACCGACCTGACTGGCTTCAGACTTTTCTTCCCCCAAACTAGGTAGCCATTCATATAGAAAGGAAAAAGAAAGACATTCTCAAACTAAGACTTAGAAAGATAATAAACATTTTTCTTTCAGAAAAATATATTTAAATATGTATCACAGTAAAAACAGGTATTAGTAAAAAAAAATGCAAGAACATTGTTTAAAAAAAATCAAGAATATTTTCAGCAGATAAATGGCATAAAAAAAGGGAGGTGGGGAACCTGTTATACAAAGTATGGAACTTGCTTAGATCTTAATTCTGATGAAGTCATTGAGAAATGGCATTTTTTAGATAATCTGGAGAATTCAAAAATATTAACAAGTTATTAATTTTGACATGTACAATCATGTTATAGAGATTATGCTAGGGGAAAAAGCCTTACAAGTTAGACATACCTACTGAAGTATTTTCAGTATGATGAATGGAATTTGATTTAAGATCCCCAAGAACCAAAATCTGGCTGAGGACATGGTGAACGACTAAAAAAAATATTGGCAAAATGTTGATCACTGCTCAAGCTACACGGTGATTCATTATACTATGCTGTTTACTTTTTTTTGTAACTCCAACAGTAAAAATTAAAAAGAAAAACAAAAAACTGCAACAAAAACCAAATGGCAAAACACAAAAAGAGTAAAAGATATTTAATTTTAAATAAGTGATGCTAAAACAGTGCAAAAGTCAAAAATCATTCTTTGAAGAAAAGATAGACAATGTACATACCACAGTGTAAAAACAATTAACGACAACAGGGTTGAGAGTATACAGTGGTTAATTTGGACACTACAGCATGGGTGAGAATTACTGGATGTGTGACTTTAGGTAAAGTGCTGAAACTTTCTGGGTCTATTTCTTTACCTGCATAATAAGGATAATAACATTACTTATCCCACCTCATAGGGTTGTTGTGAAGATTAAATACTGGCACACTGGAAACCTTTAATAAATAGCTACTATTATCTAACACCTCACTGATATCTATAAAAACTAAGAAATTGGAGGAGAGAAGAGAGGAGGAGGAAGTATAGTATCCTACATTTATGTATGTGGTGGTGTGGTAGAAACTAGTTATTTCCCATGATCTGTTCTCCTTCTCTTCCTCTGTAATAGAACTCTTGATTTTAGCTGTGCCTATGGCGACCTAGAATAAAAATGTTTCCCAGTCTACACTGCAGCTAGGTTTGGCCACATGACTCAGTTCTGGCCAAGAGAATGTAGGCAGAAGTATGTATGAACCCCTGGGGTAAGTCCTTTAAGGGAGAGGTGTTATATATATATATATATATATAAAAGTGTGTGTATGTGTGTGTGTATGTATTTTTTTTTAATTGCATTCCTTCTTTAACTGTTTCTACTCCCCACAGGCTTGTATGCAGATTAAATGACTCGCCTTCCAATAGCCATCTTAGATTTGGAGAGATCTGGAAATGAAAACCACGTACAGCTGAGCAACAAAACAGAAAGAACCTTGGTCCATGACATCATGGAGTGCCAAACCAGAAAACCTCTGTGCTTCTTCAATTTGAGAGGGAAATCTATTGCTGTTATTTAACTTTCTGTTATTTTGGGATTTTCTGTTTCTTGCAGCTAAACATAATCTTAACTGAAATGAGAAATTATTGTATTCTGTTTCATTCCTCTATTGGATAAACAGAGGAAAATAATTGTATTTTATTCTAAAAATTAAAGATAAATGAGTGGAATTAAAATACAATGAGTACAGAGGTGGTAGTTGTAAAACACTGTGAATGTTCTAAATGCCAATGAACTGTTCACTTTAAATGGTTAATTTTATGTTATATGAATTTCATCTCAATAAAAATTTTAAAAGATGCAGTGTGTAGATACAGTTTAGAAAAGACATAGTTAAAACAATGAGATTTTTGAAAATTGGGGATCAGGAGTGGGGGAAAAAACCTATTAGGAAAAGACAAACACCAAAACAAAACAAAAACCAAAGTAGGATTCAAGACAAGAAAAACTGAAATGAAGATATAGAAAGAAAAAAAAAACCACTTTGAAATACAAGGAGAAACTGACAAAAACAGAACTGTAGTGGCAGAATATCACTTTTCCTCTTTAATAATCAAGCAGGTAAAAATAATACAATCAGGATGGTATAACTAATAAAGATGGTTTATAGCTATATATTATTGAATTTTGTATACAACAAAAATACATTCTCAAAATTCTTTAAACTTTTTTTTTTTAATGCCTACAGGACGTGGTCTTCCTAGGTGATCTCCCATCCAAGTACTAACCAGGCCCGACCCTGCTTAGCTTCCGAGATCAGATGAGATAGGGCACATTCAAGGTGGCATGGCTGTAGACCAAACTTTTTAGAATTAAGTATGAAGTCAGATTTAAAAAATATATCCATAAGTAAAAATTAAGAACAAAGTTTAAGAAATTTAACTTCAAAAAAATAAAACTCCCACAAATAATTTTAGAATTAAGGAGAAAAATCAAAATGATAATCAAAGACTATTTAAAAAATGGTCATTAGAATAGTATACATATAAATGGATTAGAATGTAGCTAAACATAATGGCATATTCAAAGCCATAAATTTTAAGTAAATTAATCAAAAACAAATGATCACTAAAGGATCCAACACAAGCAGAACAAAATAAGCCTAGGAAAAATAAAAGAAAATAAAATTAAAAATAAAAATTAATGATTTAAAAACAGTAAATATAAGAGCCAGTTTTTGAAAACTAAAAAGTGCAAGTTGCTAACAAATTTTAAAAAATATCAGAAAACATACAAATAAAATTAGGAGTGAAAAGCAGATATAAAAATATATCCTTAACTTTTAGTTAGAAGATTTAACTAAGTTTTAGAGAAATGAATGATTTTCTGGATAATATAAGTTAAAACTGACAAAAGAAGTGATGGAAATATTCCATATCATGTGATAGTATTGCTGAAAGACTGAAGGTAGAGTACCAGAGAAAGAGTCAAGAATGACTCTTCAAGTAATATACACTTTCTAGGTCACAGGTAAAGAAAAGTTGCTTCCCATTTCTTTTTATAAAGTGAGTACACCTTATTATTACTCAAATATCCAAAGGAAAAACAGCAAAGACAGAAAAAAGAGGCCAGGCCCATTATTAAAATGAATGTGAACATCCTAAATAAAGTAACGGCAAATCAAATTTAACAGAATGTTATAATATGACTATTCTGAGTCCAAATAGGGTTTATCTCACTAAGAAAAGGAAAAGTCAAGTTTGGAAAATATATTAATTTAACACATCACATAAATTAAAGAAAAGATTATTTTAATAGTTGCTAAAAAAGTATGTTAAAACTTTATGGTATGCTTTATTCTAAGAGACTCAGTAATTAAAATAGAAAGACACTTTCTTAACATGCTAAATGCTATATCTTTTAAAACAACAGAAACATGTGAATGTTTAAAATAATGAAGTATCCATTTTGAAGAAAAACAAGAATTCCTACTTTCAGCATTATTATTTAACACTTCTAAAAGTTTCAGTCAAAGCAATGAGGTAGAAATCAGAAAATAAGATATATAACTATTGAAAATGAGACTATATTGTCATTATTTGAAGTACATATACTTAGAAAACCCAAAGTGATCAGCTAAAAAAATTAGAATTAACAAGAGTTTGATGTGATGGCTTTTCTTAAGTACTATTTGGGTATAATGAAAAAAAATCCCATTTATTATAGCAAGAAAATTAATGAAAAAATTGTGAGAGACATAAAAGAACTGATATGTAGAGAACACTTTGTTCTAATGAAAAATCTTATAACAATGTCAAATTTTTCTGAAGAAATTGTGAATGTAATTCCAATAAAAATATCATGAGGAGTGGTCACTTTGTCAGCATGTATACTAAAATTGGAATGTTACAGAGAAGACTAGCAATGTACTGTGCAAAGATAACACTCAAATTTGTGAAGCATCCCATATTTTTGACTGTATATTTGAAAACTGCTAAGAGAATAGGTCTTAATGTTCTCATCACAAGAAAAAAAAATTCTGTGTGGTGATAGCTGCTAACTAGACTTATTGTGGTAATCACTTTGGAATATATACATATACTGAATCGTTATGTTGTATACCTGAAACTAATATAAAGTTATATGTCAATTATATATCAATAAAAAAATATCATGAGGAATTCTTTTTGTGTGTGTGTGGGGAAGTTAAAGAGACTTAAAATTACTCTGAAGTTTGCAAAAAACATAAATGAGAAAAATCAAAAGTATACTACAATAAAAAATATAAATGGGTATGTATAAACTCATATCACTAGT
Source organism: Eonycteris spelaea (assembly GCA_003508835.1). Lineage (NCBI taxonomy): Eukaryota > Metazoa > Chordata > Mammalia > Chiroptera > Pteropodidae > Eonycteris > Eonycteris spelaea. The sequence continues at coordinate 2,991,486 of PUFA01000181.1, forward strand.
ATTAAAACGTATTACAAATCTATAGCAACTAAAATGGTAATGTTTCAAGAATTGACCAACATAAAAAAAGCCCAGAAACAGATGGTAGTATGCATCAATATCTATCATATATATTCTAGTATAGCATATACATATATCTAATACATGACGAAGCTGAATTTTTAGTTAAATAGGGGCAGAATAAATTATTCAATAAATGATGCTAAGACCATTTGTACACTATTTTGAAAAAATTAAGTTAGCACTCTACTTCATAGCATTCAGCAAAATAAATTCCGATGAAAGTTTTAGTAATTTTTCAAAAAGTAAAATAATGAGAAAATACGATTATTCATCTGATTTTATTTAAGGAAGACTTTTCTAAGCATAAAAATAAATTTCATAAGGGAAAATGGAAAGATTGGACTGCACAAAATTTAAAATCATTTGCATTTGAGGAAAGTCCAAAGACAATGGAAGTTAAGTGACAAATTGTATAAAATATTTTCAGTATAAATGACTGAAAAAGGGTTATAATCCTTGCTAGAAAGGCCTTTAAAAATATAAGTGAAAAATATTCCAATAAAAAATGGGCAGAGGACATGCATGAGAAGGTAATTCAATAAGAAGATACACAAATGTCTAAACTCAAAAGAAACTGAAAACTCTTTTAAACATTTTCGAAATCAGTTTATTAGTTTAATAGTAATTCTCATTATTTCAAAAACCTAATTTATTTTTGACCTTAAAAAGAAACGACTCAACTTGCTCAATGTATTTATTGTTCACTGGAAAATATACTTATTATTCTTGACTCCAGGTATTGTTCTGGCCATAAAAAATCAAAGATGGACTTAAAGTCTAAAGATTTGACAACCTTAAGGATATCTAAAGAACATCTCATGGGTCTAGAAAACAGAGGCCCCAAAACTCTAAGTGACAGAAATAGCACTAATACAAATGTGTACAAATTCCTAAGTTAGCCAGTGCAGGACTTGTTTCCAATATGACCAAGTAAGCTCCCAGACAAAATATTGGATCTGAACAACACTGTTAACCACTTTGGCCTAGTTGATATTTATAAAATGACATACTCAATAACTACAGAATACATACTTTTCAAGTATATACCATTATGTTCTTCAAGACAGACATATGCTAAGCCATAAAACAAGTTTCAATACATTTAAAAGGACTGAAATAATGTACAGTATGCTCTCTGATCATAATGGAATTAAATCAGGAATCAGTAACAATAAGATATTTAGGAAATCCCAAATATCCTACAGACAGCAAAATGGTAGTAACAAGATCAACAACATACATGAAATGGACAAATTACCTGAAAACTAAAGCTTACCTAAATTGATACATGATAAAACAGAAAATATGAATAACTACATGGTATACTAAATAAATTGAATTCATTATAAAAAATTTCTCAAAGAAACTCTAGGCCAGGATGGTTTTACTGGTAAATTCTATCAAACATTTAAGTAAGAATTAATACCAATATTAAACAAACTCAGAAAATGGAGATTACACTTCCCAAGTCATTTAATGAGGTCAGCATAACTCTAATGCTAAATCCTGACAAGACATAACAAAAAATTATAAATATCCCTCATGAACACAGATATAAAAATCCTTACCAAAATATTGACAAATCCAATATAGCAGACACGGTTTATTCAAGTAACACAATATCGTTTTAACATTTAAAAATCAATCAGTGACTAAAAACTTCATAAGAAAACAAACGATCCAATTTAAAAATGGGCAAAAGACACCTCACTGAACTAAATATACAAATGGCAAATAAAGCATATGAAAAAATGCTCATCATCATAAGTCATTGAGGAATTGCAAATTAAAACAATCAGATACCACTATACACCTATTAGAATGGCTAAAATCCAAAATGCAGACAACACCAAATGCTAGTGAGGATGTGGAGGAGCAATAGGAACTTCCATTAATTGATGGTAGGATGCAAAATGGTACAGTCACTTTGAAGGCAGGTTGGCATTTTCCTATAAAGCCAAATAGTCTTACCATATGATCTAGCAATTGCAGTTATTGGCATTTACTCAAATGAGTTAAAAACTTATATGCATATAAAAATCCGCACACAATTATTCATATCAACTTTATTCATAACTGCTAAAACTTGGAAGCAATCAGAACGTCCTTCAATAAGTGAATATATTAACAAACTGTGGTACATCCATGAAATGGAATAGTAATGAGGAATAAAAAGAAAGGAGCTATCAAGCCACAAAGATAACCTTACACACATATTGCTAAGTGAAAAAAGAAAAAACAATCTGAAAAGGCTATATGCTATGTGATTCCAACTATTTTCCTATTCTGGAAAAGACAAAACTATAGAGACGGTAATAATATCAGTGTTTGCCAAGGGCTTTAGAGGAAGGTGTCAAATGGAAATAGATTTGAAGCACAGGATACTTTTAAGGGGCAGTGAATTCTTATTTTTTCTGTGTGGTACTGTAATGGTGAATACATTGTCATTACAAATTTGTCCAAAAAATCAAAAAGAACTGTACAAAACACAAAGAGTGGGAACCCGAATGTAAATTATGGACTTTATTTAGTAATAATGTACCAATATCCATTCCTTAGTTGTAACAACTGTACCATCCTAATGCAAGAAGTTAATAGGGGAAAATATGGGTGGGTGGTGGGAGGGTGGCAAGGAAGAGAGTGTTTATGACATTTTTTAAAGGTCTTATAAAGTAATAGCCATAAAGGAAAAAAGAGGATAAATTAGATTTCATCAAAATTAAAAAACACTTCTGCTCACCAAGATACTGCTAAGAAAATAAACAGGCAAGCTATGAACTGAGTAAAAATATTGACGACACACATCTGACAAAGTACTTGTATCCAGAATACATAAAGAAATCTTTTGACTCAAAAACAAGGAAACAGACAATGCAAAGAAAATGAGCAAAAGATCTGAACAGATTCTTCATAAAAAATATATACAAATGGCCAGCAAGCACATGAAAAAGTATATAACTTCTATTGGTCATCAGGAAAATGTGAATTAAAATCCAATGATCTATCACCCCTCTTCCCAATGAGGCTGTGGAGTCACTGGAACTCATATTGGTGGAATGTAATATGGTGCAATCACCTTTGGAAAAAGGTCAGCAGTCTCCAATAAAAAACATATATCCACCCTACGAAACAGCAATTCCAATCCTAGGCACTTACCCAAGAGAAAACACGTCCACAAAAAGACCTATGTACAACTATTCACGGTAACTTTATTTATAATAGCTCCAAACTGGAAATCCTAGATGTCCATCAATTCATCAATTGCAGAATGGATAAACTATAACATATTCATAAAATGGAATAGTTACTTGGCAATAAAAAGAAATAAACTGATAAATCTAATAACATGCAGGAATTGCAAAAGTACAATTAATACAAGTTCATTTCATTGTATGTAATTTTAACATAAAAAGAAAAAGCCATAAATATTAAACTCTAGTTAAAGATATATATACAGGCTATAGGATTTAGAGGAACGGTATTGATGACACAGATGAAAAAGAAATTGATGGACAGAAAGAGAGAGGGACAGATACATGATAAAGCGAGTACAGTAAAATGAGAATGGGAAAATATACATGCTGGGGATAAGTGGGCTCATTATAAAATTCTTTCAACTTTGCAGTATAAGAAAATGTTGGAAATCAATTGTATCACTAAAAAATAAAAAGGCAATGTACACTTGGATGCAGTGGACATGGCTGTCTGGATTTAAAAAAGAAAATGTGTCTTTATCTCTGTTGCCTTTATTAAATGGCTGTCTTACCAGCTATGTAAAAAAACCTGGTAAAGTGTCAGAATATTGGTTTTGCCCCGTAAGAGGAGTCTCAAACTGTTTGTGTCATGACATTGGGTCACATAAACCCCCAAATTCTAAAGCTGGAAATCTTGTAAATGTAGAGGGAGGACTAGGAACTGAGAAATAAAAATCTGGCTCTGGCATTGGGTGGGAAGTGGGCAATGGCTAAGTTAAGTTAGAAGTGGCCGGTCACTTAGAGCCTTTCAAGCTCCTTAAGTTCTGTGGTCTGACGTCAGCCCCACGTACTGGCTTAAAACCTCAAGAAACTAGAAGATCTCACCAGTGGGATCAATCAGAGCAGCTGAAACATGTCCCTGTAAATAATAAATGTTTATCTGGGCAGATAACCTGGCAAATAGCTGCATCCTGACCTTAGGCAACTTGAAACCTCACAACAGGAGACTGAGCACAGAGGAGACCTTTGCCTTTGCCACATGGGTAGGAAGGCAGAGGTGAAAGGTGGTCCTGACTCATACAATACAGGCAGCAGGAAGCTACTTTGCGAATGCCAGCTTCTCCTTCTACTGGGCGATGGCCAGATTCCCTTAAATATAGAGGGTGGGGACAGAGAAGTCAAGTCAACAACACTAAACAATGCCACCGCAATAAAGCTGGCTGTTAACCACAGCCCTGAAGGTATAGAGACGAGCTCCGGCATGTCTGGCTGCTGCCACAGGAACCACACTGGCTGAGGGCTTCTTAGGCCTGGGTGGGAGGCATGTCAACTGACTCTGGCCACACACACAGGCTTAGTCGCCAACCTCCTCTGTTAGTGGCAACAGCTGCTGGGAGGGGAAGGGCAGACCCAGGGTACTCTTGCACAGCAAAATCTGCCACTTTAGGAATTCCAGATAAGATTCAGAAGAAGCCATATGGCTTAACCCATGGGTACCAGGTGAAAGGGCTATGTAAGGAAAAGAGGCAGCTGGAAGAAAGAAATGGAGGTGTGTTGACGGCAGAAACTCTTTTCATTGACAATGGTCTCTGCAAACAATTTTACTACTAGTTCTGAAAAGCTCATTTCATAATTGAAGGATTAAATCTTAGCACTGCTTATTCCTCCCATTTATATGCTTCTGCCCACATTCCTCTTGGGAGGGGAGACAGGGAAGCAGAATCCACAGTTTGCCTAAAGGGAAAGTTCAGCTCTCGTTCAGCAGACTATGGCTGAGTTCTCTTCCAGGGATGGAGATAGTTTAATAAAGGTCCCCTGCTCTGAAACAGTACCAAAGTTAAGCCCAGCAGAATAATAAGGGTGTGGATTTAGGCTGGAACCTAAAGGGGAAGGGGGGTAGTGGTGGGGGAGAGAGTATGTGTGTTTATATCTGTTTTATTTTTTTTTTGGAGGGGGGTGTGGGAAGATGCCAATCTATTCTTTTGACTTCATTTGCACTTATAGCTCCTTTATAATCATTTCCTGAAAACACAGTAGGAAGAGAGTGGTATTTGCTCACCCCACCCTCTATCTAACACTATCCCAGCAATCCAACTATGTGCTTTAAACTGAGAAGAGGCCAGCTTTTTGCCTTTGGCAGCACTGAAGGCCAGACATTACCAGCACTCCTGTGAACAGCTGAAGGCTCCACCCAAATAAGACTGCACATACTGAAATTCAAGAGGAATATCATTCCAGCATAACAACCCAGGAGAGAAAGAGGAGAGCTGAGGAGGCGGGGTGGGACATTTGGGACACTTCTAAGTTCTGACACCAGAACACCCAAGTGGTTAAGCGCTTGGTAGAGTGGTGATAAATCAATTCCAGTGTGGGTTACCCAAATGCTATAATAGAGAAGTTATCTCTATACAAGGAGAGGGGTCAGAATAAGAGTCAGGTGTAGGCTATAGGGCAGTAAGGTCTGGAAGTTGACTGGAAGGCTCCTCTGCAGGGGAGTAACAGCAGAATATTTACACAAACACCACAAACTCACTGCTCCTGGCTGTCCAAGGCTTAAACCTCTAGGTGTAAGACTCCCAATTTTATTTGCTTTCTTGTTTACTCTGAGAGGATCTGCAGATCTTCCGAGGGAGTCTTTATAGAGATGATAAGGAAGGGGACAACAGGGAGACTTGTGAACAGTACTAAGGACACAGTTCTTTTGCATCCTATATTACTTTTTACCTAGTAAGAAAGTCAGATTGGGCATGGAAAGGGTGTTTCCTAATTTAATTAATTAATTAATTATAATGTTCTCTACTTTTTGTTACTTATATGCAAGGATCTCTTAAACTCTTGACCTTTAAGGTAAATGAAATTTAGAGTAAAATGATTCTTGATACCTAAGGGCACTTTTTGTTGTTACTCCTAATAGAAGAGCTTCGGAGTGATGAACAAGTATAACTGCTTTAAAATAATCACCATCTTCTTTTAAAGAGGGAATTTCATTTAAAACACTTGCTCTATTTTGGGCTCCTTGGTCTCTGCTTATATAAAAACTGGAAAAGACAAAGGAGATCCATTTCTGTTGGAGACAGTGTATCTTTTGCTAATTTTTTTTTTTTTTTTAAGCAATAGGTTCTCTTTGGTTCTGCGGGAAGCCAGGCATTTCCAAAAGGAAAACAGGAGAAAGACTTGTATCTTATTTCAGAGAGCGGGGGTTGGGTGGGGAGAGGGAGAGGGAAGAAGGGAGGGAGGGATAGAGATAAAGAGAGATAGTGCCTAGAAGGACACAAGCTCTCCTGTATGCAAACCTCTCTAACCATACTTTCCCTGTGATGCAGTCATCCAGAGGCCAGTGATGATTCAGGTACAACGAGGTCTCTGTAGATGTCACCACAGTCCAATGTTTTAGGAAGCAAAGCAAATCTGAGGATGATTCTCTAGGACTATGTTGTTTAATGTGGTAGCCATTAGCCACATGTGACCATTTAAACTAAAATTGAAATTCCCTAAATAATAAAATTAATTATTTTAATTAATAAAGTTAAATATAATTAAAAATTCCATTCCAATGAACAGAAAGACACCTCATGTTCATGGACTGAAAGACTTAATATTGTTAAGATGACAATACTACCCAGTGATCTACAGATTCAATGTAATCCCCATCAAAATCCCAACGGTATTTTTTTTTGCAGAAACAGAAAAACAGATCCTAAAATTCATATGAACTCTCAAGGGACTCCAAATAGACAAAACAATCTTGAAAAAGAAGAAAAGCTGGAAGACTTCCATTTCCCAATTTTAAAACAACACAAAGCTACAGTAATCAAAAGTGTGGTACTGGCATAAGGACATACCGATTAGAAGAACAGAACAGAGCACCCAGAAATAAATCTTTACATATACGGTCAATCAATTTTAACAATGGAGCCAAGACCATTCAATGGGAAAGGACAGTCAGTCTTGGTGTTGGTAAAGCTTGGATATCCCCATGCAAAAGAACGAAATTGGACCTTTACCTTACGACATGTAAAAAATGAGCTCAAAATGGATCAAAGATATAAATGTAAGAGCTAAAACTAGAAAACTCTTAGAAAAAAGCACAACTTTCCCATTTTAATCAAGAGTAGCTCAAATTTTCTAGTTATTTAGCCTCAAAAATTTGTTAAGATATTCAATCCTATAATAGAGAAGTTGTCTCTATACAAGGAGGGGTGAGAATGAGGGTCAGGTGTAGGCTATATTTAAAGAACTACCGAGTCACACTGTAACTCTACCCTCACATCCATCCTTTCCTTTTCATTACTGCTGCTGCTAGTCTGAGCTAAATTCTCATCACCAATCTTAGCTATTACATTGCTCTCTACCTTGCTCTTGCTTTTACTGTTTCTCCTCTCCTAAACATTGCCACCAGATTAGTCATCTGTTTCTCTAATTATGTTATGTTATTCCCTAAATTTTATTTATTACGTAAAAAATGCCATGTATATTTTTATACTTTAAAACTGTATTTCCCACAACTCTGCGCTAAAGTAAATTTGTCCTTTTAGTGTAGATTTGATTCCAGGTTTCTTCTTCTGTACTCCCCTACCTATAATTAATGGTATAAAACACAGCTGTTGCTCAAATAGTATGTACAAAAAGAGTAAGTGGCATGCACGCAGCAGAATAAACATTTGAGAAAATAAATGAAAAATAAGATGTATCTCCCATAAATAAGAATGTTCATTTCTGACATAGGAGAGTAAGGATAAGAACATATTGAACTATTTTAGGAAGGAAGTGATTGTTCTACATTAGAAATTTGTTAATGTATATTCCCATTTTAACAGGTCAAAAAAAAGACCACATCATTATCAATATATGAAGAAAAATATTAATAAAATTTAATCCTTATTTTGATTAAAAATAACTTATCAAACCAAGAATAGAAGGTACCATCTTTAACTTGATAACAGATCTAATGATACAACTTTAGAAGCACTGCTATTAAAGTCAGAAACAAAGTAAGAATTGTTATTACTGCCACCATTAGAACTAATAATAGTAGGGTTGGTAGAGAAGATCAATAGAAAAAATAGTACTCATGTCTATACCATTAAATAGTCAACTAGATTAGCAATAAAAGCTGTTTGAGGGTTTCATGGTAAAGATTATGAAACATCTTCAAAGGGCAATAAAAAGACCAGTATATCATGTTCATAGATGGGAAGACTCAATATTGTAAATATGGCAATTCTTCCTCAAATTAATCTTTGAATTAATTATAATGT